>JAKEPQ010001017.1:11455000-12055000 GCA_024500445.1 Entomyzon cyanotis
AGGTTTTCATAGAAAGAAGAAATATCAATACTGCTAGAAACCTAGTGTTTTACAGCTATTATTTTCACAGCATTTGAAAAAAACAGTCACTGAAAAGAGTTTTACTAAGGAAGTGCCTGTTTCCTCATACTATGTGCCATACTATGTGTCTACCTTCATCATTTTGAAAGTGATGTTTTCCTTTCTCCTCTACCTTTTAAACACCTATAGAAATTTATTTCAGTTCATAAGGGTAACATAAGCGATCCTTTTTCCAAATGATATTTTGCTTCCTGCAGCAGCATTGCTTTTCACTGATGCTCTCAGTGATCCTACCTCAAATTGTTGAGGTTTCTGATGAGGTTTCACTGTCTTATGAATGTGTTTGTCAGCGTTAACAGATGTGTCTGGAAATGTGTAATACTCTTCACTGCTTTGCTGCTAAATCCTGTGCATGTGCAGACATAAGGCAGGGTGCTGGTTTAGGCTGGGGTGGAGTTAGTTTTCTTCACAGTGGCTGGTATGAGGCTGTTTTGGATTTGTGCTGAACACAGGGCTGCTAACACTGAGATGTTTTTTGGTTTTGCTGGGCAAGCTTTACACAGAGCCAAGGCCTTCTCTGCTTTCCCTATTGACACACTGGAGAGGAAGCTGGGAGGAGACACAGCCAAGACACATGACCCAAACTGACCAAAGGGATATTCCAGACCACATGACATCATGCTCAGAGTATAAACTGGGGAGAAGAAGGAGGAAGTGGGGATGTTGTGAGTGATGGTGTCTGTCTTCGCAAGCAATAGTTACAGGTGCTGGGGCCCTGCTCTCCTGTAGACAGCTGAGCACCTGCCTGCCCATGGGAAGCAGTGAATTATTTCCTGTCTCTGCTTGTGTGTGCTGCTTTTGCTTCCCCTAATAAACTGTCATTATCTCAACCCACAAGTTTTCTAGCATTTACCCTTCTGATTGCTTCCACTGTTCCACTGGTGGGAGAGTGAGGGAGCAGCTGCAGGGGTCTTGGTTCCTGGCTGGGGTTAAACCACAGCAGTCCTGTTGAAAATGATAACAAATCTTAAGAAGGATCAAAGCTGTTCAAGCTGCAGGCCACTGCAGTATTGTTAACAAAAAACCCATCCTGCTAAGTGTTGTTTTTGAAATAGCAGCTCACTCAGATTTGCCATTGTTGAATATTATTAACTGTACCAAGAAAATGAAGCTGCAATGGTTCTGTTTATTAACTGCTTTGGCAGCTGACTTTCTGCTATCAGATGTTTCATGGCACAAAGGTTTGCTTTTCAGTGGTGTATGCTGGTTCACTTCAGCACTGATTTTAGGAGAAAGCTTGTACCTGAGAATGCAGTTTTAACCAAGGAAGAAAAAACTTCATAAATGTTGATGGATTTGGGTTTTCAGTACAGACTATACCTTGGCAAACTGTCAATGCACAGTAACGTTTGTAGGTTAATTAGTTAGGGATCACTTGTGTCTCAAAGGCTTAAATTCAGCTCTGAATTTCTCATCAGGCAATCCAATTGATTTTGGTGGAATTACAGAAGGTCTAAGAGTCAATTTTGCCCTAAGAACAGATAAAATGTGCAAGAGAGATTCAGTGCAACACAAACTGCAGCCCACTGGCTTATTACTGAAAAGTCACTCAGCTTTATTACCCTCAAGAGAGAGAAGGGAGGGGCCAGTTAGAAGCTCCTCATGCAATTAAGAAATTAGAAAGCACTAGTGCACTTTAACTTATACAATATCACAGCTTGCTGCTAATGTGGCAAACCTTGGTTTGTGATTGCATCGGGGCAGGGTTTCCTTCTGTGGGTCTAAGAGCCCTGAGCATTCCCTCCTTCTGTGCTGGTGTTATAGTGGTGAGCATAGCTACCTTCCAAGCAGTTGATCCGGGTTGGATTCTCTGTCAAAGTACCAAAAATACTGCAGTGATTTACCCTGGCTGGATGCCAGGAACTTACCAAAGCCTATCTCTCCCTCCCCTCTGCAGATGGACAGGGAAGACAAAATATAACAAAGGGTCCATGAGTTGAGATAAGGCTCAGGAGAGATCACTCATCAAATACCATCATGGGCAAAACATGATTGAATTAGAGATATTAAATGAATTTATTGTTAAAAAAATCAGAGCAGGATGATGAGAAGTAAAATAAAACCTTTGAAATGCCCTCCTCCCATCCCTCCAACCTTCTCAGCTCTACTTCCTCCCCCAGTGGTTCAGGGAGACAGAGAATGGAGGTTATGGTCAGCTCATCACCTGTTGTTTCTCTCACTGCTCAAGGAGAGGAATCCTTCCCCAGGTCCATTATGGGGTCCTAGTTCTCCATTAACTTCTCCAACATGAGTCCATCCCACAGGGAACAGTCCTCCCCAGACTGCTGCAGAGTGGATCACTCTTCCATGGCGTGCAGTCCTGCAAGGACAGGCTGCTCCGTTTTGGGCCCCTCCACAGGTTTCCCACGGAATAGCAACCTCTCTCAGGGATTCACCTGCTCCAGCTTGGGTCTCCTCCATGGGCTGCAAGGGCACAGCTGCCTCACCATGGTCTTCACCATGGGCTGCAGAGGAATCCCAACTCCAACACCTGGAGCACGTCCTCACATTCCTTCTCTAGTGACCTTGGTATCTGCAGAGTGGTTTCTCTCACATGTTCTCACTCTGGCCACAATTGCAACCGTGCAACAACTTCTTTTTTTGTTTTTTTTTTTAATATGTTATCACAGAGGGGTTACCACCATTTTTAATTGTCCCAGCCTTGACCAACAATATGTTTGTGTTTGGAGCTGCCAGGGATTGGCTCTTCTGGACATGGAAGAAGCTTCAGTCAGCTCCTCAAAGAAGCCACCCTTGTAACTACCCAGCTAACAAAGCCTGGCCATGCAAACCCAATACAGGGGAAAAGCCATGTTACATGTGAGTGTAAGCTCTTTATAATCTAACCTTACAAATAAACTGTAATTGGATAAAGTCATGGAGGATGTATTTACACAACAAACTTTGTGAGGAGGAGCATGGTCGCACCTGAGATGGTTTCCCAAGAAAATGAAGGCTGGACAATGGTGTCCTAACATCTAACAAAATGCTGCTTGATTGTCAGGATTTGTTTATGCAAACAAGTTTTTCTGAAAGTAATGCAGAATGAAACCCAAAGCATCAGAGTCTTTTCTGACCAATTCTTCTGCAAAGTGAGAAAAAAGTCATGAGCATTTGGAAGAAGATGGGGTTGCTTTATTATATCTGTCGCTCTGCTTCCTTTTTCCTGGAAACAGTGACAGCTGTTTAGATTGGGGTCACAGGAACTCACCTTGGTGGTCTAGTGGTCACTCCATCTTCAAGGAGAACAAAACCACCCACAGTTCCTGGAAAGCTTAAATTTTAGTCCTGTTCAAAAATGAGTCAGCTTTAATATTGCAGATTTCTTGTCTCCAGAAGTCCGTGCCTAGGATACTGATAAGCTGCTTGAAAGAGGAGAGGTGATATTCTAAGTACATTTGACACACTGGAGTAAATTAAGTCTTTGAAGTTAAGATAAGGCCTTTTATTTTAAGGAGAGCAGATGATTTTTCAAATCACTCTGGGACTGAGGCATTCTGCCAAAAAAAGCATTAGAGGCTTTGTAATTCATACTTGCCATGTTAAGTGGTATGTCCCCATCTCTGCAGCAGGCAACTCATCTCCAAAAGGTGTATTATACTTGTTTTGCATGTACTCCTAGCTGTTCATGGAAGTGTCCACACTTCTTGGACCTACAACTACTGTAATTTCTAGGTACAGAAGTCATGGCTTCCTTTTTGGGAAGGGGAACTTTTCCATTCTAGAAAATGTAGAATAAATCTGTTTCTTAGAAAAAGAACCCTATTAATTTACAAGCATGGAGACCTTCTGGGGGTCTTTAGTAGAGAAAAGTAAACAAGTAAGCAAAAAAATAAAAGGCTATTTCTTTTTGTGACACAGAAAAATGGTTAAAACTGTTACAGATTTGCTGTTCCACCTGCTCTTTCCTTTATTCTTCAGAGAGGAAAAAGATGAATTTTCTTTTCCTTCCTTCCTTCCTTCCTTCCTTCCTTCCTTCCTTCCTTCCTTCCTTCCTTCCTTCCTATATTTAAATAATTTCTCAGACCAAAGCTTTCTTGCTGCAGGAGCTGGGCTTGACTTTCAGCCCACTCGGCTCTGGCTCTGTCCCTCCGGACTAGTCCAGTCGGCCCCCGGGGGCACTGCCTGATTCCCCGGATGGGGACAGGGGAGATCGGCCGCCCTGCGGCAGAGGGTCAGGTCTGGTGACGGGGAGTCGAGGAGGTTTCCAGTCCCCAAGAGGCAAAGAGGCTCAGAGAGTGAGAGGTCCAAGGTGCTTTATTAAAAGGGAAGCGAGGAAGCGGGCACCCTGGAGGCTCTCGGGCGGTCCGTGGACGTGAGGTCTCGTCGCGAGACCACACGAGGCACGAACCCCCCGAGCCTCGACGGTTGGGGGGTTTAAAAAGGGGGAAACGGGGTCTCCAGGGGTGGATCAGCAGGGGCGGAGCCAATTGGCTCGGGTACAGCAGTAATAAGCAAGCGGGGCAGCAATTAATACACAACCAGGGGAGGGATACAATTGAACCAATGAGGGAACGAGGGAAACAGAACTTTCTGGACATGGGTGGCAACTGGGGCGGTAACAAGGCGAGGTAACAGAAACTTTTAACCAATAAACTAAAAGAAAACTTTCAGGGGGTGAGGTGTGGGAGGTTATACTTCATCCTCAGTGTCCTCGGACCAGGCAGCATTCCCTCTGGGGAGCTGCGCCAGGTTGACAGCTGGCGTCCGAGGCTCTGGGTCGGCCGGTTCAGATTGGCGAACCTCCACACTTTCTAGGCCCACACACATTTTCATCCTGAAAGAAGGAGAGAATGAAACACTTTCTTGCAGTCTGTACTGAGATTTTCTTTATGACAAAAGAATTTTCATGTTATTTTCAAATAAGGAACATAGTTATGTGAAAATAATTTACTGAAGATTAATTCAGTCCAGTCTGAAAGTCCAATTAATTCATGTAATAAAAAATTAAAAAGAGGTCTCATAATCAGTGCAGTTTTTCACCTCATGATAGAAATGGAATAGAGGGAGGGAAGAGTCCTCAAGACTCCTTGACTAAATTTCCTTAATCCTTTGGTTTACAAAATGAAGGGAACAGCCTGGTGCATGACAGCGAACAATTCATTTCCACTTGAATGAGTACAGCAAGAGAAAGTGCCCTTTTTAATCAGTCAGATTAAATAGGAGCTGTTTCATGGCAAATCAGTGACTTCAGCAATTATAAAAGAAACTGGACATGAACACAGAACCTGTTCCAATTACTTTCCATTAGTGAGTTCCTTGAAGTAGTTTGTGAAAGCAGTAAACAAATGAAACTAAGAACATTTGCAATATATTTTTCATTATCTTAAATACTTTACTTTCTTGAAGAATCTTAATAGCAGCTGAGTCTCAAACTAATTTAGATGCCCATATTCATATTATCTGCCTTTCCCCTCCCACCCCCCTTAGCTGTTTATGACTTGAACTTTCATTCCACTTTTTCGCATAGGCACAAAACATATCCTTTTCACCATTAATTAACAAATTGTGCTGTGTGTATGCTTGTGAGTATGTGTGTCTCTCTAGGGAGGAGGCATCCAGGGACAGTGAGGATTTAGGAACACTTCTTGGATGGACTGTATGTCCAGGGCCAGCTCTTGGGGGATCATTGCTGGGTGATAGTGGGGCTCTGTAGCCTTGTTAGAGATTCCCAAACAATCCTCAAATTGGATTAGTTGTTATTCTTGGTGTTGGCTCCCAGAGTG
This sequence comes from Entomyzon cyanotis, assembly GCA_024500445.1. Lineage (NCBI taxonomy): Eukaryota > Metazoa > Chordata > Aves > Passeriformes > Meliphagidae > Entomyzon > Entomyzon cyanotis. The sequence continues at coordinate 11,460,808 of JAKEPQ010001017.1, forward strand.
TCTTTAGACATGAGCAAATCCTGCATCTCTTTCTTCCTGGTTCACTTCCGTCTTTCTATGCTTCCCATCACGTCAACGCTGTCTGCCTTAAAACACCTCAAGCAAAAGCTGCACAGACATTCATGGTAATGTTCCTATTTTCCCAAATTAAAGTAAACTTCTGCTACTTATTAGTTGCTACCTTGTTTTCCCCAGTTCATCGTGCAGAAGGTCCTCCTGTACTGGTGAAAGAGACAGATTACTGATCCTTCTGCTAAACTTCTGGCTCAAAACTTCTTTTCCACTGTGCTTTCTGTTTTGGCCTTTGGTGTTATCTGTTCATAAAACTGTATTGAGAACTAAATAGTTGTGTCGGATTGTATTTTCCCAACTTTAAGGCAAAAGCAAAATAGATGTCTCAAGTCTCAGAAATCTTAATCTTCTCTCTTCATTTGTCACAAATATTAGCAATTACTTCTTTACTTTTTTCCTCTATAACCTTTAATTGGGAAAAAGAGGATTAACTTTTTTGTTGTTGTTGCTTGCTTACTTCTTTTTCCCAAACTCATATTTCAACATAAAACTCCTTCAACTGGTTTTGGAAAGAAGCTTATAAGGTACAATAATTCCTTCTTCTGTAGATCCCTAAACCTCACTTGTGGAACAGTTTCTTTTGGAACCTTCCACAGAGGACATAGGCGGAATTTTCCTTGTGGGAAATTCTCTGTTTGGGCTCAGATAGCACATGGCAAGTCTAACCTGCCCCTGACCCTGTACAGGTGGATCTATCATGTCCTGTGAATGCAGTCTTAGTTCTCACCCTTCACTCCCAACCCTTTGTTTTTAATGCAAATTTTCAGCTCTTTGTATTCCCTGCTTTCACCCACACATTGCTAGAGTTAAACGAACTTCAGAGCACAAGCACATTTTGTTCATCTCTTGCAGACAGTGAGGTAAACTCTGTATGTGTATAAAAACATTATTTCAGACTAGACATAATAGCCACCCTATAATCCATAAGGTCCAACACCAGGCCAAGCAAATTATGCCCATTCCCAGTGCATATAACACCCATTCCCAAAGCAAATTAAATTACAATTTTTTCAACAAGAAAGATACTAAAGTAAAAATGAGACGCTCATTAAGGTGCTTTTGTGTTCATTATATAAGAGATAGTTAGATTGAAGAAGCTCACTTAAATGTTAATTTCTTTGAGTTGCAAAAACAGATGGTTTGTTCCAGCATCTCAAATGCATAAAATTTTAAGCATAAAAATTTTCAACCCTTGACCTGTGCTGTAGAAGACCCCAGTTTTCTATGCTATTTTTTCAGACTCTTGCTCTGTCACTAATGCAAGTATAATATTACCTAACAAACTAGTATTATTGCAATTGCATTTTATGACCCCATTTTGGTGAATGAAAACTCTGCTGTTCCAGTCTGACCTGAGCTAGAGTTTGGCAAGCAACAGATCAATACTGTGTAATCCTCTTTATATTTGGAGGAGTCTGTTATTATGAAGTAGAGTTAACAAATATGGAAATTACTGGAAACTAAGACCCCTCTGGAGGAGTTGCAGAACTTGTAATTCTATTCAAGACCTATTTGTTGTGGTTTGATCTGCACAGCAAAAAAAGTAGTAAGCCAAGCATCTGCTAACAGAAATGTACAGAATGAAAATGCAGAGTGCTTTCCATCTGACTGGGGAGATCTATCAGCTCTGTAATCCTGCTCTCAACAGTTTGGCAGGGAAGATTCAGTACTGGCAGGAAAAGAAATAGGCTGTATCCTTTCTGTGCCTCGGAACCCTCTACCCTGCAATAAACATAGCAATGCAATCAAGGCTCTACCCCTTTACCAGTGAATTCAGAGAGCTGAGTAAAATCACCAGCATAGTTTTAAAACATAACATCCTGACTGGGGACTTGGAGTCTAATAATGAATAATATAATAGGGTTTGGAAACAAAACCATTGCTAGAGATTTACAGCTAAGAAGTCTCTGTAACAGTGGGCAGGGTTAATAATAGGAAAACTAATGAGTTTTCTTTATGCATGGACAAGGATTTTTATTTATTCTTGTGCTTCTCAAGATTCTATTGAACATGTGCCTGCTTTTGGCAGCTGAACAGTGTTCACTCTTTGCACAGGGAATCTGTATCTAGCAACGATACGGGAATGCAGGTCGAAATGAACCTCTACACACTGTGTTTGATTTGATGTCACTAGAGAAACCTCAACATCTGTTATGAAACCTGCTATGGAAGAATTCAGCTTTTATCCATGCAACACTCATAGGCATTTTTCTGTCTGCAGTCGTTCTTACTCTAAGGAAAGAGTGTCTCCATGGCCTGCAGAGGAAATTCGGCTCAGGTGGCAGGAGCACCTCCACCCCCCCCTCTCCACTGACCCTGGCATCTCCATGTTGTTTTCCCTCACATATTCTCACCTCCTCCTCTTCTCTGGCTAAAAAGAAGTGTGTGCTCACGTTGTTTCAATTTCTTCTTAAATCTGTTATCACAGAGGCATTACCACCATCTCTAATTGGCCCAGGCTTGGCCAGCAGCATGTCCATCTTCAGAGCCATCAGGGATTGGCTCTGCTGGACATGGTGAAAACTTCCAGAACCTTCACACAGAACACACAGGAGCCATCTTTGTGACCCCCCACCACTAGCAAAAACTGGGCCAAGCAAAACCAGCACACCTGCTCAGACCGGTGTACTTTGTTTTTTCTTGAAAGGAAGCGATTAATGTCACTCTACACTACCTATTCCAAAATATCGTTTGATTACACGTCACTGAGGTGTTGCATTACAACTAATATCCAGTAATATCACTGGTAATGCTGAAAGGTTGAGAAAAATGATGTGAAATAAAAATGCTTCTGCTTTTATGGATATGCATACAGAATTTAATAATACTAACAGTTCATGTGCTTCAAGTCTCAAAGTATATTCAAATATATTGTCTCCAAAAAAGAAGCTAGAATGATTTTTAAAGCTTTGTATAGACAGCTAATTTGTAATAAATAAAGGAGAGTGACCTAATGTCACAAAGTCATTTAAGATTTCAGGCGAGTTGATCTTTCCAGTGAGACATCATTCCTCCAGTGGACACATTACTGTGTGATGTCTGCTTCCATTGCTTGCTGCAAGGGTTGTTTTTTCCACATTTGCCTCCAAATGCTGATGGTTTTGGGGCTAAGTGAATGAAGGATCTGCAGCAGAAATGCTAGGGAATGAATTGCTGACAATCAGCTCTCTAACTAGTTTTGAAAATGTATGCATGTACTTCCACTTCAGCAGAGTAACGAATAAAGTGCATAGACGTTAGAGTGTTATTGCCTTTTCTACATCTTGTCAGCAGTTTGTGATATGGAGTGGTGTATGTGTTTCTGAATTGTGCAGATAATGCCTGCCATGAATAAATATTTTGGCAGGGTAAGATTGCTTTCTTATGAGCCTTAATTTGCATTTTTGTCTGCAAAAAGCCATCAGTGTGCCTACCTTGTATACAGCTTCTTTTTCCGGCAGTGCTATTGTTATTACAGAGTACTTAGCAATGCTTACTCAGTCATATTACTCGAACAACTGGCAGGTGGTTTGTTCTACAGATGGATTAACTCTAGCACACGGTAAACTGCAAGTATCTAGAAGAAGTGTTTTGTCCCATCTTTGCTGACCATCCAGCCATCTGCCTGATTTTTTTTAAAGTACAGCCCATGGTGATTTGATAGAAAGTGAAAGTGGTGTAGTATTTGTATTAAGGTGTTTAATCATCCCTGTAACATGCCAGCAAACCCTTACTTGCTGAAATCTAAATTAGTTGAGCAGATGTATAGACTGGGAAGTATTCCAGATATTCTTTAAATAAATATAACCTTTAAAAGGTTCAATACCAGCTGTAGTACAAGTGTGATCCTTGACTGCGTAATCACATCAGATACTACCAAGGAGGTGCTTTGCATAACATAGTGATGAGGAATTCAGACACTTGAAGAAAAGGAAAAATTGTAAGATCCCAGCAGTCAGTCCTGTTCCACACTCTTGGAGGTACTTAAATCCCAGGATGATATAGCACTTGTATCTACAGCAGTGTTGGCTAGCCCATCCAGGTATCAGGAGCATGCATTCCTAAAGGTTACATAGCCTTTAAAATAATTCATTTGAACTAATTTATTGAATAAAAGAATTCCTTCAGGAATAGTAAACACAAAGATACCACCTGTGGCTCAGAAAACCGTTGGGACACAGAAAGTGGACGACTGTGTGAAGAGATGTATTGGTGTGCAGCTGCACTACTTTAGACTGTTTTCTAATGCATGTCCTTCATTGCAAGTCTTAGGAGAGTATATGTACTATGATCTAATCTGATCCAAATGTATTTTTTCCCGTTCCACAGCTGATGGCAGTTGATAATACTACTATGTGGCAATAATCATACTATTATGTATTATGTATTATTGCTCTTATTTCTCTTTCTAAATGAAGTATATGATTTCTGGGTCAGGAAGTATCTCCACCTGTGTATTTGTTCAGTGCCTGGCAGAATGAAGCTGTGATTTCAAAGGGTGCTTAGTACAATATTAAAGTATGAATGCTACTTTATCCCTTAGGTAAAGCGGTATACAGTGCCCCAGGAACTCCAAAGTGTGTTAAGAGAAGGAAGTATAATAATTAGGCACAGTTTAGGAAATTCAGATATTTTTTATCGGTATTTTTGATACTAAGAAGGATTCTTTTTTTTCATGATATCTCCTGTTTTGCTAAATGAAGATTTGGAAATAGGAAGCTCAGTTGTCAGGGAAGAAGACCATGGCATAACATTTAATTTTATTTTTTAATATGTCATTTTTCCTCTCATCCTTCATTTTGGTTAAAGAATAATTTTTGAGGGAAAAAAGAAAAGTTCAATGTGTAACACTCTCCTGAGTATACAAGCCTTACAGAAGTGCCTGGCTCCAAATTTTATGTATCTCTTATCTGACAGTTTCACAAAGGCTTTGGAAGCTGATGAAGAAATCACATCCTCTTACCCCTGGATTCTCCTTTATCCTCTTTTCCCAGCAAATCTATGTCTAAAACAGACAGTCATTTGCATGAGTAAGAGGCAAAACAGGGAAGAATGCTATCTGTAGAGATTTTCTTCTTCCACCAGATGCTTGTTTGGTAGAAAAAATTTAGAATGTAAATAAAAACATTGTTATCCAAAGAGCTTGTTGTATGATTTTGTTTCTGTGGCTTACCAACTTCAATGAAAGTGCACTAAAGCAGAGAAACAGATTCACTCTTTAAAATCAGTACAGTTCTACTAAACTGTGCCTATATCCATTTTACAATTATTCAGTTTGAAAACTCATTTTGCTCATCACATGATGACTTTGATATCCACCTCTCTGCAATACACCTGTGCAGTAGTAAAGACAAGGCAAAGAACTATTTGCATTTTCAGAACTTAAATTGTTTTGTTTAACATTTTAGCTTTGAATAAGTACACTGAACACATATTTAGCTTTTCCTCTTGCTGCTGCTAAGGGTCTGCTTCATGCACTGGTTGAAGAACTGCAGTGCCTTAAATCAAGACTCACCCCATCCCAGCTATTTGAGTTCCTTGATCACCAGAGGTGACCAGGCAATCTCACTTGGAAATGCTTGCACTTTAAAACAACTAGTCAGCTCTGCACTTCATAACTTCTGTTTATTGCCATTGCAAGGCAGCTGCAACTTTTAGATTTCTCATTGACTGGGTCAGTAATATTCCAAGTTGTGAGGAAAATACATTAATTTAATGACTAATGAGGTAAAAAGGCTTCAACTGAATTACTAAGAAATATTACAGAGCAAGCTAAAGTTGAAAACTGTGTTTAAATTGCTGTCTTAGGTCATTAAGTATATTTTTCTGTGTTAAAAGACTCAGAAGTTATTAAACATGTTTGTGGAAGCAAGAAATTGGGCCATTAAAATTTTTCCTTTCCCACAATAAAAAATAGTGGTTTCAAGGCTTAGAGAGTTTTTGATATGACATTTAGGCAGCTTAGAGCTCAAAGAAATGCAGCGTCTTTGACATCACTTTAATACTTGGATAACTTTCTAGATGCAGGTTTTCCATTTTGAACTTTAAAGTGCTACTATGAGGAATAGGAGAGATTGGCAAACCAATGGATTTGCTGAACAAAAACTTCATTATACTCTCCGTTCTTCTTCAAATATAGGATCTGGGTTGTTCCTCAACTGTCCAATTATCTTCTTTCCATGCTTTTTTTCTGGTCCAAAATGCACTCACCCCGGTTTGTGCAACAGGAAGTATTTGATTTATAAAACAGAATTGGTTTTTGCTCATGTCCTTAGGTCTTCTTCTCTTTTACTGAGCAAGACTGGCTGTCCAGACCAATGTGTCAAGGAAACTGAAACTTCCTCCCTTTGAAATCGTTGGGAGAGAGCAGAAGAATCAACTCAGGGTCCAATTCTAATCTTAGTATAGAAATGTATCATCACTTATGAAGTTTATAATTGCTTCCAAAAATTATGAAATTAATCAAAAATTTGTACATGCAAGAAACACCAGCTTCTTCTTGCAACCGTGACTTGCTCTAATAATTGGAACAGGTACTAAACCACACTTTCATATCCTCTCTAAAAGTTTAGAGAAGTGGTAATTACCTTGTCTTTTCACTTTTCCATTTATTGTGTCTATCGGAGCAGGGAAAATGGCACCTGAGAACATAAGTTTCTGATCTTGTTCGCACTAAAATATTTTTAAAACCAGAGGAGAAATTTAAATAGAAAGCTGTTCTGCACGGCTGGAAAATCAGAAGGATGGAGCCCATAGGAGACCTCCATAAAAAGACTGATTTTGGCTCAGATGACTTATTAGGTGCTCAGAGGTGATGGTTGTTAGGAAGATCAGTCATATATATTAACTTTTTATGACATTTTAGTGGACTGGCAAAGTTAGATTCTACCATTTTGGTGACTAATTTTAAAAAACCCATAAAATTGCTTTTCTACTTTACTTTTCTCCAGTGTTTGCACAGATGCTTACCCTCGTTCATTGGGTGCATATATGGATTAAAACTCAAATGTGTTATGGATATTTTCATTTGGGAAGCTGTACATCTTAAGATAATCAGCTTTATATGTGCCGAGACACTGAAAAATGACACAAGACTAGCAAGTCCACCTTCCAGTTATGTCCAGGACATCATTACAGGTTATCCTGATGTGTTGTGAAAGTTAGAATTTTGGCAATGATTTCAAGATTTTCAAACTATGTTTGATTTCAGAAGGAAGGCAAAGCCTCAAAAGAAATATTATAATCTGATAAAATTCACACATATTTTTGTGACAGTTTTACACTAGAATGTAAAGTTTTAAAGAATGTGAGAATGTATCTAGTTGTTCCCTTTAAGGAACAAATTTGATCCCATGAAGGAACTTATACTAGACGCTTGTATTTACAGTCAGAATATTTCTGTTGTGAAACACCAAAGGGAAATTAAGGTCTCTTTAATCATTAAAATCAATTTTCTTAAAAATTACCTACTGTTGGACTTCTCAAGGAAGGCTCCATGCAATCAATAGAGAGAATACTCCTAATGGAAGTGGCCTTTGCAGTATGTTTGGTTATAGTTTCTTCTTTGTATAAGGATCATCATAATCCTCATCTATGGCATTTGTACATTTGTCAAGATCAATAAAAGAAACCAATCCATTTTAATTTATTTTCAGTCAATTTCACTACATGTATCCTCATGTTAACAAGTTCTAAAAGTAAATGTATTCAGTTACAATATTTCACTGGCTGAATAAAAAAGGACAATGTGGTTTTAAAAGTGTATTTATGGGTGCTATATTGACTTTTCTATCTATCAATCAGAGATGCTGGGATCAACTGCCAACCAAATTTCTCTGCTTCCCCTGGCAGCAGGATGTAACTCTTGTCTAGAAATATCTGTATTGTCTGCATATCCTGTAGGCTAACTCACAGAAATTCATTCCATCTGCCTCTTCTCTGTACAGCATTTATGAAGAACTGATGTAAATATTTAATAGTTCTAAGAATGCAGAATAATATTCAAGAACTTGACTAAGAGACTATGTCCAATCACATGAACAGGTTCAAATCCCAGAAGTCCACGGTTGGCTGTGTATTCACAGAAGAGAAAAAGACTCTGAGATGTTGTGTTTCTGCACACAGGTTAGCCTGGCTTCATGCACTGACAAGATTAATTGCAAACCTCTGAACCTGATATGTTTTCTTAATATCCAACATGGCTCTTACTTTCCTCATTCGGGCTGAAATATGTGGTTAGCTCTTGCATAATTCAACACCAGTCTTCTCTGTGTGTGGCACTGGTTTTAGTCATTGTAAGTGCCTGAAAATTACTAAAGTCAGTGATACGATGCACAGCAGTTTGCTTAGAGTTATTTCAATGATTATGGAAAGAAGGAAAATAAGCTTCTTTCCAAACTGTCAGAACACTGAAGAAGAAACAGCAGTCATAATTTCTAGAATAGTACAAAACAACTTTACAAGATTTTTTTTTTTTTTTTAGTACACGTCTTTTTTACCAACTGGGAAAAAATAAAACATGTAGATTCTGCTCTCTGGTGTCGCCCAAACTCACTATACATCTCTAAGTGAAGTGTTCCAATATTTCTCCTGGAGGCTGGTACTTTACATTTTTTAATTTTTTTTCAAATAGAATACTGACTTTATCTGTTATGAGACAAAACCCACATATATTTAGAAACTGGCTGTTGCATAATATATGAAAACACATCAAAAAACTTACTCACTTTAGCTGGGACTATTCCAATACTCTACAATGGTAAAAGAGCATGGAAGAAAAGAAAAGAAACATTAGTTACGTGAAATATATCCAGCTTCATTAGCCCATAAAGTAAGGAATACAAGTGTTCATGAAGACATAAGGCCCAAATTTATCCCTTCTAATTGAAGGTTTATAGTGAAGGTGCTCAAGACATATGGGGGCATAGCAGCCATAGGATCCCTATAAAGTAAAAAGCAAGAGGAAGGTATGGACAAGAAACCAGCAAGCCAACCAATGGTGTGAAACCTTTGGTGGAAATATGGGAAAAATATAGTTTATTTTGAAAAAGAGGTCTCAGTTGTGATATTTTAATTGAACTTGGGTAGTGTTTCATCAGTTCCAAGATAGTGATGGTTCAGTTTATAAAGGTTAAAACAATTCTTCTCCTTGGTCTCCAATATTCTGGTATGTGCTTGAGTGCTGATCTCCCTTTTCTCTTAATCCTGTGATGCTTCAAATTAGTAAAATAGTGTGTGTGTCCTGTGATGTAATAGCATGCACAAAATAAACAAAAAAATCATTAAATTTGTGGAGTGGTGTACTGAAAAAAACTGGGTTGGAAAGAATTTCGTGATGGAAACTTATCTAAAGTTGGACTTGATGACCTTCAGAGGTCCCCTCCAACCTAAAATGTTTTGTGACTCTACAGTTCTGGGCTTGCAGAATTATTCCAAGAACATTAAAAACTCTTAGGTAAACAATGATTTGTTGAAAGCAGTGGAAATTTGACAGTGTCAATGATCATTCATCAAAATATAGTGGGTGTCCCTATCCCCATGACTGTTATAAAAATTCCAAAAAGAAACGCTTTGCTTACATTTGTCATGAATGCAAGGGTCTTAGCAAATCTTAATTGCAGTAATTTGAAGTTTAATTAGAATGTTTAGTGGTTTGGAATCAGTAGATTAATTTTTAATGCTGGTTGTAAATTCTATGACAATTTTCCTCTTTAGGAAAATCTAAAATAAAGTCCTCTAATGAAATATGTCAATTCTCCAAGAAGGTTTCTTTAGTCCAGAACTGAATTTCCACATACATGTATAACAGAAAGACAAATGAATTGCTGAATTTCATTCCAGAATTTACTGTTGGAAAACTTAACATGTCCATGACCAATGTTGAAGTCTCAGATGTGAATTAAGGAGAGGAGAACAGGAGTCCCTTATATCAGTTCAACCATCACACAGCTCTATTCCCTTTTGTATTTTCTTTCCAGGCTCATCCTATTTTCTTTTAAAGTAATAAAATTGGATTATGAGGGGTTTTTTATTTATATCAAAGTGACAATAAGAATTCAGACTATTCCACCTCAAAATTATGACATATACCAATATATTTGAGATAAATAGGGATATTATAATGTGTTAATTGAATTATGCCTCTTCCTTTAGATCCTGTAAGTAAAAACAATCACAGTAATTTAATGTCAAGCTTAAAACTTGATATTAATATTTTACCCATATTAAAATGTAAATTTCTTCTCCACTTCTTGGTTATATAGATGCAACATACAAAAGCCATATATGCCTTGTAGACATCTGTGTAGAAATGATAGATGAATACAGTGTTCTGGATTCCAGTTTGGGCTATTCTATGCTATTATTGTCTGCACCTGATAGATTCCTTTTTCATATGATTTGTAACTTGTCATTGCAGGACACTGTAGTCCTCCAGATAACATTAATCTATTGATGATTCTGAAGAGAGAACGTGATTGATGCAGTACCAGACACTGGTGACACAGGTAAGCTCTTCTTTTCTTTTCAAACCTTTCTTGCTTAAATACATAGCTGTACCTAGACTGGGATCACAAAATTTTTCTAACTTCTGAGGCACAGAATACAAGGTTCATTAAGATTCCCATTTGTTATAAATTTTATTTTTTAGGTAAATATCTGTCCTTTTATCAAGGATTTTTAAAAAACACAATTAAGCAAAAATTTCAGGTTTTATAACTTACAAAATAATTTTTAGCAATTTTTGCTTTTTATCTCTAATCTACCTTGGCTTGATTTCTCTTTTATATTTCTTACTGAAATAGATAGCAATGTCTCCTTTAATTTCTCTCAAGTATTTTATACAGAATTCTCTTCTGCTGTTCCACCTTTCAGAAAGGTATCAATAAAGTGATTGTCTTGTCTTGTTCTAAAATCAGCAGCAGGAGCGACACTTAGGGATTTAAAGACACAAATAAGGCTCTACTTTTACATTCTCAAGTATTATGTTTCTACCTCTCAGATGCTGTTTGGGTCACTTATACACTTCTACACCACTCCTAGAAATACCCCTTATATCCTCCACAGTCAGAAAAGTGCTTCTTAACCGAGATTTGCAGAGGGCGGAAGAAAAACACTAAATGTAAATCCAAAGAGATATATTTAATCCACAGTTGTCATGCTCTGATCTGGTTCTGGATTTCAAGACCCTTCAGAGATACTATATGAAAAGTTAAAAGGAACACTTCATGTGATTTGACTGCAGTGAGATTTTAACTTTTTCCACAATGTAATAGACAAAAAATCATTTACGAGATCAAAACATGATCTTTCTCCATTGACTATAATTAAGCTCAGGTCTCTTCAGCCTCCTGGAGCTAAAGCAAGCCTGTGTGGCCATCTCCTCTTCTCACACCTTTGTTTGTTGGGGTTTTATCTTTATGCTAGTTTTCATGCATCAGCCGTGCAAATAAACATCAGACACAGTGTATCTGATTTTTAATTATGACTTTGGCATTTCAAATGGTGACTATAGAACATGGCAAAATTAGAAGCTTGTAACTGCAGTCTCAGACCTGGCATATCAGTGCATTTAGGAACGAAGCTGTTAATCCTGTACGTGAAAAGCATTCCAGCATAATGCAGAGTGCTGCAATCTTGTCGTATAAATATCTCCTAGCAAATGAAGCATTGCCCATAGCAGACCCTGAGGGATCAAGGACCAGTTGCTTCCAGAAAAATTTTGTAGCAGATATTTGGCAATCTTTGCCCTGCTTTGGCTGAAGAGCTTATGCTCTGGTCTTTGGAAAGGAAACCTTATCAGAAATGACTGACATCTCACAAACCATGCAACAGAATCTGTTTGCTCAAAAGTGCAACATTAGCAGCTGGGAAATTGAGTGTTTGAGCCCTGGATGACTTACTGAGATTTTGGCTTTTGTTGATGATTTCTTCTCATTCATTTAAGCACAATTTTATTTGTTCACTCTTCAGAGCTCAGGTTAAGTGTTCTGTGCTCATTCTCAACCCTTTCTCTGCTATGTGAAGTCAAGTTCTTGGTAGCACCAGGTGTCCATGAGACCAAACATCAAAGAAATGGTGGGGTAGAGATGCAGCATTCCAGTGTTTTCCAATATTACCAATTTGGGAATGGGGATGCATTCAGTTTCCCATTATCTTTCTTTAGGATTTTTGCAAATTTTCTCTATCTCTCTGAGCTAGAGCAAAGAATTTGGAATTCACCTGTTTGGGTTTTTTTCCTGAAAAGGTAAAATTATGCTGAAATAGAGAATTACAACTACCTTCCAACGTTTAGACCAATATGATAAATATGATGCAAAGAGATCTAACCAGCATTGTAATTTTCTATGTAAATTATTATTATTGACAGTCCCTATGAAGGTATGAACATTATTTCTTCATCTTTAAAAATCAGACAAATACTAGGCACAGGTATTTTAATGACTTTCAGGCCATTATCTCAGGGCTATGAATATACATCTTCTGGTATCCCCTTGTGTGCTGCAAGTTTATTTTTTAATTGACTTGAGTATTTTGTGTATCCTATCAGTTAATTAAGGTTGAATCTTATTAATAAATTACATAGGTTGATACATTTCATGGAAAATTTAGACTTAGAGCCTGTAAATCATATAAGCTTTGAGTGGATTTAGTTGGAATTTACCCATGGATGCTATCTGATCTTAACCATGCCAGATAAAGACAATTTTGAATCAGAAATGTCTTCAAAGGGAGGAAAGAATGAAATTATTACCTATTTTCCCTTTTTTTCTGGTTTTCTGTTGGTTGCTAGTTTTTTTTTTTCCCTGAAATACATATTAAAAAATGTGCTGTATTTTGCAGGACCTTTTTTCTTAAAGATAGAATATTAATTCACCAGAATTACTTTAAAATGTAAAATTAATTGTGTTCTAGGACCCACTTAGTTGTGAAATCAGAGTTTTGAAATTCTAATGCTCTTCTATGTATATAGAAATTCTATCTCTTGACTTTTTATATGCAAAAGAAAAAGCACCCTAAAACTAGGCATGAATGAGTCACTCAATCCATTCCATCTTGAATATGAAAAATCAGCAACAGGATACGTACCTGAAATGAACTTGAAAGATTAACAAGTAAAATGTGCAAAAGATTTGTTTATTTTTCAAAGTAGTTCATGTCTCTGCTAAAGACATGGCAAGCAGAAATCTACTAGTTTCTTTAATGCAAATAACTTGATATTTTGACAGGCAGAGAAGCTAATCATTCCTAATGAAACCATTGATCAGTACCTCTTCAGCATGTAGTACTTCAAAACTTTTATCTGCTGTCAAAGAACATATTTCGAACTAGAAAATGTAAGGAAGAAGAAATATTTGTCCTAATGTGATCTAGGACAGTGCCGTGAAATTTGCCTTGAGAAAACATAGAAAATTACTCCAAATGTGAGTGAATGAATGAATTAAAGTATGTCAGAAAAGGTGTTTTTAGCTTTATCACATCATATGTTCATCTTAAACAGGACATGACAAACAAAACCCAGCACTCCTCTTTGTCTTCAGGTGTGCCAGCATAGTAATAACTCTCTGTCTTGGCATCATGTTGTTCCCAATATGGAGAGATCTTTTGGATAATTACAGATCCTTCCATGTTCCTTGTCTCTCTGCTGTGCCATGCTCATGGTTGTGCCTGCACTCCCCTCTGCTGGTTAGTCACTGTGATCGTGGTACACAAATCTGGAAAAGAATGAGGATCCTGAAAGAGAAATACAAGCAAAACAACAATTTGTCTCATTAAAAACTTTACTAATTATTTCTGTAGAAGCCAACCATTCCTAGATAATTTGTGTTTTCACAGTGAGTGGCATCTTCTTAAGAGGTGTTTTGGTGCTTCGCTTGGTAAAAGGGTTGTGACCAACAGATTTTACTTCCAAGTAGGACCTATGCTGGAAGTAATATTCCAAGTACTGTGAATTCTCAGAAAGTCAGTATTGATAAGCTTTTGCTTTTAGTCATGCACATTAGACTTGTCAATTTTTTCCTGAGGACTATAATAATTCACTACGGGCCACTGACAAAAAAGAGGTGCAACTACAACCAGAAGCTTGGATTTGACACTAAAAACTTATTATGTTTCTGTGTTGTAGCATAGAAAGGAGATGTACTAATAATTTAATTAATAGTAATTTAGCTGTACTAATAATTAAATTCCCATTACAAAATGCAGTGTTTGGACTTCCAACTAGTTTCTTATATCTCGGATGGGAAAGATTTTATTAGTTGCAAAAGAAAACTAATTAGTGTAATTTATGCTCTATGTGTTGATGCAGTCAAACTCTTTTAATACCAATTAAACACATTAAAAGAAAATGCTTTGTCAAATTAAAGATTAATCTATCAAAAGAGAAATAGACAAACTTAGCTCAGTTCCTGATTAGCCTTCTGGCTTCATCCTTATCCTTATATATTCTTAGTTTTTACTTTGTTTGTAATTGTCAAATATCATCTGTAACAATCAAAGTTATAACACAGGGATTTTCAGACTAAACACACAAGTTTCTTTGTCATCCTCACCACAGATTAACAAAATGATAGTAAATAAGATGCCTTGCAGTCAGGGCATCCATATTATTCAGAAGGGCAAGCAGCCCTAGTGTTAAGAAATGTTCCCTCTGGAGAAGAGTCTTTGATTCAGTGATTATATTCAATATAGTAAGACTGAATTACTTCAATCACTAAATAAATTGCCAGACTTAGAGTTATAATGAAAATTCAGGGTTGAAAATAAGGAGGTAGAATAGCAAAGGTAGAAGTTAGGTGAAGCCAAAGCAAAAGGGAGCAGTATTAGAGGTGTGTTTGAGAAGGACTAGCTACCCTGGCTGAGACTTACAGTCACGACTTGGGATTTGGGGATGTGTTTTATTTCTAGCAATTTCACCAGTGGATGTTTGACACTTCTAAGGCAACAGATGAAGCTGAATGCTTTAAATCAGATGCAAGTTCCTAGAGAAATCCATGCTGTTATACACAATATTTGTGAAGGAGATTAATGTTCAATTTCCTGTAGCTTAATTGTTTAAATAATTTTTGTGTTGGTGTTATGCTTTCCCACATATTCTCTTATGTGACCATCACACTTTATACAATAATTTATGAATTAATATTGAAATGAACAAAGTGCTAACAAATAAAAAAATCTTTGTAAATGTTGGCATTTATTTAAATGACAGTGATGTTAATTGGGAGATCTGGAACTAATCCAGCACTTAAGAGTGGCAACATTACAGTATTTTTTCCCCCCTTAGTTTTTTGTCTTTTGAGATCTGACAGTATGTAATAGTGACTCATACATCAGGAAGACTTCTGCTCTTTTCCAGTAGGTAAAAAAAAAAACCCAAACAACAAAAAACCAAAGAGGAAGCTGCATTGTGAATACAATTAATGTGAACAAAATTAATGTGAACATTGATGAAAGAAGCTGGGTGAATGCAAACATATGTAACTGAGTCATAATGAAGTTTGAACACTACCCTTTGACTCCACCATTCTGGTAAAAATTCTCATACAAAGTCACTGCTCTGTGGCTGGTGATGAGGGTGTCCCAAAGGGAGAAAAATGTCAGGCACTAGACTAACTGTAACCTTTTTTTACACCTTCACTACTCTGATGCCAGTCATGAACAATATTCATTTCAATGTCATCGCTATGTTTTATGCTCTATAATTTCACCCTTACAGTGTCACCACTCAGTTTATGTTTCTTGAATTTGTCAAAGATGAGGCTACAGCTACTGAAGCAAAGCTGAAACTGCATCTTTTTCCAGCAGATATAATCTCCTCTGCTGCTATGGGAAAAAATATAAATCTGTTACACTGGAGGTTTTTGTTTGTTGTTTTCTGTTTCTTGCTTTTTCTAGTTTTGCTCTGTGGGTTTTCCATGTCTCTGTTAAAGTTGTGGTCACGTTCTTGCTTCTTTAATCCTTCCTTCCTTCCTCCATGGAAATGAATTGCATGGGTTTTTTTTTTCAATTAATAACAGCTGGCTTTATTTTATATAAAGAAAGAGATGTGTTGTTTTGCAGAGCAATGCTGAATATGTGGCATTGCCTAATTTCCTAATTTTTCCATTGTATTCTTATGCTACAGAGGGAATCTGATGGTTATCATCTTCATTTTTAAAAGTCCAAAAGAGATATGGGGGGAGCAATAGGGGGACCAAGAAAAATATAGATGCAGATTCACGTTTGCCTTCTACCTCATAGAGTTTACATGGGGCCAGGGAAATAATGTGAAAGAAACCGGTTGGTATTTTATGATGATTCTGAAGACAAATCTCCAGGGACACAGATTTCCAATGCAGAATATCTGAATTTTAGCTGCTGAGCAATGAGGGAGGATGAAAGACACACTGTGGAGGTACCATGGGACAGTGGGAAATGGAAATAATATCTGCTAACTGATGTGTTCAAGGCCAGGTTGGATGGGGCTTTGAGCAACCTGGTCTAGTGGAAGGTGTCCCTGCCCATAGCAGAGGGGTTAAAACCAGATGATCTTTAAGGTCCCTTCTAAACCAAACCATTCTAGGTTTCTATGATTCTGTGTTTCCACAGGAAAGAAGAACTATATTACTCCTCTTTGTTCTGACAATTCAGAAAAATCCATTTAGTTCCTTAGGTGATACAGGGACAAAGTGCAGGGACATATTTTGAAGTTTCTTACTGTTAAAATCACAACTAATTTTTTCCCTTGGATCTACACTCCTTGCAGTCAGCCACCAAGACACAAGGAAATCTAAGAAGAGACCTCCCAAAGCCCTCTGCTGGCTTCTCCTTCTAACCACTGCTTTAGCTTTCTTTTCGATATACAACACTCATATTATATTGTTTAAATTGCCAGCTAACCTCAGAGAAGGGAGTCAGTGTTAAGCAGCACAATTCTGAGCTTGGAGTATCTCTCCAAATGCCTTAGAAAGTAGTGAGGTGAAATGGTCACTATGCTGTGATCCTGGGTACAGTGATGATTCATGCAGCAGTGGAGGAGCAAATGCTTGTCTTTAATTCTGGTGACAGTCTAAAGTCTGTGCTGAATGGTCAAAGATCACAGTACTCGATAGAAAAAGAGATGGACCTGACCTTTGCAGACAATCTTGCCCTTTTGTAAGATGATCAGGGAAGCATGAACATCTGTACTGGGGAAAAGAGAGTAAAAAACCATGGTTGTTGCAATCTGTGCTGGGAGATTAGTTGTAGTTAGAATGACTAATAGCAGGATGCTGAGTGACTACATGTCATAGCCTTGGTGATGTGTGTCTGTTTTATGTTCTTGTTTTTATTGCTTTACCCAAAATATAGTAGGCAAAATAATTGAATTTGTTTAATATCACTGAGTCAGAAACATTTCTTTAGCTGTTCATTTACTTCATTCTTTAAACACAGTCATGTGAAGCAGAATGAGAGGATATTAGGAAGTAGTGCATCTATCCCATTTTGTTTTGCACACTCAAACCATTTGATGCTGGAGCAAATTACCCAACCCATCCTCCCCTATGTCTTTGGAAAAGAGGATGCAGAGCTGAGATGAGCTTGTAAAGCGATAATATAGCTTATGTTCATGTGTGGGTTGATCAAAATAAATACTTTTTTTTTCTTCTTGGATGATTTTGTGATGAAAAATGTCAGATCTAATATTAAATTCTGATCTATGTGACTCTCACATAAACTTGAGGTTATTCCAAAGAAGCCATTAAGCTTGACATAGAGTCCTCTGAGATCATAATTTGGCTTGTCTTCAGTTGCTGGGTATTTTCCCTGCTCCAAAACTCATATGAGTGTCATTGACTTACACAAGATATCTTGTAATTTCTCCTTCAGCATAAAATAGAACCTCACAGATATTTTTAGTGGAAGATTGGTATGAGAAAGCAAGCTCTTAATCAGTTGCTTATGGCCTCCATATCAGATGATGCTTACTAGCAGAGACATGAATGGAAGACCTGCCAAAGCTCTTAATGGGATCTGACTATACTGTTTTATACAGTCAAATCCCATACTTGCCTATATAAATTCTTCTCCCCCAATTTTTTTACAGGGACTAGTTGCAATCACAAAAGGTTTATCTATGTCCATTCGGGAGGCTGAGTGATGGCAACCACAAAAGTGGCTTTAGCAAACTTGTGGATAAATCACAAATAGACACTAGTTCTAATGTCAGGTGTGCTGGGTAAAGTTGGGGCATAAAGCAGCACTGGTTGGCCTGGATTGCATCTGAGACATTGGACTTATTTGTTCATGCACACTTATATGTGCACGTGTGCTTTCCCTCCCTGGGCCTGGATTTTAATATTTAAAATCTGGCAACCATGCTGAGCAGCTTCATTTATTGATTGTCCCTCTTGTTTCCATCTGGAAGAGACCCAGGAGGGTAAACAGGATGAAAAAAAGCTTTCTCTAATAGAAAGCTGAAAAAATTATTGATAATGTTCCATCAAGAAAAGTTTGCATTGAAAATCTGTTTTCACTTTTGTTTTGCTAGTAAACCAAATATTTAATTTGCTTTGATTTTCTCTCTCTTTTTTTTTTTTTTTTGGTTGTTGTTGTTGTCATAGGAATAGTTATGCTGAAAAAATGAGTAGTTGAAGTCTTACATTGTTTCTAGCACATCTAATAGCTCTTTCAAAAAGAGCAGGAAAGTTACCATGAGTAAAAAAAAAAAATTGTCAGCCTTACTTTCTAATGGAAAATATTTTTCCGCAGAAATAATGTGGAATTTAAACAGAAAGTTTCTGATTTATTAATGGAAACATATACCATTACATCTAATTTCAAAAGAGTTTGGAATTGATTTGCCTTCACCTCTCATGGTTTTGTGTTCTCCTTTTTTCTTTCTCTTACTCTTCCTCGCTTCCTCTCCTTGGTTATTTGATGTCCAGGGTTTAGGAAAAAAACACTCCACCAACAAACATGCAAAACTACAAAGCATCAAAAGATTTACTAAAGGAACCTAAAGAGATTTAAATATGAAAATAAAATTGCAAATATTTTTACTCATTCTTGTGTGATATGTCATCCAGCATGAAAGAAAAGCAGAATTTTATTGGTTTGTTTGTAGATTCTGCCTGTTTATTTCCCACTTGGCCCATAGGCCAAATTTATTATTTATACCTTGGCTTTGATGAGGGAGTAGCCCAACTCTACTGAAATAAAATTCTGCTTAATATACAAAACCTTAAACAGTAAATATCAAAAAATAATAATTTTTTATATATTACACAATTTAATATATATTATATTACATTACATTATATGATATTATATGATATTATATGATATTAATTATATTATATTTATTATATTATATTATATTATATTATATTATATTATATTATATTATATTATATGACAGTTATTATTATATTTTTAGTATTATTTTTGTTGATCTTTGGTTATTCAATGCTTTGCGGGAACAGTATGAATCCAGGTGACCAATCTGATATTTTTTCTTTTCCTTGGACTCCTCTTTTCCTATTTAACTATCTGTCTACTTATTTTTGCTCTAAATAAACATTGAAATATTTAGTTTATTTAGCATTATTTACATAACTTTTCCTGGCAATTCAAGTGGAGAGTACAAGTGGCAATCTCTTCAGAAGTTACACTTGTTTTTCAGCCATTCCTGCTGTTGTTGTGAAAAGAAATTTGAAAAGTAATCCATATTAGAGTCAGATTTTGCAATTTAGAAAGTGAATAGAAAAAAGGAGACCATATGTAAACCTTGAAAGTAAATAGCAATTTGCTGGCTTTAGGAGTATGCCCACTGCCACTGCCATGAATGCTGAGAAATCTCCATTGCCATCAAGGTTTTTGACAGAATTAGTACTAAAATTACATAACAGTCTATATAGGAAAATATGAAGGATAATTCATGTTTTCTGGTTTCTTGATGAGCATACATTTAATATTTCAGCACTCAACTCTGCTTGAAATAGGTAGATGACTTTTTTTGGTATTATCATTTTATATCATTGTTATTAGTTTTGACAGTAGACTATCATCCGACCTACTTCACAATAATGTGAACAGTATCATGACAGCTGAAGTCTATTTTCTGCCATTCAGGAATGCAGATCAGCTTTGGAATGGACTGTTTAAATGTTTATAGGTCAGCTGAAAGCTATTGAAGGAATTGCCAGATAAATGTTTTAAAAGTCTGTTTTCATTTATTTTCAACATGAGCAAACTTTAATTAGTGGGACTATTTTTCTCCCTTGGGGGGAAAAAAAAAGGACATCGATAATTGACAAAGAATGAATACTCCATACTCCTGCAGACAATTTCAATCCAGGTGGTTCAGCAACTTTCTGGAAAAGGGTTTGAAACACAACTTTCATAAATGGCAGTGACCTTATCCTGAGAAATAAAGGCAGCATTTTAAACCCAGACTGATCATTGCTAAATATACATCTGCTGAATTTAATGAAATAAGAAATTTCTGAAAAAAATTTTGTTAGACAGAAGGCTTAGGTTCAGACAAACACTGTGGAATGGGAATCAACCTTTTAAAAGCCCTTCTGTATCTCATCAATTAATTAATTTCCATACTCCTTTTCCGCTACAATTGATCTGAGCTAGACATCAGCCATGGGATGGAGGCAAGAGAAAGTGTTCCCAGTGTCAAACTTTTGTCTAGTTTTCACTTGGAGAGGAAGTTCAGAGTTACTGCCACCTCTCACATTTTCCAGATATAAATCTTGGAAGCCTGATTATGAATATTTTGGAGCTGCTATTGTGTTTAGAAAACACAGGATGAAATCTTAGAAAAGCATTTTGATAGCAGAGTTTGTTTCCACATCCTCCAGTCTTGCTATGGAGCTGGACTGCATAACTTTTCCTCATTAACATTTTTACTTTGGGTTTTTTGTTTTCTGGATTTTTTTTTAAAGCTAACTTTCTAGAATGAAAGGAATCACATCATATTTCAAAGCGTTTACTGTGACATTAAACCTTTGAGTGAATGTTAAGGAAATTATTTCCCTAAGGCTAATGTCTGAAAGGTTATTAAAAATTTAATTTCACAAATGGTGCCTAGGCTAAAAAATAATAATATCTAAACACTACTTAAAACCTTGATTGCCTAATTTTATAAATCCCATTGCTCCTTGCTTTTAAATAAAGCAGAAATTACTATTAAAAATACAGAAACTTAGTTTTCATAACAGGATTTCAGTAGAAGCATGGAGATGTTAGGTCCTATATCTTTTATGTTGGTGGAAACTGCAAATGTATTGTATCTGCGACTGATACATGGAGTCAGTTTGAAAATTCAGTTATTTCAAAAGAGTTATAAAGAAAGTGTACTTCACCTTTAGGGCATGAACCCACATAGGAGGCCATTAGTGGGAATACCTGAATAATTTTGAAAAGGGGTTGTAGGTGTTTCATAAAATCACAGAATGGTTTGGAGTGGAAGGGACCTTAAAGATCATCTAATTCCCACTACACTGCCATGGGCAGAGACACCTTCTAGTGGGTTAGATGATCTCAGGACTAATTTGACAAAGACATTCATGTTAGGAATGGAGTCTGTCTTGACTTGTCCCATAGAGGGTAACTTTCCAGTCATTATCTGTAGGATTTTCCTGCTCTCTCTGACATTAGAAGAAAGTCTAAAAAAGCCTCTAGCTTCTAGACTGCTAACTTCTTCAACCCAATGGAGTAATTCCAGCATGAGTCACAAACTTCTGTCCTCCAAACCATACTGCCATGCTACCAGGGCTTTTCAATACTGCTCTTAATCATATACGGAAGGCCTTCTCTGTTTTCAGCATTTACTTTTTTGGATGTCGCCTTTGGTTTATGGCAGCAGCTTTAGTGTGGCTTTCAAGATTTTTTCCTTCTCCAGGGTTTTTTCCTTCTCATGATTTTCTCTGTTCTGCAGCATTATTCTCACTGCAGAGTCATCTGTACTCCATTTTCTAATGTATCGCTTGGGTGTTTTTTTAAAAAAGAAAACAACAAACTAAAAATGTTGACCTTTCCAAAAGTCAACATACTCAGATACCCTGAATGTGAGGCATATCTCTTCACTTGTCTCTTTCTCTCCTTCTTTCTTCCAAATATTTTTTTTTCCTTAATAACTACACTTAATAGTGTGCTTCACTGTGTCCTGAGTGTCTGCAAAAATGAAAATTATTGCATATTCTTAACAGGATGCACTTGTACACTTTAGGTACAAAGAAACAAGTTTGTTGTTGTTTTTTTTTTCCTAGTTAACATCTGATTAGTTCAAGATAAACTTCTCAAACTTAATAAAAGCTTTACCTATTTTAATTACTAGTACTCTGTATTTGCTGTCATATATTTGTAGTAAAATAAAATAATTGCTAGAAACTTGTAGATGAAATTATTCTTTCCAATGTGATTTTGGCACTTCAGAGATGAAGCACCACAGGAATAAATTAATGAATAAGTTGATAGGAATAAAAAGAATAAATTAATGAATAAAAGTATTAGAACAAAAAAGCCCACACAGAAAGGTATACATATAACACAAACCGAAACATTTACAATGACAGCACAGATGCAGATGAATTTCTCCTCCATATTATTACTATTTTAAATCTAAATCCAAAATCCAATGAGGAACTAAAACCCTAACTGTATATAATATTATATTACAAAATATAATCTCTTATGTTATATATATTTCTCCAAAACTGACGATCCTTTTAAAATCATTTTTCTGTGACTGAGTGGAAATACCTATGGTTTGATGCATAGTGTGGCATTGTATATGAGGTCTACATACATACTTGCTGGTCAAGCAAGTTATCAGGCTTCATGAAAAGAGACTAAATTTGTCTAGATTTATATTTCATATCTTCTGATTTATTTTTGGTTTTGCACACAAATGTAAGAAAGAAAGATTCTGATAAAAATTTACCAATGTTAGAAACACCTTCTCCTTTCTCTAGGATTTCATGGCTATTCTGAATATTGATAGAAAGGCAGGGATAAGGTTTATCACTGTCCATTAAATAAATGTAGTGTGATGTTGGTGTCTGAACATTTTGAAAAATCTTAACAAAGGCCTGAATTTTTATTGTGGTTGCATTCAATTAATTTAGTTGTCTGGAGTCATACTTAGGGCTTTTTCTTTGTTACTTTTTTGTGTCTTTGCATGAGTTGTAATTTCTTACCTGATCCACATGGGCCATGTAGATTCCATAGGATAACTTCAGAAGGATACTATATTTTGCATCTGTATAACTTTATATAACTTTCTAGTTTGCAAAGATAAAGACAAAGCTGTACAATGTGTGTGACACATAAATGTTAACTTATAATAACTTAGGCTTGATATGTTATTGAGAAAAGTCCTTTCATTATCTTTAAGCATGGCAACTTGTCAGAACAGAAAGCCAGATATGAAACCACGTAGAAGATTAACTGACATAATTTAACTTCTGCGGCTTTGCCAATTAGTGTGTGTAAATATCACTTTCTTGAGAGACTAGAAGAATGAGAGACAAACCTGTGGATCTGTCATTCATGAAACAAAGAAGGACACAAATAAACACCTCCTGGAGAAGATAGGACTGGTCCCTGAGAGTAATGACTCTGTGCATTTTCAAATGCTTTCATTTCAAGTTTTAAATTCCTTTTATGAACTGATGTAATGATTGAGGCTGTGAAGACACTACTTAATATTGCAAAATTATGCTCCAGAAACTGCTAGAAACTCCTTTAAAACTGTTTTCAGTACCAAAACTCAATGAGATAACCTTGAAAACAATGAGTGAGCAAAGCTTCAGGGTCAGCATCTTCAAGCTCCAAATGATCATGAGGCAACAGATTTGGAAGACACTAAAATATGTTCTGGGATACTCTCTCCATGGGGAAAAGTTTACTATAAGCTGTCATATTTTTATGCCATTAAAATTTTCTTTCTGAAAGGTTGGTCCTGATTCTTGTCTTCAACCCATTTGTTTTGCTGTTATAGAGAGTAATCTCTCTGAAGGAAAGGGTTTCTTGTTTTAACAAATTTACATGTATTTACAGTTCAGACCTATGCAGCTGGCCTAGATGTTTCAGCCAACTCCGTCATCTATATAAACACTGCGATGAAGTGTCTTGGTGTCCCTGTTACTTTTATTAAGTCTGAGAAGACGC
Organism: Entomyzon cyanotis; assembly: GCA_024500445.1. Taxonomy (NCBI): domain Eukaryota; kingdom Metazoa; phylum Chordata; class Aves; order Passeriformes; family Meliphagidae; genus Entomyzon; species Entomyzon cyanotis. The sequence continues at coordinate 11,485,000 of JAKEPQ010001017.1, forward strand.
AGGATTAGTGGTTGAGAGGTAGAGATCTACCCTAGAACAGGTAACTTTGTCACAAAAACTTACAATTTTTTTCTGCTATCATGTTGAATTTGGGAGCGCTCAGAATATCAGTCAAATTACCCTTTTCACAGGAACAGGTAAACCTAGGGCTGGGAAGACCTCTTACAAATATCTGATCTGATCCATTCATTAATGGCCTAAATATCCTACTCAAGCTCCTCTGAAGCAAGCCTGTACCTTTATTTGGGATAGATTGTATCTGCTCAAAAGATTTCTAGGCATTGACATTATTAAACAGGGAGTCCCAGGTGCTGTTTTCTTGTCAAAAAAATGTGTTCCCTCTCTCTCATATGCCTCTGTTTAATTTCCGACTGTTAGATATTACCAATATATTTTTTCCACATGAAGTAAACTGAAAGAGAGTAGATTGGATGTTAGAAAGAAATTCTTTATGGGGAGGGCGGTGAGGCACTGGCACAGGTTGCCCAGAGAAGCAATGGATGCTCCATCCCTGGAAGTGTTCAAGGCAAGGCTGGATGGGGGTTTAAGAAACCTGGTCTAGTGTAAGGTGTCCCTGTCCATGGCAGAGAATTTGGAATTACATTATCTAGTCTCTTCCAAACCAAACCCTTCTAAGATTCTATAAAAGAATAATCTGCTGTCAGAAACGTTTTTAGTGTAGATGTTTTTGAACAGATGACACAGTTCTAGGTAGATGGAATTTAACTACTAAATTAAGGTTTGTAGTTTGTAGTTTCTCATTGTGAGTTCATCAGCCCATAGTGTTGTGTGTGTTTTGGTTTGTGTTTTTCTTTTTTTTTTTTTTGTCATACCTTTTCAAATGTTTATCTCACTCATTTCTATGGCAGAATTTAGCAAATTAGACAAAGTCTACATTTTTTTCTAAGTCTACTGACTGTTTGCACTCCCTACATATGAGGATGCTGGGATCTTGATTAGTTTGAGCATTTGACTAATATGAATTGCTCATAAACAATCAATTTTCCCTGCACCTTGTAAGTGCACAGTATTGAAATAAGACCCACTTGCCCTGCTTTAATTACTTTTTCATCTACAAATTTTGCCAACCATTATTTTCTATTTTGCTACACACAATTTCTAAATTTAATGAATGACACGAAGCTGAGACCAACCTCTGAGATAATATACTTAAAGTATTCTCACTGCCTTATGGTTCCCCATTTTAAGTGACATTCTGAAATCTAATAATGTGTTCCACATGATTTTATATTTTGCCATTTATATTCTTTTATTTTATATTAAGCTTTATTTGAATCTCCTGTGAGATTCTACCCAGCATTTTTCTACAGACCAAACTTTCACTCTTATTAAAGGCAAAAATACTGTGTGTCACTATGTAACATCCTGAAAACCATTTATGCAACTTTGATTTCATTATCAATGTGAGCTTTTGCTATTGATATCTGACTTAGTTTTATATGATTGTACTTGTGACTGGATTGAAATTAAATGACCTAATAAATTCTTATTTATCTTTTTCTTAGATACTGCCATAATACCAATTAATTTCAAGTTCTCTCAGATCTTTCAGTATTATCACACTACTCATTAAAACTCAGCAGCACAGATTAGGAGAGTTTTGTTTGTCAAAAAATTTATGATTATTCAATTGAGATATTTGAATGTATTAAATTGAAACTTTTTAGTAGCTTCTCTTTGATAGTTATCCTGATTACTAATGGAGAAGAAAAATTTCTTTTTCAATGAGAAACATATACTCTGCTCTTTTCCAGGACTGTATTTAGAAATCCTGTTGACAGACATGTTTTTCTTTTCCTTAGAATTTTTTTTTATTACTCACTCTGAAATGTGTGTGAAAGTTTGAACATTTGCTGTAGGTAGAATGTTTTGGGATCTGATTTAATCTCTATTGTACCTGTGTTAATGAATGTCATTCAGATTCAAATTTGGAAATCAGATTACAATTTGATGGTGAAAACTGATTTAGAGTTTACAGAAGACAATGGAAACACTCTTAGAATGGATGAACTTCAGAAATAAAAAAACATACATGGCATAGAGGGGTTATGAGATCTGTGGAATAATCAGCACCAGTTTGAGGCACAGCAACAGGTAAAGAGATAGAAATAACAAGCAAGAGCTTTCTGGAAATGAGTCTAATTATGTGGCATTTTATTATCCTGTGAAGTGTAATTTGATGAGCAGGAAATTGCCTCCAATGCATCATCATCTGCTGAACACTCTGCCTTATTCTCTATTTGGACATCTACGAGAAGTAAAGGAGAAGAGATGGGTGACACCTAAACTTTATCTGTAGAAGCAAAATACTTTCCTAATCTTCTTTTCTAATCTGCAATTTATGTTTTAAATAGAATTGAAATTACTTCAGAGAAAACAGAAATTACTACAGAGAAAGATATTAACTGAAACACTACAATTCATTACTGAGATACGTTTTTTTTCTTTTTTTTTTCTTTTTTTCTTTTTTTTTAGTAAGTGGTAATGATAAGAGTTTTATCTATTGAAGCCTAAACAGGTAATCCCAGGGATTAGATAACTCACTAAAGAGTTGATCTCTTGCTTGCTGGGCTTGGGAGAAATCAGTTGCTGTAACAGAAGGTCTCTTGCAAAGGAGCAGTGTCAGAAACTAAAACCCATACCAGGGTGACCTCCAAGCTTCAGTTTCTATTTTATCAGGAAGAAAAGTCTTCTATCCCAATTCAAGAAGAACATTTGGAAAATGTCACTTCAGAGTAATGCCATCTTGCTGAGTCTGCAGAGAGCTTGGAATATCATCTTGAGTGTTTGGACTATTGTCTACTGGAGTGATGAATGCTGGAAAGATCATACCAGAAGTAGTGAGGGGAAAAAGGATATTTAACAGTTTTCCAACACATCTATATTGACTGCTGTAATGTTCAAGCTATTGACATCACCTTGACACAGAAGAAAATTTCTTTCCTTCCTCAAACCTTCTACCATTCCTCTGGGGAAGAGCTTCCAACCCATTATTAGCTAGAAACAACTTTGGTGTTCCAGCCTCCACTGGAACACTCACAGGACTCCTGTGTTTGGGGATGCACCAAACCTCAGGATCACTGGGACTATTTCATGCTAAAATTTTATATCAATTGCATTAAATCTACTTTTTTCCTGTGGAACATATTTACATTAAATTCTCCCAATTCCAAACATCCACTCTTTACACACACTGGATATTTTTATCAAAACCCCTAGAAGAAGAATTTTGTCAAAATAAGGGATATTTGTTAGCAGTTTCCAGCATCTTTTCTAGAACTATTTTCTTGTGAGTCTCACTTAAAACTCTCTTATCTATTAATCTCACTCAATCATTATATTTAAATTTGAGCTGCTTCTTTTTGAAACAAACAAAGTTTGTTTCAGCTCTTTGAGATGTCATGATGGGAAGTATTGCACATCAGGGCAGCACTGCTTATTTGACTGAGTTTAAGAGACATGAAACTGAGAACAGAAAATGCAATCGGAGTACCTGGTGAATTGTACACATCAGGAAAATTATTAGCCTGTGAAGACTTCCTTCCAAGGAATTCTAATTGTTCCAAAATATTTCAAACTAGTTTGAGCAGTGTTGGAAACAATCCCTCATTGGAAACAGGATGATTACATGATGGAATATTCTGTTAGGGAATTGAGAATTGGCACTCCATAACAGATGTGTCTGTGGGTTTATTCTGCTGACCAGGATTAAACCACTGCAGGGTTAAACTAGCAGAAGATGTGGATGAAGCTTCACAGTTCCCTCTTCATGCCTCCAACAAAAAAACAAATTAACAAACAAACAACAAAAACAACAAAAAAGAAAAAAAACCCCACCAAAAAACAACAGGAAAAGACCATAGGCTTCTCCTCAGCCTCTCTCTTTTAAAATACTTGGAGCTCTTTTGCTGCAGACAGAATGACAGAGTAGAAAGAGAAAAGAAGATTTACATCTGCAATTTTTTCAGCACTCTAGTGGCACAATAATGTCATTGAGACATCCAGTATTAATCCTGAAAGAAATACACTTTCACAGATTGTTAATTTTCTCATACATAGATCTGAAAGCATCCTCAGGATGGTGTTGATTGCCTACAGGGAGAAAAAATTTAGCTATGAAACCCAGCAATCTTGCTATCTCCTCATTAAGATTGACAATCATCAACTTATATGCCTATCAATCATGAGAATATTCTTGGAAGCTTGTGACATTTGATCCTTCTGCTATTTTTTAGAAAGAAAAAGAAGTTTTGATATAGATTGTGAACTGATGCATATCTTTCTTTCTTTCTTTCTTTCTTTCTTTCTTTCTTTCTTTCTCTTTCTTTTGCTATTTCTTTCTCTATTCCTTTCTTTTTCTATTTTTTCTTTTTCTTTTTTTCTTTCTTTCTTTCTTCCTTTTCCTTTTTCTCTTTCTCTTTTTTTTTGCTTTTTCTATTACTCTTTTTCTTTTACTTTTTTCCTTTTTCCTTTTATTCCCTTCCTTCCTTCCTTCCTTCCTTCCTTCCTTCCTTCCTTCCTTCCTTCCTTCCTTCCTTCCTTCCTTCCTTCCTTCCTTCCTTCCCTCCCTCCCTCCCTCCCTCCTTCCCTCCCTCCTTCTTTCCTTTCTTTCCTTTCTGTCCTTTCTTTCTCTTTCTCCCCTTCTCCCAATCCTCTTCCTCTGGTAAGTGAAATGATTTGAACAGAACTGTGTTTTCACAGCATATCAGCAAAAATGTTTGGAATTCAGAAATGGAAACAAACAAACCACAATGTGTGCTTCAGGTACAGGGACTAATGGGCTTTCACTCTCTAAGGAGGGTGAAAACTGAAAAAAAGCATGAGCCTTATCTTGGGCCCTGATGGTTTTACATCTCTGCTGCTTCACATTATTATTTTAGCAAACTTGTTCATTTAGAACATTTGAATTGTAGGCTAACTTTTGGGTTGCACTTCATTTTAAACAAGAAATCAAATTTCCAAATTTCAGATGAATTCCTGAAACAAATCTACCTATCTCGATTCTGTCTGTGGCCATCTAATATTTGTCAGAGATAAAGTGGGGGAAAAACCCCTTGGGAACTCTGCATTAAAATGTGTGGAAAATCATTCTTCCCTTAGAATGTATATTTAGACACACTGTTTTGTTGCCTATATTAAAGCTCCATCCTTAAGTAGGCAGAAGCAATCAGGCTCTTGAGTGACCTAGCTGATGAAGAGTTTTATCATTTATATACCATAATGATATGTAAGATATCATGTCAGGGTTTACCTTGAACACAGGAGAAGGATCATGATTTAGTAAACGGATAATAAGGCAATAAGCCTTGTAATGTGTTGATTTGTAAGATTAGACTTGTGCATAGAATGCATACTAAGGATGTGTTAGCATCAACTGTTCTGATAAGATGGCTATGAAATCAAGCTGTGCTGACACCAAACAATTTTAGATACTTCCAAGGCCAAGCTCTGATAATGATGCTTTGGTGACCCTCACACCCTCATTAATGTTTACGTGATGTAAATACAATGCTTAGCCAGTATATTACACTCTAATATATTCTGTATATATCCATAAATGAATATGTATGCTTTGAAATTGTTTTCCTAACAACTCGCTTCTGCCAGCCCAAGGGATTTTGAGCATGGAAAAGTGTTCAAGGTTTCATGTTGTTCAAGAAATGCTTGCCTGACTAAAACAAGATGTAAGTCTTCACCTTCCTATTTGTTGGAGTTTACTATGCAAGCATTCAGCATCTTGTAGTATATACCAAAAATTCCATGTATTTTTTAGAGAGGCAGACCCAAGAACAGTGTGTCATGAACACACCTTTATTAACAGGTGATTTAGGGCATTTCTGCTGCTCATTAAAATTTTCTTTTAAGCTCTTGCTTGCAAATATTCACTCTAATTTTGCATATTCTTTTCAATTAGCAACAGCTTATTTCTCTTGAAGTAGACATCCTCTCCTTCTGGATGTTAATCCTTTCAGATAACTATTTCCAGCTTTTTCTTACACAGCAATACGACAAAAATTCTCTCTGGTGATTTTCTTGTTTGGTTGTTTGGTTGTTTGGTTCTTTTTTTGGGGGGGGGGGGGGGTGGGTTGTGTCTATTTATTTTTTTATTTATTTTTAATGTAATCAGAATGTTCTCTTGCTAACATTCCCTCCCAGAAACTGCATATATTAAAATGCTTCAGATAGCATAAACCTCAATACAGCAGTGACAACTAATGACACTTAGTTTTTTAGGCCTTGGTTTCACCCTTCCCCATTTTTTTTTCAAAGACTTCTGGCTTGTGTTTTGAATCCTGTGTGCTACTGGCACTTTTTTATTTTGAGACCAGATAGCCTCTTTGACACCTAATCTTCAGGACATTCCTGTGTCCTTCTGCTGCATTATGCACTTAAGGTGGTTATGTCTCCATGACAGTAAATCGATGAGGTCTCTAAGCTTAGATGGGATTATTCCAGCCCCCAAAGCTCACCATAGATGAGGAGCTAGAAATAGGAACTGTACTGAAATGCAATAACTTTGAATATTTTTCTGACCAGAGCACTGAGACACACAGTACTAGTATACCACATTATAGACACATGACATGTTTACAGAATTTACAAACACCTCCAAATTGTTGTCTACTTGTTTTATTCACTGGAAAAAATTCATGTCTGTGTTTCTACCTAATTCCAATGAACAGGTGAACAAGGGCAAAGGCTTTTTCATTTTACATTATTACTGTCATTTAACATTTTCAATGGTTCAGTTTGTTATAGCTTAAATATGAATTATTTTTCAAATCTGGACAAATAGGTATTTTTAATGCAAATATTAAAAGACCAAAAGTAAGGCAGCCTGGTTTGTATCAGGCAAAACTTTCGATTTGACTGAAAATGAAAACATACCGTGAATTAATACACTAGATTGTTTTTAATTTACATTGCTCCAGTTCATGGATCAGATTTAAGCAATATTCAGTTCAGAAGACAATTAATTTGTATTTGCTGTTAGAAAAACCTGGATTATATTTACCATGATTGTATTTATCTGAGAAAATTGTAAGTCCTCAGAAATCTATCCATAGCTTGTCACAGCATGACGAATTATTTCAGAGAAAGTTAGCAGCAACAAAACTAAATTGAAGAAGGAGCTTGGTCTTTCCTCCTATCTGGAACTGAAGGCTTGCAAGACATCTGCAGTTGTCCTTGATCATTAATTACATATTAACATTATACCAATGGCTCAGCAGTCCAACTAAACGTGGGTTTTTCTGGCTATGAAGCTTTATTACAAATTCTTCCATGTTTGTCAAATACTTCTGTTGGACCATCATTGGACTCCTATAGGAAACTGCAACAGGGTTGTGCCAGAGGGCATTCAAAATTTAGGAGCACCAGAAGGATCCAACATCAAAAAGGAAATTATTTGGTTTTCTTTTGGATAACATAATCCATACTGGTCTCCTGCAGAAGAAATTAAATACTCTAACCACTTAATGCTTTTCCCATTCTACATCGACATTAGATAGTTTAATATCATGAGAATTATCCATGGAAAAATATTTTTTAGTGATTTCTGTGACTTATGGCCAGTAATACAATGAACTTTCCTGACTTGTAACAACTTTAGTTGCTTATACAGAGGTAGTTATCATGTCCCGCTGTGCCTGAGAATAATGAGGCTAGATTATACCTGTCTGCCCCCAAATAAACTGTCATTTGCCAACAAGGTTAATTTTCCAGAAAGCAAAGGTAGTTCCAGATTTGGCAGATGTTGGGTGTTCCCTGCCAGTGTTTCATCTTTTTCTGAAGAGATTCATCTCATAACTGCACCAACAGTTTTTGTACTCTTTCAGAATGCTTTTCCCAGCATTAACTTATACGCTGTGCTTGTTAAAGTTTGCAATAGCTCCCTCAAAAAGTCCCATAGCTGAATCAATATCGTTCTCCTGCTGCCCTTGACTTCAATAGCAAATCTCCCTTTGACTGTGCTGTCATATGGAATTACACTAAACTAAAGCACTAATTTCAATTGGTAATCAAAGGTATTAGTTCCCAGATAAATTCATAGTAAGACATATTAGCAACTGTCTGTAGTAATCACATTCCATTACCAAGAGAGTTTCAGATAATGGAAAGTTTAGTCTCCTTCAATATGTGTCTAGTTTTATGACACATTAGTACAACTGATGTTTTAGGAGCCTGTCACTAGAGTAATGAATTCACAAATTAAACTTGCTTCATTTCATGAAATTTTATAAACCTTTTTTTTAACATATTGTCTCTTCCCTGTCTTATTTGTTTTCTATTTATCAGTGGACACCTGTCAGGTTAGGTATCCTGAAGATGAGATGTCTGTGGCAATTTGCTTTTTTTTTCCTGCACAATATATTCAGGCCCTCATCAATGTCTACTGAAATTTAGAGGAAGATTTCTGTTGAATCAGTCTGTCAAGGTTCTGATCACACCAACATGTTGTGCTCTTCAGACAAGTTCATGTATATCTATCATTATACACAGAAGAAAGCTGTGCAAACTGGTTTGCACTCTCAATCCATCCCTTCCATGCCTTCTCTTCATCCTCTTCCTCTGCACTAGTGGGAGAGTTAAAGCAGAGTGGAACAGGCAACAGCATGCTGCCATTGAACAGGGCAATAGATCGTGCCCTGGGTCTGCTCCATACGAGCTGGGATGGAGAAAGCAGTGAGGGGGGAACTGGCTCTCAGCACTCCTCTGTGAGCTTGTGCAAAATCCAACTGCTTGGCTTCATTGTCACATTTCCTTCTGATCTCAGAAAGTGAATGAGGGCTCCCTCTGTCCTGAGAAGCAGAGAGAAATTGAGCTCTTCCTTAGCAATCAGTTTAATACTGCAATGGCAACATTCAGCTGAGATGTTGTCAGATGACTCTGGTATCTGTGTCTAATTCTAGATCTATCTTGCTACCTACATGCATATTGATAAACATAAAAATCCCTAGGAATATAAAACAGCTCGCATTAATGGCAGTCTTTTTAGAAGAGATCCAACATGCTGCACACTATCTTTTCTAGAACTGTTATTTCACATTTGGCTTTTAGCTTTGTTTAGTTTAAGAGTGTTCCTCCAAAATGACACATTACCTAATCCTTGAGTGAGAAGAAATCCTATCTGGACTCTGTCTAAACTACCCAGTGTGTGCCTTTCTAGTTTTTTTAGTGCAATAATTTCTTTTAAATTTTAAATTATGGTCCTTCTTGTTTTTTAAACCCATGTTGTCCCTTAAGATGGTCTTTCACCCACCATCTCCTCTCAGCCACTGGTCATCTCGAATCAGGCATGAAGGTTTCCCAAAAAAACACCCCAGTTTGATGCTGAAGGAAAAATCTAACTGTCTGGAGAGAGAAAGCATGTTGAGCACTCGCAAAACAAGCTGGGAAGAGTACTGGGTTTTTTCAGTAGTTCAAGGACTTCTGTTTCCACCTTGGGGCCCTGCCATAGTTTATGTGCAGTAAACACAAGTTGGAGTTGCTTCTTTGCCTATAACTTTTGTGCCTCTCAGGGAATGCTAGCTGATTTCCTACCTTAGCAGGCAGCTTTGCTATTTATTTTTGGAATAAGGGAACAGGGGCAGCAGCTCTCACAGCTGTCATAATTGATTTTTCTTCCCTCTCCAAACAACCATTCATTAGCACTAAATAATAAGCACTCCAGATGATCCATTACTATTTCTGTCATTTTGAAAAATAGCTGACATACAGTCAGTCCAGTTGGACTTGCCCACCAAACAATTGCAGAGTTTGTTGGTAAAACATTTGACTTCATTGATCGAGCTCAGTACAACTTTAACAAGGTTCTGGCTGGTCACTCTCAGTAGACGTCATCTTGCTATACCATTAAAATTTTTTTTCATTTATTTATTCATTGTTGTTCATATTGACACCCTGTCTTAACCTCAAATGCTGTAAGGTTTTGAGACTCAGAACTGGAAGCACTGTGTTCAAACAGATGGCAGTTCATTCCCAAATATAATGACATTCTTATTTTCAGGCATTTTCCAAGAAAGGTTTTGTGCTAAATAAATTGAGTTGGTTAGACAGAGTGTAAAGCAACCTACATTAATTTGAAATTATTTTTCATAAATTAACTGCTTCAGAAAGAAATTGGACTCCAGAACTACAAATATAATGTGGTTCAGTAGCTCCAAAAGCAATTTCATTTGCCAGAAGTTGGCAAACAATTGAAAAATTATGATTTGTATTGTTCTTCTAGAAAATGATACCAGTAAAACACACACACACACACACACACACACACACACAAATACACTCAGATCTGGTTAATTTTAGTCCAGGCTCATTGAACAACCTCTTTTACTGCATGCTGATTTAGGTGCTCATGTCCTCACAAAGGGGGAAAAAACTACAGGGGTATAAAAGGATCACCAGAACTGAGAGGAAAGCCAAGCTCATCCCATTCCCAACATCAGAACTAGCTGACGACAACTTATAGGTGTCATGAAAGTTTAGTGTAGCCAAGCGTATCTTTTCATAAAAGAAAGATAAATTATTTGGACTTGGGACTGCATCTTACTTCTTGTGTAATTGATCAATTATAACTCCTTAATTTCTGGAGGGAATGTTGGCTCTATTACCCAATGGAGACCCTGCCTTAAAAACACCTCTTGTTCCATGTTTACACAGCTGACAGTACATTTTCTTGACCAACAAGTAATTTTGTTGCCTGGGGTCTCTGACAATAAAAGCCAAATTGAGACATGTAACAGCAGTGGGATTTCGGTATTTAACTTTGTAGATTTCCAGCAATTTATTCTAAATCCTTTATTCAATGTCTATTGTGGTCACTTAGTTTGCTTGGAGACTTTTGTAAGGCTGTATTTTTCTTACAGTGGAGCTTTATCCCTCAGTATCCTTGTTAAAAAAATCAAACCTGTTGCCGTTACTTCATATATCTTAGCATTTTCTTTTGAGGTCAGTCTTATAAACTCAGTAGGCAGAAAAAGACAAACATAGTAAATGAGAAGTTTCCACTGGTTCCAGGAAAAATTATGAAAATTTGTGCATTGCAGTTCAGTCCTTGAAAGAGATTTTGTGGGAGGTTTAATTTTTTAAGAATTTTTTTTAATTGAGTAATTTTGGAGAGGGCTATGAAGAAACTACAGTAAGAGTTAGCTCAATATCAATCCCTTAAACCCATAGGAGTAGTACAAATTTGTTTCCATACGTTTTTTGAAGCTGCGCTCTTGCATATGAAGTTTTTCAGTAGTCTAATAATTTTATACTTTATAAAAAAGGTGATATTATGAGACAGTTTTAACACAGTTAGCTTTAAAAGTATGTAGAACAATTTCTGTAAGAAACTATAATCAAATCATTATTTTACCCCTCCCTTGTTGATAACTGCAGCTCCTGAAGAACAGCTGTGGCATGAAAATAAATTTGATGCTACCAGAAACACAAAAACTCCAGCAATCACCAACTCAGGCAATAGGAGTCCATTCCTCTGTTCAGTCAGGTGATCACATCATGCAGTCATAAACCAGCTATCTGCTTCATGAAATTTTTTGCAAGGTTGATGATATTTAGTTCTTTCCTCATGCACTACTGAAAGGATCTCCCAAAAATTTTTGCCTTGATGGTTTGAGGCCTTCTTCTAATTTTCATCTTAAATTTATTCAGACTCTTTATATCCATCTTCTTCCACGCCAAATCTTGTTTTTGGCCTTTAGGGAAATATTTTGGGTTTTTTACCTCTCGAGTGTTTATTCTGCTGACACATTTGTTTATATGACAAAGTATCACTTACTCTCAGAACGCTCTATTTTATGACTCTTTTTCCCATTTTCTACATTTTTATTTTTCTGCTCTCTAACCTGTAGTGTATCCCTGTATTTATTCTAGACTGTTTTAATTGTTCCTATAGATGAATAATAATACATTATATTCAGAATCTCAGGGTTTTCCTGCAGCATTGTGTTCTCTACATCATTTTCTATTCAAAAGCCTGACCTTGTTATTTATACTGCAAATTTTCACCCCATTTCTCTTATTCCAGGCTTTACAATTCAATTCATCTTGCACAATGCTCCCCCTTCTCTGTATTGATGATGTCTTCCTACTTGGAATCATTTGTGAATATGACTATTTAACTGCTCTAGGTCATGCCATGATTACAAATATTAAATTAGGATATTTCCAAACTGGTCCTTGAGGTATTCCAGTAAGTTCTTTCCTGTCCAGTAGGTTATACTTTCTATTCTCTTTAATTTCTTCTCCATCTTATAATATTTCTGTTAATTCCATCTTTTGCATTTTTATTTCAGCTGCTGTCTTAAATTCTAGGCAGATGAAATATTACTTGTGTTCTTTAACCTAAAAAATAGTAAAGCACTCTATAAAAAAAAGGTGTAAGGTCATCCTGGCTTAACAGATCTTTAATAAACCCAAATCTATCTGACTGAAATATTACAACGTTTGTAAAGGAAACAAATGGCTTGAAACACATCTGCTTATGAAGATTCATTTTTGGAGGCATCAGATAAAGTGGCACCCTTTGTACGTCTGTTAAATTGTGTAATCTCTCCTGAAAGGATTGATGAAAGTACAGTAAAAGCAATCTTCTTAGAACATTTTGCATTACAGATATTGAGTTTCTGTGTCAACCTTAATTTAGTTCCTCTTTCATATCTTTACTATATATACTAAGCATTCATTAACTCACCCAGATAACTATTATAACATTGTTTTTTAAGAAAATTCAATTTACCAGATCTTACTGAATTAACTTAGATGAAGGAGAACCACTGCTTTGCATGCACCAGCTCATGCTTTCAGAAGTAAAATGGACATGAGGAAACCCCAGAGGTAAATTGTGCTACCAGACTCTGTTCAGCAGAGATTTTATACCTGGGAGAAGCTCAAAACAAGAGGATTTTATTGTAGGTCTTCTGTGGAAAAATCAGTGTCTTCTCATTTGTTATACCTGTGGCCAAAAAATTGTTCAGTGGCTGACAAAGAAAAGTCAGTGACTATGATTTAGGTTAATCTCTTTTCCTTAGTTGTGGTTTGAGATAATAAAGTCACAATCCCAAGCCTAGGAAATAAGTTATTCAGTTACATACTATTACATGATCTTCATAAAGATTTTTTCTTCTTCTGTTCACATTTGTATAGAGAATAATGTCTGATAAAATACTGTAAACACATTCAAGTTTAAGTAGCATGCTTTTGGTATATGTAGCTGTAGAAAAAGAAAAAAGAAAGGGGAAAAAGAAAGGGGAAAAAGAAAGAGAAAAAGAACACAGAGAGAGAGAGAAAGAAAGAAAGAAAGAAAAAGAAAGAAAGAAAGAAAGAAAGAAAAGAAAGAAAGAAAGAAAACGGAAGAGAAAAGAAAATGAAAATAGCAATAGGGAAAAATGGAAGAAGCGGGAAAATAGGAAAAAATAAATGGAAATAATAAAATTTAAGGGAATAAAAAAGAAATGAAGTTTAGAGATACAATTGTTGCCTCTCATGTCTGATACCAATGGTGATCCCAAAAATACTTCAAAACTCCTTGCCTTATGCAGTAGGAGTCAGCCCATTTCTTGAAATTAGCCTTTAAGAAAAAAAATATTTCTCTCTTTTATTTAGTTCCTGTTGGAATGCCATTTTGAGAAGTCAGAGAGAGCCAGATTCTTCCAATTCAAAATTTGAAAATGATAGGAAAATGCTTCTCTTTGTATACACATACACCCACACAGACACTCACACAAAGACATACTCACAAGTAAGCCCAGAGAGCCTTCAAAATTCTGTTGCTATATGCAACATTTCCCAGTATTTAGTATATTCAGAAGTGCCATTATCCTCTTAATACAAAGTACATTTTATTTTAGGAGTAATTTGTGTCATTTAGCATTAACTTCTCTAACAGTACTAGGAAAAGTTTATTTTTAACTATGTGACTAAATCAACTACAATTTAAAACAAAAAATAAAAGCCAACATATTAGAATGCAAAACTGTAATTACCATTTCATGCAGTTAGCAACAGATTTTTTAAGATATATTAGCCTTTTGTAGTTTCCCTGACCTTTTTTCCACTCTCTCCTCCTACAAACACCATTTTATTTTGTTTGCTTTTTATTGGTGTATATGAGTATGAATACTCACAGTGCAGACAACCTAATGTATTGGAAATATACTTTCCATCCTTTATAGTCTTGTTATTTTTATTTATACTGGCTTAAAAATAAATCTGGACTCTTATCCCTGGGTACCTTTGGTGTGGGAAGGGGGAGTGAAGACAACAAAAGCAAAAAATATCTGGAAAGGAGAGATGCAAATCTCCCCCTTGACTCATGGTCTTTTTTATTAAGGTCCTTATTTGTCCTTCCAAGCTGGAACACAGATTTGTAGTCCTGCATGTAGGATTGCATGTATAATTTGCCATGTAGGTGAACTTTCACTCCAAAACAAGGATGCATCCATGTCATCAGAACATTTTGTGGTTTTGCAGCATCTAGAAATATGCTTTGAATTGATATGAGGCTTTTTATTTAAACTCTCTTAACATTTTATGAAACAGCACAGTGTAAACCTAGAATGCAGATAAAACACAAGCTTTTGGAATTAAGAATTAATATTTTATTCTGAAAGTGAATTTAAGATGCCTTCTGTAAAGACATTTCCAACAAAAACATTAAAAACTTCATTACACCTGAAACCTTAGTATTTGTTTTCCTCTTCATACATATTTTTTGTAAAATTGCAACATTCTATCATAATGCCATAACTACCCTTAAGAACATAACTTTACTTCTTTATTACCACTGGATTCTTCTTGAGGGCTGGATGTTTTAAGTCTTATCTAAATGTAACAAACATTAATACTACACCAAACCAAGCTGAAGTTACAGTGGGATGCATCCAAAGACTTGAATATGTGTTAAGAATATATTGTCTCTTTTTTTTTGCTAGTTTTATCTATGTGATGAGCTCGTTTATTATAGGATTTCTACAAAACCAGATTATCCTTAGAGCAAATTCCAATGATTTTTACTGATTTCAGGCATAGCCTGGTTCCTCCTTATTCCTGCCCACACATCCCAACATCTCCAGTGACTGCTACAATTCACATTCCAACATCAGGACATTATCCACAAAGCCATAATGCTGAATCAACCTTGGCATGTAGTAATTGGGTAATTCAATATCCGTGGTGAAGTAATATTTATTACAAAGAATTACTGAATAGAAATGTGTCCTTCAAATTTTCTATGGTCTCCTCTTTAATGACAGTGATTCTAAATGTGTCCTGAAGAAAGGAAGGTTCTTTCTTCTGTCACCATCACTCCTTATTTCTGATGGCGTCTGGCGGTGAGGCAGCCTCAAGCAAAAATAGCAACCCTGACACCATAGCAAAACTAACATTTTTCCTGATATTAGAAAACTTTGCTTTATTCTCGCTGAAAAAGAGCAACAAGAAAATGAAAAATTAGTACAAAACATTGCCATATTTTATATAATCCATTTCATGACAGGAAAGTCCCTAATGTTGAGGAATGGGGTTTGTGGATTGAAGATAGTACCAAAAAGCATGACATCTTGTTTTGAACTTTTAGGTTTTCACCTAAAAATTTAAAACAATATTTAACTATGATTTGTAATTTAACTCTGAATTTCTATTCACATGTCTATGTCATCATAAAATATAGATATTGCATTACTGATATAAAATATCTGTTTAATGGATGATAATAATGACATATTAAATCTTCTTTTCAAAAATCCTATGCATTAAATATCCTTCTAATCACCCAACTATCTCCCTTTTTTCTCTCTAACAAGAAACTAAATAAATAAAAAAAAAAGTATCCCCAATTCTTCATGGGATAATATTGCATTTCACCAAGCACACAGATAAACAGATATTTAATGAAGTACTATTTTTTCCCTCAGAAAATGAAGAAAATCCAGTGAATGGAAAATCGGGGTCACTCTGTTTTGCATTGCAAAGTAATAATTGTTGGAGGATTGAATCTACTAACAGGAAAATTTGAAAATGATGAAGAGCATTCAGACAAGAAACTAGAAAGCTGGGAGAGGTGAAAAGAGGAAGCTGGAAGCCTTGTGCTGTGCTGATAGCAAGTGAAATAGCAAATATGATTGCTTTGTTTGCCAGGGTGGGGAGGAAGGGCTGAAGACATTGCTGCTCTTTGTCTCACACGGGGAAAAAATTCTCATTTCCCCTTAGCAGGAGCAGTGTCTGCTGCTCCGAGGGTGATTTACCTTGAGAAGAGCAAACAGTTCAGAAAAGGTTCACCCGAAAATATTGTGAGTCAAACAAATCTCAAACCTGGCTGGAATCAAATGAGAAATTTAATGTCTGATATATCCTCAAGATGTATGTGTTTGGGCAGGGAATTGCTCTGGGTTTGGTGACTCAGCCATTGAGGTTTTTGCCCACCTCCAATGGCAGTACTGTTAAACCCTGGCTCTGAATTTAATTGATGCTTATTTATGTGTGACTGTCAAAGAACTCAGATGAAGTACAAGGAGCTATAAATATTTTGCATTGTGAGTATAACCAATAGTTACAGAACATTTTCAAGTTCTGAAATAAGCAAGTGGATTATGCCATTTAAGAAATGCTTATGTGTTTTACATTAAATGATTAGTGCATGAAATCCTTAAGCATGAGAATCTAGTCTTATTCTTTTTCTCTGAAGTGACCCACCATACTAAAAAAAAAATATATTAATTCTTTTCCTCTTTCTCTGTGAATCCATACATCCCTTTTTAATTCTTAAGGGGAAAAAAACCAAAATAAAAAGACCAAATATTTTAAACTAAAGAAACACTTTTTCAAGCCTGGACAGAATATAGAAGAATTTATCTTGCAACACTAGTCACACTGTTGCTCTCTGGGGAGAAAAACAAAAGACATTTCCTTACAGTAATTAGGTAAAATTATCAAGCTAGAATATTGTCAGATAGATGTGTTTGGTGGTGGTTTTTTTTTTCATTTTTTAATTTATTTTGAAAGCGTAAAATCAACTTGAAAGAAATATCTAGAGTAACTGCTTATTTAAATTAGCCACCCTTCTTTCCTCCTCTGAAAAATGTGCCATATAAATAGAAAGTACCTCTAGGTATACTTATTAAATCACTAAATATACATTATTTGCTTTGGTATAATAACAAGTGTACCTATTATTAAGCACAGCATGCTGCCATGTGCTGGAAATTCTCACTCGAATCAATAGAGAGAAATTAACCCCTGCTGTGGGTGCATCACTCCTGTTGTGTGGAACACACACCTCATGGTGGGACAAATCACTCTCCCAGGGGGCCTGGGATGCTTACACCATTAAAGATAAAAGGTTTTTACATGAACAAATTTGATTAGGTGATTAACGGTTAGGTAAAATCACGTAAGATTGTTATCTCATTAATATATTAAATTCCAACTAGAATTTCGTACTGATCAATATTTAGAGGTCCAGTTGAAGCTTTTATTGGAACATAAGCACCATTTGACTGCACTATGTTTTCAATCTCCCCTTACAAAGTCATTTGGTGTTTTGCCTAAAATCCATCCAGGGGCACAAGTACCTCTGTATCTCCACTGGGTACAACCAAGCCATTATCATCTGCAAATACAGGTTCATAATTTTGTCTCATGGCTGGTGCTGAAATGTTAAAATCAGATGCAATACATTTAGTGAGGTGTTATAATCTTTCTAGAATCATTACATCATAGGGAACACTTCCCCAGGGCCCAACCATTGAGGTAGAATCAGGACATTTCTGGTTTACCTACAATTTTCTGGACCTTTTCCTATTGTTCACATCGCCTCAGTGCTAAACACAAAACAATTTAATGCTGTCAGTTAAATTCCAGTGATAGTTATGCCCCTGTTCATTCCTAAGGCATGAAGTTACACAAAGTTTGAAAACAAAACCCGTGTATGCCATTTAAGGCCATTCCAGGTGCCAAATGATTTTTTATTTGGATCAAAAAAGAAGAGTCAGTTTAATATAATCTGATGTAATGCACTGACACAAAAACTTTAAAGAAATAATAGTGCCATTTAAGCATTCTTTGGGTTTTGCCCTTTTCCCAGTCTTCAGTCCGTGTAATAAACTGTTCACATCCAAGGCCATTCAAATGATTTTTTTCATTTTCAATCATTTATATTGCCAGGGATGTTTTTATTCTTCTTAAATATTTTAAGGCAAATTACACTGCAGCTTTAATGAAAGGTATGACAGTTCTCTAGAGCTCTAAGAAGCAGAACAGTTCAAGGAATAATTAATACAATAACATGGCAGGAAAATTGTTATTTAAAATTTAATAAAGAACTTACCGGCCCAAAACACCCGAATATGAGTTCTGGGAATTTTTGTTATTGTTGAAATTGAACATCTCTCCTCTTTGCAAATAATAAAACCAGTGTTTGTGAGGCAGAATCCTGGTGATGGTTCAAATAGTTTAGGCTTTTAAAACTGTCTTCAGTCTTTCATTTTCAAATTTTCTAGTCTCATTCTTAATGCATAAGCTGTATGAAGAAATATCCAGAGTGCTGAATTATTCCAGAGCATCTGTTGATCTGTCTCAGAACTGTCCTTGAATAGTTTTAGCCCTTCTAGAAAGAAAGGAAGTGGTTTGGATGAAAAAATAGGTGCTAGTTAATCTCATCTAGGCTGCCTTTCCCACATTATTTGAACCAAATAATTTTTAAAGATCACTCCCAACCTTGACCCTTCTATGTAAGAAAAATGTAGTTTCTAACAGTAAAAGTCATCCAAAACCCACTTATTTACCAATACTGTTTACCTTTATTTTCACACATTATCTCCTGCCATCTGAGTTTTAACACTTTAATTTATACAGAAATCTCTAGAAGGCTGGGATTATCTGTCTTCCTGTTTATATGGTTGGTATAGGGATAATTAGAAAGGGCATACTGAATCCATATATCTTAAAAATACGTGTGGAAACGTCAAAAAAATGAAAGAACTATTTAATATTTTCAGGTTTTGTATAGTTTTACATTCATACATAGTTTCACTTGAGAGAGAAGTGCTGAGACAGACTGTTGCTTCAAAGGCTTTGTTCCACTGTACCATTCCAAGAAATGTAACTAGTTTGAATAACATCCCATAAAATAAAATACACTTTGTTACTTGAGTACAGATTGGAATAAACCATCAAAATCCAACATATGTAAAGCTTTGTCTTATTCCTCACAAATAGGCAAAAATCAAGAATCTTGATATTTATTTCAATCTTCATAACAAAGAAGATTTTAAAGAAAAATAAAGAGCTCATATAAAATTATTTATTTTTAAATAACCCTATATTCACTTGCTAGTGGTTCTCTATTGAGTTTTTCCACTGAACTCCAATTTCTATTTCTCTGTATAAATTACTTAAAATTTGTTTTTATCAATATTCTTTTCTTTTTCAACAAATGCATACATGTCTTAACCATGCACATTTATAATTCAATAGAAATAATTTAATAGCTAAGGGCCAAGATAAGGCCTTTGATTAAAAAAGTTTAAAAAGTACTGAAGTGTCATTGTAGGAATTCACTTCCTAAACCCTGTTTTTCAGAAGGATTTGTTTTGTCTCCTTTTCATAAAAGGAGGCTTTTGGCCAGACCCTAAAGATGTGAGAGAAATAGACTACAACACTGGCTTGTAGGGACCATGGGTAAGTTCAGGGAATCCACTATTTTTTGGAATAACTCTGGATCTTTCCTGGCTTCCTGAGGATACTGAAAAGTGGAGAGTTTCAAAAACAGATTAAACAAATCCAGAGGGTCCCTGCAGAACTACAATATTTAGAGGAAAATCTTTCCTTGCAAATCAGATGAGAAGGCTGCAGATTTGCTGCTGCTGGAAAGGAAATCCTTAGGAGATTGTTGTGTTACAGAAATTTTGAAACCAGACCCTTCTGAGCTCCCTGTTTGTAGCTAGCTAAAGTGGGTTTCCAAAGCTGTATTTAAACATCTCTGCCCAGAAAGCTGGGCTGCAGGAGTCTCTGAAAAACCCTTCTGTGGACCAAACCTCAAAGAACAAGTAGACCACCAAAAGTAAGGCAGGTTGTGGGGAGCTGCTGAGTCCAACATCCCAACAGAGGGGAGGATGTCACAGCTCCGTGTCCCCAGGTTCAACAGGAGAAAGGCTGAGTTTGATTATCTCTGTTTAAAAACTTACTGACTTCTACATCTCTTCATCATCTCTACTTAACAGAGTAGTTACAGCTCAAGGAAGTAAAAATACAAAGAACAATTAGAGGCTTTGTTTGTTTTTTAAAAATTATTGCTTTCATACATCCTTTTTTGAGAGTTTGTACTTTATTGTTATCATTATTCCCTCATTTGAGACAAGTTTGTGGCACTTTAATTATTATTCATTATCCTGCTCATTAAAAGACAAATAAAAACTTATTTCATATTTCAGCATAATTTGTAGTCATGTCCCATGGCAAAATGCAATGATGTTACAGTAAATTTTAATGTGTAACCTGTGGTCTTTGACTGGAAATAAACCACAAATATGTATGGTGACAAGTGCTGCATGCTGCCATTGCTGGGACATATGTTTCATAAAGTAGAATAAAAAATTGATTGCTAAATATTTATTTTTAAATTATGAAATATTTGTGTACATATTAGACAAAAAAACAAAAAGAAAAATTAAATATAAAATCAGAAAAAAACTCTGCCCTGAACAGTCTGACTTTTTTGAGGTCTGGAAGGTGTATTCAGATTATATACTTGGTGTATTGTGAGAAAGAAGCAGCTCAAAGTAATGGAAGCTGACCTCTCTGTTCTCCCTCATGGGCTCACACTCATTGGCTGTGATAGAAAGAAATTAAAAAATTGTGCCAGTGTGTAGCATTGCATTCAGGTCTTCTGGTAACTAGAGGACAGCCAAGACTTTTTGTAACTCCAAAAGAATTGCCTGATTTACAAAGAGATTACTTACTTTTGCATTGACATGGTAAGGAGAAAATTAATTTAATTGGTAATCTCTCTTTTGCTTACTAAACATAAGGTGATTAAACCGAAAAGAATTTAGCCAAAATATTTGTTTTCCTGCAGTGAAAGCAAAATAAATAGCTGTACCATTAAAGCAGCAAGAACAGTAAGCAGCAAGACCCTGTCAAGGTAAGCATTGCTTATCAGTGAAACATGCTGGCTTTAGCAGAGCAAATCTCCTACTGCCCTCTGGGAAAATGGGGAAGAAAAGTAAGGCTGATAAGAGGGCTGATAGATGAGGATATATTTCATATCTCCCAGAAGGACATTCTGCCTCTACTAAACTTTTCCTATCTCCTTGTTTTCTTTGTTCCTGCACTTTGGCTTTTTTTCATTCTGAAAGACTTCCGTGGATGGTTCTATGTGCTACATTAAGATTTTTTGCTGTGCTTTGGGCTTTGATTTTCCTTCAGCCTATAAAAATGAAGGTTGGTTTTCTCTAAAAAATACCCCTTGATTTTTTAAGAAAACAGAGATAATTTCACAAAGTAATTAAGAAAAGGGGGAAAATAGCCTACAGAAATTGTCTGTCAACATTCCAGATCACAGCTGATAACAGTGGTGAAAATGACCTCCTGCCATCCCCCATCTCTCTTAAAAATACATCTTTCCCTTGGGGCCTCTGAACAGTTCTGAATACAAAGATTAATTAGCTTTTTGAACTCAGAAGTCCAATTTCTTAGATTTGATTTAAGTTTTGGATTTAATATTTTGATGATGTGGAGAGCACCTATATATTTGCTACATAGATGACTTCCCTCACTGTGGTCTTTGTGAGCCTCTCTTGCATCAGGTTACTGCAATGGACCCCCTTTTACAAATAGAGACTGGGACCAATTTAATTTATTACAAGTATAGAGAGTCTAGAGCTGCAGAGAGATGAGAAAAGAAGCTTTTTTTTTTTTTTACTTCATTTAACATCAAATCATAATCAAAATTACTATAATGGTGTGATAAAAACTTGTGATGAGAATAACTGAAATGCTTTTCTTCCCCCCACAGTTTTTCTCTTAAAATGTATTAAAATAAACAAAGCCTTCCAATCAAATATCCAAGACTAAAAATCAAGATAGGCAATAACAAACTTTGTTCACTACTCCAATTAGTTAGAAAAGTCCATCTGAAGTTGGTCTCTTTGGTTCCAAGAGTTTTCCAGCACCAAATAAAGGAAATTAAATTACTGCCAACTCATCCTAAAGACAGTACTGCCTGGAAATCAATGTTAGCTGTACCAGATACTTGTGTATCTTACATTGCAGTAAAATATATTAGAAGTTCTTCTACAGGTTCCATGATGTTCGAAGTATCCTTTGTGATTTGCAAACATATAAAGCTCCCAAAGAAACAGAGTCCTTCACCGAAAAGTTATAATTCAATTTGAAGTCTTATACCTGGCAGAATTAAGAACTTTCTATTCAAAACACAAGTATAAACAATATAGGGTTTGTTTTAATTTTTTCCATTTAGGGATTCTCCTTAGAAAATTAAATACCTACATTTTTAATTATTCACAGTTTTATGGAACAAAACAAAATTATTGCAGTAAAGAAAGTGGTTTAGCTTGAATGGGAGCACCATACAATTTTCAGTAAAAATTTCAGTAAAAAAAATTTTTCTGTGTTCTAGGAAGAATGTAGTATTGCACTGTAGAAGTAGGATATTGTGATTCCAGGCAGTGTGCCTTACAAATCACAAATAAGACATTCTGACACTAAATAACTGTGGAACAACTGTTCCAGATATATTGTCAAAGAATCATTTGTCACAGGAAAAAAAAGTGGGAAAATCAGAGGTTTAGACTGGGATTTTAGTGTAAAGAAAATCTTGTACAGATGCAGTGCCAATCCAAATACCTTCCACATATGTTTTTTTTTATTTTATATTATAAGGAAGCTTTATATTTTTTTATTCAGAAGATTAAAATGATCAACAGCACAAAACAGAACAAGCAAAAAACCCCAAAACAACCCCATCAAACAACTAGTTAACTAGTTTCAAAGCCTAGTGCTCTACTTCCAGGATGTTTCTTCTAAAGCCTATGAACATCTGTGAGCTCAATCACAACAGAGTTTTTTCAGAATTCAATGACTTTGGGAGGTTTATATCATGATGTTTCTAAAAAGGATCAAGTTTTTAAATCTCTGGGACATGAAC
This sequence comes from Entomyzon cyanotis, assembly GCA_024500445.1. Taxonomy (NCBI): domain Eukaryota; kingdom Metazoa; phylum Chordata; class Aves; order Passeriformes; family Meliphagidae; genus Entomyzon; species Entomyzon cyanotis. The sequence goes on from JAKEPQ010001017.1 coordinate 11,508,191, forward strand.
ATTCCCCTTACAAGTATTAGCTGAAATGTGTGGATTTGAACCACTCTGAGCAACAGAATAATAGTCATCTGGGTGCAAGCTCAGGATTTGTATTTATTAAACCAGATTTTGAATTCCGAGAGACGGAAGAAAATCCCACTGAGTTTTAGGCACTGGGAGCATCACCACACCTGTCCTTTCTGTGCACTAATCAATGTGTGTTGCTAATCAGATACAAACTTAATGTTTTTAAAAACAACATATGATCTTAAATCATGAGGATCTACTGAAACACAATAAGTGTGCTTGGCAAGCATTCAAACCCTCTGCTTGTTTTGCAAAGGAAAATCTGCATGCAATTTATTAGCATTCCTTTCTGCTTTCCAAATCTGTCTGATTCCTGTTTCAGTTTGTGGCTTATTAAATTTTGAATTTTTTTTCCACAGACACTGTTTTTAGATGCATATGTGTTTTCCTGGAGTGCAACTGGGTTACAATTGTTCTAACACACAGAAAAGAAAAATAAATTTACCCATTATTCCAGCATTATTTTTCTGTCCCAGTAGGATTTGCATTTCCACAAACTGACTGCTTAGAAGAACTAAAATATGTATTCTATGGATGATTTGGAATTGAGTATGAAAATTCTAGATGGCATAGTTAAAATATCTAAATTATTTACCTACTTATGTGAATTCTGCATACCCTAACTGCACTCCTTCCCTTAGTTCTCAGAGCTACAGCTCTGGGAGGAAGATGATGTTTTCAGGATCAGGTTGTATCAACGGTGCTGCAGCTTAGAAAGGGCTGAGCACCCCCAATTCATTGTGACCCAGTTGAAGGTGACAAATTTTGCTCAGGAGAGTTATGAACTTTTCTCAAGGGTTTAGTTTTCCCTTCATCCAAGCCACCAAGATGGTTTAAGGATATATTGATCATTTGAGGTTGTAAATATATAAAAAGCAAAAGCAAACATAATCCAAATACCAGTTTTGCATCTTATTTTAAAACAATAGTGAATAATGTAGATCATACACAATGTAGGCATAGCAACAAGCAAGTCAGCTGCCTGACCAAGCAAGAAGCTGGTGGTTTACACTTTGTGCTGAGCTTGGTGCAAAGACAATGTGGTACCTGATATTTCAGTTTAATGCTACTGTGAAGTGTGCACGACTAGCGTGTCCCTACAAACCAAGCCATCACAGCCTCTTCTTTAGGGCACTTTAATTTTTTTTTTAACACTTGCTCTTACTCTTGTAGGTATATAATCTGCTGATATTGAGAATATAAGGCTACAATTTGTCCTGTCGGTCCATCTCAGTTTAATTAAGGAATATCTAAAGAGATTTTTCAGCTGTGCATTGGTAAATACACTTTCTGCTCACAATTTGTACTCACAGTGATTACATCTACACATCTCTGCTTATAATGCAGAATGGGTTAGCTTTAAAACACTGGCAATGCCCTGAAAGAGCTCTGGTAACTATGTAAAAGTACTGAAATAAAATAACAGTGCAGGGAGGAATTTTTATTATTAATAATTCAATGTACACATCTTTGAGGGAGAGAGAGAAGCTGATTTTAACATGTCACTTCTAAATCCTGGAAGACACAATGGACAATCAAATTACACATGCATTTCTCAGCTCTTTGCGCTTTAAACCTGGTTATAAAAGCTATGAGTGACAGTTTTCATACAGCATGAGTCAGGAACAGCTTCTGAAATTACAGATTACTTCACTATTACTGAGTACTTGCAGTACTTAAACATTTGTACTGCTTTAGCAGTTAAAAGTTTTAGAAACGAGCATCAGCTAAAGCTCAAAACAGTTTTGCTTTGAAAGTATTGATGATCTGGCTAGGAAAATACCACCTTGACCTGAAGCACACATGCTGAGCAAGCTGAGTCTGCCTCTAAATTGTAAATGGTATGGGATGATGCCTGTAGCACTGAAAAACTCCCTGCTCTCTGTTTCCTACCTTTAATAATCTAAAGGCATCTGGGGAAGAATATATCAAAGGAGATGGCTTAAACCTGACAAAAATGTGATGCAGTTGAGGTGTTAAAGCATTAGCTTGTGAGGACAAAATAATATTTAAGGGTTGTGGTTGATGGTTTTATCACACACACACAATGTGGGATCTGGAGAAGATGCAGAGGCCTTTTGCTTGTCCACTGTTAGTGCCTCCCCATTAATTTGTTGCTCTCCAGCCCTGGAGCTGTGTTGCCTGGTGCCACACTGATGTCTTTGTTTGCAGGGCCGTTTGGGCTGCACTCACACTGGCCACAGACCACTCAGCTCCCCTGTGTGCAGCACTGCAGCAGACCTGGATCGTGGTGAGGGCAATGAGCTGACCTCTGAAGTGGCCTGCAATAATTGATTTGACAGGGTTGCAAAAAGCTCCTCATCTTCTGACCTTGTCATGTAGGACCATGCTGACACCGTTTCAATGTTGTATGTCACTATTAATTCATTCATCGGCGAGAACCTTTCACTGCTCTGTCACAGCAACTGCACCAGTCGGGGTTTCTTTCTCAGAAGTTTAAAAGGCATCCCTTTTCCACACAATTTGTTCACATCACAGATGACCTTTTTATTGTAGCTTTGAGCTTTGGCAGGGGAGCTGACCCTGACAGTTTCAGTTTACTTTGCTCTCTCTCTTTCAAGATTTCTCATAATTGAAATGTTTTGCTTTATTAGCAGTGGGGGTGAGTATCTCTCCTTGGCTTTGAAATTCCTGTTTCTAGGTGCAGGACTTTTGTAAGGCAGAACAGAGTGGCTGGGGAAATACTGTATATAACATCACATATAAAGTCAGAGCAAAAAGATATTGAAATGATGAAGATAAAATAGACCATAGACCACCTTACTGGGCAGGACATGCTTCAAATAGTGTCACTCATTATTTGACACATTGAAAATCTCACTGAATAAAAATGTTGAAATGAAATGTTTTGATTCATATAAAGTTATGATTGATTCATATAAAGCTATGATTTCTTTTTAGTTGAAAACAGTTCTGAAAAGGTTTTAGCAACTTTTAACTCAAGTTTTAAAATAGTCCTCTGAAAAAAAGAGAAAAAACAAAACGTATAAAAAACCCTAAAACAGTCAACCATCTGAAAGATGTAAATTATCCTTACTGAAAAAAAACCCTGATTTTCACATACCTAGGATAAACTCTTCTATACTTTCTCTTATAAAGATAGTTTGCTTTGCTGAAATTTCTATTAATGTTTTTAAAGCAATATTTGCAGGATAAGTTTCCACTCTATGTGAAAAAGGATGACAGAGGATGGATGGTTCTGTGAGAGTAGTAAATTCAGTAAAGAATAGAAAATTAAAAGCTTTATATTTATTTCACCAAAACACAAGCTAACATGCTGTTAAGATGGCAAATATAAATGGAGCAGATTTAATTATATGATATTCTGTTTTAAGAGGTAAATAAGGAAAACCAATAGACAAGAACAACACAACCATTGCTTGTAGCTGTTATAAATGAACCACTCTCATGTGTTTCAGTTGCCATGAATTTAGTTTAATTATTTCAGTCTAAAATGTTTTGCTTTGAGAAAAGACCATGATGACAGAAGAAATTTTGTTGAATGCATGTAAAGCATTAAAATGCTCAGTCCTTTGGGTCTGGACCCACAAAACTCATAATACAACTGATGGATTTTTAGTATTCTACTTAACAAACAGAGGTCAAAAATCTACTAGCAAGTTAAAATAGAAGTGAGGTGCAGAAACATAAGGACTTATTTCGACAAAATGTTTTATCTAATAGAAGGGGTATTCTGTGTGGAGATGCCTCTTCTAAGAGCTTTAAGCCAGTTCAGCATCTTCACACTGTCAAGGCAGAGGCATCTGACAGTATAGCAGAGCATTCCTAGCACATATGATGCTTTTCAGTGTATGCAATGGGATGGATAAACTGGTTAGGATGCAATCAGGAAAGAGCCATGCCTCAGGCATTTTCTTATATTTCAATTCATAGGTTCAATTCATATTTTAAAAAAATATGATGCTTTCCATCATCTTCAGTTCTAGAGTTATCATACAGCAGGCATCAAGAGGTCTATTTTAGTTGGTCAGATCTGAGGGGCATCTCATATATCTGATACAGCCTTTAGGTATTTTGCAAAGGACTCCTTCAAACTCTTCTTGCAAACCCACTTTTCATTATCCTCCTCCTCTGTCAGTCTGCCCAGTTTTCTTTCATTGACTCTATGTATGTCTCATTTCCATTCTGCATCTTCAGAGAAGCTGGCTGAGGTCTGAAACAGCATGTTTTGCAGTGCACAAAATAGATTTCCCTTAATTTTTGCAGAAGACAAAACACATACGCAATTCAATGGATGCTAAATATATTGTTTGCAATATCTCCAAAGTCTTCTCAAACCTTAAAAAAGAGGCTTCAAATACCACTCTGATTAACATAGATTAAAATACCTGGGTTTGAAAACCCTTTGCAGAGTTTTTGTGGAAAGGATCTTATATTTCTATATATCAGTATGTTCTAAAATGTTCACGAATTCCCAGCATCACTTCTTAGCTTGATTTAATTTTTTTGTTAATTTCCATTACCTATGTTTCCGTAAAAGAACACAGAATACATCATATTTGCATAAAGACATCATCTGATATGAGCTAGATGGGGTGTTTAATAAGAAATACTCTTATTACCTCCTAACATTATCAGATGAGAAGTTATTGGTAAAACACTCGCAAAATCATTGTTAACACAAACAATTTGGAAGGCAAAAAATTAATTGGGATGTGTCAATACCAAATGTACTAGAAACAACAAGATATGTTGTAGTAAAAATTAGAAGTATTGAACACCTTGATGATACTGTTCTCTCATGATGAAATGTGAATAAAATTCCTTTAACACTCAAATCCAGAGATACTTAGATATGAAATTCAATATATTAAGCAGGGCAAAATTCAGTGTTATAGAAACCTTTGTAGGTAAGCATATGAGCCTAATTTCTTAAATATTAAAGAAAGGCTTCTAAAATGGATGTCATTTAGCTTTTTTTATTTTTAGAGTTAACTCTTCAGAACTAATGAAAATTAAAAAATTGAAGCAGCTTCTAAGCTAACGTCCTGTGATCATCACAAGCTCTTTTCTTGACAGATTCATCCAAGGAATCAGGATAAATGCTAATTCTGTGATTTTCATATTTTAGCAATTTGACTCTCTTATCAGTTACCATTATACAGACTTTCTCATGAAAATGGACAGAAAATGACAAACTAGAGCTAGAGCTTCTTTAATGTCTTGACTGCCTTCTAAGAGGCATGAGTACGCTTCTTCTGCTTAAAAAAATTACTTGTCTGGACAACCAGTGAACAAAATAGTGTTGGATCTGTAAGGACACCTGCAAATTACAGCTTTCGTAAGGTCAGAGACAGACGCCTCCTTTATTCCCATTTATGTTTCTTGAAAGCCTCTTTTTATCCTCAGCTCTGTCAAGCTTGTTGGTATGGAAACTATACTTTAATTTTTTTCCACACCCCTTCCTTTTTTATTTTCATTCTTTTTTTCTTTTCTTCCTCTCCTTTAAACATGAACCTCAAGAGGAACCTTGTCAAAGAATATGTGGTTTGGATGGAAATGGATCTTAAAGATCAACCAGTTCCAACCCCCCTGCCATGGGCAGGGACACCTTCCACTAGACCAGGTTGCTCAAAGCCCTTTCAAGTTGTCCTTCATTCCTCATGGCCATGAAGAATGAATGTTCTAGCTTCAACTTTTAGAGAAGCACTGAATAAATTGAAATATCCATTATCTTTATTAAAATATAATAAATTGCTAATGAAAAATAATTTAATGAAGAGTGTTCTTTCATTGGACATAAGTATCAAAAAATACAAACCTATCTGAAAATTTGAAAAGAGTTAGAAGAGCAGATTGGTGCTGCAGGATGGTTATGATAAGGTGTTTTAATCTAAAAAGTTCTCTAAAATGTAGGCCAAAAGGCAAAAGAGGGATTGAGCTCTGTTTCATTACAGGTTCCTTGTATCTGCCTGATCTCCCTTCATGCTCCCTGTCCAGCTACTCTGTTTCTTCTCTTCTTCATTTTGGGTTCCCACCAAGCCACCTCATTATTTTCAATGCACAAAAGGGGAACTCTCACCCCCACCAGAGTCCTTCTGCAGTATAGAAAAGTGTTTCATCTATGTTGTATTCTAATGTCTTAATTTCCATCACAATAACTGCAGTATTTTCCTATGAGAAATCACTATACCAAGAAGCTAGTAGTGCATGACTGATTTCTAAGGCTGTCTTTTTCTGAGAAGTTTAGTAAAAATAAGAGATTAAGAACAAAGCCAACAACTATTAGGAAATAGTTTTGTAATAGGTATTAATAAATGGCATTATTTTTAAGAATGATGTAGAATGCCCACTTTCAGAGTGCAGGGAACAAGTCTGAATCTCACAGTAGTAATAGAAAAAGGAGGCTTCTCATTGTTATTATTATTTTAGCCTTCACCAAAGCTGATGGTATCTCTGTGAATTTCATAGGCAGACCTCTGCAAGCTGTTCAGAACTGCAAATATTTGGTGAGATTTCCAAAGCAATAACCTCCTAATTCAGTGATTAGCCCTGCTGTTATCACAGTGTAGCTTGTAAAAAAAAGCTTTTCCAATTAAAAGGAAAAAAAAAAAGAACAGACCCCCAAAACATCCTCATTTTCCTCAATTGTTTAGTTATCATGCCGAGCCTAATTTCACCAGCTGCTTTCTGCAAAGAACCAATATTTCTGCTAGAAGGTAAGAACTCTTTTCTAGCTCACCTAATATCAGCATTGCCTTAGTACGCAGCGCAGGGTAGTAGCCAAATCTCAGTCTCTTGAGTCTAAGGAATTATGGTGATCACCACTGACAAACCTGTTAGACCTCTGGATCCTAGCAAATAATCTGATGACTGGATTACACAGCTGGATAGTTTGTGGCCAGATGTAAACCAGATGTGAGCTGGAAGCTGCACATGCACATTAGTGCACCTGTGCATCTTTTTCTTTTAAAGGCGTCAGAGGCACAGACCGCAGGCACTGCCTCATGATGTGTCACATCCAGACCAGGCTGGCACACACCCGTGACCTTCAGGGATTGGTGTCAAGCCTGCAATTGCCTGGTGCTGTTCTGGAAGACAAGCCAAAACATGCCGAATTGTGATTATCCAAATGATCTGGACTGGAATTTAAAGAATTTTATCTTATTGTGAAAAGATTTAGTAAGCTCCTTCTCACCCTGTATGTATTTGTACCTGCTGTTAATGAACTGTCAAGGATGACTGTACAGCATTTTCCAAAATACTAATGGGGAAGCCTTGATTGTGTGTTTCAGGGTTAATTATCCTAAGGGCTGAGAACAAAGATAGAACCCTCCAATCCCAGCTTTCCTGGATATGAACAAACCAGGGAACATATCTGTAATGAAAGAGCAGAAGACTGAAGTTATTTAAATGAAAAGAGTATGTAGTTTTTCTCATCTTAAAAATAGTTCAATATCTAAAAAAAGACAAAGACATAATACATTTTTAAAAAATCTTATGCAAATGGAATGCCAGTGTTTTCAGTAGGGTGATAAACAACCAAATGGATTTTCAGTTTATCAAATGTTCTGCAAGATGCCCTGGTTTTACATTTTAAAATAAGTGTCTGAGGTTTTGTGCAATTAGGTAAGCTAAATGCATTGTCCTTGTTTATTGGATTCATTATGTCAAAACACTGCATTACATATACTTATTTACAGATGCTGAGAGCAAATTTGTGCTAACTATTTCTGCCCATAAATGTGAGGATGTTTGGCATCTGAGAAGCCAATATGTAAGAGTTTGGGGAATGATAATAAATAATGATGGAAAATACATCTTTACTGTAAATCAGATCAAGAAAAACTTCCTTGTGCATTGCATTGTCCCTCCTTATTTAAGAACTCCACTCTTGAAGATTTGGACTATAAAAACTTTCCTATTGAAATTAGGATTGTTACATACTTTAAAGAAACAGATAAAGGAAAATTTTGCCAGCTTTCAGAATATTGCTGAACTCTAAGAGACTTGGAAACTTATATTTGTATCATATTGCTTCTGCATGAGCAATGGTGTTAGGATGCACAATCATTGATTAGGAAATAATCACAGAATCAGTATGTAGGGTGTGATTCTGAGAGCCCTAAACTGCTAAAATAAGTAGCAGTAAACACAAAGAAACAAAGACAGTTGTTATTATTAAACACTTGCATGTGCTTGAAAATGGACCTAAATGGATTCCTTACCCATATATACTTGAATTCAGAAAGTTATATCAACCTGTTTATTTATTAACTTGACTTACGCACTTCCTTTGCGGTTTTGAGAATGCTTTGGTACATCATTAATTAAGTTGTTATTCCTTCATAATAAGAGACTTTATGATTTTTAATTATTTGCTGCTATCTTTTTTTCTTCTTGGCTGTGTCGTGAGTTTCATCTTCCAGATATTAGTGATTGATGGTGGAACTTGGGGGTAGTTTCTTGATAAGGGGAGGTGTAATGGGAGGCTGTCTTCTCTCCATGAGGAATAGTCTTATGAGAGTGCCCTGTGACTTTTTCCTCTTCTGTCCAGCAAATTTAGACATTGTTGGTCAGTTCCAGCTAAACTTGATAGTTTCTTCAGGGAAGAAAGGATGTTGCAAGGAATATTAGATGCAAGAGAGGGATCAGAGTTTGCCTTTTAGCTGGAGACCACGTGTACTATTTGCTTTGGTTAGTAGTGAAAGAGATTGAATCTGACCTGGTGTTGTGCTGTGACTGATGTGGATATAGAAACACCATAACAGAGAGCCTGTGACAAAAAGTTTTATAATTTTAGGGTGAGAGCTTAATGATATTGCACAAGTAAAGTACCCATAATCTGCATGAAGGTGTGCCACTCTGCCAGGGATGGTGTGAGGCATTACACAGGGAGAGTTTGCCAGCCTGGATCCAGTCTTCCTCATCCCCAGCATCACAGCTGTGTGATTATGGATGAGAATCCCTAATCCCTATTGCACAAGAAGTAGTCTGTTGCTGTTGAGCGGCTAGCTGAGGACTGACCCAAGTTCTCAGACAAGGAAAGAGAGGAGAAAAGGAACTTTATTGTTTTGAATTCTATATATATAGAGTCTACAGAAGTGCCCCAGATTGGTCAGCCCGAGACCTCCCCCTAGGCCCAACTGGCCAAGCCCGAACTGACTCAATCCGGAGAAACTGTTTGCAAAACATCCAAACTTTATTTTGTTTATGAAATATAACAGAATGTTCCCACGAGAAGAACCTGTGCTAGCCATAGTAGTCTAATTATTTTTTCAACCTAATTATGTTGTCTGCCTCCAAGGAGTTTGTTTGCCTCTTTGTTTTGTTACTATGATAAATGACGACATCATCTCATACCAACCCATACATACCAGAGAGCACAGAATCATAGGATGGTTTGGCTGGAAAAGACGATAAAAGGTCATCTGGCCCAACCTTGTCCTCATCACTATTGCAGTCCTGTTAGTTACAGGAAGATGCTCCAAGCTCTCCCTGGAGGCTTTTCTTCTCCAGGCCAAACAACCCCAAGTCTCTCAGCCTTTCTTAATGGGAGAGATATTCCATCCCTATTCTATGAAAAGGGCAAAAGGAGAGACAAATGAGACACAACCAGGGTTTGTGGCAAGGTCAGTTTAGTCGCTTGTCCAAAACTAAACCTCTGGTTCCAGGAACGCTGGAATTTTGAAATGGGACACTTTCCAATGATGGGTCTAGATGTCCTAGGGAGAAGGTGTGGGAAAAAATGGAAGACCTGAAGTGTTCCAACAGCTCCTCCAGTGGAACACACTGAGTGTAGGACATCAGGGTAGACCATGGAATTTATCAGCTGTGCTCTTTAAATGTAGCCTAGGCATCCTCATCGTCCTTATATACACAGGTGCTTTACAAGCTGTAACTCATACAGTGTTTTTTCGCTGTGTTTATGTGCTAAGTACCATAATCTCCAGCAAGAGTGATTTTTTCCCATTAAAAGAAAAAAATTATAATTTTTGAAACAAACATGACTTTTTAATAATTATTTATTTATTTTACTGCAGAATGGCATTAGTTTTGATTTATTCTGTGTACTAATCGGGTATTCAACCTCACTTCTCAGTGAAAATTCCCAAGTTTCTAGGCTGAATCCAAGCCATCTGCCTTCAGAGATGCGCAGTTCTCAAAGGCAGTGCTTCTCTCCTCAATGCTTCTTGCTAAATGGTGCCAGGGAACAGAAGCTGAAGCGTGGTCTGGCCTGAAGACAGCCTTGTGGCAGAGAGGGAAACTGGTACAAAACTGAGATGTGTGTAATTTTTTACTCAGTGTCAGTAAGAGTTTCTGTGCCTGCTTTGAGAGGAACAGAGTTTTTCGTGAGATCATTTGAAGAGATGTTTTACTGACATAGGACAATAAAATTAATGCTGAAATGCTGTTATTTTGAATTAAGTGTCTTATTCCCAAGACTATGCTAGTCCATCTGGGGATCAGTAGTTTGGTGTACACATGACAATATCAGAAGGCTGATTACATTTCTTCTGCCTACTATTGCTGCCTGCCAGAGAGAAAACAAAATCCCAGCCTCCTTTATCCCCAAATGTTTCTGCTTTATCCCAAACTGACTGACAAACTACAAAAGCAAGCAACTCTTTTAGCTCACTGGGGAGTAAACAGTATTTCTCCCTAGTTGGTTCAATATTTCTTGTGTCTTTGATAACTGACACTGCATTTGTGAATTAGGATACAATTTTTCACAATATGTGACTAACTGCAAATCATTTGAAGCAAGCAAATTATCAATTTTCATTTTACTGGCAATTTGTTTTGTTAGGGGTTTACATTAAGTGCTTCAAGAATTGTCAATTTGTGTGGGGTTCTCCTTTCTTAGTTTAATTGTCTTGGTATTGAATAATTTACTTTCTCGCACTCTTCTATGTACTACTTCAATACGTTTAAAAGCTGCAGCTTTTACTCCATGTTCACATTAAGACAATTTAATTACCTGACCTTTCTACTTTCCTTTAAGACAACAGCATTAAGTGTTGCAATTATTTAGGTTTTTCAAACATTTTCACAACCACGTATTGATTCTAATTAATGTTTCTTTCTCACTAGTTTCAGTTCACAGCAAATTGACCTCTATATTTAAGTCCTTTTGTTCATTTATTTACAAAAGCCATTCCATTCTTCTATTATTCAATGACTTATTTTTGTTTATTATTGCTTTTTTCTGTGTGTGAATCACCTTCTTTTGAAAAAATTGTCAGCAGAAAACTGTCTTACTGATTTCGGTGTTGGAACACTTTGGGGGAAAAAACAGACTATTTTTTCTTGAACTGAAGATTTCTGGGAAATCTCAGATAGATTAATTGATTATTGGCCTCATGCATCTTTCCAAGATTGTTTTTTTCCAGTTTTATTTGTTTCTTAACCTCCATTCTTCTGTTTATTATTTTATTTTACACTAGAAACTGGAGGCTTCATCAAACTGAAGACCTCATTGTGTTAAGAATCTGGGAAATACAGTGCAAACTGTGTCCTTGAACCAATATCTATGACGTTAAAGAGCACATCTCTAGTGCAATGAACATACTCAATGCTGGTTGTCATTAAGGTGCATTGTGCCACTCTAAGATACTCCCACAGCTGTAGCTACTTCGTAATATTATCTGCAACTTATCAAAAAGTCTTCAACAATCTGAATATTGATGGATTTCAACTGCAAGCCTTATATATTTAGTTGCCTAGAAGACTTTACTCTCATCAAACTGGCATAAAATCATTCAGGCAATCTGCATCAAAAGGGAATTGAACCTCAGCCAAAACGTCAAACTATTTAAATTATATGTAGAATTTCATGTGTGCTAATCAAATTTTTTTTTAAAAATTATTTTAAAAAATTAAATTGTTGGATAAAATTCAGTAGAAGTACGGAGCTATTTTCTTTTCCCAAATTAAAATTTTAGTCTTACAATAAGTAAAAAAACCTTGCCAGGAATGATTGGCATTTTATTGAGTACAAATACAAAAGAGATTTGGGATCCTTTTCTCCAATGAGCAAGCTGCAATGGAATCTGTTTGAAAAGAAAAACTAAGCAGTACTTGGTTAAATTCTGAGCAAATAAATATCTAAAAAAAGTGCCCATTCAAGGTGGGGGAAATCTAGTATTTTCCAGAACATAGAAGAATGGATGTCTCATCCTTTTTTGTATTTCTGAGATCTAAGTAAATTCTCAGCCTTCATAGAAAAGATGGCCAGGTCATCTATCATTTAATCCTAATGATAAAAAACCTATCTATTGCACAATAAATGATAAGAGTTTTGTGGTGAGTGTTAAGGAATATGCTAAATCCGGGGGTTCATGTATAACCTGGCAGAAAAGAATATGTGTTTGAATGAGAATTATTGAAAAAGTATGTTTGATAAGAAACTGCTGCACCAGCTTCTAAATTGCAATCAAGTACACCAAGTTCAAGTGAAGATGAGCCAAAGTTCACCAGGTAGAATGAAAACTTTCAACAGGTGAAGCCTTTTTTTAGCTTTGCTGAATGTAGGATATATTCCCAGGATACAAGACACTCCACCAGGGCATGTTGGAGTCCAGGGTAAATGGCAGTGGCATGAGAGTAACATTTTAAGGACAGAGAATGCTGCTGTTGCTGACATGGATGCTCAACTTCCTGCAAAGATTGCTCTTGGTCATGCTTGAGAGAGCAAAGTGAAAGCTGAATAACTTCTGGCTTAGACTTTAATTGCAAGGATCTGAGGGTTGGATGACTCAGGGAAAAGTGGTGCTTTAGCATTGGGGTGATCCTGGTGCAATGTTCAAGGAGTGCTTACCTGGTGCCTCAGGAGGACAGGGAATGAAAGAGTAGATTGAAGGAAAATAAATTGCATAAAAATCTTTAAGGTGGGAACAGTTTTTGAACAGAGAGTGTGGGAGATGTAGAATTATTACTGCTGTCAATATTTTTTTTGCTTACCTGTGACATTAGTTGCAATAGAAAGAAATAATTTGATTGTCTTCATCTGGAAAATGATGAAGGTGGTTTATCAGAAGTCATTCCCCTTGGAAAGGCTATGGAGGAAAGGAACCAAGCTGTAGTGTCAGAAAAAAATTGTCTTCCACGTTAAAACACCTCCACAGCAAAGTGCAGGGATATGAGAGAGTACTTTGCAGGGATCTGTATGTGAGAAATTGATGGTTTAACATTGTGCTCTTGTATGGTGATATTGGGAGAAAGCTTGACTGACAAGATGTGTATTTTAATGTTGATTTTTGTACTATACCTACTGATATAGAAGCAGAAGTACTCATTGTCATGGAAATTTAGCATGAGCCCACCCCTTGGTTATGTCATTGCATTTAAAACACAGAAATAAATTAAAAACCACTTTAATTCTTTAATATGCTCTAATACTTATATACAACTCTTGCCTGGTGACAATTACTCTCCTCAGAGAAGGAGCAGGACAACAGGCTCCCTGTATGCAATTGAGAGATAAAATGCGTCTTACATGGTATTTTCTTAATTTTGCAGAAGCAGAACCTTGGAAGAGTAGCAAAGACACTCAAATTTGAGGGATACTGTTTTTCACTTCCCCTTTGAACAGTTGTTTTAAATGAGGCAACAGCAGGACTGTTGTGAGTGCAAAGGTGTTTTTCTTACAGGTACCTGCATGTTGCAAGTTATAACTGAGGCAAGGTTGGCTAAGCCTCTATTTAAATTGGCATGTTTGATCATGTTATAGCAAAAGAGATTTTACTACTTGTCGTCTTCTGAGGTGCCTTTGAGTGTATGGGGCTTTTCTATAATTACCTGTGGGAGAAGCATTCCTGTCCTACTAATTTGAAGCTGAGACACCGAAATGCTGTTGGACTTGCCCAAGGTCATACCACAAAGGAATATTAAGGAAAATAGATCAACCAGCATGACTTTCCATGTTCCTCTTTAAATGCCAAGCCTCTTTTACATACTGTGGTCATTTTTAAGGGCTGCTGTAACACTAATATAGTCTTAATTCTTTGACAATATCTCCTCTCAATGTCTTTTGTTTTATCCTGTCAAGGTTGTTATTACAGACTTTCTTTACTGACTTAAAAAATAAAAAGCTTACTGCTTCCAAAAACAGTAGGGGTGGGCTATTTGACAAATGAATCCCATCCATATGGTGGTCAGAGAAATTATCTTAAATGCAGAGACAAGAATGAACTTGTCAAACAAGGCATTTAGACAAAAAACATTCGAATCAGTCAGCTGTAAAATGATTGTAAAGGAAAGCAGCTTATCATGTTAGACAAGTGTCTTATTGACCACAGCTGCAGCTGCTGTTATTGCTGATGCTCAGGAAGGCTGGAGTCACTGGAGCTTTCCTCTGCATTAGAAGCATCCTGATGCTCTGATTCTTCCAACCGTTTTGTGCGTGTGTATTGAAGGAGTGTGTCCTTGTGTACATAAGGTGAAGGAGTTTTACAAGAGCTCTCTCTCTGGCAGACCTCCAGTTTGAAGCACCTTCAGCAAATAAAGCAGATGTCCCAAATACTTACCAGTGCATTGAACTGTTTTAATGTCCCTGGGTAAGATTTTGGCTCAAGTCTGACTGATTTTAGAATAGGCTGAAAGTTAACTCCTACGGTTAGCTGTACAAGGCATTTACCAAGCAATTCTGAAAACAGATCAGAGGACTGAGGTATAATTGAGCAGGTAATTTGAATCTTCTGCCCTATCTAACAGAGGCTTGATTCCCTTCAAAAGAAGAAAGTATCAGTTAAGGTAATCTAAATCACTAATACTCGGAAGATGATTCCCCAACAGGGAATATAGAGAATCATTAAGAGAAAAAAACAAATCAAAATCAAAAGCAAAAACAAACAGACAAATAAAAACATCCCAAAACAAAAAAAAAAAAAAAAAAAAGACAACAAACTGGAATCAAATAGCAGAGATATTTGTGTGTTCATGGAAGCCCTCTCTAAAAGGATGTAAACTTCTCACACAGTGAGCGAGCCACAGTTTGAATGCAGCAGAAAATAATATCAAAATTTTTAACTATGGAAATATAAAACAATTTTAATTCCTAAACCAGATACAGAAGTAACTTCTCACAGTTGCTGGCCACTTCTAATGTGAGTTTGCCAGCTCTTGGGAGCCAGGATAAACTCTTCAGGTTGCTGTTGTTTCATGTGATATTTGCTATTATAAGGAATGGCAGAACTTAATGCATTAAGTTGTGGTCAAAATGTTATTAAATCCTTGGTGTTAGGGCATAGCAGTGGATTTGGTAAAAGTGCTGAGAATGTGACCATCAGGCCTCTCCTCTGTGAAGTCTTAGGTATTCTGAAAGCAATGGTCACTTAACATGACCATTGCAGGAGATCATGAAATTAAAGAGAATGAAAATTCTCTTCTATCCAGCAGTGCTAGAACAGGGCTTGCAGCTGTGGAAATCAGAAGGATAAGCCACTGTGGACTCAAGCTGCTGCTTAGAGCAGTTTGTTACTTTTGTATTAATTGTATTGACAGACAAAGGAACTTTTTAAGAAGGTTCCATTTAGCACTGTTATCGTAAATACAGATGCTGTGGTAAGTGTATATATATATATAATTATTCAAGCCACCACTCTGTATGAACTTCCATCATGTCTATTTCCACTGGCAAAGGGTGGCCAACTTCTCCAGGACAGAAAAGGTAAAATGTGCCACTGCGTAAAAAAAGGGGGAAAGGTTGAAACCAGTGTATGCTGCTGATTGGTATGGGCAATAATTTGGTTTTCTGTCAGTCAGTGTGCCAGTCATCGGAAATGACGAGCAATCTTAAACTGATTGTAAATTGCATCTGACTGATTGGCAAAGTAGTCAGCTGAAGCTGAGGAAATCAACACTGGGCATGCAGAGCACTTTCTCCTGCCAACAGGTCATGCAGCTGCAGCAAGTTCAGCAAAATGGCAGATCTTTCAGTGCACAAAAGAGCACAAACTTGACAGTCCAACCCCATGCAAACACTTCACTGAAGTATCATTGGGTGTTTTGTTTCCCCTGTGACTTGCTCTTGGCCAGTATCCATCCACTCAGAGCCTCTTCAAATGACTGCTTGTGCACTTTATACAGCAATTTGGTTTTATTGGACAACCATTACAGTGCTCAGCTTCTGTGTAAAATTGCTCTGTACTTATTAGGAGAGATGTTGGCACTCGAATTACCCTTTTTTTTCTCAAGACATTTGCCTGTTTTTTCCCTTGCCCTTTGAGTGAGCATTAATGTGGCTGAAAAGCACAGGCTCCTGAGAAATTATTAGAACTCTTCCCTGCCAGACTATTGATTTCACTGAGTTGATTTTGATTTCCTGCACGTAGTTGGTTAAACATGAATAGACTCAACAAAAGAATCACATTGATAAGTTAAGTTTATCATAGGTAGTATACATGGATAAAAATTTGTAATGTCTACCTTATATAAAATGCATATTTACAGCACACACTTTTGTGAAAGGCCTTCCTAGACAATGTGAATCTTTTATAATAATCACTAACTAAAAATTCGTTGAAGCTTGGATTGTAGAGTTGCTGAAATGTTAGTTGTGCCAGCTAACATGAAAATATTCTCTCCTCCCAAGACTGGAAATAAGGGAAATTATTATTCTCTTAGAATCAGATCACTGGAGCCATTTCCCAAATTTTAGATATTTAGATTCTTTTTTCTTTTTTCATTTTATTTTTTTTTTGTGGATACGCAGGCTTTGTTTGATGTTGCTGTAATTATTTAAGTAGGAAGTGGCAGACAATAAGCACAAGATAGAAAACATTGGCAGTGACAAAGGGATCTGCAAGTGAGCTATTCATGGTGCAGAACTGCAAACTCTACCCACACTTCTCCTCGTGGAGCATGAACTGTGCATTCACACAATAGAGCACAGGGCCTGGATCTCCTTCAGGTCCTAAGAAGCGCATTCAGAGGGCATATTTTTGTACTTTTTTCGGCTCAAAATGCACTCCAAAAAGGTTAAGTCCTCTGTTTTAACACGCTAGATATGCCAGACTTGACAAAAGCCAAAGGCACATATTTTATGCTTTGAATTGGCAGCAGATGAATGGAACTGTTGAGAGGAGAAAGAACCATGGAGCACTCCCTAGGAGCGTGAGAGGGAAGGAGGACCATTTGAAACACTTCTTCTTACTCTATCTTCAGAGGGAACTATCTGGCTCCTTCAAAAGCTAAGCCTGAGAGATAACCAAAGTGCATTGAGTGCTGTCCAGGGTCTTAGACCATTTGCTAGACTTTGCTTTCATTGGCACAACAAAAGTAGACCAAATAGACGAAGAATGTGATGACAACAATTTAATGTATGTGCTTCAGACATTTGAGGTGTTTTACGGTAGATTACCTCTAGCCTCCTCTGTGGGTAAAATATCCCCTATAAACATGTAGCCTTGAGCTGCCTGAAATACAACTATCCCTGAATATCTTCTCTGAGAATAAGAGACCTTTCAGCAGACAATCCTCAGAAATACCATGCTGCCCTTTCATCTCTTTTACAGGAGAGGATGACAGGAGTTAGAATATTCTGGGTTTTTTTTTCATGGTGTCAACACCTTTAGAAGTTGTAATCAAGCTTAACTTCTTCTCTTGGCTAATGTCATGAGTTATTTTTGTTCTGTTTCCTATCTGTCCTATTCTTCCTGCTTCTTGAGCAATTCCATGGCACTGTCACCCAGTTCCCCTCTTCTGCCAAGCTCCTGGTTGGGTCATTGAAACCAGGCAGGTGCAGAAGGGAGGAATAACTCATGAGCCTGCAGAATAGGGCTGGAGGACACTCTTGATGACCTTTTATCAATATTTCTAGAATTACAGCCCCTGTTCTTGCACCTTTTCAGTAGCACTGCTCTGTCCCAGTCAGAGGAAATTTATTAATGTGGGAGGAGAACTCAGGTTAGTGGAAATGTAGTGGTCTCAGTGCAGCACTAGAAGGTGCACAGAGGCAGAGTTGAGGTCTCCTGCTATAAGTTGTCACCACACTTTGCAATAGCTGAGCAAATTTTTGGGATATCATACTTGATCTAAAAAACATGATTTTCTCATATTCCCAAGCTGCTGTCTCTGACACTTACTGGTCAATGATTATCTAGTTTGAGTGTGGGACAATTTGGCAGTGGTCAGGATGGTTAACATCTCCTTAGCCATCTTCCAAACACTACCCCTTGGATTGTTAACGTCCACCTCCTCCTTAAAAAAATCCGTCTAGCCTTTGCTTTGTGCCCATTCCTGAGGTGCATGAGAACTGCTTGGCATGATCTTCCCCACAATCCAGTGTGGTTATGACTTCATTTCAGTACAAGGTTTGTGTCCTAGTTTAACCCCAGGCAGCAGCCAAGCCCCATGCAGATGCTTGCTCACTCTCCCACCAGCTGGACTGGGGAGAGAATTGGAAGGGTAAAAGCTGGAAAACTCATTAATTGAGATAAAGATGGTTTAATAGGAGAAGCAAAAGCCACACACACACACAAAGCTAACCAAGGAATGGATTCACTGCTTCCCAGGTTTGGGCAGGTGTTCAGCCATCTCCAAGAGAGCAGGGCCCCATCATACATAAAAATTATTTGGGAAAACAAATGTCATAATTCCAAATATCCTCCCCCTTCTTCATTCTACCCCTCACTTTATACAGTGAGCATGATGTCATATAGTCTGGGATATCTCTTTGGTCAGTTGGGGTCAACTGTCCTGGCTGTGTCTCCTCCCAACCTCCCTTGCACCCTCAGCCCTCTCTCCAGTGTTGCAGCATGAAAAGCAGAAAAGGCCTTGATGCTCTAGAAGCCCTGCTCAGCAATAACAAAAACATCTCTGTATTATCATCCCTGTGTTCAGCACAAACACAACTTCATACCATCCTATGTGAAGAAAATTAACTCTAGCCCGGCCAAAACCAGCACACCTTGGTGAAATTCTTAGGCAGCCTTAGAGAGATCTGGGGAGATTTTGCAGGAGAAAATGAAATATCTGATTCCTCTTATTTCTAGCCTGAAGCTACTTCTTATTACCATGCCAGGACAGAGCCTTTATAACATTTGGGTATCTGTTTGTATTACCAGAAAGGTTTTTTATTGTGCTGCCGGGTTATGCTATCATATCTGATCAACACAGGAGTGCATACACATTATTTTGGATGCAATGTGGAAATCTGTGATTGATAAGTTCACTGCAGTGGGTGTTTAGTCACCTCTGTCATAAATGCCTTCTGGCAGAGGATGCTGGCTGCGCCCAGCAAAATCTCTGTGAGATTTCAGAGGGCTTTCTTCATCCCAGCTGGAACAGCAGGGATCATTATCTTCAGCAACTTCATGAGGGGTACTCATCACAGCTCCCAAATGTCACCCGCTAATACCTATGTCATCTTTTGCTTCAATGCAGAGGGAAATGAACACCAGGATTTCCACTGAGGAGAAAGAAACAGGCTTGGTGGGATGGAAGGTGGCACTGAAGGAATAAAAAGCAATAGGATGGATGTGGGTCAATCTATCTCTTTAATTTTCCCTTAGCTTCTAGTGGGGCTCAATCCATAAGGTCTTTTGGGCAAGTGTGATTATGCAGAACATGTCTTCCCCTGCTGTTTGTGCCCTTTTTCACTTTGTTGCATGCTGCTCGGCTGCATTTCCTGCTTCAGTGCCCCTCTGAATGTGTCACCAGCTGAGCAATGTGTTACAGAAAAAGGTAGCTCATGGCTGAAATGGAGAGATTTGTGTGTTAGACAGGGGAGGAATGGGAGACTTGCTAGCTCTTCACTCCTTCAGCTGGCAGTGGGGTTAGCAAGGACTGTGGGCGAGCCGAAGATTGATAAATCCTGTCTGAGTTGCTGACAGAGCTCAATGTGAGGCTGGATAAAAGGAAATTGGGATGGTTAATTAGGCCCCATAGGACAAAATCTAACCTCCTCCACCTTATCCAAGGAGAGTTTCTCTTTCTCCTTTCACAGTCAAAGGAGTTCCAGAGTCCCTCACCACCAACACTTTATCTCTTCAGCTCTGATAAAAAAATCTGTCCTGACCTAATGCCTGTTTTGACTGAAGCACACACTCCAAGTCCTGTGGCACCACAGCCTCAAGTTCCCTACCACAAAAGGACTTTGTAGCCCAGATATTCCATACATGTGCTTATACTTGATGTGGATATGTCTTCTTTGCCATATGTTTTTGTGAAAATAACGTATTTCTGGGAAAGAATTAACATTATGAAAAAGAGTATAGAGAAAAAAATTTCTTCTATTAAGAACCAGGGATGAATAACACCTGATCAGACCTGACATGTTCACAGATAATTGTGATTTTGCAACACATTTCACTGTGTTAGTCAAGTTGAATATTTTTCAGGGATGATAAAGGCCTTCTCAATATTAACGTTCTGCTACAATGTGTAGATCTCATGAGAGCTTGTTACAGATTACAAGCTTGCTACGTTTTCCTCACTACCACTTAATTTTTATCTTCACTTATTTTAATAGTCTGGGTAAAAGAATGCCAACTTTTCAATAGTCTTCAATGTTTATGGTGGAACACATTTTTCTTTGGGAGAAGGGAAGCACTTCTCACCATGTTAGGAGAATTTGGGTTATTAAGCCTGGAGAAGAGAAGGCTTTGGGGACATCTTAGAGCACCTTCTCATACCTAAATGGGCTACAAGAGAGCTCAAGTGCATAAAGAGACAGGGCAAGAGGCTTCAAACTGACAGTCAGCAGCTTTAGTTTAGATATTAGGGACAAATTATGTATTGTGATGGTGGTGATGCACTGGCACAATTTGCCCAGAGAAGCTGTGGATAACCCCATCCCTGGACAAGTTTAAGAAAAGGTTGGGTGCTTTAATTGGCTTGATCTAGTGGAAGGTGTCCCCACCCATGACAGGGGGATGGGAGCTAGATCTTGTTTAAGGCCCCTTCCAACCCAAACCCAGCCATTCTGTGATTCTGTGATCCTTGAAATCCCCACTTTGCTGACTATCTGGACATTCTGAAAAAAGAACTGCTATTATCTTTCTTTGTGGTATTAATCTTTCTGAGGCAGGTGTGCTTTAAGATAGCCTAGAGTACTACTCATGCATACCTGAAAAAAGCATTTTTATCTCTGCATACAGAGAGGTGCTTGGGTTCTGAACACTGTTTAATATCATAAACATGATAAAAATAATTTTCAATCCAAAATTAATGCATTTCTAATACATATCTCCAAGAAAAGCTATAATTAAGCTAGTTAGATAGTTATTAGCTAATTGAATTTCTTGTCATAACAGCAAATTTTTCCAAGGAAGGAAGATCCCATGACTTATTGAACCATTTACTCATAAGGACCTTGCTGGGAGATCTCCAGGCAGATATGGGGAAGTCAAGCATCTAATTTGTGATCACAGTAGGCAAAAAAACACAGAAAGAGTGAATCCAGGCTGCCCCATCCCCATCCCTGAATGGCAGGTTGCACTGTATTCACTGTAGCTTTGAAAAACAACCCAACAAAGCAGTGATATTACAACTTTAAATCAAATTACCTTTGTGTTTCATTCTTTCAAAACAAATTTGGCCCAGATGATTGCATTTAGATGAGAACTTTGTTGGAAATATTTTTACTAAAAGATATTGATTTTGCGTAATAGACAGGATGTATTTCTAAGAGATCTCAGGCATTTTTTGTATATATAAAGGTGCATTAAAATGCAGATTTGATTTGAGCAATTGAAAGCATTACATCATCTGTACACACTTTCTGGTTTTGAGAGACTAATTACTGGTTAAAAAGTAAAATTTGGAAGTTGCCATTATAAAACAGTATTGTCTCCGGTGCCAGGTCCTAGGTAACTGTGTAGGCTGGTATTTTCCTAGAATCTGCAGCTGAAGATCATTTTGATGCAACATTGTTCCCTCATGATTCACATTAGATTTTGTGCTTTGTATGAGATTTACTTGCACTTAGGTGTGAGTTGTTCAGAGCTACACAGTTTACTAGCCTTTCTGCTTCCATTTTTTCTTCTGGAAAGAGGTCAACAGTGGAAAGAGCATGCTCCCAGCCACTGAGAAGTGTTTTCCTGCCTTATGGTAGGGAAAATGTTGGCTTCATGTAGGAGCAAGCCCAACTGAATGGTAATACCTACACAATCTGCTGATGTGGAAGGGCTGTAGGACATGGCTCTCCCTGCAGTTATAATCACCAGTGTGTCAGAGGCAATGGTCAGCCTCACTAGTTTGGCCTGACTGTTGCAAGACTGAAGGGTCTGGACACTCTGACATTGCGTTCTAACCTCGGGGATACCATAACATGGATTGTAAATGGTGATATTTTTACACACAATTGCCAATTTTAAGTAAATGATTATAATTAGCTGCCTTGTCATTGCTTTTATAAAATACATAATGGTTGAAATTAGAAGGGGACTCTGAAGGTTGTTTTGTCCAACCCATCCTGTCTCTCTGCCCACAGGTAGAGCCACCTCTGGTCACCCAAGACCACAACTAGGCAATTTTTTAATACCTCCACTGACCCTTATATTCCAATACTCCACAACCTCCCTGGACAACCTATCTAAATTATTAACATGAGCATGTTATATAGAGGATGTAATGGCTGTTAACATGCTTGAGCTTTCTGTGACATTTCAGTGAGCTCTCTTTGTACCAGGAAGGATTAAAAATACGACCTGTAATAAAAACCTAATAAACTCTGCTTCAGCCACTGTGCTATGTCCCTTGAGATGATAATGGTCTCCCCACTGAATCCACCCCCTCATCCTGAAGTAGAGAGCTAGTTCTCTCTCTGCCTTTATGAAAAATGGGTTTCAAGTCACAGCAGGTGGACAATTTCCATCAGCACCCATTGCTGGCATTCCTCCATCTCCTGTTGCCTACTTGCCAGCCAGGCAAGGGAGGGGGTTGTCCTGCTCTGCTCTGCTCTGGGGCAGCCTCACCTCCAGTGCTGGGGGCAGCTTTGGGTGACACAATATCAGAAAGATATAAAGCTGTTAGAGAGTGTCCAAAGAAGAGCTAGGAAGAGGGTGAAGGCCCTTGAGGTGAAGCATTATTAGAAGTGGCTGAGGTCACTTGGTCTGGAAAAGAGGAGACTGAGGGGAGACCTCATTGCAGTTTAAAACTTGTGAGGGAAAGAGGAGGGGCAGGCACTGATCTCTTTGTGGTCACCAGCAACAGGACCCAAGGAAATGACCTGAAGTTGTGTCAGGGCAGGTTTAGGCTGGATATTTAGAAAAGGTTCTTCACCCAGAGTTATTGGGTACTTCAATAGCTGCCCAGGGAAGTGATCACAGCACCAAGCCTGGCAGAGTTCAAGCAGCATTTGGACAATGCTCTCAGGCACATGGTCTGATTTTTGTGGGGTCCTGTGCAAGGCCAGGAGGTGGACTCGATTATCTATGTGGGTCCCCTCCAACTCTATGATTCCAAGTCTTTCTCCATGGCAAGGCTGTTTTGAGGAATAAGGCCAAAGAGCAACATTTCAGGTTACTCAAGGGCAGGAGCACTGTGAAAACTTGCCAGCTGATTAACTCTACGGGAGTGTTGCTCAGTGGACTCCTACAGAGTTAAAGCCAGCATGATGTAGAGGCCTGCCAATTTACTAAGTGCTTCACTATCCAAAGGTCCTACTAATCCTCAGGGATCTGGATTTTGCTGCTGCTTTTGGCCAAGCAGTGGTGTCATTACAGTTTTCTAATAAATTCATAAATTGTGAATGGTAATGTTTAGCCCTAAAAGGGCAAAACTTCAGCTCTGCATCTCCTGGATGCTTTCTGACTCATAAATTTCTATTGAAGAAGAAGAGCTACAGAAACAGAAGTATTTGTGAGAAGCTACACTATGAAATGAATTTGTATGTGAAACACAGTTCCTGGAGCTGCTAGACCATGGAAATATCAGCAGCAACAAGAAAAATCAGCATTTTATTAAGACTGTGCTAAACTTGCCCATGTTAGCTCTCTGTGCAGCATGTCTCAGGTGTACATGATGTACAGAAGTTGTCTTTTTCTGAACAGCCCCACGCAACAAATCAGAACTGCATGGCCTGGAGGTCAGATCAGAACAGATTTACTGTCAACCAGCTGAGCGATGTACAAGTGTCAGCCCATTAGGCTGAAAGAGGATGGCTGTGGAAATTTTTAAGGCTTGGTTTCTGTATCTCTAGCACCTGCTCTCCCCATTAGTTATGAAATTTATGACAAAAACCTCTGCTTCTGAAGATATTCGTGTTTCTATGCTAGATGAGCAGTTAAAAATTTGAGTGTGAGACTTAATAGGAGAGTATTAGCTTCTGCATAGTTCTACCAGAACTATATCATTTTACATCTTATTCATAGGGCAATATATTTGCAATGTACAGTACCCAAAATTAGAAGTCTATCACCTACTGTGGTGAAATATGCTGTAGCTTTTCATGAGGGTGTAGCGCAAGTCATAAGGCATCAAACCCATGGTTCATCTCATCTTCTATTGTCTTTAACAGTGGTGATGCCATTTTAAGGCACCAGTAGCTGCAGAGAAGTAGTTACAAAATTTTAAAAAAGTGCAGAAAAAGATAAAAAAGCCTGCTTAATTCCCAAAGACTTGCTATTAATAGCTGAAAGACACTGGTTTAAATCAAGGATTTTATGTCCCAACCCAAAACTTGGATCATTAAGTCAATAGTGTTGCTAGTCATATAACTGTCCAGTCTTCCCTTTGTGTCATGCAGCTGTGTATCGCACAGCCTAATTATTCATTGTCTAGA
This sequence comes from Entomyzon cyanotis, assembly GCA_024500445.1. Classification (NCBI taxonomy): domain Eukaryota; kingdom Metazoa; phylum Chordata; class Aves; order Passeriformes; family Meliphagidae; genus Entomyzon; species Entomyzon cyanotis. Next base: position 11,532,966 of record JAKEPQ010001017.1, read on the forward strand.
AATAATCAGCAATTGTCCTTTCTTGTTTGATTGAAGGCCTCCTCTATGCCAGGAGGAATATTAGTCCCTATTCCTCCTGCCACACAGCATTTGTTTTCTAACACTTTATTATGTGCCCTCTTGCTTGTTTAATTTGTCAAGGAAATCACACTATTCTTTGCAATCTCTATTCATGGAAGAGGGTTTTATTTCATCTCCTAATCATTCTCATTATCATTCTTGTAGAAACCCCCACCTCTGTTTCTCTGTGTCCTTCAATTATACTTCCTCCTCTGTTAGTAATTTTGCACAAACACATTACTTTTGACATCAGATGCTCAGTTGTCAATGCACAGCAGTATCCACTCCACTCGCTCAAAACATTTATCAGATATTATGACCATCTGGCTCACTGGTCAGGCCATGTACAAGAGGCAAAATGGCCCTAAGAAGCAGAAAAAAAATTACAAAGACAGGAACATCATCACCACCCAACCATTTTATCCACGCTCTCTCTTTAAGATTGAAGTGATGGACTGGAGGCTGCTGAGCCACGTCTGATGCAATATTTCAAGTGCAGCTCCCTTGATTGTGCTGCTCAGTGTTGGCTCTAGGAAGGCTGTGGTAGCACTGAGGCCTTGCAAATAACCCAAATTGATGTGTGCTGAAGAGCTGAGGCATCCAGGGCAATCAAGGCTGACAGTTGCTGGACAGTTCCCTACACCTGGAGATAGCCAATCGTCTTGCTCACTAAAACTGGGAAAATATATTGTGGTTTACCCATGTGGGTATTTTGATGGGAAGAAATTTGGCCATTCTCACAAAAGAGTCACAGGAAAAGGAGCGTGGGCACATTTTGTCATTTTCCAGGTTTCTACAGCACCATGTGGCTCCATCGATAATTTTTTCCTGTCCAACTTATAGTCATCGTAAGAAAAGTTGAAGAAAAATACTTTTTCTTAGTGCAGACAGTTGCTGCATTGAGGGTAAATTCGTACAATCTCTTGCAGAGGTTTGAATAACCAATATGAAGAAAAAAAATGTGTGGATATAGGAAGTTATAAAAATTAAGAGATACTTTTTTACCAACTTCTTGAGAAAATATAAAGTATTAAAATAATTTAAAGAATCTTTGGTTTTATCAGTCCCTGAAATTTTCTAATGGGCAATATAGAAAAAAAAAGTTAAAAATGCTTTTGATTGTTTTTCTGCTGTTCCAACAAAGTGTCAGAAAAAGGGCAAAGTATTTTATTAATGTACAAAATACTATGGAAAAATAAGGGGTTTTTTTTAGAATTCTTTTCATTCTGTGTTAAAATATTTGTTGTATATATTTTTTGTTTTAATTTTTCATGGTTAACAAAATCAATGAGAACAATTCACATGAAATTGTTTATTTCCCATGCAGGTTAGCAAAATTTAGATTTTGATTGAACTTTCACTAAAAGTGAAGCCCTGAATTCCAACTGGTTAGGACTTAATATATATTTTGTTATTTATAGGCTAATATCTCCCTGTGTTCTGTCTATGATCTCATCAAACTTTATGTTTTTAAACATGACAAGTCTTTCATATGTTAAAGTCAAAGTTTAGTTGAAAAGGACTCAATCCAAGAAAATTTTAAATCTTATTAATGTTCCCATGACCATGTATTTCTGTAGACAGTTCTATTTTCGTAACAAATACTTCTGACCTTCAAAACAGCACAACAAAAACCTTATTTTATATGTTTCCTTCTGAAATGAAAACCTGTTAAATTACTCTTTATAAATTTAAATACTATTTAGTAGTGTCTAAAGGATTTTTGAATCTTTCAGCTGTAAAATCAAATCACATTCTATTTTATATCACTAAATTAATCCACTTTCCCTCAATAATTATGCAGGTTTTATTTGTGGTATCACATATGAAAAGGACTTTTCTGTACCATTTTGTGAAAGCATGAATATAATTTATTTTGATATTACATTCTCAGATTTTGGCTTTGTGTGATGCTCTCAAGATGTTTTAATGCACTAAATATTGTACTGCAAAGCACTTAATAGTTGGGTATTTAATTTTTTTGAATTGTTATAACTTCTATTGCTTTGCACCCATAATTCCCTCTCTCCTGTCTTTGCTTAATTGTGCTGTAATTAATATCCTCTAATCAGCAGAGTGCTATGCAGGCAGAGGAGTCTTCATAATATACAGGCTTTAAGCTGGCCCAAGTGCATTGAACAATCTTCTTCCACTGAGTTCAGAAAAGTAAAAATTCAACCCATAAATGTAAGGAATTCAGTCAAAATACTTACCAACAGATTTTAGTCAGGAAGTTCTCGACAGACGTATCACTGAGAAAGGGATCTAACTTGATCTGAACTTGATCTCAACACTCAAGTGGCAGAGAAGGCACCACTTCTCAGACTAAGTTATTTTCCTCCTTAGTGATCATCAGTTTTATATTACTCAGATTTAATAATAATTTAAATATTTTTTAGCTTCAAAATCTCCATTTTGAGTATTTTTGTTGTCTATTGGGGATTACTTTTCTTTTATTTTTGCTATATTAAAGCCTATTAACTATGGGAAAGTGTATCCACAGAAAGATATTTACGGATGTTATTAATTTATATCTGTTTCTTCATAATTTTGATAAATATTTAACCTACATAGTGATATACATAACTTGCCAGATGCTAGGAACCACCTTATCCAAGGACCAGCCTTTCATATTTTCTTTAGATGAGTGTTTGAGTCTTAAGGGATTCAGTTGCTCACATGTTATCCCAGTACTATTTATGATTGTTATAGTCCATTTGAGAAAATATTTTCCTGGGAAAATAAATAAATTAAACAACCCCATGAAATCCTATGACTCTGGAAGGAGCACAGAGAGCAGCTAAATCAATTTTTCATTTTAGAAATCGCTTAGTAGAAAATAAGCTATATAATAATGTTTATGAAGACAGGCCTACACCCAGAGAAAGATGGCACCAAACCTTTAGCTTACCCTTTGCTGTAAATCATGAATTGTAGAATCATATATCCATTTAGGTTGGAAAAGGTCCTTAAGATGGTCGAATCCAATCATTAACCCAGCACTGCCAAGCCCCAGCACACAAACTGTCTGTATTTCCATTCACCACCACTCTCTGGGCCCACACAGCCAGGTTTTTACCCAGCAAAGAGTGCACCTGTTTAGCTTCTACATCAGCGAGTGGCCAGTTTGCCCAGCAGAATGCTGTAGGAAATGACGTCAAAGAGTTTCCTAAAGACCAGGCACACAACATCCACAGCCTTTCCCTCAGTTATTGAGTTCAGTGTAAATCTATTCTTGATTTTTTTAAGTTTAGGTTCAAGTTTTAAGCCCATTAAAATGGATTTAGGTCAGAGTAAGGATGATCAGGTGACCATTAATACTGATTAGCATATTGTCCTGGCATGGTAAAAATACATACTTTTTTTATTTCTGCAGGCCCATAATGCACACAAACCATATTTCTAAGCTCTTTGGTAAATGCCTTGGCCTCCACATCATGATTGTTCCTTTGCTGCTCTTGTAAAGTGAATGGAAGGAACTCATTGTACTTAAAAATAAATTGACTTCAAGCTGAAAGAGTCTCATGGAGCCTCTCAAATCTAGTATAAGGGGAAAAATATCCAATGCTTAAACCTTTCCAATTATCTGATTTAGCTGAGCTGGTTGTTGGGAATCCAATTTTTTTGGTCTTTAACTTCCTCCATGTGCTGTTGCCTGGACTATTGTTGCCAAACGAAGGGCAAAGAATTTAATGTTTGAGCCAGAGTTTTAAATCTAGAATGATTGCCCTCTGAGACACCATAAAAATTTTGTGGACCAAATCCTATGTGAAGTAGAAGTTCAAATTACAGTTTCAAAAAGAAGCTGAGAAACAGTCAACAACCTCTAGTATCTTGCCTTCTTTCATATTACCAGCCATATTTAATCTAGAGATTAATTGCAAGATCTCAAAACACTTTATTTTATCCTTTTTTTCACCTAACACTACTCTTTTTCTACCCACACCCACACTGGCAGTTATCACTATGAGGCCCTCAGTCCACGTTCCATTGTCTTTTATAGTGGTATTTGAAATAATGATGGTTTTAGAGAAGGATGGGATTGTGTTTTGTGCATGACATTTTGCTGAAAAGAAAATACAGCAGTAGCAAAGTCCTGTTCTCATACAAGATTCACTAATCATAAGAAACCAGGTTTTGTCACATGTATATATAAATATAATCATATGCTATATAAATAGAATTGTTTTTAAACAGAATAGCTGTCAAAGTCTTCAGTCAGGCTTAATCAGCAGCTCTTTAAGAGAAAAGGCTGATTGAAAAGGAAAGTCAGTCAGCAGCAATTTAGCAGGAGGGCTAATAACACTTCAGTTTCATTCCCGTTCAGCTAGAGGAAGTCATTTGACATAGATGTCACTAGGAAGGGTATAACATAAACACTGATGTTTTGCAGACCTCATAGGAACAGAAAGAAAAAGAGTGCAAGTATATTATAATGTTGGTCCAAAATACATCATCCGTGTGATTACCAAGCGGGTATTTACACTCCAAGGAAAAGAAAATGTGTTCTCTCTCAATCCCCTACCACTAATAAATTAAAATGACAGGAAGAAGAAAACTATATTAAAAAAAAAATTCAAAATTTGAAAATGTAGAGAAGTATGGTGATGGTGCAGGCATATAAGAATATGTGCATATTCAATATATTAATATAAAAACTTTGTGTGTGTAATGCAGATGCTGGTGAAGACCCGTTGACTTGTATCAGGTAATCAGTAGCCCCTAGCACCAGATTCAAAAGTTAGTCTTCCTTCATTTATACCTCTTTATCTGATTTATCGTTTGCAGAGTGAAGCTAGGAGAGAGATAAAACCAAAGTGCTTTGTTAGGTGTGAGTTTCTGAAGCCTTCTTCTTGCAGAAGGACTGATTGAGCCCCGTTCAAGGAACAGATTGCAAGGGCCTGGGCAGCACTGGTGCCACAAAGGCTGCTGGAGGGGCTCATCAGCATTTATCTTCTACAGATGTTGAGCAACTACAGATCTTCTGGTATGGTTCAGAGATAAAAGCAGCTCTAATATTGCATCCTAGGGTGAGATACCAGTGGGGGTTGACTCCGAATTTCTTAATTTAAGGACTTTGAGGGATGATTTCCATCACCAAACACACTGGTTCTTCCATCCCAAAGTTCTGAAAACCACCAGGAGATTTTTCTTCTGCCTATCAGGGGGAAAGAAATTGTCACTTGGCCTAAGATTAACCTGTATGGTATGAATTTTTTTCTGCTTTTATGAATACTGGCTATGTGCTGTAACTAATTTTTCCATTATTTTGTATGGAAAGAGTAATTTCATAATGTTACTTGATGTTTGCATAATTAAAGCCACTATAGTATTATAAAGCTCCCAATCATTAGGATCAGAATTTTTTTTAAACAAGTCAATTTTTATCAAACCCCACCAATTTAATTAATTCTAAAAGTTTGTACTAAATATCTTGAGCTTGACAAAACCTTGGCTGAATTACAGGCTTAGTTCCATGGAAAGGCTGTTCACCTTCCTGTCAGAATAATGAAGTGGTCTGTTTTTAGTTTCTATACTAAGCATAACAAGAACCTTAAATAAATTTAATTTATGTAGAAGCTACTGTGCAGCACAGAAAACATATCTTCAGAATTTCCATGGTTTCTCAATAATTTTATTTTGTTTCAGTATTTTATATGTTTTGCAGTTAGAATAAAAGAAAAAAATCCCTACCAAAATATTAAACTGAAAATAATGAATTACAGCACTTGAGGGAATTTCCTCCTGGCCTGCAGTGACCTGTATTCTTATTTAATTTTTTTTCCCCCTAAGAATAGAGTGGAGATTGCCAATTTTCTTGACTCTCCCTTTGAAATGATCTTTTCTTACTTATCTTAGTTTTACAAGATATAATTTTGTAAGTGTTGGGGAGATGAAGAAAACACAGTTTTCTTTATCCTTCATTAATTGCTTTATCTTTGTACTGCTGTCAATCCTTCCCAAAGAACAAGGGAAAGAACAAACTTCTTTGTGAATGTACTCTGCCTCATTGCTGTGCCACTAATGACCGGAAAAAGATAAATTAGTCAAACTCAGGTTAGGACGGTGCTTAGCAAGTCAGAACTCAAGACAAAAAATGGTTGTTGAGAGAATAATTCCGGACTTCTATTGGCTTATAACAGGCTTGAATTATTATACTTCTTACTAGACTGTCTCTGCTGATCAAGCACTAGATGCTGAGTACTGAAGCACTATCCCTGTGTGTTTTAAACTTTTATGGCTTCTTGTTACATGGCTGACAATATCACCTGAATGCTGGCTGTTCCATCAGGATTTACTTGTCCTTGGTTTTTAGGAATTTCTCTTAATTTTTTTCTCTGGATGCCATGAATACACAAAAAACAACATGATGGACAAATAAAATCACAAGCTGATAGTTTTATTCAGTTTTACACAGTTGCACAGCAAACAGTGGTCAAGCCATATATAGACCTATTTTCAAAATGGAAACACCCATAGCTTTTCCTTTCAGTGCTTTTGATGCTTTTCATAAATTGGGTATTATATATGTACTGAGGTGACTGTCTTTGTCACTACTTAGGGTGAGATTCATGTGATGAAATTCAGAGAACTACTATTCATGCTAATCACTATATATTCCCTTTAAAGTAAAAAAAGGCAGTTCATGTGAATGTCAGTCACCCTCAGCATGTGATTGTCCCACATGCGGGTGGCTGTAATGCTGGTGCTTAAAAGTAGATAAGATAAATCCCAGCCTGGCTTTCTGTGGTAGGGAAAAGATTTACAAAATGAAATGGAAGCAGCATCCACCAGAACAAAAAATGAGACTGTCCTAAACAAGAGATTCATCTGGGTATTTACATACATTCATTTTGAGCTTCCTACTCTGGCTCTCCCTTTCATACACATCCTAAGCAACCTGCAGTAATAATGATGAAAGTTTATCTTCCTTTGTGTCTTCAATATAATTTAAATCTTGTTTAATAAGATTGAAGCCTGTTCACTTTCTGCTTCCAAAATAGCACCAAGACATTAGGGTTTTTTTATATTCAGAGGAATTTTTACTTACCCACAAAGTATAAAAAGAAAATACTGATGTAATCTTTAAATTATTATCATATAATCATAGAATTGTTTAGGTTGGGAAAGCCCTCTAGGATCATTGAGTCCAACTGTTAACCCAGCAGTGCCAAGCCCACTACTAAACCATGTCCCTGAGCACCACATAAACAAGTCCTTCAAATACCTCCAGGTATTTGTGACTTCACCACTGCTTTGACAGGCTGGTTCAGTGCTTGACAGCCCTTTCAGTGGAGAAATTTTTCCTAATATCCAATTGAAACCTCCCCTGGCACATCTTGAGGTCTCTGTTTCTCCTCATGATATTTGTTCTCCAGATCCTTCACCAGCTCCGTGGCCCTTCTCTGGACATGTTCCAGCCCACCCAAGAGGGGCTCAGAACTGGACACAAGGTTTAAGGTGCCACCACTGGTGGCTTCACCAGTGCTGAGTACAGGGTGACAATCCCTGCCCTGGTCCTGCTGGCCACACTATTGCTGATCCGGGCCAGGTGCCATTGGCCTTCTTGGCCACCTGGGCACATCTGGCTCATGTTCAGCTGCTGTTCACCAGCACATCCAGGTCCTTTTCTGCTGGGCAGCTTCCCAGCCACTCTGCCCCCAGCCTGGAGTACTGCCTGGGGTTGCTGTGACCCAAATGCAGGACCCAGCACTTTGCCTTGCTCACCCTCATACAATTGGCCTCAGCCCATCAGTCATACCTACCCTGCCATCACAATAACACAAACTTTGCCTCTCTGCCTGTTTCTAGCACAATTTTCTTTCTTAGGGTCCAGGTAACTCATTTCCTTTCAGACCTTTATTCTGTACTTTAATGGAGATAAATTTGGAAATAAATAGAAGTCAATTGTTTTACTCATCTGTCTTTTTCAGGAAGTCTCCTGGTTAACACACAAAAGCAGATAGGGTTTAAAGTTTCAGAGACAATATCTGTGAAGATGACACAATTTCTGACTGACCATTCTGTAATGCATTAAGGTCTGCTTTGTTAGGTATAAGTACAAATTGACAAACTGTTTGGTGAAGTAAAAGTTACAGGGACCCCAATATATTTCACGTCATTATACCTGGTAAAAAATAAAATGAGCTTTCAGTTAGAGAAACACCCCTTTAGGAATGAAATGCACCCAGCACCTTCTGAAGCTGTATATAGAGTTATTTAGCTGTATTCAAAGTTTCTATATTATTCTAAAGCCTGTTCTTATTTTCTAGGCCATTCTGCTGCCACACGTTTCTGTGTTCAGTTTCCTTTCATTTGCTTTTTGTAGGACCCTTACAGGTTCTCTTTGATTTTGTTGCCTTCTTTGTATCTTCATGTATAGTTTGCAGTAGACATTTCTTCACTTCAAGTACTAGGTCATGCAGACAGCATATTTAGCTTCCAGGAAGTCTTGTGATGCTATTTTAGTCAAGTAGAAGAGAATTTATATGACTTGACTTTAAATCTTATAATTTTTCTTGTTTTATGATAGATACCCAAGCTGGACAGATGGTTCATGTCCCAAAAGTGATTATTCCTATCCATTAACTGCAAAGTGATCTAAAATTTAGTGTCTCAAATACGACTATCTGATGTAGAATTAAGCTCCAGATACTAAATTATATGTCTCCAGGTAAGCTAAGTATCAACTCCAAAATGCAAAATGACCAATTGAATTGCCTTAGAGTGTCCAGAAAATCTGTATGGAATTGTCAGAAATGACAGAGACCAAGACAGATTTAGACTTTGCAGAGTGGCATCTGCATGCAGGATGGAAGCCTCTAAGACAACCTAATTGGCACCAGATGTGCATTTAGTCATGAAACATAGTCAGTGCCATCAAGAGAATAATTCAGCTCAGTTTACAGAAGATCTGTGGTGAAAATCACATCCTAAACATACGTGCCTAATACATTTGGGATTGGTAATGATTTGGTCTTGTCATTCCTGTGCTGGCTCCTTGTGGATGTCTGATATCCTAGGGCATTGTAAGCCCATTTATGTGTGTGTAACTAAGCTCCATGCTGGACTGTCATTAGATTTAGATGTTTTAAACTGAATCCCACCTCTAAAAATCGGTGAATTAGTCTTGCTTTCTAATCTCTTTTTCTGATTCCACACTTCTGTAAAATGATACCAAGCACAGTAACATCAGGATGGTTTCTTAAATATGTTAAAATGTTGTTATAACTTCATTAAAATAATTTCATTAAATCTGCATGAAAGCAGTTTGTGCTGGCTGAGGAACCAACCCAGTAGTTGTAAAGTGCTTTCAAACCATTCAGTAACGAGCACTATAAAACTGCACAATAATATCTTCTAATAGATTTACCTTAATTAGCCACTGAAACTCTAGAGTTAGATATTCACCCCCCCAAAAAAATTTTCATGCAAAGTGAAACATTTTCACTGACTTTGCAATTTAAACCTAAAGCATGCTTTGTTCTTTCAGTCAAGAGGAAGCCCTTAGGCCATTGAATTTGCTCCATCCCTGCATTCCAGTGACAATTGGTACAACAGTTATCATGCAATGGAGTCTGAAAACATTCCTGAGACAATAAATCATAACAGAGCAGCATGTTCAGCTTACACTTGGTGGACATGATGACATTTATTGAGATGCAGGGAGAGATACATTATGGGTAAGCCACATGAGATGCTTAAAAACTTCAGCAGGGCTGTATTACACATCAGGGAAAAAAAATAGAAGTTCCAGAGCACTCAAAATAAAGTCACATTTAAATTTGTCATTTAGCTGTCAAAATATGTCCCACTGATTGTGCTACCAGTCAACAGAATGCATATTTCATACATATCATGCATGAAAAGCAAAATACTTTGAAATATATCACAGACCTACAGCACAGGCATATTTCCTCTGGAAGCAGATGAGTGCCATTTAACCACAGCTCAGTTAATGACTTCTGTCATTGTGCAAATCAATGAGGCCTCTACAATGGTTCATTTTATTTATTTTTCCCTTTTGAACATGAGCAAGTATAATCGTATTCTTTAATTAAACCAATTTTAATTATATTTTGCATGCTTAAATACAACGCTTTTGTACAATGATATACAGCCCTAGACACACAAATGATACTTAATAGTAGAACAAACATCGTGTTCATTCCTCTGCTCCTTTTAGCTGTCTTCCAATAAAAGCTATTTTATTTGCTCGAGCTGCTGAAGACCTTTTTAATGTAAGGTCCTTCCAGTCTGCAGTGAATATTCATTTCAATAGAAAAGTAACTGATGGTAATAATAGCCCAAAGAAAAATTATGCTTGCCAAGAGGGGATTTATTTCTGTGTGAGGGAGTAAGGCATTATGGATATAATACTACCTATATAATGAACCCCAGGCTCTTGGCCTAAGATTGTATGAAACACCAAATCGCTGAAACAGCACAGCAAGATCTTAATTTTAAAGTATTTTCATCCTAATGGCATATCAGAACATAGAGAACAGTCCTGTGAGCATCTTCACCAGATGTCATGCAGCATCAGATATAATATTTTTCTTCTTTACTTTCACTTATAACCACTTATTATACTTCTAGCAAACTTTGCATTCCTTGATGGAAGTAACTTTTTTTTTAAGTGTAGTCTGTCAAAATCTTGCCCTGCCCTGGTGATGTTAACTCTTAGAGCAATATTATCACCGCAAACAAACTTTTCTAGTCTCTTCTTTATTATCATCATTTGAGGGTCTGTAAATTATTTGTTTGTCTCCAGCTTTATTAAGTTTTTTATAAATAAATATATAATAAATCTGTTAGAATTCTGGATGAAATGTTAGCCTGTATCTAATGAATAATTATTATATCAATTTTCAAAAGAAAGAAAATAAATGATGTTAATGGCATAATGTTAAGTGATTAAATTTGATATAATTACTTCAGACAGCTAGTTCTCACACTTCTCACTATCTCCCTGCCCTCCATAGTGATACACTACTTAGCTGTGAACAATAGCATTCTTCAAGTTTTGTTTCAAAGTCACCTACCATTATTGACTTTGTTTATATTTTTATAGACAACAATTTCACCTTAACCTTCATAAATTTACTGTGAATCTTGCAAGTGAGCTTGCCATATAAAATTTTAAAAAACCCTTCAAAATACACAGAATGCCCACCCCCCAAAAAAAAGCCCCAAACAAATAAACCCCCCACTAGTTAATTTTGTTCACTGTATTCTAGCTATGTATTATGTTACCTGTGTTCCTGGATTTATCAGACTTTAAAATCTTAGGTATATCTCATTTTCACTGATCTGTAAAGATGTTAGTCCTGTTCCACATGGGCCACTGCTGCCTGCTAAATCCCAAGCAGAACCTACAGAGGGCATGATGTATTTCCAAACCTGAAAGCTTTGTAAAAACACACCTTAGCAAGGACAGAAGATACAAACCAGGTGCCAGAATCATCAGAGGAAACATTAAGACTTCTACATATATTAATTATTTGAGTTTACCACTTTCAAACATACTGGTTTTTTCCTTTCCTTTAAACATATTTCTTTCAAACGTATTTAAGGTTTTTCCTTTCTTTTATTTGTTTCACACCCAATTTTTTTATGTTTTTCAAGTTAAACAGCTTGAGATATACTGCATGCTTACTGTTTAATACATAAAGAATGTTTTAATTACATTGAAATAGAGACAAAAAAGTTCAGGATCATTTTTGCATTGTAATACCTTCGTTTGAATTTTGACCTAGGTTTAAGAACTGCAGAAACATCATTTAAATGCATCAAGCACATTCAATAGCATATGCATGCCAAATGTTTGCTGTTAAAAATTATATTTGGAAAAAACTGTATGACATAAATATAAGCAATTCTGCTGAAAACCTGGAATAAAATCTCAATTTTAGGGTGACTGAAAGAATAGAGAATGATTTATATATTTATGCTGAACATGACTTGAGTTTTTCACTTACAACTGTGATTCCACTGGATTACCATGCATCTCCTCTGGCCTGACCTCTCCCCTGACCACAGAATCACTTGAGTTTGTAGACGCATTTTGGGGAAGGATTGTTACATGATTACCCTATTTTTCCAATTCTTCACCACATCTTCACTTTTCATTATAGTTTGAAAGAGAATACTGGACTAGGCATACTTTTCATCTCACCTAGAAAGGCCATTTATGGCAAATCAAAAGACTATCTCATATCCCTGAAGTGAAATTAATTTTCAAATTATTTTAAGGATATTATTAACTGAGAGCATTGTGGCACTATCTGTCCTGCAGTTCTCGACATCTCACATTAAGAAAATATGACCTCTTCTGACAGCACTGTGGAGTGCTCATCTATTCACTCCTGGAAAAGAATATTGCTACCTAGAGTTACATCCTCAATCTGTGCAAATTGTCAGAGCTCAGTTGGAAATTAGTGCAACTATAGTAATTTATACCTGCTGAGCATCTGGTCCCTGGAGAGTGCTGGAAAAAAAAAAATAAAAAAAGGTAAAAATCTTCACTGATGTCTCACATCTAATTTAGATTCTCATTTAGACCTTCTTGGCCAACTTCTCTTCCAGTGCTAGTTCTCTGAAATTAATGGAGTTATGCCAGCAGGGAGTTTGACCTGCTATTTTTGGACCAGAAATTCTTATTTTCCAAGAGAACAAAACATACTCCTCACCATTGAAGCAACATTGGAAGGCTTTTGAATTTGCGGTAAATTTCAGGCAGGACAAAATAACCTGGTGATAAAGCCATGACTGGCTATTGTTCAAACTTAATTGTAGTGCAGGCGTTTCTCAGCTTTCCTGTTTCATGCTGAAAGCAACGTATTTAAGACACGGAACACTTCCAAGCTGGCTCCTTCACCAAACAAAAGATTTCACCAGGGGATTAGTTATAATTCTGAGAATAAAATAAAATAAAATAAAATAAAATAAAATAAAATAAAATAAAACAGAATAATAAAAGATGTCAGAAGCCAGGTGCCTCTAGCATTGCTCTACGCATGGCTGCTCCTGTTCTCTTGTGATATTTGTCAGGGTTTGCACTGAGATACAAGCACTTATTTAATTCACTGAACAGAACTTCTATACAGATAACGCTGACTGCATGAAATGAGCCTGGTAAAGTAAAGCCAGACATTAACACTGGTCATCAAAGGACAAGACATATTAGGTGCCAGTGAGACAAGTTGTATAAATGCTCTGAAGTTTTTTAGAAGTTGACAGTGAGATGTCAGAGAGACCCTATGTGAGTGAAGTGACATTTACATGGAGTTTTAAGACTTAAATCAAGGGAGAAGGCATTTGTTGTCACAGATCTGACTGCAAGTTATTTGACCTCCTGGATTCAATTGCATTTTATTAATAATAATTTATGTTGATGTTACAGGTATTTCCTCATGATTTCTTAATATAGCTATCCCCTTCTGCTGAACACGAATATCTGGCTGAACTCTTGTGAATGCATACTATATCCACAATTCTCCTTTCCCCAGCTGTATAGCTGTGATAGAGGGATTTTAGTATTTTATGTAGGCAGGCCATGACAGAGTCTGAATTGCTGTGATAGGTTAATTTCTTTTACCTTTTCAATAAAAAAGGAATTTTAGGCAAGTGTGTGTGTGTGTGTGTGTGTGTGTGTGTGTGTGTGAAAAGTGTTTCCACCTTTCACAGAAGTAATATAAAACCAATTTTCCATTTAGAATTTTTTAAGAATGGGAGGAATGTCTCCCTTCCTCTTCTGTTCCTCACTTCCTGCTGTGGAAAAGTTCCATTGACCTAGACACCAAGACTGAAAGGCAAAAAACTGCAGTTGAATGTATAATGTCTGCAAGGCTGAAAACTGTTTATTTTGCAAAAATATCCTGCTGCTAGTTTTCTTTCTACAAGTCCAAAACAAATAATTAATTCAGAGATACATCTTGCTGTGACTCAGCCCACCAGTAAGCTGATACGTTCCAATACTTTTGAGTCTTTGTTCTGTTGTTGATAGACAACATTAATCACTTTTGATTCGTTAAATAATTTCAAGACTGAGGAGACCTCAAAGCATTATTTCCTTCAGACCATCTATTTCTCTCTAAAATATGAGATTTTCCAATACATCTGGGTTTCAAGAGCTTTTTTACCCTCTTCACATCAATTTCAGTATCATAGCTCAAATGTGAGAGCTGCCAGATCCTCCTGAGGAGCCCCTGAGAGGTTCAGGACATTGATGTGGGTCCTCTGGGTTTTTGTCTATCCCCTGAGTTTTAGCAATACTGGAGGAATAAAAGATTAATATAATGAAAGATATTAAAAGGTTGGTAAGGAATTCATATTCACCATTTAAATTAGAGTATTATTAAAATTTCTGAAAAACAAGGCTTCAAATAAAATGAAGTTACTTGTTGGATGCTGCAGAGAAGTTGGGGAAACTAGGGACATAAATAGGTTCCAGATGAATTAGAAAATTTATGGAAGATAGGACCATCAGTGACAATTAAATGTTATGATTTAAGTGCAAACTTTGTAAAGAGACTTACCAACTTCTGCAGGCTGGAGAAATATGCCAAGAAAATAATCCATCTGCCTATGTTTTTCTTATCTTTTTATGGGAATAGTTCTACTCACTGCTGTTAATCATCTGATTCATAGAAATATTTATTATATTTTTAGGTAAAATGATCAAAATGTAATCTGAGTCAAACATTACAAGCATACATTTTAAGAACTGAGTGCTTCCCTTATTTCAAGAGAAAAAAAAAGAAAACAATCCATACTGTGTATTATTACACTGCAAAAATATTGGTAAGGGTGGACAAAATTTCGAACAATTTGCCCTTTAGTGATTTGTGATTAAATCTTAAAATGAATTCTAATTTCAGATGCACAAGCAAGTCTTCTGATTATCAAGATTTCTTACTTATTTTTGAACATTAAGTACCTAAAAAAAATTTAATGTCAAGTTTTTTTCCTAATTAGGTTACTAACTGTTGAAAATTGTATTGCTTCATAACAAGAAAGTATTACTGCACATCTTTGCCATATTTCTTTTATGTGGAACTCTTTATTGGTTTGATAGAATATTATTTACAAGAAGAATAAAATGTTAATTTTCAGTCTTTTGTTTAACCTACAAACCTACAGAGGAGCAACAGAAAAACACAGATGCTTGACACAGAGGAGCAGAGAAGATCTATTTAAAGATACTTAATAGATACTGTAAATAACTGTATGTATCACAAAATCATTGTAAGGAAGTCAATTATTGCAACACTGAAAAAAATTACAGAACTTTAGCTCAGGCTAAAAGTGTAAGGAGACTATGTGTTCTATCTTAGTTAACACATTAAATTAAAAATATTTGTTCATGGAATTTCATGTCTATTCACAGCATAAAAAGAGAAGAAAAGAAAGGGTAGAAGTGGCAAATGAGAGGCAAAAAAAGTGTTTTAATTTCTCGGTGACACCCAATATTTAGCCTTTACAAACAAAAATCCATGCTGCAGAAATGGTTATGATAATTTGCTTGCTTATGTAAAATATATACTTGTCTGCTTTTTGTAGAGAAGATTGACACAATAACAATAGATAATATTTGGTCTAGTATTTTAATAATCCCATTTAGCTACTCTAGTTTGTTTTCCTATCACAGGAATAAGTAGGATTTCATTCGGTGGTGTTTTTACAGGGGAGTTGCATTTAATTATTGAGTGGCTTTGGTAAACTAAGCAAATAAAATATTGTAAAGTACTGGTTGACAGAGAGGATTGTAAAATTTCTGACCCTCCATGTGCACATCCATTTTGTTTGTTCAGTGTGTACTAAATAAGCAAGCAATGTGCTTTAACCTGAAGAGTGGACAATTAATATGGTGTCTTTAGCTATGTTCACAAGCTACCTTTAATTCCTTGGTAATGCCCCACTTTCAAAGGAGACTAGCAATTACCTTAGACCCTGAAAGTCTGACCTACTCTAGTGCAACACAGTGAATCCTGTCTTAACCCATTGCCCCAGAGACCAATAAAAACTGGCCACCTACCACATATGACCTTTAGGTAAATCCATAGAAGACTGCAGTGGAAATCCTGGGAACTACATTAAAGTAATTGTTTAAGGTAGCATTATCTTCCAGAAGCAGGATAGGATATAAATAAGGTTTATCTTTTTTGTTGTTTAAAATAATAATACTGTCAACAATTTATTTTTTAATAGCTGTTCTTTATTGAGAATGCTAAGTTCTTTTCAGAGTGCACAGCCAGGCAGCTGGCAGAGAACCAGAGGTTAAATAAAAAAGCCCATTACTGTTCTGATATTATTGATGACTCTATCAATGCTTTAGGTACACTAAAAAGAGGAATTGCAACTTGTTCCTGGGCCAGTCTCACTGCTGTCTCATCTCCTCTGACAAGGAGCAGATGGGTTGTTAAAATCTCAAAAGGCTTCATTTACACCATGGCAAAAACAAATTCAAGGAAAAAAAACTACCTATGAATTATACACCTTCTTGTTTTTGTCAGGGCCACGCTAAGGACATGATCCAAAACTGAAAACTCACTGACAATACCTGTCATGATTTAAATTAATGTAAGAATGGCATAGGTTTTAAGAAATGACATAATTGTTACATGACACTCTTACTCTCATGAAAGCAGACACTGAACTGCAAATGCAAATTATTTCTGGGGAAAAGACCTTTGAGTGATAGGTGGGGGATTTTCAGAAACAAGCCTGAGAATTTTACCATGAACCATGGACTTTACCATGAACTTTACCATGATGTGAGAGCCAGTTGGACTTTTATAATTCATTCCCACTGGGGTTTTTTTTGTTGTTGTTGTTCACAAAGGAATGTGTTGCACTAGATTTTGGCCTGGAAGAAATAGACTTTTCATTGGAAAGTATTAAATGTTGTGGGAGAGGAAGGATAGCAACAGGAAAAATATCAGGGCAGCAGAGGAAACAAGAAAAAGATGCTAGAAGAACAGAAGAAAAAGGAGACTGCAGAGGAAGTTATGGCAGAGATGCTCATGCAAGTTCAAAGGTGTGAGTTCAAAGATGTGTAGTTGACTGTAATACAGTAATGAAATGGAAAGGCAGAGAAGAAAACTGACTCAATAAATCATCAAAATACTGACACCCTGATTGGTAACAGCAACTCTAAAATAAATATTAAAAAGTTAAATGAGCATTTAGCTCATCTCCTAAGAAGGAAGGTGGCTCCTGGAGAGAGAGAGCAAAGATTTTATCAAGAGTGTTTGGGAGAGGTGAGATGGGAAGGTCCTTTCACATGTCGGCACCAGGGTATATAAAGGTAGCAGTGGAAAAGAGATTCTGCTATTGATGAATTCTTTCAACATTAGAAGGAGAGATACTGGGGAGATGAATTGTTTCTTGGTATTGTAGTCCTGTTGGTGCAAGCTTTCTGAAAACATGCTGGTTTTAGACTTGCAGGCAGCGCCTTTAACCGGTGAACTGCTCCAGGGGTGGTCTCAAAATTGGAAGATGAAATAAAATATGTTTTATCATCAGGTTTTTTGTCAGTTGTTTTGGTTCAATTATTTGGTTCATCATTTTTTTATATAAGAAAAGAAACAAAACCTGGAAAATTCCAACGGAAATAAAAATATTGCTGAAAAGTAAGTGTAGCTCCTAAACACAACCATGCACTATTTTGCTGCCTCATATTTAAATTTCAGACTCTTAATGTCAGGGGAATTAATGGCTAAAGATATCATAAGGTGTATGCTGAATACATTATAGATGTAAGAGGATTACTCTGATCAACCAGATGGAAATGCATATTTCATCACACTACCACAGCTTTAGCTCTGGCCCAAAATAAACAATGTTTTTCCATCAGTGATTTCAGTATGTAAACAGAACACAGCACACAACCCTGCTGAAAAAGAAACAGTTTTGGCTGAGATTTTCAAAAGCAGTTAGCAGATCTGAACCACTCTGTGACTCCCTGAGCTTTGTAAACTCCTTTCTAAACCCCTAATCTTTGTACACTGCTATGATGTCTAAAAGAAGAGGTAGCTCTGAAATGTATCAGTTCATAGCACTGGGTTTCTCTAGGCTCTCTTCAGCTGAGCTTGACAGTTTGCACAAGACAATAGAGCATTACCCATTTTTTTCACCTGCTGAGGCAGACCTAATATTTGAATGGGTAAGGCATGCAAAGTCTTCCCCGAATGAGGACTGAGGTGCTCTTTCTGGTTACTCGAGGTAGCCCTAATTAAATATTATTAATTAAGCTTGATCCTTTGCTGTTATACTCTTTTCTGTATGGTGATTTTCTTTATCTCTAATTAAATGTTAGAACATAAAAATGTAAAGGAAAAGATATTTTAAAGAAAAGTTGGATAGAACAGCTTCAAATAACTACTTAATTGGTATATGATCTTACAAAAACACATGTTAATGTTCGGAGACTCATTTTACAATGGATAAAACAAACTTTGTAACATCCTTTATTACGTTCATATAACTTAACTTCATTGAGAAAATTAGTAGAAACTTCGCTGGACTTTTTTTCCCAATGCCACAGTCTCTTGTATATTCCTGCCTGTTGGACCAATCCAAGACCCATGAGTCATTGGGATGCGTATTATGATTGTCATTAAAAATTTTTATTTAAAGAAAAAAAAGACCTGCAAAGAGAGAATCAAACTGTATTGAAGACCTTTTCACATCCATGGTTTCATCAACTGGAATTTATTTACTATCTTTTCCACTGTCAGTAAAAGGAGCCTCACTTGCACTTGGCGCCTTCAGCTAGTGAAGTTCATTAAAATCAACATCTCAGAGCTGTTCTCTTACTTTCAGACTTATTTACAAACATTTGTAAGAGAATTCAGAAATAGGAATGGGCTATCTTCTTCCTAATTTAATGAAGTGGCATTATTCAACTGTTCTGGTTGAAAGTCAGGCCATCCAAACTGGAAATATAAAGCTAATCATGCAACATGGGGTTATTGAACAGATTTGGGGAAATCTCTGCTTGAATTCAAGAATAGCTTTTTCATTAGTCAGTTCCAACTGTAACAAAGTCATTGCATTGTCAGTGTTACTTCTTCCTGGTTTCTGGGGGTTTTCAAAACTATTCCTAGAGAAAATGAGAGAGGAAAGTGTGCACTGAAGTCACTCTTCTGCCTCTGCTAGAAAAGAACATACTTGCAATTTGCTATAATGAAGGAATAATATTCTGTACGCAGTGGTCTAATTAACAACCTAGAAAAACACTTTGCCAAGACTTCTTCATAAACATGTGGGTGAGGATAAGAATGAGAGGGGGAAGAGAAAAGTTAGTTCTTGGATAAACATTCAGAAATGTAACAATTTTATGCAGCACTAAAGCAATTATTATATGTGATATTAAAGACAGTGGATGGAACTAATTAGCTATATTTTAATATTGCAGTAATAGTAAGTTCTTGCAGCTGGCTGAACTGATGACTATGAACAAAACTCACTTTTCTTAAGAAAACTATCATCACTGTGGATTAGCTGAATGGTTTGTCTAAAGCAGTAACATCCCTCCAGTCATGACCACTGGCAGCTAGTTCAGAGGCAAGTTCCAAATCATCATAGCAGACATAGCATTTTGGGATTTTCTTTCTCTCACTCTACAAGACTCAGAAACTCTTCCACCAGAAATGGAACAATGGGGATTTTTAAGCCATTGTTCTCATTCATTTGTATTAACTTTCTGTTTCACAGATATCCTTTACAGGGAAGGGAAGAAGGGTGAAGTGTAGGGAGGCAAAGAAACTGGGAGATTTTTGATGATTAGCTGAGATGAGACAGGAAAGAAGGGTGGTTATTATGAGATGAATCACACCCCAAGGGCTTCATGAGGCTTCATGTATGCTTCGAATACTCCTGGGCTGTAATTATCTCAGGATAGGTAAAAGAGGTATTTTTAGAAATGTCAATTTTCTTGATTTATTGGAATTTAAGAGCTCAGGCAGCAAAGTCAAAAAATGGGACTTTGTGGCCCTGTAAAGGTTGAGGCACAAGCCATTTTGCAGCAATAATCTGAGGGAAATGAAGCTCTTGATTCCCCTGTCCCAGAAAGGCCAGAAGACCTTTTGAGACATTGATTTATGCCTTGTAAGTAGCTCTGCTTTCCCTTTTTTTTTTTTTTTTGGTGTGGTTTTCTCATTTGCCTTTCTGCAACCAGCTTAATCCTCAGGGCTTGTACTGTCTCCAGTGCATCACTTGGAGGGGTCCCCAGCGTCTCTTTAGCTGTGGCTCTGTATTCCCCTGTTCTCATATCCCTTCAGACTGCTCCAAAGCAAGCTTGCACTTTTAATCAAATCCCCTTATGTGTATTTTCCATCTGTTTGTTTGTTACTTGCATCCTCTGTGGCTTCAGTGTCTCTGAAACAACTGCTTCCTTGACCCTTTTTATTTTTGGTAGGGGGCTGGGGGTGAGTTTGTATGGAAAACAAACAGCTAAGGACAGGCAATGGAATGCCAGCAGAGAGACTGAAACCTGTGTGAGTCACCAACACCTCTCTGCTGGGCTCAGATTTCATTGCACTTGGGCCCTCAACCTGTCCTGATGCTAAGAAGCAGCCTAGGACTTGACATTTATTACATGATGTATTCACTGAGTTTCCCTTTATGTTCTGAAAAAAATCCACTTGTAAAGTGTTGGAATTACAGACTTAAGAGAACAAAATCTCTGTCCAGCAAATTACAAAGCTGCTGTGTAACCATGTGTTGTAGAAAAGGGGTTTCTTTCTATTCATGGTTATTAACAGCAGGTGCCACAGCAGACAAGAGTATGTAACGTTACTCATTTGTTTCAGGTGCAATTAAGTTATTGTTCTCTCTGGGTTCCCCGCTGAGTATTTATTCACAGTGTGATCTTGAGCAAATCAGTCAGGGCCCATGTTCAACAATGTTTTGGTGCATTTACTGTAGTGGTTTAACATGGCCAGCAACTCAGCCTCACTCAGCTTCTCGCTCACCACCCCCAGGTGGGACTGGGAGGAGAATTGGGAAGGGTAAAAGTGAGAAAACTCATGGGTTGAGAAAGAAAGTTTAGTAGGAAAAGCAAAAGCAGTACAAGCAAACAGAGCAAACCAAGGAATTCATTCACCACTTCCCATGAGTAGGCAAGTCTTCAGCCATCCCCAGGAAAGCTGGGCTACATCCCATGTTATGGTGACTTGGGAAGACAAACACCATCACAGTGAATGTCCCCCACTCCCTCCTTTTTTCCCCACACCCCATGCTCTGGGATATCCCTTGGGTCAGTCAGGGTCAGCTGTCCTGGCTGTGTCCCCTCCCAGCTCCCTGTGCACCCCCAGCCCCCTCGCTGGTGGGGTCAGTGAGGAGCAGCAAAGGCCTTGGCTCTGTGTGAGCACTGCTCAGCAATGGTGAAACCATCTCTGTGTCATCAATATTGTTTCCAGCACAAATCCAAAACACAACCCCGTACTGTAATTACTAAGAGGAAAGTTATCTCTATCCCAGCCAAAACCAGGACGCCAAGGGAGAAAATATTATCTCTTCAGATGGAATGCATCCTTCTTTTCATACGTTTTCTTCATAGTCTGGCTGCTGTAATCCAATGCTTAATGGCAAACAAATCCCATTTAACTATACTAATATATCTCTGCATATTACTTTGATAAAAGAATGTGTGCAACCTGTTTTCTTCAGCCTGAAACCCACTACTGCTTTAAGAAGCAGAAGATAAAAATGTTGGAGCATTAATGACGTGCTGCACCCTCGCTGACGTGTTGTGCAGCAGAGCAGCTGAAGGCAATCATGTGCTGTAGCCCTCTGCTGATATTTAAATAGCTCCTAGGAACCCACTTCAATGTCGTTTGCAAGTTTGCCAAGCAGACCTTTATTGATCAGAATGTCAATTACGGTATCTCATACGCTTACCTTAAGTACCCTGGCCAAGAAAGTGTGGCAGAATGAAGGCTATCAAGGCTGATATTAGGCTGTCAGCCCATGAATTTGTAGCTCCTTGAGAGCAGGAAGAGAATAATTTCAAAGATAAAAATGCAGCAAAGATTTTGCACACGGCAGCTATATGTCATGTCCTGATGTCCAAGCTCATTCCAATATTTTCCTTTAAAGAATAACAGAAGTTCTCAGGCCTCCTTAATGAAATCTATAGCCCAGTCTCATGTGCAAATAAAAAAGTTAACTCACAGAGCTCAGAAAGGGAATTAGTTCTATCTGAATTAAAAGCTCATGCAGACAAAATCTGACACTGAAAATATTACCCATTTTAAAGAACAGAGCAAACTTTGCATTCTGGAATAAAATCTCAAATTCCAAACCAGTTTCCTTTAAAGAGATGTTTTCAGTTTGTGTTTATATTTCTAAATATAATACTTCTAAAGTGTTTAATGGTAGAGTACTTCTTAGGATCTTTCCCTTGTAAATGAATAAAGGAAAAAGAAATCTAACAATGAGTTTAGCATTTCATGCATTTGATTAAATTTTTTAATTCAGTTTGATTTATTCTTTCCCTTGCCTAGCTCCAATTCAGTAAATAATCACAATCATGCCTGTCTAAAACCACACCAACTCTGAGTGGTTTGCATATAAGGAGCCCTCTTGACACAACACCTTTAGAGCTTTCAGTGAATTACAAAAATAATTGTTTGTCAGATCAAATATTCATTAAATCAGAAATTAACTATATTTTAAAGGATTTCTTATGAACATATATATTTGGATGTCATGGCATCTTTCCAACAGTCCATGTCCTTCTCACACTGTGTATCCAGAACAAGAATTCAAAACCCCTTGCATAGAACTGATAGTGAAAAAATAAACTTTTATCTCAGAAAGTAGCAACAATTCTTTCAGGTATTTTATGGCAGATGAGTCACCTCCTTTTCTGTTGTGTATATTCTGCACAGTGCCCAAAGCAGAGAAAATCTCCACACCCCTACCACAATGAAGATATTATAGAGGAAACAAAGAGAATTTTAACTTGTCATTTCATTTTTAATTAAGTATATTTTAGCTACTGTAGAGAAGAAAATGGGTGTCTTACTTTGTCACACTCTTCTCTGAGGGAGAAGAAAGGGTTAACTTTAGACATTTACAATTTCTAAGAAATTTCCATTCCCATTCTAAGAAAAGATTCATTTCAGTAGAGTACAGTAGACTTTGAGAAAAAATAACTGTGGTGTTGATTGAATAGGATGTATAAGAAATTCTGCTTGGAGTGACTTAAAATGGCTGCTGCATTAAAACATTCAAATAACATTTTAGAGTGTCAAGCAAAAAAAAAAAAAAAAGCCCAACAGTCCTTTTATAGAACCAAGAATGAGGTTACATAAAGAGTGCAATGTGTACAACCACAAAAATTGTCTTTGTCTCCTTGCTCTTTCTGTGTTCTTAAGTTTAAAAGCCTCGGAAATGCTCAAGGAAAGATTTCTCCTGCTTTGTAAGGAATGGCTAAGGACTTATAGGGGTAAGATATATTTATGGGGGTGGGAAAAAAGGAAGCAAGCCCAAACAGAACAAAGGAAAACAAAAATAACAAAAAATCCCATATTAGACCTCTCATTTTTTCATAAAAAAGGGGAGCACAATGTCACAGGTTCAGAGCGATATCCCTGACTGCAGTCTGCCTTTCTGGGCTTTTAGGTGATATATAATATTCAAACCAATATGTTCAGCACCTTTTCTCAAAGCAGAAATAACATAGGAAGATAACATAGAAAGATAAACGTCTTTAGGGGATCCCAAGGAATTGTTCACAGAGAGATTGCACCATCATAATATTAAATCAGCCCATTTCCATACTTCTTCTTCTTTTCTGTATCTTTTTGGGGGACAACTTGTGCTGTATGGGGGCATAGAATAGAATTTAGATAATCTAGAAGAGGCATTCTCAAGGTGACTTGTGCTTCTCATAGACATGTTCCAGACCCGGCTTGGTTTTATCACAGCACTTACAAAAGGTCAGTACCATTATCAGAAGTAATGCTTCAGTTAAGATTTCATGCACCATCTCCTCAAAACTGCTCCATATTCCTTCTTTTAAAGGATCTGTTAAGCCAGCTTTGGTAAAAGTGACATAGTGGTTTTCTGGGTCACCTTGAACTAGCCACTTAAAAACTTCCTAAACCAGGAGAAATAATGTCTCTGTATTTTAGAGGGGGAATGTGGATGAATAAATCAAAGGCCTTCAGTGAATGTTTAATGGCCATATGTCACTATAAGTCACTGCTTTTTAGGAAATGGGTGCATGCTTGTGATTTATACATTTTAATTTAGTCAAACCCTTTTTCAAAGGATTCTCTTAAAAATGAAGATTTTATTTACTTTTTTTTGGTCTTATACAGTTACTATCTCATAAGGACATTAGGAAGATAGATTAGGGTGTTCTTACTAGATGGTCTTTAAAGTCCTTTCCAATCCAAAGCATTCTATTCCATGACTCATTAATGTTTGTTGGACTGAGATACTATGGTGATGAGCACCAGAGAAGCACCATTGAAACAATTAGTAGTTTCTTGCACTGTCCATGCTTTGAATAATGGCATTAATTAGGGTAGAGAAAAATTACTGTATACAGGGGAAGTGGAAAATATCCTGCTCTGGAAAAATTTTAATCCTATTTGAGAAGCCATGGAATGTCTATATGTCTGGTTTTCTTTGTTCTCTATTTATACATATGTTGAGAAAGGATTCATTATCCTAATTTTTACTGTCATCATAAATCTCCACACAAAACCACCTAATTAGATAACATTTTTAAGATACATTTATATAACATTTTCCTCCATGCACATGTGTTCCTTTTTATCCTATCCAAATTTCTTCAACATCTGTGTAAAAGTCAAGTGAACAGAGAACAAGAGGGAAAATTTGTAAATCAGAACACATCTGGAGCTGCCCTAATGAACAGGAAACATCTAAGTTGTCACCTCCAGATAAACCAGGTCCTGGGTAAATTTGCATAATTCTTGCCCAGGTAAACATGTATGCCAGAAGAATATTTTCACCATTATTAACACACACATAAGAACACAGATAAAGAATCATAGAGGACATGTGTGCTTACTTATGTGCACATAAGAATGTGGATTTACACACATACATTATGTATAATGACTTTCATGTGTGTGGATGTGCATTCACTCATTCATCAAATACAAGCTGAACTTCTGTCATATTTCTAAAACACTTTACTGTGGAGTATTTTTCAAAATGAAACATAAAAATCGATTATATCCAGTAAAAACAATTGTTACAAATATGTTACAAATGAGCTTAATTCAGGTTTTCTCATTTTCCCCAGGAGTGCACTCCACTCCTGATCTACAAGCATGTTGCTCAAGTCCGCTGTTAGACACATAAAAGGGTTACATTTGTGTTGGCAAATGAATGAGAGGCTCCTCTTAAAATCTGAAAGCATACTTGGGGCACAAATCTATCACCAGTAAGTGACATCTAGTTTAGATATGTGACCAGTACTGGTTTCAGTTGGATTAGAGTTGATTTTCTTCTTAGTAACTGGTACAGTGCTGTGTTCCTAAAACACTTATTGTTGCTATCTCATGATTATATCTCTCAGAGTCTGTAATCAAAGCATGCACTATGCTGGACAAGCCTGTATGAAAAGAGGTTATAGGAAAGTGTAAGCCACAGTCAGTTGTGTTTTATGAAATGACTAATGGAAAGCTGCCCCTGCAGACCTGGTTCTTAAGACCTGTGTCTTACTCCCAAACTTATTAGTTATTCTGCAAGAAAACAGAACTCCTTTCTGCCAGCCTTGCCTCACCTACTTTAGGACCCCTGGGAGGATTCTGCAGTGCAAAGTATTAGGAATATACGTGATCTGGAGAACAGCTCTTTTCGTCATCCATAGCTGAACTGCCAAAATCCCTAATCTGTTCTGAAAATCTGTCATACTGTCTGACCTAAAAAGTTCAGTAGCTCATTAATAACCTTTAGAGCTACCCAATCTCCTCTGCAATGTGTGCATTAATGATGGATGAAGCACCCAAAGAAGCAGCTACAGCATCAGGGAAGAAAATAAACAGGCTGGCATTGCCCTTACTGTATTTGATTGATTTAGAACATGTGCAGGAGCTGAGTAAAGGGTCTGCAGAGGTTTGACTAGAGTTGCCAAGGCAGTTGGTACTGCAAGAAAAGGTCAGAGGAGTTAGACATAGTTGGACTGTTCACAGATGTCTAATGCTGTCAGTTCTATTTGAAACAAATAAATACTTGAGTTTCAAGGGATGAATCAGTCAGATTCCACCAGCAAGATGACAGATTACTAGGATTTTATTTTGCTAATGCTTGTGGTTCTCTTGGAAGACCTCTGCATGGACATTCATTGAACCAGGGGCAAACAGAGACTAAACCTGTATTATTTCATAATCTGTTTAAGAACAGAATTTCAGGACTTGAAAAGAGAACACTCATACCATGGTGTTCCTACTTTTTGTCATGTCTTCATTTAAAATTCTGGCAGAGAGCAGGATGTCTGTTCTTGTGATTTTTGTGACATTTTTGGTAGGAATGGACCCACGTTTTTACTCACATGTAGGATACTATGTTGTTATTTCTACAAAATCTGTCTAAATTTAGCATTCAGACAAAAATGGACTGTGTCGTAATTTCTCCATTTATACTTGCCATAAACATCATGAACAGCTTCACAAAAAAATATTCACCTGGTCAAATATTTTCCTGCTGTTTTAAAAGAAAAGCAGGCTTCCATTTTCCTGGAGTTTTTAGAGTACCAACCACTGGGTAGAAAGCAAATGTTCAAACTTCAAATATTTTCACTAGGGGCAAAGTATTTCTGTTTAAAACAATTGTTGGCTTCCTCATGGAACTAAAGCTCTGCTACCAAAAATCCTTAGTCTTTCTTTAGGCTACTGTGAAATAAATGTGTGAAAACTTCAGCACTTGGAGAGAGAGGATTTCAAGCCAAGGCTGCATAGAAAATAAGTTTTGACATCTGACATCTTGGAATCAGATACATAACATTCAAAAAGTCACATCTTATGTTCTCTCAGAAAGAACACCCCAGGAATTAGAAATCTGCTTCGCAGCATAAGTTTTTCTCTATGCGTCAAGTATTTTCCAGAGTTAAGGCTTTCTTTTTCTCTGGTGAAGCCAACACTGGCAAGCTGGTGATTTTCTGAGCTGACAGCAGTCTTCTAGCTCCTGTCATATAGGTGTTAATGAGGTCATGACCAGTTTTATGGATATAATACTTATATTTGGCTGTGGTTTATTATCTTCATCAACTAGTGGGCTTCTTGAAAGCACTTCTCTTTGTGAAAGGTGCTTTACAGAAAATAGTAAATGAGTGCTCTACCACAGAAATCTTTACAAATTAATTGAGAAGCAGTCAAGATGTTTCAGTGAAGAGACAAGTATTGGTGTTTTCCCAACAAAACACAAACACCAGCAACAAAACCTCAGAAGTCCTAACTGCAAACAGTTATTTAGCTTTGAAATGGTAGGACTATGGACAAATTTGTCCTGGACTGTTCTTCTTGACCTTCATATGTCTTATCCTCTTGAAGAAGGACACAGTTACAGAGAAAGTCCTGAACATCAGGAATTTATGTATTTATCTTCAGAAAAGAGATGAAGGATGGACAGACTAAAATAAGAAGGCATTTAGTTTGCCAGAAACTTTAGAATTACCTTGCAGCCAAGACTATGCTTAATTAGTGGCCCACGATAATACTCAGGTTTTCTATTCTTTTTTCCAACTTAGCAACACCTGTGGCAACCTGAAAGTATTGGTAATAGTGCAGGATATTCTAGAACACTTTCACAGGAATAAAAAATGAACTCAGGTCATAGGGCACGTGACTCAAAAATTTTCGTGTGGTCTATGCTGCTTGTATTTGTTAAAGTAAATGGGTTTGAAGTGGCACTGTGAGCTGCCAACAGGTTTCCATTTTCAAATGAATGAGATAGTCCCAAGAGCTCCATCCTTTCTTTACAGGTGCCATTCAAGGCTGATGTTTCAATAGCAAGAACATCTATTTGGACATCCCTTATCTGTGTGTACTCAGAATCCCAAAGGTCTATAATGATCTCTATGCAAATCATTTTTTACCGGCAGAGAAGGACTGAGCAGACTGAGTAGTTTAGGTGTGATATTGCCTAATAACTCATCTCAGGACTAACAAACAAAACTTGCCCTAGGAAAACGATTATCAGAGGCTTGCTCTCATAGGTGAATTTGGAGCCCTGCTACATTCATGTCTGAATAATGACAATTCCCATTATATCTGTCCCACATGTCGATACAGTGTACAGGCACGTAGTTATCTCGCTGATGTTCAAGATACTTAACATAAGGAAATGTTCTTGGAAACACAAAGAAAAACAGTTGAAGGGCAAACCAAAAAGCAGGGACTTAAATTACTCACTAAAAAGGGCATCAGAAAGCACATGGTTAAAATATTCATCTAACAGTAATGCTGAAATTTGCTTGTAACTTGAAAGATCAGTCTCCCACTTCCTAAAGGATGTCCCAACAGACCTTTTCTGAAAACTGATATGTCTCTTAAAAAAAAAAAAGTAAAAACAACATCCTGCTTTCTACAAATCAATCTGTTCCATTGAAACACATAGTTTCGGTAAAAAACAGTTTATCTGCTTTCAGTGCCCAAATTTTCTTCTGTTTGTAAGCTTCATTGCTGTTTTAAGTCTTATTCATAGAGATGCATCTGGTTTCTTTTCTCTTGCTTGTTTGATATGTTCTATGCTCTAAGTGCTTGAAGATGAGTATTTCACATTTGTGTTTTTGATAGTCTTCAGTATTTCAACCTTATGGCTGCCATCAACTTTAAGAATGTGCACACATCAGTACACACGAGCTAAAAACATTTTAGTACAATGAAAGATAAATTCAGTCAGTAGATAACAAGAACTTTACAGTATATGTTTCGAATTCACAAATAAAAGTCAATAAAAAGTATTAATCTATATTATTCTCAAGCTCAATGATTTTCAGGGTTGTCCATGCTGAATAAAAATATTTATGATAGTGCAGCCATAAAAGCATTATTGAATAAGGGGATGGCAGTTCAGGAAAAGGTTTCAGGGAAACAAGGTGCTTTGTTTCAATGAAACAAATCCTTAAACTCATCATTAAAGCCTCCAGGTAGAAAAAAGTCTGTTATTCAACAGAAGACATTGTATGGTTATATAAAATTTAGAATCTCTTTTTAATAGAAGTCAAAGATTAGTGATTTGGATGGAAATCTGCCTATCCTCCTCTCTTCCATTTTGTCTTTTTTCTTTTCTTTGGAGAAGTACTTTCTTGCAAAGGACCCTATTCATAAAATGTGAAAGATAATGTATTGAAACACCATAGCTTTTAAACATTTCAGAGGAAGATGTAATCAGAACTATACAGGATGCATATTTCAATATGGAATTTCTGTGCGCATAGATTTCTATGTACTGCTCAGCAGCGGAGAGAAAAATGTTGTTACTTCACCTGTGTGTTGCAGTTGCCTCTATTCACTGTTATAGGTGTTTTGAGTCTTTGCAGCCCTTCATGGAATCTGCTTTTTACATCTCAAGCTGAAAATCCTTTTATGTATCAAGATCCTCAAGAAGATCTCCTATCTGGTGCGCAGTTGTGAATAACCTGCAAATCACCACAGAAATATTTCTTATAGTCTAATCAACAAAGGAAGGAGTCCCAAAAAGTTCGTATTACATTTTTGTATGCAAAAAGAGAGAACATACTACTCACACATGGTTTATTGGTTTTAAAACTAAAACTTCAGGAAGCAATCCCCAGAAGTCTTCAAGACCAGGTCAAGCCCTGAGCAGCCTGCTGTAGGGGAAGGTGTCCCTGCCCATGGCAGTGGGATTGGAATGAGATAATCTTTAAAGTCCCTTCCAACCCAAACCATCTTGTCATCCTCTAAGCTAAAGCCTGATTCTTCTAAGGGAGTAATTAGCGCATAATAACATGGTATTCAGCACTCCTTTGGGTGCACCAGCTCCTGGCATTTCACATTGTCTCCATTCATGACTGCACCTTTTTCCTGCGGAATATTTTGGGTCCAAGGCACAAGCTCCCAGTTTTCCTATGTTTCCTAATGTATTTCTTTACACAAACCTTTATCATCCTGTTTCCTTGAACTGTGCCCATTAAGCCTGGCAATTCAGGTAGACTGAACATCAACCAAGCATTTTTCATGTTTTACATACCACTGTGCTTTTTTTTTTTGTACTATCCATCACTTAATCAGAAATACCTTTATATTGTCATCTAAATCAAGACTAGGAATATTAAATAGCAGTGGAACAAGAGTGCTATTATTGGGTGACCTTGTGTAATGAGTTCTTCTTGCACAAAATTAACAATTGCATTTTGCAATCTGTTAGTGAATCAGATTTAATCCCTCTATCATAGGACTCAAGCCATCCATCTTGCATAAAATTTAACTTTTAATCACAATGTCATGTGATAGCATGCTAATTTTTCATATAAATTCAGCTATACTGTACCTACCACCATTGTAATTTTTATTTTATTTTATTTTAAAATTTTATAAAGCCCTCTTCCAGAATCTAAGTGCTTCAGATTTGGAGCTATTTTTGCATATTGGTATCATAAATGGAACTGCTGGATGCAAATGAGCCATGCCATATAACTTAGAAAATGTTTTCATAGTTGCTGTTCCAGGTGATCTAATCCAACCCTAAATTATTTCACTAATTTACTCTGAATGGAGGCCTTTAGATAATATGCCACCATTTGTAGACCTTAATCTTATATAAATCTCCTGTTTAGGTTTTTCTAAACAAAAAAAAAAAGCCCTTTAAAACAATATGGCAAAAAACATATTCTGTTTCCTCCCCTCTACAGGTTCATATGCAGTTTTAGATAAATCCCTCTTTTTCTGAGCAGCTTGGTAATTGGAATAAGTGTTCCTACTTTCTCCAAATTTATTTTACTCATCTTTCTTTTCTCTCTCTTTTGCTTTGCAGGTTTTATTAGTAACATCAGCATTTTATCTGTCTTTGTAACCTATCAGTGGGCACTGGCTGTTGCTCCACTCAAACATTCTCAGCGATTCAATATGATTTTTTTCTTGTTGTCCTCATGGTTTAACACACCAGCCAATACTAAAAACCTATTTGCCAGTGTTAAACCATTGTCCTTACATAGAAGCCTCCAAAACTCAAATTATAAATTCTTTTACATGAACAGAAATTCTTTCCAGATGCAGCAAAACTATTTGTGTAAAAAGTTACAGATGTCACAGAGCGATCCAACTCAATTTTGAGGAACAAGAGGACCATATGGAGAGTTGTGTTGGTCTGCCTAGAAACACAAGTTCAGAGCCCGTAAAGGTCACAGAGTCAGTGTAATCTTCAGGGCTGAAAAGATTGTGCCATTTCACTCACTTTTGCACCTCTGCAAGGGTCACTCCTTTTCATCAAAAGATTCTTCATAGACTCTTGTAAAGTCACGTGTGCTTCTCCTCAATAATTGGTGAATCAGCAGGACCCTCCAGTCTCAATCCTACATGAATCCAATAAGAGAATTTGTAGAAAAGTTAACATCAGATTTATTTCAGAGGAGCAGTCTGGGAGCAGATTTCTGACATGGAGTCAAGGTAAATCCACTTCACAACATTATTGGATTTGCCTTTCTTGAAGTTTAATTAAATTGGTTTTCCCTCTATTAACTGTTATAACTGGGAAATGGCATATGAGAATGAAATTTCATCTCATTACATTTAAAAAAGTTAAATCCCTTCTTGTGTCTCTCATGCTAAGAAATATGCATTATTTTATATTAATCATGCAATTGGATTTCAAGTTAGCAACTTCAGAATGTGTCCTATTGTCCGTGACTCATCCCCAGAGATTACCCACTTTTCAAGTGTTAAAACCATTACTGCCTTGGGTGATCAAATAGAATGGGAAGAGGTTTGTTCTGTAATGCAGACAATCCCAAAGTGAGCACACCATACTAAGCTCAGTGAGAAAACACAAAGACCACCAAAAACATAGCAAGTGTAACAAACTTTGTAACATTCTTCACCACCGAGTGTTTTTAGCTATATTTGGATATAGCTACGATGCCTCTCCTTCCCTTTTCAGAAAAGTACTTTTAAAGTTTCTTCAGTTTTAGAGCACAAGGAAGTCTAGTGAGTTTGACAGGAGAAGTCACAAGGAAATGGATCATAACGCTGCAGAAATATTCAGGTTTAACTGCACTAGCGCACTGCCAGTGCAGAAATGCCCTTTAAAAATACACTTCTAAGTTGGAATATGAGTTTGATCAGAGGAGCAGGGAATCATCCTGTGAATGCCTGGCTCTCTGAGGCACTATTAGAGTTTGGTAGAGCCTTTGAAGCCTTGTTCCTGTTGTGCCCATGTGAAGAGGAAAGCAAGGACATGGTAACAGTGCGAATTTTCTACTTCATGGACAAACTGAGAATTTTGGTACCAATTTGAAACAATTTCTATTGTTTATAAAAATAGAAAAGATTTATTTTTCCCAGATTCCTTTATTGTCCCAGATTTCAGTTGCCAAATGTGAGAATGTTCTCTTGGATGTCTGTAGCTAACTGAGGGCTAGAGATTTCAATGAGGCATTTTTGGCCCATCTCACTCAGAAGGTTTTGCAAGGGGAGCAAAAGCTGGATTGTGCATAGTCCCTTGGTGTTGTGAAAGTTGGGTTAACGATCTGTGAAGGGTGTCTGAGTTCCAAAGGGAGACTGGGAGTTGCCTCTGGTTCATACTGCCTCCTGATACAGACTTCAGGTTCATTGTGAAGAGTGCTACCTGGACCTGTCCAGGAACATGCTTAAAACCATCCTGACAATTTCACAGCATAAACAATTGAAATCCAGTGCCTGGGAATATTTCTTGGTGCTTTTTAATTTATTGGTATAGATTTTGCTTCCGTCACTCATATTATGAGCTCTCTGGGAAAAAAACAGTCCTGTCTTGCTACTTCTCTGTATTGAAAATAATAGAGCTTGATCTTGTGTTGATCAGCAGGGTGCTTCCCATAATGTACATGGGTAATGATAATAATTATTATGATGGATTAAGAGAGAGAAAACTGTGAAAAATAACTAGTGGAGATGTTTAACTATCTTTTTTCTTTTTAATCCTTTATGTTTGAGAACTTCACTGGTAATATTTGCACTCACATTTCAGAGATGTCTTTCGTTATTTTCTTTATTTTTTTCCCCAGTGGGATTCATGTTTCTATAGTGGACTAGAAGAGTTGCTGCCACATGAGTTATTTTGAGTCTGACCAAAATTAATAACAGAAATTCAAAATAATGTTGATTCCCACAATGCTTATAAAAGTGTTTTGTAAAGCAGAAGACTATGCTATTAGGCTGCAATGTCATTGGTTTATATCTGATTGAGAAATATCTAATTGGTTGATTAACAATCACCAGAAAGATATTTTATATTTTCAAGATTATGAAAAGGACTAGCTTTCAATTTACTGCTCATCTAACCATTTAGTAGCAATGTTTTGTGGAACAGATAATCACATAATTTACTAAGTAGGTTGTCCTTGCCCTTGAATTTTTTTTGATGCCAGTAACATCATGCTTTGACACCAGTAAGGTCAAGCCAATTCATACAAGTTCATTTGGCTCCCAATGCATTCAGTTGTAACAAAGACATGTTGAGTAAGGAAACCAAGACAGGGATTGCAGCTATCATGATGTTTTATTGTTATTCACTTATATCTGAGTGTATGAGATGCAGCCTTGATTACAAAGATCAATGCCAGTTTTCTTATTTAATGGTATTTCTTATTCTTAAATATTTTATTTAAAGACTGCATATTTTTCGTTTTTCTCTCCCTGGTGTCCCTATGCATATTTTCCTTTTCTTCTTTTTTTTTTTTTTTTTTTTTAATTCCTTTACTTAATTTAAGGTGTCTGCTACCCTGTCAGAGAACAAAAGATTTCCCTCCACATTACAAATCGCCTCCTTGGCAAAAGATGTGTGGTGTTAGACAAATAGCCCCAGTTCCTTTCTTTTCCATTCTGTAAAAGGAAGGAGAGTTTTACTTTATTCTACAGAGGTGTAAGGAGGACTGATTCTATGGATTGCTTTGGAGATACTCAGTATCTGTATGTTTCTCACACCTTCTGTAAGATGAGTTCTCACTATGTTTGAAAACATACAGTAGTTTGGAAACTTAAAAATAAAAGATCTTTCAGTACACCATGTATATTCAACATTTCATTACTATTTACTAACCTTTTTTTAATGTGACTTTCCAAATCAGACTGTACAAAAAATTGTACAAAATATTTCTGAAATATCTGACAGAATTTTTAATTAATAATTATCTTATTACACTTCATACTGCCTATAATGAAAGAGCAGGGCCACCAGGCTTTGCAAAAAGTAAATATTTTTTAATTGAATTCTCTTCACTTCACTTTGACATTATTGAAAGGAGGAGAAGAAACAAATGAAATACAAGTCCACAAGCTGGATTTCAGCAATCTGTCTTTTTGAGGTTGTGTGTGAATGTTCTCACTAAGATTCTCACTCACCTGCATCTATATTTACAGATATAGTTCTGTGATAGCCACAGGACAGTCCCCACTTGGTCCATTAGAAAAATGAACATCACAGCTCTTTCCTGTGCTCTCCTGCACTGTGTGTGCCTGCAGTGGGAATTTCTAATGGGCTCAACTGCAGCTGGCAAACCTGGGCCATGCTGAGAGTCACAACTCTTCAGGCCAACGAACCAAACACTTAAACACACCAGCTGAGCTTCACAAGCCAGTGAAGAACATCAATCAGCTAATGAAATTTCTTCTTTGCCTGTGGATATTGCCACTGAATTGTACCCACTTCCCTTGTCACTTGATTAAGCTAACGCTACTTGTCACAGCACACTTAAAAAAAAAAAGTAAACCCATAAAAACCAACCTCAAATGCTTTAGTATTTTCCTATCAGCATGACCACACAGTCAAAATATATTTAGACTCCTACCCATCTGTTAGTTTTCCTTGATTACTACAGCCTCCAAAATTTCAACCTCTAACACTGCAATCACACCTATCAGTGCGACAATGTTCTGCAAATGCTTCATCCTATGGCTTGAAACAATCACATCCATGACACAGACCCTGCTAAAAAAAAGTGAAAATTAGTATTTCTGGAAAGGACAATACCTATCAAGGACAGACATGGCAAAGTTGTAATATGTGATACATCTGCAAATATATTTATGCAGTTCATTAAATTTAGGATAACAGTCATAATTATTTGGTCTCAGTCTTCTCAAGTTATTTTTGATTCTCCTTTGAGAATTAGGACTATGAGATCAGAAACTAATTTTGTAGAAAATTATCTCTCCTTGGCCCCTGGCTGCTACAATCACTGTAGATTGACTGTGGTATCCTTTTTTCTGCTTTATTGTGGGATTTTTTGCATATAATTTACTCACAGAAAGAAGTCAACTATTTAGAATTCTCTTAAAGATTTTGTTTTTGTTGTTGTTATTTATAGAAAACATGTCTAATCTACTGAAAATTTTTCTTTTTTATCTTCTTTGGATGAGATGTTGACTGCAAAATGGTTTACAGTTCAGAATCATATATTTGGTAAGGGCCAGGGAAGAGATAATCACAAAATATCTGCCAATCATATGCACAGATAATGATCATCTACTTGCACTTGGGGGACCAAACTCTTTCTCCAAGCCCTGCTTAGCTGAGACTTCTCTGTGTCCCAGTGTATTTCAAGAACCAGTTCTTGAGACACAAATTCATTTGCTTTACCTGTCTCAGTCCGGATATATATATAAAGAGGTAGATATTTGGGTTTCTGTTAATGGGCAATGTTGTTTTAGGGTAATGAAATATAAAATAGAATATAAATTAAATATAAAATAGAATACTTGCCTGGGACTATAAACTAATTTTATTGCAATTTTCCTATGTGATGTTAGTTTAGGCTTTATAGAGATTCTGAGATGCTGCTTTAAATGAAAGTCAATTGAAACAACTTTTTTTTTTCCTTTTTTTCTTTTTCTTTTTTCCTTTTCTTTTAAGCAAGGATTTGAGCCCATATCTGATACCTCCAACATGGGAGTCCACAGGAAATCAAGATTATTTCTGTATGTCTGCTGCCAGCCCTGAATGCTTTGGGTTTTACTCCAAGCCCAGACTAGCTGGCTACATGGATTATTGTTTAAAACTATTTCCCACTCAGTTGTGCTTACAAACAGCTTCACAGAAACATTTTTCTTCCTTATGAACAAAACTAAATTTAATATTCTGCTTAATCCTTTGTCTACAATTAATTACTTTGCTAAATTAGGATCTCAGTAGAAAAAAATTTGAAACACAAATGAAGAAATGCCAAGTACAGCAAGAAAGAAAAACATTTGTACATTTAAAATGACAGAAGTAGTTAAAAGTACTTTTGCCAGTTAATCAACCAGCTGAGATACACAGAAGCAATATTGACTGTAGAGCCCCATAATTACTCTTTCAAGCTGTTGTTACACTTTTGAAGTTCAGTTTATTTGTTTTTAAATTACTTTCTTTCAGCTATCTCCTATTTTTGAAGTGTGATAATGATAATATTGGCTGACATCACAACTTGTGCAAGATAAGAATTATCTGCCACTGCAGAAAGTGAGTTTATCTGTAGCAGAATAATTCCCCAGCCTAAAATCATGACCCATTTCAAAGTTCTGATGAATGGGAAAATGTATAATACTACTGTGGATTCTTGGTTGGTGTGTGAACATGTGAACATTTCTATCCTGACAAGATGTGCATGAAAGACAGCCTCTGCCCTAAAGATGGAGAGATTTTTTTCTTCAAATCAATGAAAGAAATAAGAAAATGAGCAGAAAAACAGTGGTGCAGAGAAAGTCATTTGACCAGAGTGCCACACCAGATTAATTAGAATTAATGCATGGTGGCATAAACTCTCCTTAGGCCACACATTTCATCATTACTCTGCTGAGCCTTAGAATCATAGAATCATTAATGTGTTGTACAAAAAATCTACAAGCCCACATAGCAATGGCAGCATGAAATGTTTTCAGAAGTGGTCAGAGATTATTTAGTCTCTCTACAATGACATTCCAAGTATTCCATTATTGTTAAGTGAAATTAATCTCCTAATGCATAATTTCAGTTTTATTGAAGCTCATATTCATTGTTTGGGCTGTACCAGAAGTGAATCCATACATATTTTAGAAACTCATAATCTTTTAGAAGATTTATTTTTGTCCCAAACTAAGAGATGATTGCAGAAACAAGCCAGATCGTTTTAAACATAGGAAGATTTACACATTAAACATTTTCACAACATGTTTTTTCTTAGAGACTTCTTTAGTTCTGATTTATAAATCCTCAGAATAAATATGCAGAACTGTGTTTCATTTTATGGACTTTTATTTTAAAGATCAAATTTAGTTTAAATAATTTCTAAAACGTTTGATCCATTCCAAAGTGGATTTAAAAATCCACAGACTCATCTGCCATTTCTTTGCCTTCTCAGGTAAGGTAGACAAATTCAATGAGAGATCTACAAATCAAGTTAAAAATCCCAAATTGAAAGCTTTCAGCTACCCCATCTTATTTAGCTCTTGATATATATCTGGTTAAGACTATAAACGTGCCCTTAAATCCTGTCATAATAATGATGTTTAAAAATCCTGCTGTCATATTTAAATGTGTTATGACTTATAAGTCCTTTTCAAGTTATCTGTCTCTGATTTTCACCCAAAGGGGAGATCTAGTAAAGAGCTCTGGGTTCATAGTGAGTTCAACCAGACTACACCAGCTCTGGTAAATTCTCACTGTGAACTTCAAGACAGCCCAAGGATCTCATAGAGTGCCTCATCACGTGGCTCAAAATTGAGTGTCCATGCTTCAATACTTTGGTTAGGAGCAGTACAAAAAAAGGCAAACTACATTAATTTTCAAGAGATTCAAAGCAGTAATCATATTTCTGTTGCTCTTGAATTTTATTCCATGAACCTGCCAGACGGATAAGGAGTTAAAGTCAAGATTTTCCCCTAAGAGTTGAAGTTGGTCATAAAATTAAAAAAAATTACTTCCATTCTTCCTTATTTAAATAAAAATCATCACAGGGAAATTATTTGCTTTTCAGGCTAAGCTCTCTCTGTATTTTAACCAATATAAACTGGTTTTGGACAGTACAAAAAAAAAAGAGTAAGATATTTGCTGTGCAGAGCAGATCAGAAGCTCTAGTTAGTCTTACAAAACTTAGGAACTATATGATGTATTTTGAAGTCCCATATAATTTACTTGCAAAATCTTCATGTCTGTGTATGGTTGTGTGTATTTTTATACACTGTTAACTATATTCATGCATCTGCCAGTGTCTGTAAGTTCTGTTTTTTATTACAACAAAATCCCCTGGTTGCTTGTGCCTTACTGAACTCACTTGTATGACAGATATTGCAGATGCCTCATGACTCCTTGTAAATTCAGATAGAGGCAAAGGGGACTGAGTCAATCCCAAGTACTGAATAGCTGCCAGTTGTAAGCAGTGAACAGTCAGAAGTGACTAAACTGACCACAGTTTTCCAGACTGGATGAGCCCATAGGTTATGGGCACGATAGCATATCATAAAATCACAATGAATAGAAAAAGTGGGTGTAAAATAACTAAACCTAGCCAAGTTAAAGAAAAACAGATATGTCATTACAAAATATATGGTATAGCTGTGGAACTCAGAAACCTATGTCAGAACTTACTGTTAAAAAATAATTCAAAAAGCAATTAAATTCATAAGAACAGGTGTCTCTTCAGACCTAACAAAGAAAAGATAGCACTAGCTAAAAAACTCAGCAAGCTATAGGCTATTTCAAATCACTAGGGAAATATTCTGTGAAAGCATCATCATATATGTTTCTTAGATTCTTTTCAACACAGTAAAACAGAACTCACAAATATACAAACTTCTGCATTTGTTTTTAAAGGACATTCCTTACTTCATTCACACAATTTTCCTAGTCTCTGGGAGCTCTGCATGATTGTATAATATCAGATAAACAACTTTTAAACAAATTGGTAGCTCTATTCATTTTTATATACTTAATAACCATGGGATTTCCCTAGGGGGAGTGTTCATTTTTAGGTATTCAGAGCTTAATGAGCTGTGAACAAGCCTGTGTAAGGTAGCAATGGGTATTTCACAAGATACTTTACAGCATTTCAGAAGTTGTGAGGATTTTGAAATTTCATTCTCTCTTATTTTATGTCAAAGAGGTGAGTATGCAGGCTAAATGGGCAGTACTAACACGGCATTCTTCTGGGATAGGGAAAAAAGTAGATCCAGTTATCCTTGCCAACTATCATCAGGGCTGGAAGTTTTCATTCAGAAATTATAGTCTTGCATGTTCGAGAGCTATTAGAAGCATTTAGTTGATAATCTCAGCTGAAGGCTTTGTGTGGTTCACAACTGAACCTAGAATAGTATTGTCAAATCCAAATTTGCTTCTTTATCTCTCAGAGCAAGGAATACACATTGCTCCAGAACCAATTTTTTCCCATTTTTTGTGTTCCTGCTATGTTACATTCAATAGGGTGCAATTTAACACAAGTATTTAATAATTTTTCAGTCCACTGCCTTTCCATATTTTTTTTTCAATTCTGCATGCAATAGAGATGATTCTTGCATTAAAAGAGGACAGCGTGAAGATAATTGTAACAGTTTAACATGGTTGAAATAGCCTTGTTCCCTGACCTCCTCAGACTGACACTTGTGCAGCCTCTGGTACTGTCAGTAGACAGCTCTACAGCACTCTATCTGGCAGTTTTCATTTTACAGCATAGCTGTTAAGTAGTTAAAACCTAAAAGAGCCACACCTTTCCTAGTGAAATGGGAAAAAGTTCTATTACTGTAAGGAAATTTTTCTACAGAAGTGTATACCAGAGAAAATAAGATTTCTCCTGGGCCAAAACCACTAAACAACTTCAAGATAAACTAGAATCCAGAGGTACTTTAAATTACTTGCTTTGTCTATACTAAATGGGATTATAATTTCTGTAATTGTTTATTTGGCTGTGACTGCAGTTTTCAGCTCAAGGAAACTTATTTTCTTATAAGAAAGATTTTACAATATGTTTTCTTTGATTTTCTAGCCTGACTAGCCCATTACCACACTAGGAAATTTTCTCAGTGCAGTCCTGATGAGGCTGCTGCTGAAGCACAGACAATCTCTTCTCTAGGAGATCTTTTGG
Organism: Entomyzon cyanotis; assembly: GCA_024500445.1. Lineage (NCBI taxonomy): Eukaryota > Metazoa > Chordata > Aves > Passeriformes > Meliphagidae > Entomyzon > Entomyzon cyanotis. Next base: position 11,573,269 of record JAKEPQ010001017.1, read on the forward strand.
TTAAAAGAATCCTCTGCTCTGTTGAGTGTCTGATTATGCCCAGATTAGATAAAGCCAATTAAGCACTAACTACTTAGTGAAATGAATATCTAGCCAGTTATGTACGAGGGAGTTATCAGAGGAACTCAAAGGGTGACTTCAGTAAGCAAACCATGAATACTTTTTTATCAAATCCAAACTGATGTATCCAATAAAGATATAAAATAGGGAAATATAGGAAAAAAAGATCACTATAACTCTGCTAACTACATTCCTATTTACTGTCTGATTTATTCAACATAGCCTTGAGTGAAACGTCAAAGAGTCTTATTTATTTACTTATTTCCATCTGTTGTCTGTATATATTCCTTCCTTTTCCAAAATTTTGTAACTAAATGTGGCTAATACCTAAGAGAATAGAATTTTAATTTTTTCAAATTATTCATGTTTATATCAGTTCTAATTATTGCATTACTGTTGCTATATTAACATGACAATCCCTTGTATTACATTACTAATAAAAACAAGAAATCTAAATTTTCTTATCTACAGCATTATAGATTTACCACCCTATTAACTCAGTCAAAAATGTTCAGGTAGTCCTTGCAGACAATATTATAATATATATACATCCATACATCCACATTTTTTTCACTCATGCCAAGCAGATTTTGTAGAACCAACTTTTCATAAGCTAAGTAAAAGCTCTATTTGTGCAGAATATAGGAGACTGTGTGAACTATAAGTTTGTACCATCATAAAAATAACAGTCAGAAAAAATATCGTTAGAAAGAAATTAATTTGTTCTACTTTTTGGAACAATTTTTTGGAACACAGTGTTTCCATGAGAATTCATCCAATGTTTTTAGCAATAATCATGTTCTCTGGGGGTTGTGTGCCTCCCTTCCATATGAGGTCTAAATATAAGAGATTTCAATGGTCTCTGAGGTGTCCACAAAGTTTGTACAGAAATTCTGTAACTCTTTTTCTGTTTTCTTCCTTTGCACATGCATTATGATGTCTCTTTTCACACAAAGGTTTCCAAAACTCATCAGCCAGTTGTAAAGGCTGTCATGATTTTACATCTTACCTTCACACTGTCATTAAACCCTTATTTCTCTCACTTTCTGGAGAAATGAAGGTCTCTGCTCTAGAGCTCTCTGCTGCACTGGGAACTTTCAAGGGTACTTGAGCAAATTATTTCAAAGTCACTTCAGTCTCCAAGGATAAGGGAGATGTTGGGAGGCTGCACAAACAAACCAAAGGAAAAAGAAAAAACAAAGGCAGTTGTTAAGTAGTTTTTAAAACTTTGTCACCGAAAGTATATTATTAGGTATTGCCTGGAAAAGAGAAAAATCTCAGATACCTTGAAGTGATAAATAAGATTAAGTCTATTTTTTATCACATTCCCCACAAGCTTACAATATCCTAAATCACATAATCATACGACTGTTTAGGTTGGGAAAGCAATCTAAGATGATCAAGTCCAACTGTCTACCCCAACACTGCCAAGTCCACCACTTAACGAAGGCCCCAAGTGTCACATCTTAATGTTAAATGCCTTCAGGGATGGTGAATCCACCACATCCTTGGGCAGCCTGCTCCAGTGTTTGACAAACCTTTCAGTTAAGAGATTTTCCCTAAAATCCAAACTAAACTTTCTCTGGTGCAACTTGAAGCCGTTTCCTCTTGTCCTGTTGTCTATCTTCTGGGAGAAGAGACTAACTCCCATCTAGGTAGATGAACTCATTTCAGATGGTTGTAGAGAGTGACAAGGTCCGCCCGAGCCTCCTTTTCTTCAGCGTTGTGCTCCACACACTTCCCCAGCTCCATTGCCCTTCTCTGGACACATTCCAACACCTCAATGTCTTTCTTGCAGTGAGGGGCCCAAAACTGGACACAGAACTTGAGGTGTGGCCTCACCAATGCCCTGTGCTGCCCTGTCCTGCTGGACACATTATTTCTGACAGTCCATGATGTCACTGGCCTCCTTGACCACGTGCGCTCATGCTGGCCAGGTTTCAGCTGTCTGTCCACCAACATCCCCAATGGGTATGTCTTTTCTAGCTTGAATCAGTAATTTTCTTTTCTTCCTTGTCCATAACAATTTTTGTAAGTAAAAGATAATAGAAAATTTGAAAAGAATCCTCGAAACATGAAGAGTGAGGGTTATTTTAACAAATTTTCCAGGAAAAGGCTCAACAGATCCTGTGTTCTGAAAAGTGCATTCACCATCACTGAAATCATCATGGATAACCCTGCTCAATAATTTCCTTCTGAGCTGGCTGCAGATTTGATTATCGGGTGCGAATACTTTTGAAACCAACTGAATTATCCACACATCCTGTGCCACCTTGCTCTGTAGCTGTCTCTGTTGTTACCACTCATCTTGTGTCACATGCCCCAGCATGAATTTTGCTCTTCCCTAAAGCCAAGGCTGGTTGGTCAGTTTTGCAATTCTCTGAATGTGCTAGAAAATCAGCTTGGATTAAGGTTCATCACCAGGAAAAGCTGAAATTCCCATGTTCAGGAAGGAACAAAAAAATTAAGTGATATTCCAGGTCCTGATAATGAATGAACAAGAGAATAAAGGCTCTGGTCTATGTAAACAGACATCTGAGCTCAAGAATTTATTTTGTCCACAGTTTTTAGTCTGGATTGCTGAACCTAATCTGTCCCAGAGCCCATCAATGTCTACAGTTATTAACAAAGCATTATAAAGTATGTGCAATATTGTAAAAATATTTACTGAGGAATCCACCAGGGCTTTGTTTCAATCAGTTCTTTTGGTATTTAAGTAATCTTTTCTATTAAACCATCTGACTGCACATGTCAGAGCTTGACTTATGCTTAAATTTTATCCCAATGAGAAATACAAAATGAGCTGTGATTCCATTTATAAAAGAATGAATAAATAAGCATACTTTGAAGAAATGAATCAAAGGAGTAAGAAGAAAAAACCCTAACAGGTTGCTAGTGAAACACATTTTTTGTATTTGGAAACCAAATTAAAATTCAGCTTTTTCATTAAGAACACTTAACTACAGTACAGTTACCCTGCATTTAAATCAGTGTAACTAAGATCAGATTTTGATCTTCTGTATCTTGACTGCTCTTCAAATAAGTATAATCAAAAATGTTCAGAGAAAAATGGCTGTGGCTAATGCCATCAATATTGACAGTAATTTTTTACTTACCAGAGCACTCAACTTTTCTTGTCATACATTTCCACAATTTTTCATAATACAACATATTTTCAAAAGAAGATATATTCTTGCAGCATTATAATTACGAGCATTTTCAAGTAGAATGTATGTGAAAATGAAAGACACAGAGTAAAGATCACAGAAGGGAACAGTTACAGGGTTATTCAATCTGGTTGCCTTGCCATACTAAAAAGCAAAGTGAAAAAAGAGTCAGAGGGGTACAAGTGACAGATTTTTGTTAATGTATTCATCCTGCTGTATACATTAGTGCACAGTCATAATGGTAAGTTTATAGAGATATTTATCTTACCGAATTTTTAGCTTCTAAAAAGCACATATTAAGACCTGTGTCAACTCATTGAAGTGATATATTTACCCTCAAACCAGTATGAATTGTGATTAGAGCAGCATATGCGCTGATAAAGTGTTGTCAATCTTGCTTTTCAAGCCTGGCTGATAAATCTTGAAAATTTATGATTCACAAAATCCAGATAACATGCAAAATGTTTTTCTGAGCATTTATATGCCCTATAACACCAAAATAATTGAATCTTCTGAAATAGTTTTCTTGACAAGACCACAATTTTTTGGCAAAAAGCTGGGAGAAGTGGTTGATAAACCAGAGGGTTTTGCTCACAGTCAGAAGGACATGGCAGCTAGAGAAATAGCCAGACACAAACCTCAAGTTCACCAAAGGGAAAAATGTTAAATCCCAGCCACGAGGATGATCAGCCTCCTAAACCAGCACAAGCTGAGAACCAGCCAGCTCCAAAGCAGCTTGACAGAGATGGACCTGAGTGTCCTGGTTGACAAGAACATGAACATGAGCTGTCAGTGTCCATTTGTGGCAATGACCTCAGCTTCCTGCAGTGTATTAAGCAGAAAAGTGCCAGTAGCGTGAGTGAGGTGTTTCTTCCCCTCTGCTAGAGGTCCTGATAAGACACACCTGGAGTTCAGTGTCCCTTTCTGAGCTCCCGTGTTCAGGACAAATGTGGGCATACAGGATGAAGTACAGTAGAGGGAAACAAAGATGACTTAGAGATTGAAGCATTTTTCATATGTGGAGCAACTGAGAGGCAGGGCTGTTAAACCTGAAGAAGAGAAGAAATGTAAACAGGCAAGTAGATACTGATGGAAAGCAATAAAAAAGGTGTGCAACCTTCTCAGTAGTCCCATGACAATGTACAAGAGAGAATGGATACAATTTGTAATTCCAGTTAATTGTGATAAAAATCTTTTTTTTTTTTCCTATTTTTTTTTACCTTAGTGAAGATGTTCAGCATTGGTACAGGTTGCCCAGAGAGGATGTGGAGTCTCCATCACTGGAATTGCCCTGAGCAACCTAGCTGATCTTGTTATGCTTCCAGAGGTGCCTGTGTCTCCCATTCATTTTGTTACTCTATGAAGGACAGCTTAACACCGAGATGCTAAAAAACCAGGAGAGCAGGTCCTTTAGTGTCTACATAGAGAAAAAATACCCCAAAACAAATAAAAATACTCAGTCTGACTACAGCGGCCACCGCTGTAAAGCCTGTTTAGTGTAAGCAGATAAGCAGTGGAATTGGGAAAATAATCTCACTCTGTTCCTCCTGGTTGCCCCCCTGGGAGCAGTACATTGTATGAGCTAGATCTTATGACTCTTCTTTATTTTTACTAAATTACAACGCTCAGTTCAAGACTTTCGAGAAATGTCATGATTTGTCATTATGGTTACCTTCAGCTGTAATTATGCAAACTCCAACCATCAGAAAGGAAAACAGACAGTAAGTCGAGTAAGATTAGTCTGGAGCATTAGATAGACTGGATGAGTCACTGAATCAACCATACTTACATCTATTGCCTTACCCGAGGATGATTTAAATCTTTTCAGAGACTTCAATGGATTTTGGATCAGTTCACAAAAATAGGAGTTGTTTCATTTTCCTGAATAATTTTCAAACACACACAAACTCTTTAATCAAGGCTTTGCTGATAAGAGGGAGACAGAGACATACTGCTCTTTCTAATCTAGTTTCTTAGAAAATGATCCAACACTCCAGTTTCAAGAGACCTTTAAATGGCCCGACTTGGCAGGCAAGCATTATCTGCCAAACCAAATTCCCATATGTATTTTATGTATTTTAATATTTTTCTAAGTAGGGTGGTAACATAACAACAATAGTGGGTAGGTCCAAATCATCTATCTGCTTTTTATCATCAGATGAACACCATCATTTTGCTTTTCAAGGTGTAAAATGTAATTTTTCTCTTACAGCTATATTTTCTTTGTTTATAGTATCCATAATATATTAGGGGGTTTTGTTTGTTTGTTTTTAATCTTAGACAAAACAAAGTTTTTACATCAGGAGACTTTATTTCAGTCAGATCTTTTAACCAATATTTTTACGTTTATAATAACAATGCTTCAGTTTTGTTTTTTCACTGCTGTAAATGCCCTACTGTTATTTTGGCTGCTCCGTAAATATTCACAGCTTTAGGGAGAGGTGAAGAAATTTTGTTAGGAATTCTGGCAGCTTCTTAAAAGACTACAGGGGGAAAAACAAGATGTTTATTTAAATCTGCTTTCAAAATAAAATGTACTTCAGGCAACATGCCATGGGAAATAATCTTTCAGTGGTATTTAAAACTCAGACCTGTACACAACTTAAAACAGCAGAAAATTACGCAAAACCTATGTTTTTCCCTTATGTATTCATGCATCTTAAAAATATATGTTTTAAATGAGAAGACAATCCTATCTTTCGGCAACAGAAAACAAAGTATGCTGTAAAATGTGCAATGCAAAAATCACTCAAAAGCCATTAACCCCTTTGGAATTTTCTATTTCAAAAAATGTGGTATGTTCTTGAAGCAAGAATTGTTAGAAGAAGTTTGTTTTCACATAATTATAGATACCTTAGAGACAATCATGAAACACAGCATTTGGAATACTAAGCTTTGTACTGTAAAAACATTTGCAATGCTAATAAACAAAAATGAAAACATGAGCTAACTAGCTAAAATCCGAAGTCTGAATGCTAAAAAGCTAAAAGTAGTGAGGACCAGGGAAGTGGCACTGAGATGTTAAACCTTTCAGCATGGTTAAAATCTGCCCCATATTTTCAGTGACCTCAGGACTTTATAATATAAAGGCCTATATTATAATCTGACCTATAAAATATAAAAATAAGTCTGTCTGTCCAGCCCCCCACTCCACATTATCATAGATCCAGAGGCTTATTTTTCTAGACTTTGAGTTTGCCTTTAAGACTATGAACATTGCCAAGTGCACATTGTTAATTTTATCATGGACTTGATGCTTTCAAATGCTTAATTTGCAAATACACAATTCACAAGGTACAAACAAGCCATTTTTTCCCATCAGTGGTTCACTTGTAATTCTTGTTATGTTAACAGGGTTTTTTGTTGGGTTTTTTTCATCTCTGACACACATTTCAGGAAATTCAGACTATTTACCTGAAAGAAAATGAATAGTCTTTTATCCAATTTACATGATGAGGACAGCTTTACTTCAAATGAAAGGGATGAAAATTGCAGGAGTCACCTACATATTTTGTTAATATTCAGTACTTGTTAAAGTAACTATGAAAAAGAGTTTGACACAGTTTGACTCCAAATTCAGGGCTGGGTATCACCAAAAAGAAGATCTCAAAAAATCTTATTTGCACACTCAAACCATTCTAGTGAACACACAGGGCAAACTGAAAGTACATCAATATGGCAAGTAATATTGATTCAGTGGGGTTTATAATAAGTAAGCATTTGCAATACAGTATTATGGTTTACTTGTAGCTCTGACAGAATACCAGAATAAATTAAACAGATTAATTTTAAGATTGCCTAGCAAATCATTAAGTCTGAAAGGCTTTTGTTGCAATTTGTATAATGCATTGTGATTTCTACAACTGCAGACAAAATTCATGAAGCCGAAGATTATTTCTGATTCAGTAAAGGCACTAAAGTCCATTTACCACATTATTCAGGTTATGGAACCTGCAGACAATTTCAGGACTGATAGAGATTTTCCAGGAAATGATCCTACAAGACTGATGGCTTGAATGGCTATTTCCCTGAGATACAGTAGAGACAATCAAAACCACTTCAGGTCATGAAAAATCAGCATTTTTTAACTGTTAGCCTTTTGGAGTGATTTATTTTTCCTAAAGAAAGGCTGATAATTTTTGGAAAAAATAAAAGAGCAAAGAGGTTTTATTTAACGCTTGATTCTGTTGAATGTAGTTTGAATCAAAAAGCATTTCAGCAACCTCTTCCTTAGGTGTTAAAAAATCTTGTTTGCAAAGTACAAAAAAACATAATTAAGATACCAACAACAAACTATTGCTAGAATCTTTTATTCTTGGAGTAATAGCAATTTCCATTGAGCATGTATCAATTTTTAAACTCTTGGCAGACACAAAATTCTTGCAGAGTAGAACTTCTAAGAAATTACTTTTCCTTTCAAATCAATCCTTCCTCTCTTCAATATGTAGCTATAAACTATCAGATTGCTGAAAGACCCTTTGTTAAATTTAGAGTGATAATTTACAGGGATAATTTAAGGGAAATGAGAATGGAAAGGAAAAGGTCAATAAATTGAAAATAGTTACTTAGAAAAGATCTGTTCAGCTACGTGGTAAATATGCCACAGTAGGAACCAGTATGAGATCAAGGTTTGTAATCTCTTGTCAACCAGCTATTCCTCCTTACAAATTTTACTATGAGGGTGGTATTACATGGGAACAGGTTGTCCAGAGAAGTTTTGGATGGCCCAGTCCTGGAAGTGTTCAGGGTCAGGTTGGATGTGGCTCTGAGCAGCCTGGGCTAGTGGAAGGTGTCCCTGCCCATGGCTGGGGGATTAGAACTAGATAGTCTTGGGAGTTCCCTTCCAACCTAAACCACTTTATGATTCTATGATTCAATTAAGTTTTCCAGACACCTGCCCCTGCCTTTTTTATCTCATTAGTTTCTTTTTAAATTCAATAAATATAAAAAATATTGCCAATTTTTACTTCCTGATAATAAGTATTTTGATAGCATCTCAAAGAACCAGTCAAGATGGAGAGTAGTTTTTGTTAGGTTCAACACCTACCTTGAGATTTAGTTACAGGTGCAAAGAGACCAAACAGACAAAGCAATTGTATTAATTTAAAGGTAACATCGCTCTTTAAACTTGTAATAAGTTGGAATTATTAGTATCAATAATGTACTTGTATATTTTAATAAGAATCAGAGGTCTCCTGAGCTAGGCAATATACAGTAAAGAAAACATTCTTTTTGTTGGATAATTTATATTTTTGGTTTCTGAGAAGACCCTGCAAAAGAAAGAAACTGGTAGGATGACGTTGCATTTAAAAGTTTTAAAGTAAAGAGAATTTAATTTATCTTTCTAAGAATCTGTATTATGGTTTCCTGGTTGTTTCTTTTTCCATTTGATGTCACTGACAACAATACAAACATGTAGGCATCACTTACACAGTACAAAAAATTACCTTCTATTCTGATTGAGGTACATGTTCTCTCCATCTAACCTTAACCATCTAAATGAAATTGTTCATTCCAGCTCTTATTTCAAGATGTTCTGATGAACATGAAATGCATAGTTCCTTTCCAGATCAGTTCCAACCTGGATTTTTGATTTACTTTGGTTATGAATATTTCTCTGACTGTGCTCTTCCAAGCTGCCATAGGGACTGAGTCAAGCAATTTCCTTGTAATGACTAGAGATGTAGCTTTTGGAGACCCCAATTTCAATCATACTTTCAGTGTTTAAAGAATTTTTAATTTGATTTCTATCATACATTCTAACTCCTTTATGTTTTCAGTCAGAAATAATCATAGTAACCTTGTGTTTTCTGCCTATCATTATAAACACAAGCAGGGAACACACACATCTGGACAGCCAAAAGCCAGGATATTTTGGCTCCTAGTAAATAGAACATGCCCAGAAATGCTTCCTGACACTGAGGCTAAGTACCATGACTTGGCTTTAGATACAAGGAGGCTGTGTAGAAACTGACTATTGGGAACCATTTTTAGGATATTTTGACAGCCAAACTCTGTTGGGGAATTATACAGAAAGGCTGGAAAAATTCATGCCAAAGACCATATTAACAGCTTAATGACCCAGCAACACATTCCAGTGCCTTGACACCTTCCTGACTCCATTTGTTTTACTTCTATGTGCAGTCTTTGTGCTGTTTGCATCTGAAAATTGATTCAGACACATTTCTGACACAGGCTTAAATTATTAGAAGCTTTTAATATTTTTATCCCATTTTAAACTCTTTACAGCAAGGACATAATATTGTAAATATAGGTTTCATATCTGTGCACAGGTAGAACAAAACTTTATGAACCACTCAAACCCTGAAGCCAGGAATATGTAGCTCTAACCTAAATAATATTAAGGTTATGTGCAAGACTAACTGCTAAATCAACCTGTCCACTTCAGTCTCAGTGAGCTGTTTGTATAGTTTCTGAAGGCAGTGCTTGGCTCAAAGATACACATTTCTTTTCCACCAGTGCCATTTTTGAAAGAATTTTCCTTTGTTATCAATTGGAATAAAACAGAAAAACAAGATTGCATTTCGTCATTGGAAGGGAAGAAACAAAATTCATTTTTTCAGCAGGGGAAATACGGTGTCAGTTTTGTTCCTCTCTTTAGGATAAAGTAATTTCAGCCTAGTAATCTGTTTTTTGCATTGTCTGGGAGAATGTTCAAGGTTGGTTTTTTTTGTTTGTTTCGTGTGGGGTGGATTTTGGCTGCTTTTGCTGTTGTTTGTTTGTTTGGGGGGTTTTAATTAAAAATTCCTCTATTCTGGTATTCTTTTTCTCTTTTAAGATGGTATATTCTACTAGAAGAGTTGAATGGGAACCTGCTAGTCACCTTGAGTTTTCCCATCTTTGCAAAATGACTGAATCCCAGACCAAGTTCATTATTTTCTGCATTTGCTATTCTGATCAGGAATTTAATAGGTTTTCAGAACTTAGCCACAAAAGTTTCTTGAAAATGACCCTTCACTTAAACTCAGTATAGATGCATAAAAATGACAAATCAGAGTGGATCTCTTAAAGATCTTTTTTATTTTGTAATTTTTTAGGGTGATACTTGCATTTCAGGAGAAATCTTTTCATTTCTAACATGAAATCCCTGACCAGGATAGCACTAATTGCATTGCCTAGGCACATTGAGTAGGGATTTCATTTCACACATCACAAACTATCCACACAACCTTGTCACAGTAATATTTCATACATATATTTTTTCCCAGCAAAGTCTAATCTCCCTATCCTAGTTTCACAGTCCACTACTCTGAAACAAAGCTCAGTTAAATCTTAATAAAAAAGAAGAAAAATTAAAAAGATCAAAAGGCTTGGTGATTTCTCTCAGGCCATCATCCCTTAACTTGATAAAGGTTTCTGCAACCTCAGCTGGACTCGAGGGACAGGACTTTGGTAGTCATCAAAGGAGGGTGTTGCTGATACAGCACATTCAAAGGGGAGGAAAACTAGGTGGAGAAAGACAAAGAATACTTAGGGTTAAGTGACCATTATAGAGTCTAATAATTTTTTTTTTTAGCTCACTGTTGTTCTAGGAATTAAAGTTTTGAAATTCAAATGACTTTTTTAATTGATACAAATTACTTTTACATCAAAGACAATTAATTTTAGAGCTTTATCTTGAATGAGTCTTGGATGGTTGCTAATTGTTCTCTATTGATTTCATGCACCTGTTTTACATCAAAAAAGTACTTTCCAATCCTCAATATGATGAGAATAAGGGAAATTTCCATTGTGCACATGGTATTTCACTAAAGGTATCATGAAGGTCTTAGATTTCCTTCTGAGGCACTTTTACAGGTCACTGTCAAAGTCAAAATACTAGTTGGTCCATTGACCTGTTATGGTGTATGCTTCTGTATATTGCTTTTCACCTCTGTCTCTCAGATAGGTGTACAATAAGTGAAATAATATTAACTCCTCTTATTTGAAATAGGGTGTTTATTGTTCAGAAAATTGCTGTGCTCAAAAAATTGTATGATTGTTTTTTGTGGTTTGAAATTCCCTCTTGTCTATAAAATTTCTTGTGGGGAAAAAGAAGAATAAAAAAATTACAATAAACCAGTCCTTAGCTGTGGTAAATTTATGAGTATGATAATTATTGGAGCAATTGACATCGAGACTGCAACAATTTGATGCAAAGTTTGTATAAAATCAAAACTATTTACATAAAACAATGATCTGCTCCTCTTTTGATGCGTTGAAAAGTGACTTAGATTGAATATCTGATTACTAAGAAAAATGGCAGGTATTTGAAAGTATGCATGCAGAGGAAAATAGATTTTGTTACAAAGACAGTAGATCCTTTTCTCGTTTGGAACCAGAAATACAGAATACTAAGCCCACCGTTTTCTCACAGGACCATTGGAAGATCTGGACCAGAATATTTTTTCTTTCTTTACAATTGTTTTAAATGTATCTTTTAGAAACTCCCATTTCACTCTAATTATATTTAAGAGAATCTTACAAGATGTGCTTTTTCTCTCTATTCCTCTGTAGGGGACGTGGCTGTTCAGGTAACAGTCACTGAAAACCCAAAAGCACAGGCATATCGTTAATGTTAGCAGGTGTGCTTTCACAGTGTAGAAAGCAACCTACTGCTTTCCTGCAATTCAATGAACTTTCCTGATTTGAGGATAAATTTAGTGGATTTAATGGACTTGCTTGATTTGGCAGGTTTTAAGTGTCTGAACCTTGGAAAAAGCTTCACAGGCATTTTGGCAGTTTTTTAAAAAATTTCTGATAATTTTTGTGTCAGGTATATATTGATTTCTGTGTTTCAATGTTCTGAGATAATATTTAATGTCCTGGAGAGAATTAGTTTCTGATAAACAAAACCCAAAATTGCATTTTTGTTTGGATTTTTTTTCTTAAATATATTAATGTTTTTACCACAGCCTGTGTTCTTCAAGATTATTTGATGGGACATTTCAATTTCCGTGTCACAAACAGCAGAACATTATTGGGTTCAGCAGTTCAGCTCCTGTTCTGTGGAAGGAGATATCTGCATATTAAAATGTGTGTGCTTATGCATCTACAGCTCCATTAAACCAGCTCTGAAATTTCAGACTTTTCTGACACAAAATCAGTCCTACTTCTAACAAATTAAAGTATGCTTTCATTGTAACATATTTGTTTATGGTATCTAACAAGCTGCTCTGCCTGAGTGTCTGGTACAGATGAAACCATTGCCTTCTGCTTGGCAAGTCAAACAAATACCACTATAGGATTGTTAAGCTCTGATAAAACCATACATAAAAGTCTGTGCTCCTGGACTCCTCTCTTCAGTGCATCTGTTCCAATCCTCCAAGCAATGAAGATGGAATTCTTCAATGGATTTCTATGGAGTCAGTGGCTTTTTTCTGATATCTGTCCATAGAGTCTGCCCTTGGCTAGAGTATTCCAGAGAAACAGAAAACACCCTTAGCTGGCTAATTAATGGAAATACAAAAAGCTTGGTGCCAGGGAATCAAATGTTGGCAAACAGGTCCCTTTAGGCTCTTTCTGAGAAGGCTGGCAAATGCAAGCTGTCTATGCATTTGGCTTGGGATAAAACACAACGCTAGACATGGGCTCTTTCATTTTCTTTTTTTTTCTTCCATGTAAAAAATTCTGCAATAACTTACATGGCTTAGATTGACTTCAAGTCAATTATGCAGGGTGCAGGCCAATATGGAATTCACTCTGCACAATCATATGTTTCATATTGGATTGTCATTCACTCCGTTACTCCAGAGTATATCTCACAAATAAGTCCGCCAAAGACTGCAGAGTTACATTATGCTTTAAAGCAGATAAAAAAGTGAGAAGAGAATAAAGCCTATATTGTGAGGCTAAGAGAGAGAAAAAAAAGACCATGGAAGTTGAGTGGTATGGTTTCAAATCTGCATGTTCTGTGAAAAACCCAACCCTCCATTTCCCAAAGAGATAATTCTTTAGCATGGCTCAAAGCTTGCTTTAAGCCTGCAGTCCTGTCCCCTACCAGAAGTGAGAACCAGAAAGGCTCACGCGAGTTTTTTTGACTTTTTAACCGATAGGATAGGATAGGATAGGATAGGATAGGATAGGATAGGATAGGATAGGATAGGATAGGATAGGATAGGATAGGATAGGATAGGATAGGATAGGATAGGATAGGACATCTTCACAATATAGTGCTGATTTGGTATGCAGTGACAGAGTCAATCTTGCTCATTTATCTTTTACCCACCAGCTGGGATACTGAGTTCCTCTTTGGAGCATCTCATCTACCTTGCTCCACTCCTCAACTTTAACTGACCTAACATGTCCTCAGAAAAATATCTACCAACACTGAAAAGTTATGGTAGCCCCTTACATCTAGAAATGAAATGATGAATCTGAGTAAGAGGAAAATAGCCCATTTCATCATAGCTGACATCTTAGATGCCTGAATCTTTAACTGGCACATGGGTTATGCCCTGCCTTCACAGATCCAGTTCCAATTATCATAGAATCATAGAATGGTTTGGGTTGGAAGTGATCTTAAAGACCATCTACTTCCAACTCCCTGCCATGGGCAGGGACATCTTCACTAGGTTATTAAGAGCCTCATCCAGCCTGGCCTTGAACACTTCTAAGGATGGGGAATCACCATCCTTATAGTGAAGAGCTGCTTTGTAATAGCTGAACTAAATTTGCCCTCCTTCTGCTCAGGGCCATTCTCCCCTTGTCCTATCACTACACATCCTTGTGAAAAGTCCCACTCCCTTCTTCTTTAAAATCCCCTCTAGGTACTGTAAGCCACTTTTTTACAGCACACATTTGTATCATTTTAAGGCCTTATCTCCATTACATGGAGTCTGGGCCTTTTCTGTTTGTATATGACCTTTCAAAACTCTGGGGTTTGACCACATGCAGCATGGAGAAATTTCTGATCTCAGTAATTTCTGCTGCCATGAAATCTGATCTTCAGCAAAATGCAACAGCCCCACTGGTGATGCCCTGTCATCCCCATGGTCAGTCTGTCTCAGTTGCCCTAAGCATAAACCTTTGAACACCTCAAGGTGGAAGGTACCCAAGGAAAGGTTGGAAGGGTTAATCAAATCCAACTCCCTGTTCCTCACAGTACTATGTAAAACTAAACTATATGACAAAGAATATCATCCAGACGGTCCTTGCTGTCACAGTAGGATTGCACTTGCACCTTGTCAGCCTCACACTCACTGTTACGTGGCAATGTAGAACTTTGTGTGCCCATCACTTAGAATATCAAATCATTCATTCCCTAGGCAAACAGAGCACAGGGTTCACACTATCTTAAAAAAACATCATTGTCTCTTAAAATTCCATAACCTTCCTAAATAGGAAAGTAGTGAAACCTACTATGACTGCAAATACTATTTCACCCTCATAATGACCCAGTAAAAGTCAAAATAAATCCCAAGTCCTGCATCTGGTTTTCAGTCCAGTTTATTCCCAGCCCATTTGAATCTCATATGCAAACACAATCTTCACTCTTTATTTTATATTTGTTCTCAAAGTGCCTTCCTTTGGCCCCACAGTGATTGCCACCTACTGCTGTTGACAATCTGTAATGTAAATAAATTAGACTAGACCTTGGCAAACTATTCAGGTTTTCAGATGCATTTTCGCAAAGAGTAGACAGGCATTTGGAAGAGACATTTTCTCTAAGTGACACGATATGCATGTGAAGCTGTTAAATCAATACACCATTCACTGAAAAGCAGTTGATTTTCTGAAAAGTTTTCTTGATTGCGTTGGCTTTAAAATGCTTTTTTATATAGCCCTAATTGATTATGATCTTCTCTTTTGTGAAAGTCATTAATTAAAATGATATCACACTCAGAATAACTTGTATATAAAATGAACAGTAGGACCGTGTTCTTATAATTAAACATTTGATTAAAAAATAAAAGGAAGAAGTAAAGAATTCTGCTTAAATGTATTTGTGCCAGGCTGATGCACATAAAAGATGACAATTTCCACTTATATCTGTCTTTAAGAAAATAACCCAACCTCATGAGTCTTCATTTGATCAAGGACTGTGTCAAAGGGGTCCTATTTATAACACAAATTATTAAAACTTACACACAGTTGGAACACTAAAAATGTTTTTGTTTTACAGAAATTAGTTATTCTCTTGCTTTGTGGCAGTATGCAGCTTGTCTGAGCATCATTTCTAATCTTCAAATCCAGATTTCTCAGCTCTTGAAGTGTTGTAAGTTTCCTAGCAGGTTGTTTTGGTACTTCTGGTATCTGGACTAAGATTTTTAGAATAAAGAACAATTGGGAGCACATTGCTCAAGACAGCTTCTCCCACAATGCCTGCAAGGGAAGAGTTAGCTATGGACAGCACAAGCTGTTATTACAGCTCAAGGGAGTCCTCTACAAACTACAAGCCAATAAACTCATTATACTCTCCAAGATGCTTTAGGTCCCAGTTTTCTGGGGAAATGCTTCTGTGCTGTTGAGGGGGCAGGTTACTACAAATTCTGAAGAGAAGACTCTCCCCTCTGGAATTAATTTCCACCAGTAATGCAGCAAAACCTGAAGGCACAGAGAAAAAAAAATCTGTCCAGACAGGCTTGTGCCTGAGGTAGATTAGCACTATATTTCAGTCTCTCCTTGGTTTCTGTTGGAAGATGTACCTTTATATCTATGCTTGCTGGGTAGTACTCAAAAAAACCCTAAAGAAAGTTACTAAATTCAGCCAGCTATTGGTAAATAATTTAAAATGTTGTCTCTATACATTATTTGTTGGAAATATACTTGGGCTATTAACAATAGAAGTGTGTTGTATTTATGCCAACAGAAATGGCTCACTGGTTCACATTGATGGAAACATGACCCAGAGAGACAGAAAGAGCTCAAATATCTCTCAGCTACTGCTCTGCCTCAGCTCCTCAAGCCTAAACTGATACTTTTGTTGTGAACCTGGAGATGAAGATTAATTATTTGTAATTACTAAGTATACAGCTGTGTGATTTTATGTTCCATATTTTATAGCCACTACTGTGAGGATATAAGAATTGATTCCCATGCACACCAGACCTGCAGTTCAGTGCTTATTATTAAAACTGTGTGAAAACAAAGATGAAGATCACTTTTATGTTCTAAATTCTCCATACACTAAAAAACAAACAGCACAATAATTTAAGAGGAGAAAAGTTCAGAAAGAGAATAAAATGCTGGTGTGTTAGAGCTAAAGGGAATTTTTTGGTTAATTTCTGCTTGGACTTATGTTTCATTTAAGTGTTGAGAATCCCCAGACAGAAACCACTCACAGTCTGTTTGTGGTTATGCAGAGATTAAGTGTTTGAGGAATACTGCTATACTGAGAGACCTTAATTTCAGACAGGGAACAGAAAGTGGGAAATACTGTAATCCCCAGTTTACAAAAGACACTGACTTAGTAAAGAAAGATAAATCACCAGGAGGGAACCCCTGCATTTTGTAGCACCCTTCATATGTTCCAGAGCTCACTGCCTGGGAGCACCTTCTCAGGGCATAGCACGTATTTAAGCAAAAAAGCATGTGCCAAAAAAGTAAAAATGTATTAAGCAAAAAATGTGCCAAAAAAGCAGGCACATTTATGATTCCCACCGATTTTAATGGAATTTCAATAGTCTGCATGCTTAAATTCTTTTCTTTCTCAGAACTCTCTCTAAGCCATACTGCCCTCTGTATTAGCACCATTCCTGTGCCTGAGGCAATCTGGGTTTTGCAGTCCTTTCACGAAAGATGAAGGATGGTATATACTGGTCAACTACCACTTGCTAATAACACCGTTTCTTTTTTTGTGTTCAGTAATTAAATTACAGTATCAAAAAATAAACATATTTCAAAAGAGTGGAAAAATGTATCCACCCCCTCAAATCCAATAGTCTTTTGAAACTGACATTTACTCAGGTTTCCTTGACCACTGTCTGTCTTTCATTTACTTTTCTTTGCCCCTCAAAAGTTTTCTCAGTTTTTTGGGCTTTTTTTTTATGGTCTCGCATATTTCTAAGAACTGGATCATTCCCAATAGTGCCATGTATGCTGGAGTACTACAGACTAAGTAGGGTTAAAAACAGCTTGGTCTGCTAACTGGTTTCCATCAATTCTTCAGTGCCTGTTCAGTGATAGCTACCATGAGCCTTCCTTCTCCTTCCCATCTGCAAATCCTTGGATTAATCCAAGGACTCGATAGCAGCATATTTAAGGGATGGCATATGGCCCACTGACCACATCCAATCCATGATCAATGGCAGATCTTCAGAGATCTTTGGAGATCTCCATCCCAGTAGATATCCAAAACTCAGCTGGGCACAGTCCCAGGCAACCTGCTCTATCATAGAATCATGGGTTTGGATTGAAATAGACCTAAAAGATCATCTTGTTCTTTGGGCAACCTCTTCTGTCCGAATGCTTCTGAGCACAGAGGTTGGATTAGATGATCTCAAGAGATTTATTCCATTTCAAGAATTTTTGATTGATAAGTAGCACATTTAAATAATATTTTCATGATCATGTATATTTAGAGTTAAAAGTCAGACTTACTATTTGTGTGAAGAATCGCGTAACTTCTTATGATCCATAACTGATAACAAAAACTCTCACATATCTGTTAACTACAAAACTAAAGCATAATTATCTGACTAACCAAACCTGTTGAAAAGAACAGAAGTAAATATTTCTAGCACCTTAGTGTTCAAAGATTCAATTGTTTTCACATCAGTAAGGACCTCTGGCTGTACTATTCACCTCTTCAATGTACTACTGAAAGCAGAAGTGCTCCAAGATTTGGAGTTGGGTCTAGAAATGACACAAATCTATCTCTCCCTGGGTAATGCAACTCCGTTTATGATCAACAATTAAATATAGGAGAGATAGGGATTTTATTTAAGAAACTCCTTGCTGCTTTCAGGATTTGGGTTTCAATGGGTGGTCCACCCATTCCAGAGGGCAGGAGTGAGGAGGGAGTGAGTCGCTTGCACCTAGTTTAACTAGGTTAGAACACTGAATTCCAATGCCTCATTTTACATACAAGCAGGTTGCACTCAGCTAAAATGTCTCTATCAGAGAGTCTTTGATCTTACTATTCAGGTACTAACTGACTGACTTGTGTTACTGACTTGGATTAAAATATCTGTAGGATTTTCAAAACTAGCTTAGGAAGGAGACCTGTCAAAATGAAAGTATCACTGTCTGTTCTGCTAATGTCTTTTAAATTGAATACAAATGACAAAATCACCTTAGTCCAGTTTCCTTCCTTGCAAATTTCTAATGACTCTGCAGTGAAGTAATGGCATTGTAAAGCCTTCTTGATAGGTTCAAAGTCAGCTATTAACATTACAGAACCTGTCCCTCTATTTGATAAAGCAATACAGATCTTTCACAGGGGCTGCAGTGTTAAAATTAATATAATTGTTGACTACAAATAAAATTGCTTTCTAAAGATTAACTGTTTTTTTATAATAAAACATTTCTTTTTCTGAAATTTCACTTTTTAAGAAACTCTTGGGCACAATAAATAAATTGAAAGTTGAAAAATATATGTGACATACTAGAGAAAGAATCAACCCTGACTCTCTGCTCATTCTCAGTGAATGAATTTCCTCACTCTGACAAATACACTTTTTTCCTCAGATGTTTGCACTTTCCAAATATTAAAGATCCTTAAAAAGTTCTCATTCCTTCTGCATGAAGAAGGTGTCACCAGCATCTGACATCTTGTCTCCTTAAAGCATTGCTCAAAATAACATCAGTGTTTCATGAGGCAGGCCTGTGGGCACCCAATACTCCTAGTGAGTGGTATGATTGCCTCAGAGAGCAGAATCACACTGATTTTTGAGATTAAGTACCAAGAATCCAGAGGATCCATAACAAACTGTCTCTTCTGGAAAGAAGACAAGCACTCCTAACTTGTGCCTAGCAAATTACGCTCCTCCAATTCATTTTTCTACATTTCAAGTGTCCTATGTGTCTTAGCCCAGATGGTCAGTCTGGGTTCCTTTGGATGTTTTGAAAGGAAAGCAGCACTTGTCAGGATGAAATTCACCTGACCTATTTTATATGTCAAATGGAAATCCCTGGAAAGGAGACATTGTCCCAACTCTAATTTTACAGAAGTCACACTGGATTTACAGGAAAGACATGCTCATTCCGGATCTGGCATTTAAACTTGTGAGATAAGTGTAAAAAAATAACACATTTCTTCTTGTGATGGTGGAGTTGTAAAAGATTATTTTGGAGTCAGCTGGCTAAAGAAAGCAATATAGGTTACTAAAAGTTTATATTATTTTTTTAATTTTGCATCAGATTCTAGAGTAATGTGGCATTTCTCAATGTCTTTTCTTTTGAAATTGTATGATAGATTTTTAATGTCAAAGTTAAAAATGTCTATCTTATTAAACACCATAAACACTTATGCTTTCAATAGTTAATACATAATACAGTAAATTTAATAATACTTACAACAGTGACTCATTTCTTTGTGTTTCTGAATGACATAATTTGATAATTGTAAACTAGGACTGCCTTTCTGGTATCTTTCTATTTTTTTCAATCTACAATTAAAAATTCTAATTAATTAAACACTATATAAAAATATGTCATTAAAGATTTTATATTATCTTTGAGCCCTGAAATCTGTGGAAGATTACTCAGTTTATATTAGCCTGAGAGTACAAATTGCAAGTGTCTTAATCCAGCTACTCAAAAAAATATATTAGCAAGTGAAATGATATTATGAGATGGTCTGATCAAATTTTATTTACAAAAGTTGTTCTGCAAGTAGCTCTGACAGCCAAGAGAAAAAAGCAAACTAAAAATCCCTACTATATTTTAAAGATTAAAAAAAAAAAAATTAAACTGTCTTTTTACAAGAACCTGATATTTTAAGCATAGATGAGAAGCTGGAAATTGGTGTGCTGCTGTGTTATGTGGATTGCACAGGAAATGCAAGAATTAAGCACACTGATATGGGATCTTTTTTAAGAATAACAGTTCGGAATGTGCTGCAGGGTTTTTGAATGAGGACACAGAAAATATCTGAGAGACAAAAAGAAGCAAAAGATTTTCTCTACTAGTGAAGCACATTTAGTTCATGGGAATTAACCTGGTTACTGAAATTTTTTTCACCAACACTGGTACAGGTCTGGAAATTGGTGAATATATACAAATTTCTGGGTTTCTCTTGTGGCAAGTGGATGAAAAGGGTGCTGTGACAAGAATAAGGTGGAAATTTGCCGGATGCTGTCTGAACACATTTAGAATAGAATAGAATAGAATAGAATAGAATAGAATAGAATAGAATAGAATAGAAAAAATATCCATTTTGAAGTGACCTATGACAGTCCAGTCTAGCTGCCTGATTGCCTCAGGGCTGACCAAGATACAGCATGTTATTAACGGCATTGTCCTTGTGCCTCTTAACCATTGTCAGGATTGGGACACTGACCACTTCTCTAGAAAGCCTGTTCCAGTGCTTGAGCACTTCTTCAGTCAAGAGATGCTTTCTGATGTCCAGACTTACTGTGCCTTGCTGTGGCTTTGAATTGCTGCCCTGTGTCCTGGTACTGGATACCAGGGAAATCAGCAGCTCCCTCTTCCCTTGCCCTTGTCGGGGAGCTGTAGGAAGCCATGAGGTCCTCCTTCCCCTGTCTTTTCTCCAAACCTGGCAACAATTCAACTAGTCCTCACAGGACATTCCGTCCAGCCTTTTCATCACCTTTATTGCCCCCTTTGGGATGCAAATTCAAGGATATTTGTGATAGGGGCTTATAAATAGAGCAGATAGAGGTCCTGTCTTTTGCTTGAGTAGTTGCTAGAAGTGAAACATTAGCTCAGTTGTCAGGCACAGGAACCCTTCCTTGGATCTGAAATAGAAGCAAAAATTTTCAAACCTAAAGTCAAGCCAGGAACAAATGTGTCAGTTTGTCTACCCTGAAGGAAAAATAATCTAGTAGAGTTTGGATGTTACCACGGAAAGATGATAATTATTTCCTGTGTAAAATGAGAAGAAAAGTTGTTTGTAACTTGTGTAACACATGAGTTTATTACCAACTGGTCCCCACCTCTGCCACAGTCCCACAATAGAAACATTAACATTCCATAGAAACACTCCATCCATGGATCTCTCATCTGCATGTTGCAGGATGTAGCACACTTCATCCTGGGTAGCAGCGACCTCATGGTATCAACACAGGATAAGCAATGTAGCAAGTGCACAGCAGGATAAACTCATGGAATCAATCAAGAGCGGAAACACTCCAGTGAAAATAAGGGAACATTTCTTACAGGGCACTCACTCTCTCCTGGTTCTCAATGAAGACTTAAAAATCACTCTGAAATGAAGAGTCTGGAATATTCATAATTATGCTCAGGACCAGATACAATGAGCTTAATAGAGACTGATCTTTTCACATATTATTTTCTGCTTCCCCTGCAGCAGAAAATGACTATCTGTCTTTCTGTTTCTCATGAGAGATAATTATGCTATATCCCTACTAATGCAATCTCAGGTCTATGCTGATTTCAGGGATGACCTAACATAAGTACATTGAGCATTTTTTTTCTTAACCTTAGCTTTGAGGTTTGATGTATGGAAGAGGTAAATAAATGTCCAGTAGCTTGTCTAATTTTTTCATGGGTATGATTAGTACTATGACAGGTGTTATCTCCACTTAAAAGGTTTGTCTTCCTTGCTACTATAAGTGCATACATAGCAGAGAAAACTCAAAACTGAAACATTAATGTTCATGTCTTCAGCAAATTGTGACATTGAAGTTCTAGCATGCAGCAACATAGGTAGATTATGAAGATGCCTAATCAATGGATAGACACATCTCTGAGAGTGTTTTATCCAGAAAACCTGTTTTCCAATAAATACTTAAGGAATGTGGGCCATTTTTGGAAATTGCATGTCTGAAACCTATCTTTTTCAAAATGTGAGACTTCATGAATCTTCATTCTCTCTGTGGCCTTTCAACATTGTGATTCCTCTTAGCTCATGCTCTCTAAATGGGGAGGGATGGAAAGAAATTGAATTGGGCTCAGGAACTTTATTCCAATGCTTAACCAGCACAGTTACATCTGCTTAATAATATGTTTTAGGAAGATCCACTAGTTTAAATGGGTGTAAATTTTCCAGAACTGTATCACCATGGAAACAGGAAAAGATCATGGTCTTTGCACAGTCCTTGTCTCTTTGTCCTCCCACATTGAACTCCACAGGGGAAACTTTCAGTTATCTTTATTTCACAATATTTTACAGGGTCATTCTACAAAAAGAAGCAATTAACTCACCAGAAATACCTCTAAGACTTTCAACAAAGCAAGTTTTAGGATTTGGCATCCGTAGCTGGTTTTCTATAGGTATGATATTATCTTTTGACTCTTTTAGAGGAAAATTACAGAAGTTAGGGTTTCTGTTTCTCAGATGTAAACCCCCCCCCAACTGTTTCAATTTCACCATGTGGAGAACTTTTTCCTAGAAACTTCTATGTCTTTATTGCATGAGTGAGTTAATCATCAGTGCGTAAAATTTGGAGTAGCTCTTTCTAGATGGTGCTGTTTCACCAAGTTTACTTGGACTTCATTTGTCTTTCTTTGAAAAGATTCCTTATGGGGGCAGAACTTTTTTGACAAAGTTAAAACAAAATAATAGAAGCCGCCTTTCTCGTCTGAGTTAGAAAATTCTATACATAACTATGCAAATTGCTTCTTTAATATCTAAAGTTCTCTGAAATTTCTTATCCCTTATGTCTTTATTTCCACCTTTAAAATTTTTCTCAACTTAAGAACTCTTTAAATTCTCCATCTTCCCAGTAAATGTTTTTTGAATGTGTCATTCTCTCCCAACTTCTTAATATTTAAGATCTGTCCAAACTATATCTATTTGACTGAGCAGAGAAAACATTTTTTCCATATTTTGTTTTGTTTTGTTTTGTTTTGTTTTGTTTTGTTTTTAACCATGCTTGGTTTATTCTTCAGAATCTATTGTAATTCAAGGACAATACCAAACTTAAATTGATAAAAAATAACATTGATCTGAGCAGGACAATGGAACTGTCTCCCTGGTTTTAAAAGAAAAAAAGACCCTAGCTAGAAAAATTAAACAGCAAGTTGATTAAGGCAGAATGCAGTTCTCTCAGGCTTTTCTGTATCAG
This sequence comes from Entomyzon cyanotis, assembly GCA_024500445.1. Classification (NCBI taxonomy): domain Eukaryota; kingdom Metazoa; phylum Chordata; class Aves; order Passeriformes; family Meliphagidae; genus Entomyzon; species Entomyzon cyanotis. The sequence goes on from JAKEPQ010001017.1 coordinate 11,596,649, forward strand.
TTCCTTAATTTCCCTTGCCTCATCAACATTTAGATTTTTTTCCCATTAGGTAGTGACTTTTTCCCTCTTTTGTCAGTCTCCTGGCCTTGAACACAGCATTGTTAGCTGTGACTCAGTGGATGTTTCTTGCAGCTACTTTGGATCATTTCAGCTTGTACATGTCCTTTTCTGTCTTACACCTATCACATTTTCCCTGATATGTCATGACAGTAAAATAAAGATCAGTCAGACTACAGGGTACAGTAGGCTCTAAAGAGCAATGGATTCAAAATCATTTCTCTTGTGTAATTAATATTAAGAGTAATTCACTGTGAATAATATGAAAACAAATTTCTCCTCCAACTTCTGGCTTGGAGGGTGTTTTATTAGATATTACACTAATATAAATGAGCAGGATATATATTTTTATTGTCTAGTCATTAAATGAACAAGACTGGGTGGTTTTGGAAGCCAATGTCATCCATAAATTGACTTAATAAACACATGTAGATACCTTGTTTCATTCTTTGTTTCAGATGCAGTTTTAATGACTGTTCAGGTTGCTAATATGTTATTTAAATATAAGTAATATTTCATGCCACAGAAGATAGCTCAGGGAAAAAGCATAACAAACACAAGACCCTAAAGATGGCTATTTGAACTGGCAGTTCTTTGTTGAAAGAGGAATTAACGGCTGAGGTGTATTTAATACTTAAATAGAAATGTGTGACAAAGAAGTACTAGTGCTTATAAACAGGATTTTGCACTTTCTTGTCTCTTCCAAGGATCCATCCAGCTTGTACAGAGAATGTTCTCAGCAAATAAAAGCTAAGCCATTGGTTTCTCAGGGGTGCTGTCCATGGTAATTAAATTGGGCCTTGTATGGTCCTCTGCAAACTTCCCCTTTCATACTCCTGTAAGCAAATCTCAGATTCATTCTCTGATATATATTACTAAGTTAAATCTAGAGCAACCTCAATGATCTCCAAGTGTCAGAGCCTCTTCTCAGTGAAAGTTCAGGGTAAATTCACTGAAGTCTTTGGCATTGTTTTGAGTTTCTACTGCTATAAATTTGTCAATTCATATTAAAATTTGCCTTAGTAGTAGAAGTAATGTGAAAGTCCCTTCAGCCATGATCCAAACAATCCAAATGTACAGATATTTTTCACTGCTTCATTCCCTTTTAACATGCCAAAGGTGTCATAAAAAAACTGTGATGTAGTTTAAGTACAGAAGGGAGGTTCCCAAGAAGGAACACTGGTTGATGAAAACCAAACTGAATAGAGTTCTTCTACCTCGTTTCTTTAACAATGTCTTTTTATAAGTTACCACTGCCAGTATTTCCTTTCTTGAGGGACAATTTTCAGGCCCTGTGACAAAAGATGAAACCTTTATTGTGACAAGGCAAAAGTATAGTTTATCTCTGGCACAATTCACCATTTCCAGCAGTATTAATTGTAAGATTGAACAGTGATGTAATTCCACATGTATTGGACATGTAATTCCATGCATTTGTGTGGCAAGGTTTTGGTAGTGGGGGAAATACAAGGATGGCTTCTGTGACAAGCTGCTAGAAGCTTCCCCCATATCCAAGAGAATCATTGCCAGCCAGCCCCAAGCTGGACCCACCTGAAATACTGCACCCCATGGAAGGGACTCATGCTGCAGCAGTGTGTGAAGTGTAGCCTCTGGGAAGGATTCACATTGGAGAAGTTCATTGAGGACTGTTTTGTGTGAGAGGGACCCCACCAGCAGGGAAAGAGTGGGAAAAATCCTCCCCACCAGGAGGAAGAAGTGGCAGAGGCAAAGTGTGACAAACTGACCACAGACCTCATTCCCCTTCCCATGGTGCAGCTGGTGTTGGGAGAAGGCAGAGAAAATGGGGAATGGTGTTGAGTCTGGAAAGAAAAGTATGTGAGACTTTTTTCAGTTAACATGTCACAGCCATCTCTTGGAGAAAATATAAAACAAAAGAAAAATTAATTAGGTCATACACTCATTGATTATTTCCAGCTCTACCAATTCTGTCTCATTTACAAGCGCAGCAGAAATCTGGGGTAAATTACTGCTTATGCATTGTGTGGGTTTGATCATACTTTCAGAAGGGCTTATATCTTTGCAGATGCAAACTTGAGCTAGAAATTGCTGTAAAATAATGCACTGAATAGCTGTGGGAATATGTGTGGGAAAGAAATGTTGCTCTGGGGTGTTTTTGCAACCAGATGTTGATATTTCTATTAAAAAAAAAAAAACCAATGCAGAATTCCTGGAAGGGACTTTTCATACAAGACATTAAAATGGAAAGAAAATTGAGGGTAATTGTATATGTTCAGAACAATTTAGTTATTTCAGTGGCAAATTAACTTATTGTGGGTGAAGTCCAGGCTTCCACAAACAGCAAGGCTAATCTCAAAATTATATGAGAAGGCTCAGATATTTTTTAGCCAAGTTCTGAATATCTTTAAGTCTGGAAATTTCATAATTTTGCTTGTCCTCACTTTCCAAGTCCTTGCCTGCTCTCATGATGAAGAGGTTTTTCCATACATTTATCTGGAATTTTCTGTGTTCCAGCTTGTGTCTTACACTTTACACATCTATTTGCTAGCTGAAGATGGCAATAAAATCTATTTTTAAATTCAGAGAATAATTTAGTTTGGAAGGGACTTCCAGAAGCCCTCTATTCCAACCACCTGCTCAAAGCAGTTCTAATTAAAAAAACAATATCCTTATATTTATTGGAATTGTATTTTCTGCTGTTGAACTTTATGGGATTTCTGCCAGTCCACCTCACCAACCTGTTTAGTTCTGTCTGAGAGTGTTCAGCTGATGGATTTATATGCTAAAATACCTCATCTTTATTAAGAAGCATCTAGCTCTTCCCTTCTTATTTAAGGTAAATGTTATAAGTATCTCAATCTAGATAATGTGAGTCTCTTTTCTAAAAATGAAACGATGATCTTGACTCTACAGAACTGAATGTTTTACCCAACCCAAAGCTTCCCCTTAGATACTTACTCTGATCCTTTTAAATATACAAAAAAATGAGAAGGGATAGTTTGGTTTACCTTCTATTGTTGGTATTTAATTTCATTATCTTCCATTTATGGTTAATGTAATTTGCAAAGATTAACAATGAAAATAAACAAGTAAAAGAATGATGGAACTCTAACTTAATTAACTGAGGAACCTGATATTATGACACTAGAAATGCAGTAAATATAAATGTAAATATTTAATATGCACACATAAGTTTTGAGATTCTTTCATGTGTTTGTATAAAACTGCATAAAGTATCCGGAGAGTAGAAATGAGGCCCTCAATATCAGTAAAGGAATTTTTACAAAGGTAACAATGTACTTATCACCGTCATGTAGTCCAATTGATAGCAGTATTCAAAACTAATGGACTTTTCAGTGCAGTGGATTAATGCACTCTGTGCATATATCATAAATCTTCCTGTCTGGAATTTCATATGGAATCCAGGACTAGAGCAAATGTGAATGGCAGAGGAAGACTTTTCAGTCTCTGGGCTGTATGGAAAATTATGCCTTGGCATTATTCTTAAACAAAATTTATAAGCAGGATGGGTTTGTCTGGAATTTAGCAGTATATCCTAAGAAAATACAAATACATGGTTAATAAATTTTTTATGTTTTTCTCATTATTCTCAGTAAATAAGTTCTTTTCTATGTTTTATGAAATGTGATCCTAAATGGTTAGAAGGCTTTAGTTTCAAAAGGAATGTGCTTTAAAATGTTGATGATGTTATTATTTTCTGTGCTATAGTCAGTAATGTCTTGACCTTCAAAAAATGATTGAAGGCTGGAAATGTATGGAACTAAATTCTGCACTCAAAAAACCACGTAAATGCTCAAAATAAATACTCAAATAATTATGCCTCTTTGGATTTATATAGTTATAACAAAAATCAGAATTCACCATCACATTTCAATTACTGCAATGGAAAACAATGCAAATCCCCCAGAAGAAATAATTCCTATAAGTAATACAGATTTTTTTATGTAGCATTATTTTATAGTATTAATTTATTTTGATAAAATTTTAATGCATCCAAAACTCAGTATTTGTGATGGGATTTTTTTTCTTATGGTTTTGTTTCTTTTTAAAGTGAAACTTTTGCCCCAAACCCTATGAAATGCACATCTGTTTTCAATAGCATAATTGTTCAATATATTCAGGCACTTATATGGAGAGGTGATAGTCTTCATTACTGTCAAAACGAGTATCCATTATAATGAGCTATTTTAGCTTCCCACCCCTGCCCTGGAAATGATCTTCTCTTCAGTACCCTGGAGCAAAGCCAGCCATTCTTGCTTTCTCTGCCAGCTAGGATTTTCCTTACACAAGGAGAATTCCCAGGAGTTTTACTAGCTCAGCATTAAGATAACAGAGCAGTGCAAAGGAGCTATATCAGGAGCCAAAGGTTTAGATCAATATAGTTTGTATCCCACCACACTACTGGCAATCTTACTTGCAACTTGTCTCCTCACCTTTTCCTTTTTTCTTTTTAATTACATAAACATGATTATTTTTTCCACTTTAATAGTCACTGTAGATTTCAGAAAGTTGTTTCAGAATGAGGTTCCACTTAAAGCAGTCTTTTTACATGTTGGAAAAAGTAAAATCACTGCATTAAGCTTTCAAATGCTGTTCTACCAAAATTTCCGTATAAACTGTGCTGGCTGCTGCCTCCTACTACCAGGATACTATGCTTCACTCTCCACTATTCTGTTCTTTGCTCTGTAATTAAAGTCAAGAATCACAGAGTTATTAAGAGAAGACTCTCAGAGATTACTCAGTCCAACTTTCTGCAGGACCAGCTTCAAATTCAGACCAGGTTTCGCAGAGACTCTCAGCAATGATGGAAACTCCACAGCCTCTCTGAGCAATCTGCTCCAGTGTTAAATTACTGTCATAAAAAAATCTATTATACTAACATCCAACATGAATTTCCCTTTTTGCCTCTTGTATTTTTAATGTGAGCCCTAAAGGTGAGCCTGTCTATGCCCTCTATTATTATTTCCTTTGTCATTGAAGACATTTTTTTTAACCAAGTTAAACACTTTCAGCTCTCTCAATCCCTCCTTGTACATCATGTGCTCCAATCACTGATCTTGTTGGTGGCTTCTGCTGGACTTTCCTCAGTATGTCACTCTTATACAAGGGGTCAGTAAACTAGCCATTGTACCCTGGGTATGGTCTCATGGTAGCTGAGTTGGGGCGAATCACCACTTTTCCCACCTGAAGAAAGTTTTTATTGCCCAGTATCCTCAAGTCCTTCTTGGCAGGGTTCTCCTCAATTTGTTCATCCCCCACCCTGTGCAGATACTGGGTGTTGCCCTGGACCACGGGAAGCATGTTACACTTGGTTATGTTGAGCCTAATGACATCAGCCCTTTGAGGCAGTATCCCATGGGATTATGCCTAACAGTTCTCTCAGAAACTGTAGTTTGATCTCCCGAAGTCCTAAATGCTTCAGTTTGCTACTCACCTTTAATTCTATCAGGATTTTAAATGTCGTGATCTCAAGGTCACTGCAGCCAAATATTACATTCATGTTATGACATTCATTTTACATTCATTACATTTGTTATTTGAATTACAATTGCTACATTGCATTCCTAAATTGGTGTTATATTGATGGGTAGCAGATCCAGATCCCATTTATTTTTCATGCCATGTATGGTTGTGTACAGGAAAAGCTACTCCATTCAAGCCAGTAGCAGCTGTATTAAAACAAACTGGAAATTTCTGGGATTGTTGTGCAACCCTTCCAGCAAATATGGTTCATGTCTTCCATGAGAACCAAGACTAGTGATTGGGAGATGTCAGGGAGGCTTCAGTCACTGTCTCTTTTTGATCAGACTGACCATCAGAGGCATGACACAACTTCTCTTTCTACCATGATCTCACCTCTGATCCTGACTCATATGGTCTCAGCAAATGTTATGGCCTGTTCTTTTGCAGAACTCTGTATGTACTATCTATGAACATGCTGTCCATCCATATGTGTCATACATGTGCATCCATCCTTGTGTTCATCCATCACCACTTTGTTTTTGCAAGTACTTCTACCAGTAACTGCGTAGTTCTGTGGTTGTGCACAAACCTTGAGAAAAACCTTTTCTGTGATTTCCATGCTTTCCTGTGTTGACAGGATGGGTTTGGGCTTACCATTTCTCACAGGCCATTGCAGTTTTCTGAATAACCATATTATTGGCATGTAATGTTCTGGTGTTTAATGAGTATCATATTTTAACTTATTTTCCATTTGCTTTCATGTCTTTAAGTATTCTTTCCTTCAGAATTCAATCTTCAAAAATTTGGAGTTAAAGGCAGTTAGTTATACAGATCACTTTTGTTCTCCTAATTTAAGCTATTAAACTTGCTTTTTTTCAGTCATATGGTACTTCCCTATATTGAAAGGTTTGTTCCAATCCTTGTGCCTAGATTATACTGCCATATGAAGGAGACATATGGCATCACAATCTGGGAAAAGGATAAAGACCACCAGATCATGTCACATATCTGCATACCACATATCAGCTTCTAGTCACTGGTAACATAAAAGTGAAAAGATCTCCTAATCTGCTATCAATACCTCAGGCCATACAGTTAATGTTTGGTACTGCTTTATGTTCCATTTCATTTTACCCAATAAAAGTAAAATTCGTGTGGAAGAAACTGAAATTTTTTAGTTGCATTAAATTTGCATTCTGTGGTAGGTACCTTTTCTAATGTTACCGCATCTGTGATATATAGATCTATCACAACTTCTGTTACTGTGCTCTAAATTTCAAGACTAAAAAAAAAAAAGATGAATGTAGACATTAGCATTCTCGTGGGCCTGGCCATCAATATTTCATCTTAGGTAAACAACAGTTTTGCCTAATTTATTGGTTCTCATTATGTCTGGCATGTAGAAGCTGAATTCCCCTTCTGCAAGGGAAATTCCCCATCTGCCTGGAAAATGACCTTTTCCGCTCTGCAAATCAGTAGGGACACAAATCAAAAAGGACACGGTTAATATTGTAGAAAAATTACTTCACTTGTCACTAACTAAATTGTCATGAATTTGACCCATTTTGAGATTAGTTAACATTTACTTCCTTTCTCATGTTTCATGCATAATTCATTTGGATTCTCACTATGCTTGTGCTATGTCTCAGGAGTGGGGATGTTTTGTGCAGTCACTCTCAGGAGCAATAGTAACACAACATTTGTCAAAGTGTCATAGTGAACAATGAAACCTCATTATATGTCACTCAGAGAGCTGAATGAAAAGTGATGCTACATCTAGGCATTTTTATATCCAAATCTTGGAAGGTGAAAGACAGAAAATAAGTTTTTGTTGCATTGGTTGTCTTCCAGTTTGATTTGTTCTCTGAGAGCTCCCACAAAAGTCAGTGTTAATATTCCTGGTCTTGATCCTGCTCTGCTGGAGGTGTTGGGAATTTCACCAGTGATTTCACTGTGAACAGAAAAAAACTGCAAGTGAATAAAAATTGCTCATGTGTAAGAGTTTGCACGATAAGATCCTCAAGGGCAGAGGCTGCCAATTTTGTTTGCACTGCAGAGTATGGAAGATATTATTCATGCTACACTAAAAAAATACAGGAGAGCTGAATGCCACATGCCACAAAACTTTGCTGTACTGCAATCCCCACCAAAGAAGAGGTCAATACTCACACAGGAAAAACAGGCAGTATGAGCAGTTCAGTTTGGCTACTGAAGTGTACTGAAATGTACATGGGAAGCCATAGCTTCTAATAAAAAAAAACCCCAAACTGAACATTTACATCCTGTCTTTGGACAAATGTTTTTTTCGGTGCCTTTTTCTGTTTTGCCTTGTCTAACTACTCAGATATATGGCTTTTTCTTTGATGCTATGTTGATGAAGTGCCTGTGCCCACCAATCCTGAAGACAAAGAAAAATAATTTCACTCATGTATTGATCATATCTGAAATATCCAAATTCCATACAGTAGCATCTCTCTTCTCAAAGTTAAAATTTAGTCACATTCCATCAAATCCAACCCTTTCACAGAAAAATGAGCAGAGTCAAATGTTCATTATCAACATAAAATTTTCAAAAAAGACTTTCTTAAAGTGAGAGTATCCTTACCACAGAGTAAAGGAACAGAAGAAGCATTAGTGTTCACTGGGTTTCGCTGTCTCTTCACCCAAAATCCATCTTTTCTTTGAACACAAGTCCCTTCTATAGGTGTGGGGTGAATCAAGGCTTCTCAGCAGTGTGAATTGTTTCTATCTAGGAATTTCATTAGGAAACTTAAATGTGATCAAAGATTATAAAAACCCAGGAGTTAATCCAAGGATGACAATGTAAAAACATAAGCATAAGCTTTGCCATGTCGATACACGGACATACTGTCAGTCATTGTCAAAACTATACAGCGGAGCAGCATATCACATTTTTTCCTGTCAAAATGTTCCTTCTGACAAAGGTCAGTGCCTTCATGACATAAATCTGTTATCCTATTATTGTCATAAGTATCACAAGAAGAAAGGAGTCAAATGTTTGGAACAGATAGAGTCAATGCAACTTAATTCAAGGAAGGGCCATATTTCCCACTTCCCTTTGTCAGGCTGCCAGCCATCAGCATGAGTGTTCCCTCTCGCAATCTGTTTGTGTTCCAGTGAGTAATAGCTTTTTACTGGCCTGGAAAATGACTATCCCATTACCAGCAAAGTGCATTCATAGGATCAAGAGCCTTTTGAATAGTTAAGTACATTGTGCCCTTTAAATAGACCAGACGGCTTCAGATGAAACCCTTAAAACTATGGCCAATCTGTTGGAAAATTAAAAATACAGTAAATCTAGGGCTGAAACTAGGCATATTTATGAGCTACTCAAATATACAGCCATTTTAAATAGTTTGTTACTCAGTGAAATTTATGAGGGTTTTTTTTTTCTTCACAAGAACCAACATCTCCAATTACTCATGTACATTTGCAATTGATGGAAAATAAAGAATAAATATAATATCTGGTATAAATTATGTCAAACTGATCACTGCAGTATTTAGTTTCACATCTATTTGAAGAGATACCAAATAATAATAAGAACTGTGCACATGATTCTCTTTCCCAGTACTGCCAAGGTGCACTGGGAGCAAATGGAACTGAAATCAATAAATGCACATGAATTTAAAGCTACAATAAATAGGAATACTGAGAATACTGGATATGAATATAAACGGATTAAGGTGTGAGGAAATGGAAATTATAGATATCAAGTTTTCTGGATGGGACTGGCCTGTTTCATGCAATTAACAAGAAGACCAGGCTAAGTATGCTGCCCCAAAAATATGGTTCATAAATTGTACTCAAGACTTCAGATTTTATTTTGACACAGTCATCACGTTAAAGCCATGCTAACATAAACTTAAGGAAATGGGGGAGAACAGTGACCTGGAGTTTACAGTCTAGCGTAAATTGCAGAGCAAATTCTAGTGTGCAGTTTGAAGGATCTGATTATTCAGCCACGGAATACAGAATTGCAGTGTTGGAGGATTGATTGGGCTATTTTTCATCTCTTACTGGTTAACTTTGTGATCTACACAAAATTACTTTTTTTCCTGTTGAAAATCAAACAAAAGCTTTGCAGTTTTGATACATAAACCATCTGCTGATCCCTCCTTCTGAGTGAAAGGACCTCCAGGATTTACAATTCTAATAACAGGAATTTGAAAACAGAATGATAGAAAAAGTGTATTTTTTCCTTGTTTGTTTGACAGCCTATCTTTTTTAGAATATGAAAATGGAAAAAAAAAACCCAGAAACTGGAAAACAAAACAAAATTGCTAGCAGTTTAGATAAAATAGAGAAAAGATGGTAAATCCTATTTTTACTCCCTAGAGAAATAAATTTAGAGTTTCATTCCCATCCACTTTTGTTTCAAATACCTCAGTCCTGGTCTTGCCTCCTCCTGCATTTAGTAATACTGGAGAAACTTTCCAGGTGAATGTCACACCACTTTGCAGTTCTAAGAAAACTAATATCTGTACTTTCCCTGCAACTTCCTTCTTCAAGATATTTTATGGGTTCCAGCTGCAGCTCTAATGCCCTCTTTGCTCATGCTCCCTTTAAGAGCTGTTTCTCCACGGTGGAGCTGGCAGATGTCAATGCCTTAATACACTTGGAAACAACTTTAAGGGAGCAGCAGGCATTACAGGATTTTGTAGGAAGGTATAGGATATCAACAGAGAGAAGAGAAGGCTGAGGGAGGCCTCACTGGGGTCTTCAACATCCCCATGAGGGGGAAGCAGAGAGGCAGGGGCCAATCTTTTCACCCTCGTGACCAGTGACAGGGCTTGAGGGAATGGCATGAAACTGAGTCAGGGGAGGCTTAGGCTGGATATCAGGAGAAAGCTTTTCCCCCAGAGCATGTTTGGGCACTGGAACAGCTCCCCAGGGCAGTGGTCATAGCACCAAGCCTGACAGAGGTCAAGAAGTGTTTGGACAATGCTTTCAGGCACATGGTGTGACTCTTGAGGATGGTGCTGCGCAGGGCCAGGAGTCAGACATGATGATCCTGATGGGTCGCCTCCAGCTCAGCATATTTTGTGATTCTGTGAGTGTATGAAATCTTTTAAGTGGGGTCTTCAACTCTGCGGGTAGGTACTGGTACAGTATTTCTGAGTTAGGCCATAAAATTAAAGCAAAATGAGGTACAAAAGTAGAAGTGGAAACTTCAAGTTTTGGATTCGAAACAAGGAGCTCTATCTCTGTGGGCAATAAGTTTGATAAGAAGTTCAAGATTGACCTTTCTATTTGCTGTTAGTTACCAGGAAAAAATGTATCCTGAAAGGGTCTTAGAATGAGTTCTGTAACTGAGGTACTTATTCTGTAATAAGTGGGGTAGTAAGAAGAGTTGTGTTGAAATACAGGCTGTACTTACAGACTCATGCCCTCAGCCTTTAAGGACATACCTGCAGAAGGAAAATGGAAGTAAATCAGTGATAATTCAGCTTCTTACTTTTAGGTTCTTTCATCCCTCCCAGAACAGTTAGTGATGCATTCCTGAATTGAAAACAAATGTCCAAACCTATCCTTATGCTACTTCATTTGGTCATTTCATCACAGAAATGCAAAGGCCAAGGAATTTGAGTGAGAAGTTCTCTGATTAGAACTGAAATAAGTTTTTCAGGGTGCAGGGCTTAAAGCACACTAATTTTCACTTTTCTGCAAATTCAGACATGAGGCCTCTTTATTAAGTGTTTCATGGGCCACTTCACAGGTATCTTATAGCAATGAGTTTTAGAAACTCAATAAGCACCTTATGAAGAAATAAGTTTTTCTTAACAAGATTTGCATTTTTCTTTCCTTCAAATCTATTCAATTCCCCCTTGCACATATATTATGACTAAAACGTGAGCACTAGTGCCAACAGTTCAATCTTTCATCATTCTTGGAATTATATGCCTTTATTTTTTACTGATTGTCTTAAAATTACATGAAGAAGAGTAAGATAATACAATTTTTTTATACTTTTAACTTATATTAAAATCTGTAATTTTTAGTTTCATTAATCTCAGGTCTCAGTTAAATATGAAAAGCAAATAATGATAACCCTCAGGAATGATGAAAAAAGCGGTGGAACTAAAAAAATAACTTCCAGCAATATGGAGAGAAGGTTCAGCTATTGTTTTGAAATTAGTTGTTTTATTACTCATCAGAGATAAGATCAGAAAGCATTTCAATCATTATTAATTTCCTCTATCATTTCTGATGCAATATATAGGCAAGTTTCATATGCTGATCAGACTGGGGGGGGGGGGGGGCAGGAAAAGTAGTATTAGCAGCAAATAGTGTAATAAATGTTTATTTATTTAATAAAAAGTTAAATAGTCATCTACGGTTGGGGTTAACCAAATGCTGGGGAGAATGATGGGTATCTTGATTTGTTGCTGGTACATGAAGATCTACACAGACTGTTTATCTTCATATATTCCACAATCATAGTTTTGATCACAGTGTTTATTTTTACATATATACGTATATTTTTTTCCCCTTAGGAAGCTGGCTGCATGTTCAGAGGATTTTTTCAGACGTCCTTCTGGCTTTATTAAGGTAGGAGTACAAGATATGGACTACATATATTTTAAAACTGTCTGTCATCATCAACTTTGATGTATGGTTAAGTGTAAAATCAGTTAAGAATTCATGACAGGTAGGTTGTGTCAGAGGGAAAAAGTGTTGTGGAATGAAAAGAGTGGATAAAGCTATTAATTTTATGCTATCAATATGATGCAACCAGGTGAGCTGGCTTTGGATGTTTAAGTCACCATTCCCTGCATCAGCTTTGCAGTGTCTGTACTCTGTGAACCCACTGAACATGAGAGAAGGAAGGACAGAGTTCCTATATCCACCACTCAGCTTGGATGTTGATAGCTGTTCTGTTCCTATTGCCATGACCAGATTCTTATCACAGAACATTCTGAGTTGGAAGTGACCCATAAAGGATATCAAATCCAGCACTTCCATGAATGGCCTTTCTGGGAATCAAACCTGCAAACGTGGTGGTTTTATCACCATGCTCTACCAACAAAGCTAATCTCAGGGTTAATTTGTTGGTGCTTATTACAGTCAGACCATGCATGTGTGGAAGAGCTGCTTTAATTCCAAAAAAAAAAAAAAGACAAAGAAGTGGAAAGCAATAATTTCATCTCTTTTTCTTTCTCCCCTTAAAACAATACCTCTCCTTTCTTACCTCTTAGATGTTATATGACTAAGGCTATAATTTGAGTACCAGAATCTGTTTGGTTTGTATATGGATCTGTCACAGGTTCTTTTGGAAATCATCTCTTTAAACTCCTGTTAGCTTTTCCACCTCAGGTATGGAGAAATCTTTGTAAGGGTTTGGCAGCCTGGCTCATGCTGCCTTGAACAATCCACCTGTTTTTTTTTCTGATAAACATAATTTCTATAATACATCAGCAAACTTAAAAGATACATGTATTCTCATGTGTGATATTTTCACTAGCTAGATTTGGCTGGATCAAATATGAGATTACATACATATTTCCAGCCATGAAAGGAGACAAATGATCAACATTTTCAACATTTTTCATAAAAGTGCAAAACCACAAGTTAAAATCTGAATAATCTGTTTGTAGTTAGCAGTAGGTGGTTTAACCTCAACGGTATTTACAGGTCATACCTGTGGATGAAATAGCTGGGCCAAGAAAGCTGCATATTATTTATTAGGAGTCAATTAAATATTTCACAGTGAAATGAGATGGGCTTCCACTCTCTATCATGCAGCTCTGCATGAACATACTGAGAAAGGTACAACTATAATTTCTTATTTGCTAATTACTCTTATTAACTTTTGTTATTTCATGTTTTACTGAAATTATTTTGAACTCTTGAACCAGATTGGAGCCAATGAAAGATTTTAATACAGGAAGAAAGATGATGTGTATCTATGCTCCTTTCTTGCAGAAAGGAGTCACACCAAGAAGTCAGGAAGATGGATTGAGCAGATTACCCCTTAAATACAAAAGAAATCAAACAGAAATTCAATTCTGTTTTAAAAATTAAGGCATTTCTTTAACATATGTCTTTTAACTGTCATCTTTCTGGTTTGGTTTGGCAGTCGGGTATTTTGGAGGTTTCTTGGTGTGGTTTTTGTTTGCTTTGTTTTTGTTTATTTAAACTTACGTTATAATAAAAAATTAGCTTTTTATAGGACTCCTGGAGCTACAGATTTTAGAAAACATGCAGAGAGATGTGAACAATGAAGTAAAACTAAGAATATTTACTGCACAATTTTTAAAACAAACTTTAATTATACTTATGGAATGAAGGACTTTATTTCTTATCCAAGCCTTTCCCCTCTTTACCCTAGTGTCCATGATGCTTTTGGAATCGTTCTTCCTCCCCTCAGCCCCAAGATGTTGCAAATTTAATAAAGCAATATTGTATAAAGGGAGGGGGTTTTCCTGTACTCCATATTTTCTCATATAAAATGTCATGGTTTGGGTTGCCTTTTTTTTTTTTAATGATGCATTCCAGATATGCTTTGCATTAAGTCATAACTTATGACCTTGGACAAAATTGCTCAACTCTTTGTGTTGTTTGTTTATTTCTCTGTCATCCACCCGACAGAAGAGCCATTGAGAAAAATGTGTAACATCCCTGATATTTAGAAACCTTAGCAGAAAAAGCATGTGCTACAGCCACCCACTCAGTGAACATATGTGGAACAGTTTGTGTGTAGAATATAGTGTCAAAAATGAAATCCTTGTTTTTGGCTACTGCATATGCAGTAGATTCAAGATGGTGTGGAGCAGACTTCTAAGAGCATTGTACTGTGTGACTGTGATTGTCACTGTGGCCTTTACAATGCAAATCCCCAAAACATAGTGGGGCTTTGGAGCTTCTGCAGTCAGAGGCTATCTCACATGACCAGTACCTGCTGCCTCAGCCTGTCCTGTTTACAGCAGACTTGGGTCTGCTCTTATATATGCTGCTAACATCTAGTCTTTAAGGAGCTTGGACTTGCAGAGCTGAGCTCCACTATGCTCTTCACACATCCTACACAAAATCCCCCTGGTAGAAAATGGACAGAAACAGCATTATCAGGAGTTCTTTGGTACAAATATGTCTAAATTGAAGTACTTTACACTTTCTGGTAAAGGAGAATAAATTGGAACCATGCTTGAGGGCGCTTAATGTTACAAGAATTCAAATTGTGCAAAGAGGCTTATAGAATCCCTTTGTGACTGGATACCATGAGGCAAAAAGTAAATGTGCAATCTCAGCTACTCTTTGATGCCATACATATGGAAAGGGTCTTCAGCCTGGCTGAGGGGTGGCTGATGCCCAGCACTGCTATATGGTCTTCTCTTCATTAATCTCTGCAGGTTCATTTTGGCACAATCTGGTCTGTGCCCTGAGATATTCACAGCTGGGAAAGTCTGGTTTGCCTTGAGAGGCATCACAGAGTTCCCAGTCAAAGGGCAAGAAACTAGTGTAATGTTGAAAGACCAAGAGGGAAGGAGACAGAGTTTCCTAGCAGGATCTACCCAACTGTTTATTAATGCAACCAAGTCAGGGCAAAATGGTGGAAGTCACTTAGAACCTGAAAGAGACAGCTTCTGAGTCCTCTGGGCTGTTTCCCTCTTTCTCCCAGATCTGACCATGGATTTTTCATAATTTGAGTTTAATAACATATCCCTGTTAAGCTGTAAACCACATGTCATTGCTGCCCAGATAAGGAATTTGTACCATAGCTTTTTGTTAAATATCTCTTCCAGATCATTTGCTTTATTCAAAAGCTTCCTTCCCTCAATATGCTCATTCCCTGCAAATAGACCATCATCACCTGTTCTCCACTTGTTTGCATGCTGATAGCTCTTCTCCTTTCATAAATTTCATTAATTAATGAATAGTCAGCAGGGAATTGTCTCCTCAGGCTCATTAAAGAAATGGACACTAAAATGATATGAAAGCAGCTGCCTCCTTCCTGTTATTCCCTTCTGACGGCTACTGCTTTCCTCATCACTGCTAAATTATAACACTGCTTTGATTAGCAGTCCTGTTACTTGCTGCAGCTGCACTTAGAGATGGAAATTTTAACTATACAGTCATGTTTAATTGATATTCTCATCAAACCGTTAGCATTGTAAAAAAACGCAGCACTTCAATACATCAAGCTTGTGTACGTATATTAAATCCTGCTGGAATTTTTTTGACCTTGTAAGCAGATTGAAAAGACATGTTTCTTGATGCTTTCTCGTAAGTCACTGATTATTAGCTGAGCTCATTTGGGAACCAGATGTAAAATTTGTGAAAAATCTCAGGCCAGAGATCATCCTAAACAGAAGCATATTTGATTGCTACCCCAGTGCCTAAATGTGAATGCTCATTTCTATGCTGAAAAATTTAGAAATTATTTATTTTAAAGCATAGGATGAGATCTGATTCATATGAAAAATTTCAAATAAAAAACTATTCCCCATCAAAAGAGTAAACCTGTGTCAGACAGATAATCTATATCATGGCTGGTATAAATTATCATCAAGTCTAACTGTTCATACATCACAGACAAGTCCACCACTAAACCATGTTGCCAGGTGCCATATCTACATTTTTTTTGAAGAGTTCCAGGGACAGCAATTCTACCACTGCCTTGGGCAGTCTCTTACAGGGTTGGACCACTCCTGCTGTAAAGAAATGTTTCCTAATACCCAATCTAAACTTACTCTGGTGCAACTTTAGGTCATTTCCTCTTGTGCTAAAAGAGGATGTCTTGCAGCTTTGAGGTAACATAACAGGAATTGTTGTTAGCTACCTTTTAGTGGTTGGTGCTTTCACTCAGATTATATCAGATCCCTCTCTGAGCTCTGGGACTAAATGGGAGATTCTCCACAAGACAAGGGGAAATGCCTTTGGTCTGGTCCTGACTTGTGATGCCACCCATGTTCAAATTCAGCTCAAAAGACAGAGGAAGAGGTCATTTGCCATGGGATACACCAGCAAGCATCCAAAATCAGAATGAACTGATTCTGATTTAAACTCCAGCCCTAGGAATAATGTTTTTCCAGCATGTCTTTAAACTCCAGCCCTAGGAATAATACACTGAACACAATTTTCAAATTATCAAAAATGTAATGGAAAGATTCAAACCTGTTTTTCTCTCTGTTCATTAATTTGAATTTCAGAACTGGATTTGGACTTTCATAACCAAATATAATTCAATTTTCATGACAAACTCAAAACTTTCAAATTCAAAGGTGTTATTTATAGCAATGAAGAATCCTTGCCTGGCCTTGAAAACTGATCTGCTTCAATTGGAGCGATTTCTGTTAGATGTATCAAAGTATGTGCAGGGTGAATATAGAGTTTCTAATTCACCTAGAGTACTTAAAACCCCCATTTTATTTCATATCAGTATGAACATTTAAAGGACATCTCCCAGGTGTCTCTAATTCCTCCATTGTTTAAACATCCTCTGTTCCTGTTCTGCTGCACTCTCAATGTGGGAAACAGCCTCAAGTCTCCACATATGAGAACTGGCTTAGATTCAAACTGGAATTTTTGGTTTTGTTTCTACTTTTAAAGTTTCAATAGCTAAAAAATGGCATGATTTTACTAAGTTTGGTGTGACAGCCTAATTTTTTATAGAGACCAGTAAAGGTGGGTACAGAAAAGCCCTAAGTGAGACAGTTTATTTTTGATCTAGAAGGAGACCTAGGCTCTTGCTGTAAACATCTTAAATTGCTCTGCTGTGAAGAACCTCAGTATTCCTATCTAGACTTAGCAGGGAAATTTGGCCTTTGAGCTGAAGAAGCCAGATTTTGAAAAGGAGTAGTTCCCCACATCAATTCTTCACTTTAAACGCTCTAATGTTTTGTTCATAGTTGGTGTTGTATCATGTTAAATATTGCTTCTTTGAGTAAATAACCAAAAATTATCCCTTTCTCTTTCAAGAATTTAACGTCTTTCTTTCTTTCTTTGATAGCCTGTCATTACATTTTGTTATTCTCTATTAATAGAATAATGTCTCCCTTTGAACTGTCATGTAGAAGCAGTGAAAACATCTAGGTAGTTTACTGTATCACAGATATCACAATATATACGTGGGGGATTCACATCTGTTATTAAGATTATTTAGAAATGTCATATCTCTATCATAAATAATAATTTAAAGAAATCATTCTCTGTAGTAATTTGTAACTTGGCTCCAAGAATGGCTATCTGAGCTGACTTAAATTAGATTAAATTATTTTAGGCCTAAAAGGATGATTCATGGGCACACAATAAAGTTCATGGTGCAAATTCAAAACTAGAGGTTTCAGTAGATTTTGGCTTGAACTCAAACAGAACATGACTCTAAAATGAAGCAAACATTATTCTTGAAATCTAATGCATATCTATTCATTGGTGCAATACTTCAGTTTAATTTTAATTTCTTAACAAAAATTTTTATAACAGTTGTGCTCATTAAAGATATCCAGTTCCTTCAGACCTTTCCTTTGGTGAGCAGAAGTCTCTTGAAAGCCATTCTCTAGCTCAAGGATTCAATCATACAGGGTTTATCAATTCATTAAATATAAAGAGTCCAGTTATCCCGTGGCAGAGTTGTTTTTATCTCTCAGAGGGGTTAAATATTCATTTATTCCATGTATGCAAAAAATTTTTCCTCTTATTAAACCTTTCATATGTTTTCCATGCCTACATCTCTTTTTGTGTGCACTAATCTTTAACCTACAAGTCATTAAATGATTTTTGCCTCTAAGGTAGTTTATTAATTATAACACATGTTTGTTGTTAATTAAAAGATCCAGTTGGCTTAGCACTTGATATTGTTGCTAAATTAATTCATTAGATCTTTTACTAAAAGCCAAGATATGACCTTCCTATAGTGTTACACCTGATGCTGTTGTTCCACACCAGTTACCTCAAGATCTAATAATAATTACAGAGGATTCATGTTCTCTAGCTGCTAGTAAGGATCTCAAGACAGGAGAGAAGGGCAAATTATTAGAATTAAGGTCTGTGTTCACACTCATAGAGAGAAGGGACTTGTTTAAAAGGAAAAGGAGACTCCTGATGGCACAGACTGAATATCTAAGAAATTTTTATTTAACCACACAGGCAGATGAATCTTTGTTTCAGGGCAGTCAGAACCACTGCCCCGAAAAAACCTGCCTCTTTTACAACCCAAGAGTGAAAAATAACAGGTAGCCTGAATTAACCTGATCTGGATTGTTTTAATTTAGAAATGTACAGTATAAGTCTATAATTATTGTGTTTTGATAAAGTAATTTGTAATTAGAGCCCTACTGGAAGTCCAGTGATGAAAATTCTTCTTCATCTGTACCTCACCATCTGAAGAGGCTTTCTGCTGAGATTTTTGGTAGTGCTTGACAGCATAGTGATCTGCAGTCACTCTCCACTCAGTCATGAATCTGAGATTTTCCCAAGGCAAAGAATTTTTGGGTTTTTTTGGACACAATTGGTATTTGTGCTGCTTTGGAGAATATGATAAAAAAAACTTCTGCAACACAGATCCAACAATATTTGGAAGAAAAATAAGTTAGAATGTAGACTTTGGCCCAGCACACTTCAAGAAGCATCAATATATGCAGGAAATTATTGACATCTCTCATCTCTTCCCAGACAACAATTCCTTAACATTCCCTGAAATGCTTACATTCTTTTCCTCTTGTCCAGAACTATTCCAGTCTCATCAAAAGCCTCATGGCAGAGAACCTGTTTTCTTTTTCCTGTGCCACACATTTATTTGTATATATCCGGTTTTATTTTTGATAATTATTCTTTGGCTAATACCAGTATCAACAACACATACTGCGTTTGGTAGGTAAATGCATTCAGGGCCAGTATGTCAATCACAAATTATTTTCTCTGTTGTTAATTCTCATAAATTATTTTGGGTTTATTTGCTTCTTTAGAAACCCAGAAATATCCATTTTTTATATTCATTGCTGAACTTTAAAGTGACTGGTCAGAAACTTAAATCAGTGGAAAAAACTGCCATGTGAGAAGATGAGTGTGAAGATAATGTAGACAGGTCATTATTTGCATTAATTGCATTAATTGCATTCTTTGGACTAATTTGCTGTATAAAGGAAAGTGGCACTGGCTCCTCATCTATTCATACAGATAATTCTCGACTTCTGAACAAGGGAATGCACTTGTACTTTTATGTAAAACTTCCTCACATCTTCAGGAAAAGAAATACATTCTCATTTATGTAGACTACTCCTTTCTAGAAATCCATATAAATAGGTTAAAGGAAATGGCAAAATGTAAGCCATTATGTAGAAAATGGTCAATATGGAATACATTATTTCTAGCCATATTTTTCATTACCTTTGAAGGCTCTGGAAAATAAATTGTATTACAATAGATTTTACTTTTTCATTTTTTATTTTCTGTTTCGATGATCCTTTTCCAAACATTACACCAGTGTGAATAGAATATATCAACATTCTTCCAGAATTATGCTGGGGTACTGTGGTCACACTAGGAAATGATATGTCAAGCTGATTGCTTTTCAGGAATGTTTATCAGCTAAGGATACAGCAACAAACTGTTTAGTCATCGAGGTCAACAGGAAGGCTCTGTCTTGTGTCAAAGCAACATTGTAATCGAGTACACCTACGCGGAGTTATATAATTTATTCAAAAAAGAAAGCTTTTCCTCACTTCTTACCTTGCACATTTCCAGTTAATCAGAAATAAATGGTTCTGCTTTGGGATTGAAAGTCTTATTTACCCAAATAGTAAAAAAGGCTTTTACTGGTCCTTTAAAGCAGAAGTTCACATCAAACCACTGTCAAACCTGTCAAGAGCATATTTTTCAGCTCTTTAGGAAGAAGGAAATTTGAAGTTTGAATGATAATAATTAGAATTATTTTGATAAATGACACAATAGAAAGGACATGTAGTTGTTTAAGGAAAAAGAATAATCACAAATGTCTTCCTTCATGTCTGGTGCACAATTTGTCAAAAATAAAATAAACATATCTGCATCCCATGCTAGATATGAAAACAGCTTCACTAGCAATGAAAATAAAGACATCAAAAGGATAAGAAGTTTCCAGTGCCATGAATGTGAGTAAACATGAACAGAAGGAATTTAGGGTTATTTGGGGTTATCACAGCAACCCAAATAAAATGGATTTTAATGTCAATCTGTTTTTTGAGATGCAAATGAAATACACAGATGCTTTAGAGATGATCAAATTTAACAGCTCTGAAACTTTGTGTATTTAAAAGCATAATATAAATTTTAATAGGCATTTCCATATGGGAAGTTCTGTGGATGAAGCTGCAGAGCTCACAGAAACACAGCCACTGCTGCCAGTGTTTGTGGCACTGTGGCTAACACAAAATGTCTTGCAAGGACAAAAGAGAAAGCTGTTATAAACACTGGGATCAGCACCACGGCGAAATGCTGACTTCCAGCCACTTCTCAGCCCTCCTGCTCCTTTCCAGGAGCACATTTTATACAGGATCCATTTGGGAGGTCTGAGCTGTGTGGGGTTTGGGAGAATGTATGTGCCAGACAGTACCTTTGTTGTATGCTTCCTACAATCACAGGCGCCAGGACTTGATGATCAGATGATCATTTGTCGTTTTTGTCGTTGTTGTTTCAGTTGGGCACTGAAAGCTGTATGATAACTTTGAGAGAATGACTCCTAAAATTTCCAAAACAAATCAGCTGATTAATTACCATTATCAAGTTTCTTGATACAAAGTTGTTTTGAAACAAATGACATTGTACTCCAAGCTTTCTCTCAGTTAAAACAGTACCCAGGGGGTCTTGAACAGTGGCCAGACAATTATAAAACAAAATTATAGAATTATTCCATTTATATGATCACAAAGCACATGGGTTGCTGAGATTGTGATGATTTTTTAGCTCCTTGTACTCAGTCTATGCAGATTTTAAAAGTGGAATCTGACAAATGATCAGCTGTTGACAAAATTTATGATATTTTAGAATTTAGGGGAAAAAAGGAGTAAAGATCAGTGCTTTACAGACAAGGTGTGTTTAGAAAACACAGGTTCCCCTGGAGCTTTGTACTTCATATAATTACATTCTACATACAGTAATTGAAACTTGTGAATACGTCAAACTGTGTGTTTTCACAAACCTGCAGTAATCAGCTCAAATTATTTAAATTCACTATTTGACATAATTGCCATAAATATGACAGAAAAAGATATTTCCAGGGTATATTGCTTCATAACTCTGTCAAATGACTACCTAGGGAGATAACTGCATTGTGTTCCTATGGAAATCTGCAGGATAGCAACATCCAGTGCTGAATGCTTGTCTTTTCACAAACCCTCTTTAAATTTTCTAAAAGATCTACTGAAATTAAAGGGAAAGCTCTGTGGTCTGGGACTATCCACATACCTCTCTGATACAGAAATTACCATAAAATCAAGCAGTCGGAAACTGCTGGCCAGAAGTTCAACAGCTGTCACCAGGAATAGCTCCACTGAAGTCAGAAAAAACAATGCTGATTTTTACCAACAGAGAATTCAAATTGCACATCCAGGGAGAGTGCACATGCTGGGCTACTGACACCGCTGCAATAGACTTGTCACCTCCACAAAGACTGCTCTAAGACCAGAGATTGTCCTATTTGTTGTCCATTTAATGTGTGAAAGAAAGGGCTCTCTAGGGGTTCGTGAAAGCCAAATGCTGATTGTAGTTTCCAGCCCTTCTGAACCTTTGAGATACCACGAGTGCCTGAGAAAAAAGATTTCTCCAACATATTCACTTGTGTAGATGGAAAGGAAAAGGAGAGGGAACGGAATGGAATAGGTTTGGGTATCCTAAATTATGGTTGCCTAACATATCGTTTAAGGAGTTAATTTATCCCAGCCTGTTGCCAGGCTGACCTAAAGGCAAACGGAATATTAATTGAAAATATGTATCATTGCTGGTAAGAAGAATAAATGGAGTAATTGTAGGAAACAGACACACAAGAAAATATTTGTTCAGCTCTTTTAGGAAACATGAGAACTTTCCAGAGGTGTTTTACTACATCTAAGTTCTAACTACTCTTTGATGATCCCCTGAGGTAAGTTGAATTAATGAAGAGGAAAGAAAAAGCAGAAAACCATGCAGAAAACTTTTTTGATCCCTTTAATTATTTGTGTGGATTAAAAAAAACCCAAACATAACAGTTCCAGATGATGCACATAAACACACTACTCCTTCATTGTCCTCCTACAAGACTGTCAGTGTAGTGAAGTGTAGAAGTAAAATTGGAAACCTGGGTGGGAATGTGAGGATATGGATTTGTACAAAAAGCTAAGAAGGAAAGAATTTTGGCTTAGTAATTTGTTGTGGTTTGTCAGGCTCAACAGACCTTTGGCTCAAGCAAAGAGGGAGAGGGAAGATAGATGGCGCTTAGGGATTGAAAATCATCTAGGAATTAAAAAAAAACAATCTTCGCATGATCTTTGTGTTGTCCTGTTAAGGAAAATATTCTTTGTGTCCATTCCCTGACCCGAACACAGGCAAGTTTGCTCCTTCCATAGGAAATGAAGAGGCCTTGGAGAACTGCAAAAATGTTTGGAATGGATGGAATACAATTAGCATACAAGAAGACATGTCCCTTGCCATATGAGAAGCTGTAAAAATGTTAGGAAAGGAGAATTATGGGTTTTCAATATATCTTGAATAAAATCATATCAACAAAACTAATTAATTTTAGACATTTCTTCTAATTTTCTTGGTTTTTCCCCCTTTTATTTTTTCCACTTTCATGCCATTCAGGGTACTTATTGAAGGAAGAGACAGATAGATACAGTCAGACATGGGTTTATACATACAACTTACATATTAATGACATATGATGCTATGACATACATATACATATATATAGTCATATCTAGGTCCAGGGTCTTTCTAGGATCTTGTCAGGACTGGCAGGAGATGGGAACAAAGACATAAATGGAGATAGGTTACCTAAAATACAGGTCCAAAATCCAGCCAGAACAGGGCTGAAGACAGGCATACCCATGACATATCTCAGAAAGGGACCAGGGACCATGTCCAGACACGGTAGGGGAAGGTCCTGGGAGAGGCTGCTCAGGAAAATTAAGGCTAATTAGTATCCTGACATAGGGATTAAATTAGTTAAATTTAATGTATTATAGAAATATTTTTTAATTAATATTTCATCCTCGTATCTCTCCTGACAGCAAAGCAAGAGGATTTTTGGTAGGTAGGCAGATTTTACATTCCATGCCAGAAGAAGTGCTTTCATTTAACACAGATTTTTAAATGTATGTGGCTGGGAACAGAAAGTTTGGAAGCTGCAGGAATGCATGTTCTTTTACACCTTGTTGGAGTAACGTAACATAAAGTCTCATTTGAAATACAGTGGCTTCAGATTCCATAATCAGCATTCACAGTCAGGGATTTGGCTGCCTGATGCCTCCTCCAACATTGTTTTAGAAGCTTACTCTTTTAATTGAGGTTAGCCCTTCTGCAAGTACATCACACAGAAAATAAATGTTTATATTAAATTTGTGCTAGCAGCTGCCTTCAGAATATATTTACTGGACTTAAAAATGTTAAATATCCCAGAAGCCACGATCCCGAGATATTTTAAATTTCACAAAGCAGTAAGAAAGTCCAAAATAATGCTAAGAAGGCATTGTTTGAATCCCCCAGTTCTCCTCAGTCACAAACAAGAAGCTAATTTGCAAGGCTTGATGCTACTGTAGTTAAAATTTAAAGAATTATAATGTAGCTTAACAAATAGATTCATATGAGTGGCACATGCTAACGGTTGGGTTATTGCCTGAAAATGTGACACAAACATATCTCAATTTAATAGGTAAGCAAGAGGTGAAGCAAAATGTTTTTTTTTTAAATATCAGTGTAAAGTGACACTCAGTATGTTAAACCATTGGCCCTTAAAGTCACTGTCACACTCTACTACCTGAATATATTGTCACTGTCTTAGAAAATGCTTATAAATAATTCTTTTTTCCTGGAAGGTTTTGATCATGAGAAATATATCTGATTTCCTGTTTACTGGTGTTTTCTTATTAATAACTTCTATGACTCTATTTTTGGACTAATTTGCTTTTCTCAACTAAAAACTTAAACAAAAGATTTGAGCACCAAAGTTTTGAATTTTATTATGGGGTATTTCAACCTAAATTTTCTAGGATATCTTGTTAACTCTTACTTGAGAGTTCTTCTAGTTTTGTTCTACATAAAGTGATTTTTTTAGTTTACCACCCTTCTAGGTAGGCATAATTTTTGAGTTAAAGCATCACAATTTTATACATTTTAATGCATTGAGACCCTCTTCCTATTCTAAATTGCATCAGATTCTTGATGTCCTTTGCTGAAATTTTGGTGATATGATTTTCATATTGTAAATTGTAAAATTCATTGGCTTACCAAGGGGGTACTGTCTATATCTAAAAGGCTGATCCCATCACTATAAAATCTAATGCATTTTCCTTTGTATTCCACAAATGCCAAGCGTAGCAACTTGATTTCATTTTATAAATGAAAACAAACACAAACTCCATCACTACTCCTTCCTTAGTGTGCTCTGGTAAAATCGTGCTCCTGGTTTTGAACTTAGCATGCCTTGTATTCCTGTACTCAGAGTGGACAGGTAGCATGAGAATGAGTATCTTTATCTGACCTTAGCCTAGGTGGGATTTCTGTAAAAGGAGCTGTGTGCTACTTTGGGACCCCATTTGGGAATACCTTTTTTCTTTCTTTTTTTCTTTATCAAAAGGCCTCTCCTTACGCAGCTGAGCAGCTGTACTTGGTGAGCAATGTCACGGAGACTGAGTATGCAGGTATTAAAGTGTCAGCTGTGTAACTCTCTGGAGTTATTTTCAGCTTTGGTAGCTAACACAGGAACACAGAACAACTGCTTAATAATCCTCACCAGCAGAAAGGAATTGTATCTGTGGAGACAGAGGTTCATCTGATCAGTGTAACACAATGTGGAGTGAGGCAAGGTGCTTGGATCTGAAATATTTGTAGCTGGCTGTCAAAATCCTCTACCAGTTCCACCCTGAAAATTTGCTTTCTTTAATGCGTGCCTTCACAAGCACTCTTCATTTCAAGAGTCTTTCCATGTGTGCAACATCCTTTTTACAATCATAATGGGTCAAAGTCACACTTAACCCTCAAAACTATGGGAAAAAGGGCTTTCTATAACCTCAAAAAGTAATATGGGAAAACAGGCTTTTTAATGATGGGAGAGGGATTTTCAGTAAATTTAATTAATATATTTTGTACATTTATTTCTGTTGTATCACTAATATAGTTATTCTCTGTGCCAGAGACCTAGCAGACAAAAATATCTCAAACTGCCAGTTATTCTTATAACTGGCTTCACCTCTCCCCCAGGAAATCATAAAACCTATTGATTCCCCGAATTTGAGAGGTACAGAAACAAGATAACTCTATAATGGACTTATTTCTTTTACTCATCTCTAGGTGTTCAATGCTGGCCCCAAATGAAGCCATAACACAGGGCAAGGCAGATCTCTCACCTGAAGTGCTGTTCTCTCTCTCATGCTGTAACTCAAGCAGACTTTACAGACTCGTCAGCCATGCTGTCTCCTATGTTTTGTCTTTTGAAGGAAATGTGTAGAAGGGGGATTATCTGCATCCCTGCATTGTTATGGATTAACTGGAAGCTGGGCTGAGGTTTTTTTGCGTAGTGCATTGTTATCTCAAAGCTACAGCAGTAACTAGGGGTTGTATTCTGTTCACTGCTCAGTGCAGGTTCTGTGCTTGCTGGGGCTCTAGCTCTGACTCACTCTGACACAAGTTCTGCCTGCACCAGGAGACACAGCCAGGAGAACTCCATGTTCTTTGGTGAGAGATTCCCTAAGGATAACTAATGCTGCTTGACCTTGGAGATAAATACAAATTTGGCTGGTATATCCCATTACATCCTGATCTCACACAGTAGATCCTGTACAGGTGACACATTCCAGCTGTCCCATCCCTGGAAGTGTTCATGGCCAGGTTGGATGGGGCTCTGAGCAACCTGGTCTAGTGGAAGCCGTCCCTTCCCAAGGCAGAGGGGTTGAAACTAGATGGTCTACAGGGTGCCTTCCAACCTAAACTTTTCTATGATTCTGTGATTCATGGAAAACGTTTCTGATCTATGTTACCAATCATGCTGCAAAGAAATATTTGTGCTGCATTGCCCTTTGCTCAACTAGGATGACCTTCATTTGGATCACATTATAGTCATTGTCAGAGAAGGGAACAGAGACAGGTTAGCCTTTAGAAAATGCTTTAGAAACCTTTGTCTGGGTGCTGCATGAAGCATCTTTTGAGATTTGGCATGCCCCTGTCACTTTTATTTATAGCCTCCTGTCTGTTGTTTCCATTCTACGTGAGACAGAAGGGGTTTTCTGTGACAAATTAAAGAACAAACAAAGGAAAAAATGCCAAAAATCATGGAAATTACATCAAGATGTACAAGAAAAAGTAATAGACACCTTAAATTTTTTCCAAATTTTTCTGAAATTAATCCCTATTCTTATAGTTGGGTTTGCTAAGCATGAACTATATGACTAATAGCTTCCTTTTAGCTCATGCTATGGAAACAAGACGTTTGTGTGGATTTCTTAGAATTTTTCTTTCCTTTGGTAGTTGATGTCATCTGTATTCATTGTTAGGCATGTGGTGTTCAGATCTTTCAGATCTACTTCCCAAACTAGTGTTTTTCTTGATGTTGTTCCTCTTTCTTTTGACTGCCATTTAAAAAATTTGTTCTTTTTAACATTCACTGGTATTATTATTATTATTATTATTTATTATTATTATTTCTCAGTTATATAGAAAATTGAATTATCTAGGTAGATATGCAGTAGCTACTGGTATATTTTTGTATTTTCTGTAACAGGTATGTTACCTACTCATCCTCAGACTGCTTTATGCATTTATAGATTGGAGGGAGGGAGCTCATCTCTCATATCAGTGCTGGCCCTTGCTCCTGCTGTTCAGTCTTGTCTCATGACTTATACATGAGCTACTCCTTCACCTACACGCTCATAGATCAGAAAAAAGATTCCAAAATGTCAAAATGTCATTGGAGAAAGAACAGAGAAACCTGTCAGGCAGTCTAAGACACTGATGACAACTATAACTTACAGCCTCTGGTATTCTGACACAAAGGTGTAAAATAAAGATCCTGTGGATGATGGATCTTATGTTGCCATAAATTCAGTGGACCTTTTTACCCCCAAACCTTGCATAAATATACCCAGGCAAAATAACTATAAAAATGTTGCAACTGAGAATAGAGAATATTATCTATTTGCTTTGCATTCCCTTTTGCAGATGAATAATTTGTTGGTTGGACTTACCCTGAGTGGTTATTTCTGACACAAATTTCTGGTGTCCATTAGCTATTTTCTGGGGTAGGCACAAGCATATACATGTTATTATCTCCCACTGAGGAATTCAACTGAGCATTCTTTCCAAGTTGCACTTGCATCAGAGCACAGTTATTCCTGGCAAATGCTAACACACCCTTTTCTTTACACTTCATTTGTTGCCTAATCCATATTATCTAATGGCCAGCCATGGAAAAGGTGTTTCCTTCGGCAATGCAACTTTCTTTTACTTTTTGGGATGGTGACAATACCCCATCCTAAGATTCTCTACAGTGAATGTATTGATAGTGATTTCTTTGCATGTAAGTCCCCCTCCATACAATTGCAAGCAAATTTAATAGCTAGGTTTTAAAGTCAGTTTTTCTTTCAAGCTTTGTCCTTATATTCAGAAGGTGGAACATAAATAGAGCTAATCAAAGGTGATGGCTTTGTATTGCTTTAAAATGTATTTTCATTTCAGAGGAAGTGCTTTGTTTTGAAGATAGGCATGAGAACAATTTTTGCTACTTAATGCCAATAATTTCCAATCTCTCCAGAATATTATTGGTTATTCAGTTCCTCACTCATTTCAAATTATATGTGTAATTCATTTAACTGAATGTCAGGGTCAGAATCCAGCTGTCTACATACAGGCTTCTTGTGCCTCTTGAGATATCCTGATATACATGAGATATCTTCATGGACATCAGAGATGCAATATAGGAAATTTGTACCCCATTGGAGCAGTAGCAGAAAGACAAGTGCACATAGTTCACAGAGATATTAACTCTGATGTATGAGAGCAAACCTGAATCCCACCCTGAAAGTTGTATGAGATCAATCCTATCCTCAGAAAAGCTGCAATAGTAATTTTTAGCCAATTATGCCTTACAAACATCCTATAATGCTAAATAAAATTATGCAGATAAATTCACGTTTGAGATGTGAATTTGAACGTCATTTGACATAATTTATTTTCATGAGTGTGACTTTTGCACACTTACTACACACTGGGAAAAAACCCAAACCAAAGCAAACCACCATATTAAGGACAGACCTTAAGGTAAAGAACAAGGTACGTGTTGCTGTAAGCTTCACCACAACAAACAAATTGTATTTTCTTCAGTGGAACTGCATGTGTTTCGTTGGCTTGCAAGATCACTTCTAGCAGTGCCATCTAGGGGCTGCAGCCACAGCAGCGCTCTCATGAAGAGGGATTGCCAAACCCATTTTTCTGCCTCACTGGCACTGCTAAACAGTTCAATAAGATTCATTTGGAATTTTAATATTTCTTTGTTCAGCGAGCTTCAGTGAATCTTTTTTTATTTTATCTGAAATATAGAGACGTGAGGAAAAAGAAAGTGGTTTTGACTTGATTTTTAAATGAAATGTCTTTGTGAAAAGCTGGCTCTGCTGAAAGCAATGCAAAAGCTTTCATTGATGTCTATGAGCTAAAATTTCACTTGATTACTTTTCCTATTTAAGCACATTCCTCCTTTAATGAAATACATTTACTTCTATAACATTTGAGACAGACAATTCTAAGGCTTAATCTTTCTGTAGAATCTTTAAACTTGAGTTGAAGGGTTGAAAGCAAATCAGAAATAATAACCAGACATTTATGCTTTCTACTCAAGAGACTGTGCAGAAATGCATTGCTCTCTCTTTTTCTGTTTTCCTTCCCTTTCCAATACACAAAACATTTCATCCATCAGCAGCTACTGCTTCAAAGCCTCAAAGACTCCATAAATCCTGGATTATCTCTGCAGTCTCTAAAAAGAAAGAAAATATTTGAGGTATGACCTTCTTCTTCTTAAATTATCTGGTAAAAGCACAAGTAGCTAATGATGTCAGTAAAATTAAAGTGAGTAAATTAATAGCATCAGAAGAATTATCAGCAGATATTTTGGTCCAGCTTCAAACAATCATCTCCTAGTTTTGTTTTTCCCTCCTACCTATTTTGCTTTAAAGGTTTTTGGGTAGAGGAATACTCATGATAATGTGCTTATTGTCAATTACTAAGCCTCCCATGGATTTATAGTATAAATTACAAAATTATGTGGAAAACTGAGATATTGCAAAAAGCCAAGACACTGTGAAGAAAATACGTGTTTGCTTTAATGTTACTATTAGCTATCAGTACACTGCATTAAAAAAAAACCAACATGAACTGGGGAATAGAATAGGTGAGAAGGAACAGAAAAGGAGGGCCCTCTGGAGATTTCTGAGATTGCTGCTCAGCTGGTGTGCTCTTAGACTTTATCCTGGACTGCCAGTAGCTCAGTCCTAGGCAGCACCCACAAAAAGCTGAGTATCACCACTCTGTGCCTGACACAGTGACTTTTAGAATTCGTTGGCATGTGACTTGGTTGAGGAACAGTTTAGCAGCTGCATGACAATTAAATTTCTATCTTGATGCTTTATCTGATAATACATGTTTAGCTAGGAATCCTAATGCAAGCATTCCCTATCTAAGCTGGCACATCACGATGGGTTTTCATGTTGAAGATAAAGTGCAGCTGATGAAGGGAGGAAGGATTTCTGATTTTGAGCTTCTGAAGTGATTTTATTTTGGTTCAAGCCAGACATCGCTTTTGACCAGGTGGAAGGTTTACAGTGTCATAAATAGTTTTGCTGTTAAGTTCATAGCTGCTTTCTTGGGAAACCAGACATGCGACGCAGCTACCAGGCAGCTAAATTGTAGATAAAGCTGTGGCTTCTACAAGCTTCCCATCAATACGGTTTGGGGACACTGACACTTGTAAAGTGGGATTTGGAGCACCTCCCATGGCCTAAAATGGGGTGATCAGAATAAACCCAGCTGTGCCTTTGGAAAAATGGATCTGAAAATATTTGAGTGTGCCATGCTGTCCCAAAGCTTTTGATTACTAAATCTGTCTTTCCATAACCAGCCACCACAGCGATTTATTTTTACTGTTGGGAAACCTAAGCTTGTGGAGATGAGCATATGTGTTGTGGGAGCTAATCACAGAGGGCATGGTACCACCCTGGAATTTCCCCCACTGCACTTGGTGAGGGGATGATCCTCACCATGGTACCCTGGAGACATGGAAACAGTCACAGCTGGGTGTGTCCTGCATGTAAAGAGACAAAGCATGTCAACAAATTTTATTCTGTGACAAATTATGGGACCTGAGGCTTCCTTGGTCTCAATGTGTTGTCAATCCACTTTTGAGGGTTTTGATTTGGTCCCTTGCTGTTAATTTTAATGCATCATAAATATCATAAATATCCTTTCAGTACAGATGGAATTCTGCTGTGTTTGAATTTTTTGTTTTGGTTTTTTTTTGGTTTTTTTTTTTTTTTTGTTGTTTCTCATGAAAATGGCATCGCTGAATTGGAGTATAAACATAAGGATATAATCACAGAATCACAAAGATCACTATGACAGCCTATGGGAAAGCTGTGTGATTTCTTTTTTTTTTCCCCTCATGGAAATTGAGGAAGCTAAAATTTTCTTTCCACCAACATTATACTAAAATACAGTTGTCTGTGAAAGCACTCCAACCAGGACAAGAAATAATAACATGAATACATTTCATGTGGTGGATGAGTGTTTATGGAAACATCTTCACAATATTTATTTCTTTCTTTAGAAGTACTGGTTTTTATGGCTAATAAAATTTATTAGTAGAAAATTTGAAAACAGTATAGCCACAAAAAGCACTATTATTTTGTGTGGTTTGGCTTCTTAACAGCTTGACTTTAGCTTTGTATCTGCTTCCTGATTATTATTTTTCTATCACTGGTGATAAAAATAAAGGAGATGGAATAACTCTTTAACTGAACTCATACTTTACTGGACATATTCCTATGTAAGATTTTAAACACCATGGAAGTAAAGGTATTTTTAATATTACAACCCACTTAAATGCCTGTTGCTGTGCACAGCCTGCTTAGGCAGAATATCTCTGTCTAAATTCAGTTCAGACCACATCCTGATTTTGAAAGAAATATTTTCCTGGTAACTTTAGTGAAATTGGGATTTAGTTCTACACAGAGATTCCATTGTTTGGATCAATTTTAATCTAGCAGTTTTTCTTCTTGAACACATCTAGTTAAAATTTTGTTCTAGAAAAATCTGGTTTTGAGTACAAATTGCTTCAAAGCAGTGGGAGCATCCATGGATTCATTCAAAGGTCTCCAAACTTGGCCTGTGATTACTTTTACATATCACCTTCACATCAGTGTTGACATATCTAATGGACATTACAATGTTGCAGGGATCCTCAGAAAGCAGGGAGCCATAAGAGGATGTTGTTTGTTGAGCTGCCATGGGGCTTTATGCCTGACTCATCTGATGGAAAGTCTCAAATCCTAGAATCATCTCATATTATCACCGAATAGTTTGGGTTTGAAGGGACCTTAAACACCATGTAGTTCCAACTCTCCCGCCATGGGCGGGAACACCTCCCATCAGACCAGGCTGCCCAAAGCCCCATCCAACCTGACCTTGAACACTTCCAGGGATGGAGAAGCCACAACTTCTTTTAGCAATCTGTTGTAGTGCCCACCTACATGCCATTCGAGAAAGAAGTCGTTGTATTCTCTTCACCATCTTTAAAGCATGTTAAATGATGTCAGCATGAGCACTCAGGTGTGAAAGAGAAGCAAGGAAAGGGTTTTCCTCTTTAAATCATCCAAAATTAGAGATTTTTACTGCAGTAAAACCATAATTAAACTTCAGTGACAAATTACAGAGAATTCAGAAAATTAAATTGACATGGCTTTCTGGAAACAGGGGTACAGCATCTCCTTACTACCTCAGAAAGAAAGAGAAATGCCTTCCAAAGAAGCAGAAAACAAAACCTCTGGGGACAAAGGGCTCAGATAAATGAGTGATAAATACAGACACAAGCAATGCTTGAATAATTATTATTTTCCACGTGAAAGAGAATTTCCATCTTTGCTGTACAAATTCTCCTTGATCTGCTTTGTTACACATTTACATATCAGAGCTGAAGGTCATTGAAGAGTTATAGGGCAGAACTTTTCCATTGTGTTAATCACTTACAGCCCTAATTTCACACTACACCAGTCCTCTGTACTTGGGCTCACAGAGCCCACTGCAATCTCCCTCTAAAAATTCAACCACAAGACCTGCTTGCTCGCAGTGAATTCAAACCAGGAGTATCTAAGACATCCTAGACAGAGAAGGGAGGCATAAATAACTAGGGAAAAAGAATTTTGGGCAAGATGGATGTGGTTTAGTTTCTGGTGCCTTTCAAGAAGCCCCAAGGCATCTCTGAGAGGTGCAGAGCTGCCAGTAATTCTGACCCTATGGGTATGTGGAAATTAGGAGAATACCCATAATTTTAGCTGTGAAGTGGGGAATGGTCTTCTCAGAGTCATAAGGGAACAGAACAGACTAGCTAACAGCTGTGAGCATTTGTTTCTGAGATGGAATTGCATCAGGTTGGGAAGATTTAGATTAGATTAACTCAATATTCAGTGTTTTGTTATCCAAAATTCACCTTTGTGTAGCTTTAGCAAGGGTCTCATTGTAACCTCACAGATCTGCACCCATTCAATCTTCCATTAATGTTCAGTCTTCAGAGTGAGTTCCAGAGTATGGAAGCTTCTATTTAGTTAATATTAATATTTATGATTTAGGTGTCTATAATAATAAGATGTATATAACTACATCTAATTATACATCATTGCATCTGAAGGGAAGTAAAGATTTAGTATTCAAGCATTACTTTTCCAGATGGAATAAAATATTTTTCCAGGTCTTTAATATCCTGCTTCAATGATTATCAAATATTATGGCTTTTTTTTTTTTTTTTTTTTTTTGGCTTTTCCAAGTGTTTTCTATATTCAGTGTTTACCTTCTTTCAAAAATTTTATTTGACAGAAATCCTATTATTTTCTCCATGGTATCCCATGACATGGTGACCAATTTGTGCATTTTTATATACTCCCATAATTTTTTTTTATTCAGTAAAATACAGAAACACAAGCTAAAATCCATCCTTAAGATGGAATGAAATTTTAAAATCGCTTTTACGTGCACTGCTGATTCAAAGCCTTAATATAATTGGGAAGAAATATTAGAGGAAAATCTCGGGATAAAACTATACATAAATGGGACATTTCACAAATAAATATTTTTAGCCCTCTCATTTTTTTCAGTTTCTTCTCTCTAAGCTTCTTATTGAGCATTAAATTCTTTCAAGCTCTATAACACCCTGGAAATCAATGTAATATTACAGGTAGGCTGAACCAGAATATTCTGTGTAGATGCTAATTATTCTTTTTATTAGAGTTTGGATTTAAAAATTAAAACCCATGGTGATTTAGACTTCCTTGTAATTAGATGTAATAATTGGAATTTCTTTCATAGTGTGCTGTGCCTTTGTTTTGAAGGAAGAACAATATTTTATACCTAGCGATATTCAATATTTATCAATTTTCCAACATTTCCTTGTGGCTCTCTCTACTGAAACTTTCCAACATGATCACTTTCTATTATTATGGCAATGCCCATCACTTTTTACAGGCCAATGAGTTTTGCATTAATTTCTTACTTTCCTTCCATTTCTCTGACTGCAATTTGCTGATGGCTCATAAGTGACTTTGTGAGGGGAGCTGATGTTTCTGATAAATGTACAGCACAAAGCAAATAGATCTATGGAAATTTGCCCCAGCAAATTTGACTTTTCAGAAGAGTGAGGTCTCATGTCACAAATAGTTCTTCTGTCATATCCTTCCAAACCAGTTTTTTGAGTGCTTTTGATTATTTATTTCTTAGTCTCAGGCAGCAGCTCTCTGGGTCATCACTTAATATGAGACTGCAGAAAGAGAATGGACTAAATCATTAATTATTCTGTAAATATATTAAATATGTAGCTCAGAAGTAAATTTGGATATTAGCAGCTGTCTAACATGCACCTTTTACAAATAATCCCTTCATGCTGACAGCTGGAATTTCCTGGTTTTGAGGACAATCATCCTCCCTCTCATGGGGAATAACTAATTAAAAGTGTCTCTTCAATCATTCCTCATCATCCAAGGATTCTCTAGTGATGAGGGTCATCTGCACCGGGTCAGCATTTTAGCACAGTCACAGTAATTGAAAAAAAAAAAATGAACCAAAATCCAACTTATTTTCTACAAGTGTCTCTGAGATGTGCTCATTGCCCTGATTTTGGACCTTCCATACTTAAAGATAATAATATCCAGGACTTTGTTGTCATTACTTAAGATGAAAACAATACTCAAATTCAAATCTGCTTTCAGGTTTTGATCAACTAGCCCTAGAGATCTGAAGTGATGAATAAAATGTTTATTTTATTTTCCATGTTTATTGTGTAGATCAGCTGAATTATCAAAATAGCATCGGTGGGTGAATTATAGTGACTTCATACTTGGTTCCAATATTCTTCTGCCTTTGCTCCTCTTTCTAATGTATTTTTTGCTGATAATGCCTTATGTTCATGATAGTAGCAAATTATTGAAACATATAAAACCCCTGCAAGTTATTTTTTATATTGAGTTTTTAATCTTTGATCCAGTATTCCGAACTTTCTAGAAGAAGAAAGCACAAATGGAGGGAATAGAGGCTTCATAGGAATAGAAATCAAAGCATTGAACAATAAACCAAGAACTCCATGGCAGAACAGACAGCAGAGTATGGCAAAATTAGGAGACAGCTGGCCCAGATACAAAACTGAGCCCTGCAAGGTATATTTCCACAACTTTTTTATCTGTATTATTCCAAGGCTTAAATATCCAATCTGGGGTGAAAT
This sequence comes from Entomyzon cyanotis, assembly GCA_024500445.1. Lineage (NCBI taxonomy): Eukaryota > Metazoa > Chordata > Aves > Passeriformes > Meliphagidae > Entomyzon > Entomyzon cyanotis. The sequence continues at coordinate 11,632,320 of JAKEPQ010001017.1, forward strand.
TCAGATTAATTTAGCCTAGAAGGAATGCAAATTTTTTGCTGTTATTCAGATGCTTTAATAGAATTTCATAATACTAGGGGGTTGTCATATATCTAAATAAAAAAACTTCTAATGTGAAGGATGCTTGGATGTTAGTCACAGCTGAGACCGACCGTGATGACTAGAAAACCTATTTCAACAAGCAACAGCTTACATCAGTAAATGCAACCCAACAGGCCAAGGAAAAGAGAATAAATACAGGGAGAGGCTGAGGGAGCTTGTTTGTTTAACTGAGAGTGGGGAATAAGAAGGAGACTTTCGTCTTCAGACACGTAACAAAGAGCTGTAGAGATGAAAGAGCAAGGCTCCTCTAGGAGTTGCACAGTAAAGGAAGAGAGGCTGTGAAAACAAGCTGGAAAAAGATAATTCTGGTTAAATATAAGGAGGAAAGGGGAAAATCACAATGAGAGTGTCTGAGCATAGACACAGGAACTCAGAAAATCTGAGTGAAGTGATTTAACATATACACTGGCCCTTCTTGTAGTGAGAAGGTGGACTGGACAATCTCGGAGGTCCCTTCCAATCTGTTGTTTTATGGGCATGGGAGAGGGTCTGTATTAATAACATAACCATTTATATGATTGCTTCCTAATGCCAAGTTTGAGCCCTAGTTTCCTTTTATGTATATTATAGATGTAGCCTATAATTCTGCCAGTGTATGATAACCACCAGTAGTGCATATAGTGGTATAACATACATATTTAGCCCATTTAAATACTTCTAGCCAGCCTGCAACACCCATCTATAACTAACAGGTGATTTCAATTAGATAAGACTCTTCAGCCATGTTGTTAAAAAATTGAGTATAATTTAAATTTTGTAGGATAAATTATAATGACAGCTCCATTGGCCAAATGATGAATGTTCTTTTTACTCAGATTTACACAACAATGCCTGGGACTGGTCAGTTGCTTTGTTTTGTTATAATCAGATTCTGTTCTGTAGACCCACTTCTTACTAAGATACCTTGCTCACATATTAACAGTGGCTGATGTTGTTTAGCATCTGCCCAGAGTCCACAAGCATAATCAGGAAATAAAAATTATTTCAATCAGAAGATAAGCAATTTTGATTCTCTGAAAGCATCTAAATCATCCATAACTGTGAATTCTGCTTTCAGGATCATTGCTTTTCCCCATTACTTGCACTGAAATTAATGTTTTCTGAAAGCAAATAAAAGTAAAATTAAATATTTTCCGATACAAATCATAATTGGGCACTTGTCTGATAAGATGGTTTTATTTAAACAAAATGTACTCTTGTAACACGGCATTTCCGATTCTACAATCCCCTAATCTTCAGGCTGCTTCTGTTCTCCAAGTCATCATAATTAAAGGCAGGTGTTCAATTTAGCCACCAGAAGGGATGAGTTAATGCTGTAATTATTAGTTGTAAAAGATTTCTAATTAGAATTATAAAGTGTTTAGTTGTGAAAAATGCAGGTAGATGCTCATAAGAATTTTTTTTTAAGTACATAAACACCTATCTCCAATAAAATAACTAGGACTTCAGCTCTTAAGTATATTCAAAATGTCATTAGGAGCTTATTTATGTCTCAGGGCAATAATTAAAAATGTTCTTTTGTATGAGATTCAGATTTAAATTATTATCCAAGCTTGCTGGAAACCAATATGTATTACTAACAAGAGTTTAATTTCCTCCTTTGTTACTAACACAATGGAAAGCATTATATTGCATTGTAGCATTTTATCCTGATTTTCTATTTTCAAGTAGAAAACAAAAGTTTTTTTCAAACACTTCTGACCTAACGACCTTATTATTAACAATGTAAAACATTTAGTAGACATAGATTTCTTTTTTCTTTTTCCTCAATAGATCCTGAACATTATATTGTAAACAACATTTCATTTTTGCCTTTAGCTTGTACTAGCAGGTGCTATACCTTATGAAGAGTTTACTACTGCTTCATTCTTTAGGTTTTATGAATTGATCCCAAATCTGTTTAAAGCATATTGTGCTCTTTTGTAAATTTCAAATTTTCATAGTTTTCTCATCCTTTTTATTTTCTTGTTGTTGAAAAATGCAAAATTATCAACAAACTGTGTAAAAAAGTACCCTATAAAAATATCTGTATAATAAACACTTCTAAATTAGCTGTTAATACTCAGGAAAGAGATCTTGGAATTGTTATAGGGGTTTATTTGAAAGACTAGTATCAGTCTATGGTATGGTCAGAAGACAAATAGAATATTGAACTATAAATAAAAAAGGGGTAGAGAACAAATAGTTGTCTCTATTTCATTGGATGGTTCCTTCCATGAAGTTTTAATGAGACAAGTATTTGTCATATTGTCACAACCTAAATATAAGAAATAGAAGAGTACTGAGAACAATGACATGGAGGATCAGAGGAATGGAAAAGCTTGCATGAAGAAAAATTGTAAGGACTTTTCCATTTGAAAAAGAGATGATGAAAGGTAGGATCATAAATGAGGTCCACAAAACTGAAGACAATATAGGTGTATCACTTCTCAGGATGAGTAGAGTCTACCCTTCACCCTTTGAACTACAAGTAGACAATTTCTACTAGTGAACGTTAAAACATACATTTAACAAATGTTTTATTGAAACACTAACAGCTCTACCTACCATCTGTAATCTGCTAAAAAACAATATAAGATTTTAACGTGAGTTTATAATTTTCTATCAATAAATAATAGACTTAAGTGGCTGAAGACTTTTAGTGACTGAGATGTTTTACTGCTTATTATTTGTCTTTTCTACTCATAACTTCTAAAATGGCTTTCTGACTAGTATATACTCATTGTTTAAAGTAACCTTTTTTTTTAAAAGCTAAAATAGAATCACAGAATGACAGAATCATTTATGTTGGAAAAGACCTTTAAGATCATTAAATCCATCTGTTAATCTAGCCCTGTCCAGTCTACCACTAAACTACATCCCTAAGTGCCACTTTTAAATACCTTCATGGACAGTAAATCTACCACTTCCCTGGGCAGCCTCTACCAATGCTTAACAACCCTTTGAATGAAGAAGTTTTTTCCTAACACCCAGTCCAAATCCTCTCCAGGGCAACTTGAGGCCATTTTCTCTTGTCCTATAGTCTGTTGCTTGGGAGAAGAGACCAACACCCACCTGGATAATTCCTTTCAGAGAGTTGTAAAGAGAGATAAAGTTCCCCCCCCCCCGAGCCTCCTTTTCTCCAGGCTATAAACCCCAGCTCCCTCAACCACTCCTCATCAGATTTGTGTTCCAGATCCTGCCCCAGCTCCATTGCCCTTCTCTGAACATGCTCCAGCAGACCTGCCATGGTAAGGGGTGAAAACAGAAATATGACATATAATGTTTATGCTTTCCTCCTTCAATCAAGGTCAATTTCTATGTTAGTGTTAGAATGTCTCTTGCACCAGCACAGGATCAACACAAATTAATTAGTGTTCAGAGGTCTTGGTTCCTCCCATATTCCCCCATCAGCTTAGTTTCACCAACTTCCTACAAATGGAAGAGTTTGTTGTCCTCTACATGTTCAGCTACACTCAGGTAGCAAGAAGGACACTGTGTCATTCTGGTTCTCTGTGTTTTCCTGCCCTTTTTCCCCCACTTTTTCTATAGTCAGAGGCAGTTTTGCTGATCCATAAGGAGAGCTTATTTCTTATTTCTTCTCCAGAATGATTATGGACAGATCATGATAATTTAAATGTGAATTAACAAATATATACATTGAGATCAACTAGTACCTCCTTTGTCTGAGTAATTCTTATTAAAGAGCATAGCTCTTCACAAGCTGACTTAATTCAGCCTTTTTGAGGCCAGCAGGGGATAACCAGGTAGCTTCAAAGTAAGAGGAAAAGAACAGAAACAGAACTACCATGTTTAGACAGAGTGAAACAGGTGTTTCTATTCACAATCTTCTCTTTTAAATAAAAATAAAGTGATAATCAATAAAGGAAGACTCACCTGGCATGGGAGAAGCAAACCAAAAACCTACAACTTTGCCTATTTAATCTTTCAGACCTGAACTTTTTTCAAAAAGATTTCATTTTATTTAGTGGGGAATTTTCTGCTGTGCTTTCCAGTTCTTTCCCAGACCAATTAAATCAGACAGTTTATTTGATGGGTGTTTTGTTCCAAGAAAAGTGGAAGTGTGCTCACCTCATCTTTTTCTTCTGTCCTTTCTGATTTTTACAAATTAATGTCTTTCTACTTTTTTTCAGTGGAATAACAGTGAGAAAAGATAAAGGCTTTTGACTTCTATATTAAACTTTATACTTTGTAGTTCACTAATCTAGAAAATATATGAACAGTTTGAAATATTTTCTTCCTAACAGAGGATTTACAAAAGAAACAAAAAATTGATAAAATTGATTCTGCACTAGTTGTGATAATGTAGTAGTGATGCATTCTATGTTGCCCAAAACATTTAAATACATTAGAAAATAAAACACCAAAACACACCTAGATTTGCCTTACATTCTTTCAAAATATAATACTACTGACCTTCTGTGAAATCCTGACTTGTGTTGGTGAGCTGCTGTTTCCATTAAAAGCCTCATTCAAATACTAATGTTGTATGAGTGAGTGGTCTGCAGCATCAACAAAAGAAAGACAAAAATGCACAGCTCATTTGTAAATATTAAGATCATGTATGCATCAATTTGTGCAGCCATGGGGTTTGAAAACAGCTTCATTCATTTCAATTTCCTGTTAGTGAAATCAGGGGATTCATCAAAAGCAATTGCTAGAAGAATATTACCTACTTTGGACTTGAGAACATGTATAAAAAACTAAAAAAGAAGATCACAATAATTTTATAAATTAAACTGATATCTGTCTCTTCACCCAGAAAAAGATTAAGTGTGGACAGCTAAAACCTATAAACTTGTAACTTGCTTTCACGTTTCTCAATGCTCAGATTTTATTTCAGTTATCAGTGCTGACTATGAAAAATAAATGTTTGATTGTGCTGGTTTTGTCTGGAGTAGAATTAATGTTCTGCAAAGTAGCCAGCACAGGGCTGTATTTTGAAATTTGTATTTTTGTATTTTGTATTTTGAATTTTGTATTTTGAATTTTGTATTTTGAATTTATGCTGGAAAGAGTTTTGATAACACAGGGATGGTTTTACTATTGCTGAGCAGTGCTCACACAGAGCCAAGGCCTCTTCTGCTTCTCACCCACCCTACCAGACAGGGGGCTGGGAGTGCACAGGGAGTTGGGAGGGGACACAGCCAGGACAGCTGACCCTGACTGACCCAAGGGATATCCCAGACCATAGGGTGTCATGTTCAGCATGTAAAGCTGGGGGACAAGAAGGTAGGAATGTTCACAGTGATGGTGTTTGTCTTCCCAAGTCACTGTTAGACATGATGGAAACCTGACCTGGCATAGCTGAACACCTGCCTGTCCAATAGAAATGGGGAATTCCTTGTTTTCCTTTGCTTTGCCTAATAAACTGCCTTTATCCCAGCCTATGAGTTTTCTCACTTTTACCCTTTTGATTCTCTTCTCCATCCCCAGGGGCAGTGAGCTGGGTAGGGGTTAGTTTTTAATTGGAGCTAAACCATGAGAGGAAGAAAGTAAGAAAGTTGGATTTTCTATGCTATCCATTTCTTCACTAAGCCTCTTAGAACAGAAAAATAAATGCAGAAGCCATCAATGAAGTTATAGGAAAGCCTAATAAGTTCTTTCTTTGCCTTGAAGACCATAACTTGTGTTCTGACCAGAGCAGACCATTCGAGGTGTACCAAGCACTATACCTGGATACAGGACAGACTGCTTTCTTGTATTGCATGTGTTACATTAACTATACAGGGATGGCAAAGTGGGGGTTTCTGTGGCCTAATGCAGAGACAAAAACTGTCCAGGGCTAAGAGAATAAGCTTAAGAGCACATCCACAACACTTCTGATTCATAAAGATCTCAAGGCCCTCAAGGCACAGGTTATTGGAAATGGAGGCTGTTGGACCACTGTCTTCTACTAACAGATTTTTTTGGGGATGAATTCTGGGCTTGATGGGAATTTGGCTTGACACAATATGATTCTTTTTTTTCTCTGGGTTTGTGTACTTTTCTTTTAACAAAATAAACTAAATGTATTTTCCAGAGCAAGGAGTGACAGTCTATCCAGCTAAATCAGCATCAGTTTAAATTGAATTGTCATGATTCATCTCATTTCCCTGCAGAAATCTCCAGTGTGAATGCCTACGTCAGAGCTAGTAATCCCCATCTTATTCTCAATGGAGACAAATAGGCAGTTTCAGGCTGTGATTCAGTGTATCTTAGGGTAGATATCTAAAATTCATTATATCATAAAACAGCATTAACTGCCAATGCTGTGAAATAAATCTATGGCAACACCCTAACAGGATATTTACTGTAATAAGGTTTTCACATGGCCTTTTGACCCCTCATGTGAAATAACTGGGATCCAATCAGATATTTAAATCTAAGAATTCATTTCTCTTACACAAGGTAAAGAGGTAAAACTGCTTTTTTACTCATTTGACAGGCCATTAATAAGTATACTTTACTTTTATTTCTGAAATAATTTCAATTTCAATATTTAAAGAAGCATGAGAATTGCCCTGCTGCAAAGCAGGATTTAGCCATGTATTTGGTCCCCAGGAGCAACAATAAGGGAAGATGCCTATAGAAGTCATCAAATCCTGTCACTGACTACAACCTAGTCTTTTTCATTCCCCCAGCATCAAGAACTAGGAGGTTTTTTTTTAAATATTAGAAGTTACACCCCTACCTTTTCAAGGTTTTTTTAATGGATGTACAGTCTATGATTTTTTTATTACTCCTTTCATACCAGTTTCTCTTGATATCAGCTTTTGGAGGTTAATTTTTCATTTCATAAAGAGGAGTTTCAGATATTTTTTTAAACATGTCTCCTGCAAGCTTTAGACAATGTCCCACCTTTCTTGTGGTGTGATTTTTGGGTTAAAATGTCAAAGAAACAACCAGTTAGTTCTATATTCCCCTTAACTTCTCCCTTTTCACTTTGCTAACCATTATCATATTCTTCGTCAGATTTTCCTCTCCAGAGCTCCTCCCTTTCCCAGGGCAGCTGCTCCATTCACTTTATCACTGTGATTAAGTTACTCTGAACATCTCTTTAGCTCCACAACATACCTCTTGAGATGAGATCAGCACATAGCACTTGAAGGTGTGGATACATAAGGCTTTTTACTGCACCAACAATGCTTTCTCTTCTGTTTGCCGTGCCTTTCCTGATGATGCTCAACATTTCTTGAACTAGGACTAATCCTAAGCACTGGAAGCTTCAAATAAATGTCCCAAACCAGGACCAAAGGAAGCTTGGTTTTCCACAGGCTGTGCAGAGAATCACCTAGCTTTGAATAGTCTCCTACATTAAAGCCTAAAGGTAGATGGTATGAAAACTTTCTGAAATTTTTAAAAAAAGCATATTACATGAATTCTTCTGAATTTCCTCGACTTTGTACCTAAAGATGTTTAGCATTTCGAAAGACCAACCCTAGTGTTGTAACTCCCATGGATTCAAGTGAAATCTGAATAAGGAAAAGATAGTACCGTTTATATCTCATCACTTAAGAATCAGATTTACCTTGTTGGGGTTAAATGGATCATAAGCGATAAATGGGTTTTTGCAGAGGTTTAAATCCCATGCAAAGAAAATAAACAATGAATTAGAAATTACAGGAATTTGACATGTAAGGGTTTTAGTACAAAATATAAACTTCCCAAGAGGGTAAGAAACATGAAGATTCATTGAGTTCATGGACAGCCTCAGTTTCCTTCAAGGGTTTTTAACTAATTATATACCACTTGGACCTTCATTCAGAAAAAGAAATTAGAAGACAGATCATGGTACTTGAAGAAATTTATAGTAGTTACAGCTACCACAGTAATGAATTAGTAATGCTTTCAGTCTAGCATGACACTTCCTCATTAGGCTTTTTTCATTACATAACCTTTGTTCCAGTACTTCTCTTTATCTTGATGACAAATATATTGTGTGGTAGTTCACACAGAGAATGACTCACAAATCCACACAAGCACTCACACAAATCACAGTGTTTCACATGGGGCAGTCAGGTAAGGCCAAATACTTATTATAGAAGCAAAGAATCATAGAATGTTTTGGGTTCAAAGGAACCTTAAATATCATCTAGTTTCAGTGCCCTGCCATGGGGATCACCTTCCACTAGATCAGGTTGCTCAAAGGCCCATTTGACCCAGCCTTGAACACTTGCAAGGATGGACATCCACAAGTTCTCTGAGAAACTTGTTCCAGTGCTTCACCATCCTCACAGTGAAGCTCACAGCTAGAGACAAATTCTGCCAGGGAAAGCCAAGACTCTAAGTTAAGATGCTGGGCCATGAAGTTTATTAACCACAGAATCAAAACTTGGTGAATGTTTTTAACTTTTTTTTTGTTACTGAAATAATAGTCACATGTGGGAAAATGTCCTGTATAACCACCTTCAAGGGATTTTCGAAACTCCCTCCTCTATCCATCCTACAAGTCTCCCCTTACTAGCTTGTATAAAATACTTCACGAAACCATCTATTAATTCAGCATAGAAAGCAGTGCCAATCCCTCCTGGAAACAGCTGTACACTAACTGCCAGATATGAGTCTTTCTTCTGCATTGTGAAACAACAGCTCTAGGGTCTCACTTTAGTGAACATAAAGGGTGTAACAATGTGTGGTGATGCATCAGATGGAAACATAACGCATTAAATCCATTTGAGAAATCTCATGTAACATTAAGAGGGGAAGGAGGAGTGGTGGGTGGTAAAAACAAAAAACACCAAACGGCAAACCAAAGCAAAACCAAAGCAAAACCAAAGCAAAGCCTTCCTTGCAGTTACTACATTTCTGTTCCTTTAATGTAAACACAGAAAAGATTCAAGAGGGCAGGCAATGTCAGTTGTAATTCTGCTGGCTCCAATTTCTCACAAAAGCATTTGCCTTAGCTAAGATGCTATTCTAAAAGTCAAATCTGGGGATTATTTTTATATGTTCCTTGTAAAATCAGTGAAGAGAAACACACACCTGAAAACCCCTAATTTATTACAGCTCAGAAATTCTACTGTGCACTAGACCAGCCTGTATGTTGTGATTTGTGCTGTGCTACAGCAGTCACTTCTTTGTTCTTTGTTCATAAGGTGCCTTACATGTGTGATACATTTTGCCTCCTGAAGGACCTCCTTCAGCAAATCTTTTACCATATTTGATATTTGATTCTTTTTTGTCCCAATAACTCCCTCATTATTGAGGTGTTTCAGCTGAGGAATGGTTAATCCATCCATGAAACACTATAAGTGTCTCATTATCAATGTCTCGTTAGTGGAGAGCTGTAGGCAGGATTTCATGGTATGTAAACATAACTAAATGGTAGATATAAATTATCTAATAGATGGTATTGGAAATAAAGGGGGAAATAGAATGAAATGCAGCAAGATGGGAAATAAAAAAAAAAAGAGTAAAAAAGCAGGTAGCAGTATGGTTACTGAAACTCGTGAAGGCAGCCTGATGTCCCATTGCTTGATGATTCATTTTTAAATGGCTTTTTTCAGTAAGCAGTGAAGTCAGAAGCATCTGAAGCTTTTGTATTTGTAAGAGTTTGTGCTGCTGTGGATGCTCTGGAGACTGAGAACCTCGTGCTAATGTCTCAGCCTCAGCTTGGCCATTTTTAGGTATCTTTAATCTCCCCTAGCTCCTGCTTATCTTCAGCTTCTCATCCATTCACTCAGCTTTGTCTGAAAGTGGTAGACAGGCTTTGAATATAACAAAACCAAATGAACATTTGAATAGGAAAAATCCTTTTTTTAGGAACTTTTCTTCTGTAGGAAGCTTGTCTACAAATGGTTATATCAGCTGAAATTTCTTTTATATGCTTTTCTGTAGAAAGCTATTAACAGAAATTGCACCTTTGAGTGCAATTGTAAATTCTAAGTCTTAGTAATTTATTTCTAAAATTATTTGAGGGTCCTACTTCAGTATTCCACAAATAGTTCAATGGCCATGTGAAATATTTTTGTCCCAGGGTTGTTAAAGTCATTAATAGTTTATATATGGGCACTTCTGAACAATTCCAAGTCTTATTAAAGCCAAGCCTGTACCCTAGTTACTGTTAAGAATATAAGAATACTCTACTGAGTGAGAGCAAAGATATATTGATGAGAACTCTTCTAGTCATTCTAATTTTCCTTTAAGTACAAAAGCTACTGCTACTGGAAAAATTCAACATCATTCCATTATTCCAGTAAAAAAAGAAAACTTAATCAATTGTTAGTGTTCAATGAACTTTATCCCATGGATCCAAGGGGTGTTTAAGAGGTTTTCCTCATTTACTGGAATGCTGCTGTCTCATGCTTTCTCTCTTGCAATGTAGCATCTAAGCTCTAGCTCCTGATAGCCTGCTGGACACTGTGTAGCTGCCACAGAGGAATGTCCATGTCTCAGAGCAGGATGCCATGTATATGCTGGGTTGTAGCTGAACTGATGGCTACACTACTTTCAGTGTCAGGACTGGTTTGGAGCCAACACTTCCCTCATGGTATGCTGAGGGTGGCCCTGCCCTTAATGTTTCTCTAGCAAAGAAAAGCAAAACAAATTTATTTTTTCACTCTTACTGTGTTTTATTCTAAGATTTTCTATTTAGCGTTCCACATTGGAAATGCATCCTTTTCTTTAGTATAGCACAGTTGGCTTCTGACTAGTCAAGCCTCATGCTTTATGACTTGCCATTTGCAGTGCGCTCTCAACTGGCAGCAAAAACATTCTATTGTTCATATGAAACGTGGTAACTAGTGTTTATATAACATATTTCCAAATGTACAAAAATTAAGAAAGGTGACTTAGATATTAGTGGAAAAATATGATAAAAGAACAAGCTGAAAGTTAGAATATGCACCATTCAGTCAAGCTATCACATCCGGGAATAACATGAATCTTTCTGGAGTTGCTCCTGTTAGGGCTCTGCCTATTTTTCTGTCTCTTTACAAAAGCCAGTGCTGCGATTCCTTAACATTTTGGAAATGAAAATAGTCGCAATGAATATGAAAGAGAACATTTGAGTTAATTTGTAAGATATGCGTAAATAGTGGGAAGATGCATACCTGACATTTATATAATTTTTATAGTTATAGGCAACATGTTAATGTTCAAACCACCACCTCTCTTCACTCAATCATTTTACTTGGCTCAGTTGAAGCAAAATATTGAGTTAATCAGTTGCAGAAATCTTTTGGTATAGGCAGCTCTTACTTTATTCTAAGACAATGGGATGAACACACTTAAATCACAATAACTGTATCTAATAAAGTCTAATCATATCTAATCTAAATCAGACCTCCTTCATCTTAGAGCCATTCCCCTTTGTCCTTGTAAAAAGTCCCCTTGCAGCCTGCTTGTAGCCCCTTATAGGCACTGGAAGGCTGCAGTAAGGTCTGCCCAAAGCCATTCCTTCTCCAGGTGGAACAGCCACAGCTGTCCCAGCCTGCCAGTATAACACAGAGGATCATGTCGAGGTGATAATCCCTTCCTAAACCACACTGGTTAGAGACTGTGTAAAGTGCAGCAACAGGATTATTAGTAGGTTGACAATGACTTAAGAAGCAAAAATAATAGAACTAAACATCTGTGATTTACCTCCACCAGATGCACCCTCTAATTGTGTGCAAACATCTGAAAAGTATAAACAACAAGGAAAAACTCAGACAGACGTGTGTGGGCGAGAGCAGGTGCAGTACAGCCCATGAAATATGGGTGAACCACAGGAGGGACCATGATTCACTAAGTCCTTTATTTTTTCTCCTTTTTCTTATTCTTTCCAGTTTTATATTCTGTTCAATATAGCTAAAGATTTTATATTAAATTCTCAGAGTGCTGGAGGCTGTTTCTGAGTCATGGGTAGCTTGTTACATTAAGCTCCTTGGTTTGTTTCTGAAATGTGTTATATAAAAAATATATTTCATTCAGATGATAGATTTTTTTTCCCCTTTATATGTTCCTTTGGTATTACATGAAGAAGTAAATAGAAACACTCAGTTGACCTGCATAATAAGTCTGATTTAGTAAGCCCCTGTGACATCAACTCTTACTTAACTCTCAAATTAAACAGCTCTGGTTTGTTTCATCACTCCTCCTATGGCAGTCTTTTCATGCCTTTAATAATTTTCATTGCTCTACTAGAGACTTCTTCTATTTCTGTTATCTCTTTCTTTGAGATGGTATGCCCAGAATTGAGCATGAGAATCAAGGGAGGACGTGCCATCAATTTATATAATGGCATAATAATAGTTTATGAATTTGGGACATTGCTGGACTCACTGCATATACTTACTGCAGAATTCTCATCAGTTCACTAAATTCAGGGCATAATTATTATCCTATTAAGCTTTCAGAGGAGCAGAATTGAAAGGCTAAGGGTTCTCTTTTTTTCTTTTTTTTTCTTTTCCTTCTTTTTCTTGTCTTCTATGGTGTTATGTTTTAGACTTATGCTGAAAACAGTGTTGATAAAAGGGATGATTTCTTTATTGCTGAGCAGTGCTCAGTCTCTTTGGACTGGTTGTAAGGCACTTCTACACACACACCACATACTGTGACTATCCCTTAAGATAATGATTCTTCAGGTTCCAAGAGAAGGAAGGTAAATATGGTGTTATCTTCCTTCTGAACTTGCATACCTTGAGTTCTAGAAACTTTTACCTGATATATTGATCCTTCAGTGGCCAAAGACAAACTCCTACCGTAAGAGTGGAAAACTTAAGACACCAAGGTAGAAAATTGAATTGAAAATTGAATTTTGACTGGCCAAGATAAACTAAAATTTTACCAAACTATCTGTGTTCTTGTGGCAGATATCTGGGTTCTAATTCTACTTATTCATACACTGAAAAAATAGGGTGGAAATTTGGCTTGCATCTCAATTTAGTCTTGTTACTAATGAAGATATGGTGGTAAAAAGAAGCAACACAAGAATTCAAAAATAATTTGTGCATAATTAAGGAAGAACCTGCACACTCTCTAAATTATAGATGAAGTATCATTGTTGCTAGGCAGCAATAGTTCATGAAAGATCAACTTCTACTTAAAACAGTTAAAAACATACTAAAGTAGTTTCATGTATATCCTTAAATGAAGAGTAACACAAAGAAGAGGATTTCCATGTCATTCTGTCAGTGTGAGGACAAGATTTGACCCTTTTATCCATAAAGTGAAAATTAAAGCTGTCTATCACATAACATTATACCTTGATTCTGCTATCAGCAGTGGCCATATAATTTGGTGGTAAAGCCTTCTGACTACTTGAGTTTCCCAAAATTGGTATGAGATATTGTGAACTTCAGAACTATACCAATGCTTTCCTTTTAAACAAATTCCAAGCTTCACAAATAAAATAATGCCTTGACAGCACCCAAAAATCTCTCAACAGCTGGAAAACCCTGAAGCAAAAGTAGAACAGCAGTAGAAGCTTTAACAAATCAGTTACTGTTCTTAGAGACAAGTGCATAAAGAGAAAACTACTCTTATGGAAATCTTCATTTCCCAAGAGCTTGTCTGTCTGCAATTCATGCAGTAAAATGCAATCACAACTTTCCCGAGAATACAATGACCTGGTCTTTATTCTAGGTTCTGTCTTGGATCATTCAAGCAGACCTAGATTCAGTCCAGAACAACACAGGCATAGGTACTCCCTTTCACTCCAACATTTCCATTGGATGTTTTTTCTTCACTAAGGTCAGTATTTAGTTAGGATTTCTGTTTCTAAAGTTATTGGGTTTTATTCCCCCAAACAGTTGCCAAACCCAGAATTAGAAATGTTAATGTCCTGAGGCACAATCAGCTCCTGACTATGCAGTAAAAAGATAAAGAATAAAAAAAGAGGAAAAAACCAAACCACTTTAAATCTGCCTTTGTATTTAACTTGATTGAAACAAACCGGACACTACACATGAAAAAACTCCAACAGATTATCTGAGATAAACTTTAGTATGGGAATTTTATGCATTATGAATTTTAAAACAAAAGAGAAAGAAAAGCTATTTTGTCAACAACAACAAAAAAAAAATGCTTAGTGGTACTATAGTTCTCAATCCCCTTTATATTTTATATTTTATATTTATTTCATATTTCATAGTTTATATTTTCTATTTTATATTATTTTCTATTTTATATTATTTTATATTTTATATTATTTTATATTTTAAATTTTATATTTTATATTTTATATTTATTTTGTGGAGTCCCATTCTGTTCCTAAATTTCTTCAAGAATGTTTGTTTAAAATTCTTACATGTCCTTTTTGTTACACTTGCTTACATCTTTCTGAAAAAAGTAGTTATTGGCAGGTGAGTATTTGCACAGAGCTGAAGACATTTCCAATTTAAAATAAATGCTTTGCTTTCCTCAAGTCAGCTTATTAGGCATGAATTTTGCTCCCTGATTTAGCTAACAAACTTCTATTAATTTTTGGATGTCATATTCATGAATTGAAATCTGAAGTGCCTTTACTTAAAAGTGTCATAATTTACTTTTCAGGCATATTCAATTTCAAGATTTAATCCTCGTGATCATTTGACATAACAAATTCAACAACTAAGGCATCTTTAAAAACACAATTGGAGAAGAAACTTGAAAATCTACCCCTCACCTCCACCCCACAAAAAACTCCTAAAATACCAGAAATATCTTGCAGTCTGTGGTGAGCACTAATACACGAACCCTGTTCTGACTGGTACTGTTCACAGACCCAGTTTGTTGATTAACACTTGCAAACCATAGAAATGAAAAATGCAATCTTTTAGCTATCATTGAATCAATGGTTACTAGTGCTTTTAAGGAGCAGTTAGTTCCTGCATATTCCCTTGATTTGTTAGAGGAATATCCTAGTTTAACCAATACATTTTTATTTCCTTATAAAAGCTTTAAAATCCCTCTGTTTTCTGTTATTTGATACAAGGGATGGTAATTTACACCCTTCTGTATGGAAACACTTTTTGGCTGAGTCAGGTCATTTCACCTTGGACATTTTTGTCTTCTTCTTCTCTTCTTTTTATCCCTTATATGCATATGCTGCTATCCTCCTTCACAGCTGCCTCCCTTAAAACCTCTGGACTTTCCTTCTCTAAGTTTAGGGGTTTTTTGGGTTAGGTACTAATCCAGCCATCCTGTATTTTGTACCAAAGCAGAAATTAATTTATATAATAAAAGAGTGTCTTTGGACTCAGTGATCAAGTTTTTTCCATCCTAAATGACTTGAGGAAAGTCAAAGGAACCTCTTATTTTCTGGTCTTGTCTTCCTGCCCTCTCTGACGTCACAGCTTTTATGTCTACAGGAACTCTTGCCCTGTATTTCCAGCAACAATTCACAGCTCTCGCAACATCAGAAAACAAATGTGATGATCCTGAAAAATGGAGACAACCTCGGCATGCCTGAAGTTAGACCTCAAGAATACAGTCAATTTACCATTATTAATCCCATTTAGTAGGCACCTCCTGATCCCTGCTAACACTTAGAGACTTCGTTACACTTTGACTCAGGGAGCTGTGGTGAGTAACAAGCACTGTGACCCTATTAAGAGCAGCTTTCTAAAGGTGCACAGGCTTATTTTGAAGATGAAACAGAGTATATTGGAAATATGAATGCTTTCATCTGCCAGAGTGTTTTGTCTGATACTACCTAGGAGCTGCAGTCAGAGATCAGATATCGTATGTGCTCAGCTTTGTATAAAACCTATAATGAAGAGCTATTATCCAGTTCAGAGCCAACAGAAAAAGGCAACTAGAAGCCACAAAGACAGAGAGAAAAAGGATGACTAGAGAACAAGAAATCAGTGAGATAATAGTCATTAGCATACCTTCCTTTTGTAGTCATCCTAGAAAAGGTCACACAGCTCCAATACCTCAGGACAAAAGTTCTAGAAACATAATCTAAAAATTATGTCTTTTCAGTTTCAATTTTTGACCTGAGCGCAATAACTACTGTTGTCTCATTAAAAGAAAAACCACCTATTCATGAGTGAACAAATACACACCAAATTAATAATTTCCACAGTGGTCTTATTTTGTAGGACAGCCCTAAGCTATAGCTGTGAATAACACACTTATTCGATAGCAATCAGCACTGAGATAATAGTAAATTTTAGTTGCTACTTGTTTGAACAAGCTTTATAAGTTTTTGTATTTCTACAATGTGTAAGCAAAAGGACATATTCACAATCTCAATAAGCTAAAAGGGTGGGAAAGCATCTTCCAGACTTATTATCATGACATATCTCAGAGAACGAGGAACTGTCTGTTTCAAAATGCTATCATGATCATTCCTGCAGAATGCCTCCTGCCAGTGCAAGATACTCACTGATCACAGTTCATTCTCATGTATGGTTTATCAAAATGAACTCAAAACAGCACATTGTGATTTAACCTATGGAAATGGGATACCTTGATACCACCACCAAATGTGGAAATACAAATGAAATGACAGCATAATTGCAAGAGCTTCAATTATGACAATTAGAGAGCATTCATGCTTCACTGATGCTACAATTGTGCTGCTCTAACTATTCCAGCACCATAGCTTGGATACCACATCATTCTCTTCTTCAGCAATAAGCTGACTCTAAAGTTGGGCTGAATTCAGAATTATTACTGTTACATAACTATTTTACTAGAATTAAGTTATTAATATATGGTCTAGAAATGTTTCTTTATTGCTACATTTCCAAACTTAACAAGACTTTTGGAAGTAAATACAGAAACTATGGAAGCTCCAGGTGAAACACAGGCTTCTCAAATTCAAATGAAAGTCTTAGCATGGTTCCATTGAGATCTTCACCCTAGAAATAGTGATTAAAGTAGTAAATTTTGTGGGAATAGTAGCCTTTGAATAATATAAATGCTTTGAGTCTGATTTTATTTATTTGTTCAGATTCAGTGTAAATAAGGTCTATCAACACCTTGATGTGACCAAAGGATCTCTGTCACCTATGGGATTTGCCTTAAGGAGATCTAGTCTTGGAATAAATCTGAAAGCATTTATGATTGCGTTGCTATAGTTACACCTGAAGTCATTATCTCTGCTGAAAGGTAGAGGTGATTGCCTTAGTTCTGTGCCACACTGTTTGGTTTCTGAGCTCTGAGCTAGAACTACAGACCCATAGAAGTATTTACCATGCTCAGAGTTATTTCAGAGATCTTTACCAACTATTTTACTTCTTTTGCCCTGTGCAGGTACATCTAACAATGGCTCAGCTTATTATAACTCTATGGTGGACTCACCCTGATATAACTTATGCTGCAGGAGGTAGGAATTTCAATATTGGAATTTCATTAGTTGCAATCAGGACATAGTAATGGTAATTTCATAGTAATTTCCCCTTTACTTGCATCATTCGACATAGGGCTAACCCAAACTACTCAGTGGAGGAAGGCTGATGCACATGAGAAGCAGAGCCTAAGAAAAAGAAATTACTACTGTTATTAGGTGGAAATAAAGCTATTTAGAAATTCCTGAAGGCGTTGACACACAGTCATGAATTCAAGTGGAAGGCTGTCAAGCAAAAGAACAACCACAAGTTTGGTCTCTATGTAAACAGCAATTACTTGAACACAGAATTTCTGTAAAGCAATAATCCTCTGTCTTTTTCATAGTTCTTTTTCCCAGAAAGAAAATATAAATACCTTCTGGAGAAATATTTTTCTTATCAAGATTTAAGGCAAACAAATATACCTTTTGATGTGATGTTATCTGTGCAATGAACAAAGATATTCTTCACCTGACAAGACCTTTTCATATTGCCTTTTCCTTTTTACTACTAAAACTTGTATTTTTACCACTATTTCTTTTCTGCTGCTTTGGAGCACTGTGAGACTCCTTCATTTACCTATATCTCATTAAAAGTATTTGAAAATAAAGATAGATGGAAGACTGAATCCAGTTCTGAGATCATTTGCACTAGTGAAATCCCAGCTAAAGGTGATACTTCACATAAAATCAGGCAACATTGGAAATTCAGCTGAAATCCACATATTTCAAAGAATCTGATAATTTTCTCTAATGTCTTGTCATTTCCCATAGAATTTCCTGCAGAATAAAAGAAATGTGTTTCCTAACTCTTATTCAAGATAGACAGAAAGTAGACACCAGTACTAGTTGTAGGGTAATCCAAGTCTTTGTAGAGTTTATTCTGGAAAAAAGCAAAACAAAACAAAACAATAAATTCCCCCCACTTCCCAGAATATATTTCTATACATTTATATTTAATTTTATATATATATACATAGATATATATATATACACGTATATATGTGCATACATATACGTACAGGTAAGTATATATGTAGAATTTAGACTGCATAAGTATTCATATATACCTTCACTAACATGCACAAAATCTGCACTGCTCACCTCAAAATCGAAAGAACTGGTTTGCTTTTAAAACTGCCAACTAAAATGCAAATTGAGCTGCACTTAACTTTCTGTAGTGCTTCATTTTGTGCAGTTCTAAGCAGTTACTGCTCAGACAACAAATGCAGCAGCACATTGTTGGCCACTTTAGTACTAAATGATTCCTGACCTCCATGCTGTGTGACTCAGCTAACAACATTTGTGGGCAGCATTTTTTCTTGTCCTTTGTGAGGCAATTTAGAGGGACGGAAAAAAATCTGAGGTTTATTATCACGTTTTCTCTGGATGCTAAGGTGAGAAGAACTGCTTTTAATGGGACCATTTAGAGGTTGGGGATCAAACCTAACTTAGTTTTCTAAACTCTTTTCAGAGAAAGACCTCGATTCTCTCTGAATTTTTGCCCATTATTCAGAGGGGGCAAGTTCTCAGGGCCAAGTGTTTCCAAACCTGGTATTTACACTGTGTAGGGCTAACTAACAGACTGCCACTTCCCTGTGACCTGGGTCAGCCCTGAAGCTCTAAACCCTCCACCCCAAAGCATGCATGTGACTGAAAGATAAGGAGGGATATTTTTTAGCCTGCCAGAGTGATGTTCTCATAGACAGACTCATGCTGAGGTTTGTGCTATGTTTGTTCCCTGGCTTGGAAACAGCTGTGTGTGGCTATCAGACCAGTGTGGAGGAACCAGTTGAGTGCACAAGGCAAGCCTGGCTTAGCTTCCTCTAGGATGCAAGACTTATGGAAAACCCTCTGTAGAACCATATCCAGGCTTCTTCTTTGGTAGAATTAATTAATTTACTCAAAATAATAATAATAATAATAATAGAAAAAAAAATATTCTGGGAATACAGTTTAAAATACAATCAAAGAGCAAACTAGAGATCCGCTGTGTTTAGCATCAGGGCTGTACCTGTAGCTGTAATTTATTGCAGGATGGGACAAATCATGCTCCAGGTGTCCTTGTCCAGCTCTTCTGAATATAGAGAAAACACATACAATAGTTTTAAAGAAAATGTATTTGCAGTGGCTGGAGTTCAGTCAGCTGAATCCCACCCAGTGTATTCCCACGCAGAGCAGCTGTTATGAAAACCTCTCTCCAGTCAAATCTACCTGCTTGTGCAGCTCAGCTGTAATCAGTTCAGCTAGCAGCTGAGGAAGAGGCTCAGTCTCCAGGTCATTAACCTCCCAGCAGTACATCCAGCAATGGAAATGCTGCAGAAAGTGCTTACTGGGGAGTTTGCCTTTCTGCTGAAAGTAACCCCACCAGTGCTTCTCATCTCTCTAACTCACAGAAACCAAATATGGTTCACTTCAGTAGCCATGAATAAAGTTTTGTCCCTATTCCCTGTGGTCTACTAGTTTTCCTCATTTCTTGGAGGATTTGTGGAATCAGTGATTTGGATACCACTCCATTTTGTAATCCACAACACAACATGTCCCATTAAGGGAGCAACAGGCTGGAGCAAAGAAGCCATTGGAGCATCTCACTATTTTCCATTTGAAATGCTCCTTGCTTTGCCCATTGTTAATCAGCAGAAAAACTTGCTGTCTCAAAGTGAAACCCATGGTTGTAAAGTAAGACCTCAAACACCTAATGGCAATGACAAAAGGGAAAAGAACCCAAACATTTATGGTCATCTTCTGAGGTTTTATTTGTTTATTAATTTCTTAATGGCAGACTGTCTGGAGTAGTTTAAAATTTTACACTGAGGAGGTAATCACATTTTAATTGAATCATTTAAAGTGTGCAATTTGTCACATCTAGTAGTAATTTTAATTACTTAATAAATTGCTTTGGTGTCACGTTTGAATCTCATTTTGAGTACTATATTTCTTAAAAATGTCTGAATTTATTAATATTAAAATGTAAGTTTTCAAATCAAGCAATTATTTTAGCAGTTAATTACTTAATGTGAGCTTAGAAATAAGAGAAATGAATGTCAGCTAAACAGTATTAGAGTTTGACCCTGAATTCTTGGCACAGTCAATATCTTAGCTGTGTTCAGTGAAACCATTCCTGGAAATTAATATGAGTTTGCACATTTAAGGAATGAAGTTATCTACTCTAACTGCTTACTTATTTCTGAGTTCTGTGTTTGTGAAAACATACAAATAAGTAGAAATATTTGGGGTTAATTGAAGAACTACAGCTTTCCAGGTAGGACTGGTTAAAAAGGCATGAGGAATCTGAATGTGTTTTGCATATATCATTGTTCAAATGGAAGGAATTATATTTTCAGACATTTGGTAATAGCTTCTGAGTTGTTTCTAGGGAAGATATTCCAAATATTCATAGCCTGTAAAGATAAAATTTACCATCACCTAATTTGATTTTCCGTATAGCTAAAGCTAGATGATGCAGGCAACATAATCTTATTTAAACCAAATAAATTATATTTCATCTTGTAAAGTAGAAATAAACATACGCAGACATGAAACATCGACACGTTCACCTGCAGTAAGTGAATTCAGAGTAAAGAAGCAAAAAAACAGAGCTGCGATTTCCAAATCTAACATGCCTAACATCTAACTCATGGCATTATGCTAAAGTTCTCTTCAGAGAAATTGAGCAAATTGAATGTACAATGAAAGTGGCCTTAAGCATCTACCTAGGGGAAGAAATTGATTGCCTAATTTTAACTAAAAGTCAAACAAATTAGTGCTGAAATCCTTAGGGACACTTAATGATCACATGGGGTTTGGGGTTACTTATTGGTTGCAAAGAAGATTTAGTGCATTTCCAAGCTTTCACTGTTTTTCCATTATATGCAGAACACTCGCTTTATCTCTATTAAGCTTCAGATTTCATAGCATTAATCAGCTTCCACTTAACTAGTAATTAAGAGACAGAACAGTACAACACAATCTAAAAAGTCTCTGTTTCTCACCTTTCTTCATTTTTTTATGGCTGAAAACATCCTTGATTCATGCCGAGGCAAGAACACAGCACAGATGTGAACAAGGCTGTGCAGCTGGCAATAACTGAGAGCTCCCTTTCATCAGGTTTTTAAGCAGTGGGCACTGATGCTGAGTTTATCACTATTTAAAAGAAAATGCTCCAAGCACACACACATATTAAAAAAAAAAAAAAAAAAAAAAAAAAAAGAGGTTTGGGTAAACGGGAGTTCTTCTCTGACATGTAGACCAGCTCTGCTCATTAAGACAGCCTTCTTTCATGCTGTTTTTCGTCAGGGTTGTTCCACTTATCATAATTCAATTGCCAGCAAGTCTGGTGACACCAATCTGGGAGGGCAGTGAGCAAATAGACAGAATCAAGCTGTGGAGTGACCTGGTGGCAGCTGGGGCTGCAGGCAATGTCTGGGAGATTCAATACCAATAAACATCTGTCTAAACACTCATGAGGAACTTGATATATGAACATCTGGGCATCTGTGGCACTATGGGGTGAGTTGTACAGAATGAGGGGACTAATTGGTTTCTATTTCTGCCTTAAAGAAATCTAGAGTTAATGGCATCACTGCTTCCAACCTCCTCCTAGCTACTACACTTCACCTTGGGTGAAAAATAACAACAACAAAAAACCCACCCTGATGTCTTGAAATTGCCTTTCCGGGTCTGATGATTCTATTGTCTTGGGAAATGTGTTGCCAGCCTAATCTTATGTTTTTCAGGTCTTTCTGTTCAAATGTGGCTCTTCCCACCTTCTGATAATACACTGTTGTTATTTTGACTTTCCTGCAACCCTGTCTTTCTGTCTAAAAGCCATTTCTAGACAAATTCATCTCTTCCTTAATCCTAAATTCTCTGCCACAATCTGCTATTTACAGTCATCTGACAAGCAATTGGCTCATTCTCTGTGAGGCATACGGTGAATGTGTAGCTCCTTCCTCCCAGAAGAAAAAGAAAGCAAGATTTTTTTCACTTCTGTATCAGGCCAGGACAGAGAAAAAAAAACCCTATTTTGTTGCTCCTTCCAAAATATTTTTCATGAGTTTTGGTAAATAGTGTAAATACATTAAGTTTTGGATTTCTCTGTGGAAAGACTATGCCCACACATACATATATTGATATATGGGTTTGTATAGACTGGGTATAGATAATTGGATAAATATATATCCAATTGTATATCTGGCCAAATTTTGCCCCAAAGAATATGTATCATAATACATGAGTTAATAATTTTGAGGTGATCAGGTAGTGCTTATAACTTGTGTGAAAATCAGAATTTACCCTATTCTTGCATGATGAGACTGTGGAATAAGGAATAAGACAGTAGAGGGGGGTCATGAGCTTAGAGAAAGGAAAACTGGGACATATAAAACCCCAGACTCTCCTTGACTAACAGTTTGTCCAGGACTGCAAGTTTGTTACTCTGTCTGCTTCTGGGTTTAATGCACTCCAGTAGAGTTAAGCAAAATATCTGTGGTTTTACCTTTCCTAATTGCAAAAGTCTGGAGATCAGGGGGAAAAGCAGCATTAAGAACACATATGGGTCTTACATGACTCCTTTGTGAGCAATTCCCTACTTTGTTGTATACTCCTGTATAACCTCGGGGAGGTGAGTCATAACATTCATATTTTTCGAGTCATTTTAGACGCTTTTCTAGGACTTCAGATCCTCTGAGCTTGGAAAAGTTCATGTTTAGAAGTACATAAGTAATTCATTCAAGTTTAGTTTATTACCTTTCTCTTTCTGCATGCAATTAGCTGAAGCCATATAAATATTTAAGACTACCTATACAGAGAGATAAATACTCCATATAGATTACTTATAAAGAGTGATTCTAGTACCTAAAAGGAAGCTGGAGTGGAAGTCAGATCTATAAATCAAAATACTATGTCAGTGAGCCTCCTCTGAATTTCTGTTCAAGCAGGAGACCACATTATGAAATTATTAAATCACTCAGCTGTGAGTGGGAGCCCAGTGTACTGATTTGTCTGCTTAGGATAACTTACAGGTTTTATTTGGAGGTAATTTCACAGCATAAATCATTAGATCAGAGATTTTAAAGGCTTCCTGCCCTTTGCAGAGTAGATGAATGACCTCCAGACTAGCCAACAGGGCTAGTTCAGGTCAGCACATATCCTGAGAGGAGGATTTGGCTCTCTGGACTAAGAGCAGACACAGATAGCCCATGCTCAGCCTCCATCAGAGCAAGGTTCAGACCTCCCTCTACCAGGAGATATTTCACACTCTGGCTGCAGAGCTCTGCATAGCACCAATGCATTCATGTCTAAGTACTCATGTATTATGTGGTCATGATAAACATCTGGGCTTTTATGGTACTGCAGGAGAATTCTATATAATCAGAGTCATTTAGGTGAGAAAATACCTTGAAGGTTGATGAGTCCAGCCATCAACCACTGCACCATGTTCCTCAGTGCCACATCTAGACATCCTTTAAATACCTCCAGGGATGGTGACTCATCCAAATTGCATGTTTGAACAGCATGCAGCAGCAGATCAGTCAAACTGAAATGTGTACAGAAGGAGGTGAGTAATGGCTTTCTCTTGCTGCAACTCTGTTATGACAGGATGGAGGTAATGACATCACTGCTTCCAACATCCTGGCTGCTATATTTGATCTGCGGTCAAAAAACAACAAAAAAACAAGAGAAAAAAAATTAAAATCAATGTTTTGAAACTGCCTTTCCCAGTTTGATGTGCCCATTACATATGTAAGAAGCTTAGCTACCTAAGTGGCACCCAAAATAATCACTCTGGTAGGGGATCATATTCTCTTTTGGTGCTAAAACTCTTGTGCTGATTGTCAAAAGTGGGAATCTTGACTTTACCCCATTACATCTCTTTACTTTGCAAACCTTAATAAGTAAAGAAGACAGAACTGTTCTTAAACAGCTGAGTTTTAATATATTTTTAAAGTTCCTCTTCAGTTGCTTTTTGTGTATTTTATTTTGTTACTTCTGCTGGGTGTTTTTATTTTTATTTTTTTCCAAGTAAAATTATTACTAATGCCACACTGGTAAAAAATTACATGCAATCAAGCACAAGATGGTTTAAAAAATAGATTTATGCTAAAATCACATATTTTAAAATAAGCAATTCATTGCTCTAATCAGTTTTTCTTTCATCTTTTCTACCCCTTACCATTAAAATAAGCAGGATTATTAAAGTGCATAAGCTTAGTCATTAGCAGATTGCTAAAATGCTGCCGTGATTGACATCTGTCTTTTTCTATATTAGCAGTTTAATCTGCTGGTATGGCCAATCAAAACAAAAAGTAGGTTGATTATTTGGTGAGTGCTTAGCTCGAACAGGTAATTTAACCTGCCTGTATAATCAGAGCACTGATATATTTTCAGAGATCACCTGATAAGAGCAAACAGTTCTGAAGGCTTTCAGATTATTGTGCCATCGGGTTTGAAGCAAACATGTGAGGCGGAAGTCAGGGCAAACACCTGTCACTGTTTTGTTCCTGACCAATAACTGCAATTCACCATGTGTGTATCTACATAAAACACCTTGAAAGGGGGTGTGAAGTTTAGTTTTGTTCCATACGTTTTCCAATTGCTCTCATTCCAAGAAGAAGAAAAAGGATGAAAAAAAGGCATTTAACTGAAGTTTAGTTTGCCTTCAGAGTGATTCCTTGGAGCTACCTTATTGTGCTTGTATTTTCAGTTCCTGCCAAAATGACCTTACATTCTGTAAACAAGGCCTTTGAAGAAGGAAAGCAGTGTTTTCATGCTAGTTCACTGCCAGCTGTGTTGCCTTTCGTCTCTTTTCTATTACAGAGCTTTTACAAAGGAAAAAACAACAACAGAATTTTTATAATTAAGAGTACACCTTGACCTGCATCTCATGGTTAAAATATTTAAATCAGCGGCATGTCAGATAGAAGTGAACAATGCAGCAGTAAATCAGTAGCAGCAAATCTCTTCAAAAAGACTGCAAAAGCTTTCCACAAAAGTAGCATGATAAAAACACTTGAGCCCTGAGTGCTCCTGAAACCAAATAAATGTAACACTCTTAAAATGCCTTTAAGTGAAACTTAATTTAGAAGTAGTAGTAAAATCTCTTTCCATTAGTGTTCCATGTTTCATCTAACAACTGCAAATGTGCAGAAAGCATTGGCTGATTAAACTTTAGGAAACTGTCAGAATACTGCTGCACTGATGTAAATTGGGGTGATGAGCACAGGGCTACATTCAGGCTGAATATGGTGTACGCAGCTGCCGTTTTTTTGCTTAAGCCACTGAAACTGACTTATTTGCTGATGTATAATCTAAGCCACTCTCTCTCCTCCAAATTCATTGACTTAACCCTCAAAAAAAACCCCAAAACCTTCCATTAATGGTGTTTCCTTCACATTTGGAGGACCTGAGAACACACACATGGTAAATTGCCACAACTTTCTTAGTTTATGGATTGTTGAACTACATGGAATTTAAAATATATTATCCAGGAAAAAAAGAGAATATTTGAATACTGCTGAATTAATGTCAACATGGTTCCAAGAATGTCACTTTTCCATCCACAGCTGGTACTACAAGATGATCACTAAGAAATTCAATTGCCATAAATCCTCAGGTTTACAGTGGGCTGGGAAAGAATAGTCACATACAAGGCAGTAATTCAAGATGGTTTCTTATCTAATTGCCTTTTTTCATGTCAAGTTAGAATCAAAGGGATAAGAACAATAAATGATCCCTACCTAGGTGATTCCCTGACTTGGGTATAGTTTTAGACTGTAAGAGAGTGGGTTTGGATATTAGTAAGAAATTCTTTACTCTGAGGCTGGTGGCTCTGGCACAGGTTGCCCAGAGAAGCTGTGGATGTCCCATCCCTGGAAATCTTCAAGGCCAGGCTGGATGGGGCACTGAGCACCTAATCTAGTGCAAGGTGTCTCTCCCCATGGCAGAGGGGCTGGAACTGGATGATCTTTGAGGTCCCTTCCAAAACATTCTTTGACTCTATGATTTTGATTTGAGCATGAGACTAAGTCCATTTAGATAAAAAAAGCGAAAGGAAATGAAGCGAAGCCAACAGGCATTAATCTGTATTTATTATGTGAGAGCAAAATTAATAAACTTTAAATCAATTAATTCTTGAAATGTACATGCTTGGACCCACAGACTCTTGGATCTAATGTTTTTTAACTAGTTCTACTGAATAAACCGGCACAGTGTGAAATATAAAATTGTGTGTCTTTCCCAACTAAATTCACAGAGGTAACTAAGCATTTCATGGCTAAAGATGTAATTTGTCATATTAATGAAATATTCCTTTAAAAAAATCTATATACAGCCTATTGTGCTGTTGAATAATTTATACAGACAATAGCGCTCTTTGAAAAAGAATTCTCATTACCATTGCAAAGGAAAGGTAACATATGATCTTTCTGACCACATATCCTATTGTGATACTAAAAGCACTTTATTATATGATTGAAAGACTTTTCCCCCTAACTACAGCTATGCAACAGTAATGAAGTATTGTTTACTTTGGAAAAAAAAGTGCATTCTTTCTTTTCCTGCAGGTTTATGTTTCTGATCTATGTGTTCCAATCACATTTGCAGGTTCAGCCTGCCTATCCTTGGATACTGATGCAAGTGCCAAAGAAAGGAAAATAGAATCAAAACATAAACTAGAAAGGTCATCTTGAAATCACCTAATCAGTCTTCTTCCAAAACCAATCAGACCAGTTCCTCTTGAATACCTGAAGATGTTCAAGACCAGGTGGGATAAAATTGTGAGCAACTTGGTCTAGTGAAAGGTGTCCCTGCCCATGGTAGGGGCTAGAACTAGAAGACTTTTAAGGTCCCTTCCAACTCAACCCAATCTATGATTTGTGTTCCATGATTCTGAGTCTATGGTCCTGTCAAAGCTGGATCTCAGTTTGGAATTAGATTGTGTTATTGTAGACTTGGTGGGTTGATGGTTGAGTATCTGAAAGAATTGAGCTTTTGCAGGCTGTGTAATCAATAGTGGAAGAAAGAAACTTCCAAGGGCAATATATCTTCCTCAAAATCTGAAGCACTTTGTAGAGCTGTTTGTGAACATAAAAATAAGGTATCTTTTGATTACTTAGAAAGTTGTGACTTCCAATTTTGCTTTTTTACTTTCTTTCCTGTTCCAATGTTGTTGATTCCCAGGGCTACTAGAAAAAACACCACTGATTTAGTATCTGATTCTGGTGGTATCTTACATTTGAGGTTTACCTTAGATCTGATAGTGCTGAACAATAAACCTTAAAGTCTGCTGTACGCCCTTCAAAGAAAATATATATAATTTTATTTGCATTAACATTATGGAGGCTATTATCAAGCAGTATCTATGGATTATTTTTTTTTTTTTTACATGGCCTTGTGAAGCAGCTGTATGGGTTTTGACAAAAGAATGTGATATTGCTGGACTAGTGAAATCCCTTCATATTGCTGATCTGGGAAAGGAAAGCAGCTTGTAAAACTAGTGCATATTTTTTTCAAATGCTTTATAGTTAGTTAAACAGTACTCTGTGAGAGGTTTTTTTCAACCTAAGCAATCTGAATTAGCTTTCAGATTTAAGTAAGTAAAGGGTTGTGGAATACAGAAAGGAAATATGTGAACAAGACAAATCTGCCTACTTTGACCAGTCACTGCAGCTGCGAGGATACCTTCATGGCCAGTAAAGTTCAAAGTGTCTTTTTCTTCCAAATCACAATTGTCATTAACTCAGATAATATTAACTGTGCCTTTGCTGTTATGCAAACCATCTATTTATTGCTCGGCACAGTTAATGTAAACTGCACCTTCTGAAAAAAAAATCCACACTGTATTACTAATTTCCAATATAAGGTTTCAGTTTAAATTAATAATTTTCAGTTTTCTTGATCTTCAGTTTTATGGTTGCCTTTCAATTGTTAACATTACAATTTCATATGATTATATGGGTCAGAACATAACTGGATGTAAAAATCTGTACTACTGAGGTGCTGATGCTATTCAGTGACCTGCATAATAAGGATTCACAATATGGAATTCTTGTTATTTTACCCTGAGAAATAGTTTTGAGTTGTGACACCACAAAATTATATTGGAGGCACTTAAATTAGTTTTAAAACTGCCTTTAGATTTAGTACTTGCAAAGTCTTTCAGATACTATTAAGACTTCCTGATTATGATAGCTGCTTTGCCCATTGTTTATAAATACCAGGTTTTTAGGAAAAACATATAATTTCATATAATCTTATCAGATTTTATTAACCAACTAGGTTTAGATCTTGTCAGTACTTGAAAAGATTTAAAAAGAAAGCCTGATGATTACATAGATTCACACTTGAAGCAATGATGATATCTTAATTTCCCAGGCTCATAGTAAGGTCACTGGAGCTTTTCTTCACTGGAAACTTAAACAATCTATTCAATTTGTTCTTTATCAACTTAATTTTGTAAGATTTCAAGAGAAACAATTGTAATTTTGTACTTTGTATCCTACTAGTAAATAACATTCTCCCAAATGAGTAAAATATTACAAGAGAATATTTTTTGTGGGTTTGTGGGTTTTTTTAGAACATGGTAGTAAAAGGGTAGCTTCCTTCTTAGACACTATGAATAAGACTTAATATGTGACTTAATGATTCTTAATGTCTGACTTACAGTACACCAAGATATTAATGTAGTTCAAGTCAGAAATAAAACATGGTCGTTTTAGAAACAAGTTCTTTATTCTCTTTTGTGAGTTCCCTAGAATTCCTGGTGATTTTCTTCTCGGAATGAAGGCCCACCAATATTACCAATCCTGATGCAGAATCAGTCTCTGTCATGAATATATGGGACATTCTGGAAGTCACAGAAATGTGGTGTCTGCTCAGACAGGAAGAGCAGGGACTCCACTAAATTTCTTTTGTGGTACGGCAACAGCATTAACATTCACATTTTATTACTTCAGTTGGAGTTACATTTTATGTCAGAATAGCTGATTATTTGTGGGCTCTTGATTCTGGATTCTCTCAGATTCAGAGTCCATTCTTCTAGATAGCTATAGATTTACTGCTTCCTTCTTTGTTTTCACTCCCTGTGTGGTTACAACAATCTGCCAACTATGTTCCTCACAGAAATCCCACAGAAAGTCTTCTTTAGAGCTCAAAGCTCAAGAAATGTGGGACAAAATCATAAGACCACAATGCAAAAATGTTTGTCACTTCCTATGTTCTCCTACCACAGGGACCTAAAATCCCAGGTTTGTGACTCAACAGTCCTTCAAGTGTTCTCATGGCTACCACATGTCAGGCAATGTGTTTTTCTGACACTGAGCTAGAAGATGGACTAGAAATCCTCCCAAAGGTGAGGACTTGGTGTGGGAATCCACTTTCCACAAAAACCAAGGCTTCACTGACAGAGCTCAGGAAACACTTAACTCTCAGGTGAGTACTGTTTTACTGCGCTAAGGTCATTGTTTGATGTTTGATATGAAACAGATTAGTTTTCCTCTCCTTTAACATTATGAATATTACAAACAAAAGAAAATGCAAAATATTTTCATATTGTCTGCTTCGAATGCTGAATTCAAAGAAAAGTTGTAGTATTAGAAAAAGTAACCACTGTTAGTGTTCAAATTGCATTAGATGAGTTTGTAATGGATTCCTTTATACAATGTAGAATATCTCCAGTGATCATATTTCAAATCAAAATTCACCTATAAACTGAAATGAAACATATTAGACTCATATTGAATTAATAAATATAAATTTATCCACACTTCTGAGAATGGCCATGGGGAAATCTCAAGGAATTTTTTTTCTCTCACCCTTGAGATTTTTTCTTCTGATAAAATGTCATTGAGTTTTCTGTTACCATAATAGGGTCTTGACAAGGAGTTGAGAGGTTTTCCTTCAGTTCAGCGGAGGGCTCCAGAATATACACAGGCTGGGGAATTTCTGTCTTCATCACCTCCACAGTGCAATGGAGTGCCTAAATTCCCTGCTGCAGGCTAATTACACTTCTCTATTGCACAGAACCCTTGTCTTCCCATAATTAATTATGAGTTAGAAAAAAAAATGCCCTTTTGTTGCTTTTAATGAATTAATCCTTCATGAAAATAATTTCTGTGACATAACAACAAAAGGACATTTGTTCACTGTCCTCATCGCCACACATAGCATAGTACATAAGTGGCCTCATGTGGGGACTCTCCTTGTCTCCTCTGTCCAAGAACATACTTTATTGCAGACGTGTCACGGGAGTATTAATACCCTCAATTGCTGTACAGGCAGATAAGACTGTCTAGATCCCTATAACAAAAAACTACAGAGGAAAGAGTCCAGTGTTTTGATAGTAATTCTCTCTCTAAAATCAAAGGAACAGTTCTATTAAATGGATTTTTCTTCTGACATAAAAAGCCCACATAGCCCTACTTAATCTAGTCATTTGAAACACAGCTTAGATAAATCTATTTGACTAAATGAAGAAAGTCAATCTCTGTTTGATTGCTCATCCAAGGTGTAGGGAAGGAATCCATTATGTCACAAGATTGAGTAACTCAAGATGTGCTTTGTAAGATTAATGGATGCTGTGTCAAACGTATATTTAACTGGGTTGCATTGAATAGCCTGAATATAACCAGAATATCTGGCATTTTGCTAAAGCTGACATGGGATGAAATTCTCTAATATTGTCCACAGTAGGTGAATTTCTTTAACTCTTCATGGAAGTTGAATGGATCTTCAAAACTTAGCACACAAATGTTTACATTGCCAGTGAGCTTCCACCAGCTTTAGTGTGCTTCCAATCAGGTAAAATCACAGAATCATAGAATGATTTGGGGTGAAAGGGACCTTAGAACTCATCTAGTTCCAACCTCTCTGCCATGGGCAGGGACATCTTCCACTAATCCTGGTTGCTCCAAGTGCCATCCAATCTGTCCTTGAACAATTCCAGCGATGGGGAGCAGCTTCTCTGGCAGCCTCTGCCAGTGTCTCATCACCCCCACAAAAAAGAATTTCTTAATATCTTATTTTAATCTACCCTCTTTCACTTCAAAACTATTACCCCTTGTTTTATCACTATACTGAGTTTAATTTAAGGGTGGATGCTATGTTACCTACAGAAGATCAAAACTCCAAGTAGATCTCCTGCTGCAGCAGTGTGCAAATGTTGCATTCACTTGATATGGGAGTGAACACCACAACACCAGAGCTGATGGGAGAATCTAAAAGATTAATCACTTTAAATTCCTTCAGTAAAATCACATATGTTGCTAGAAAAGATATAGCAGGCATTGCAAAACTTGTTTGTACTCTTAATGCTGATTTTTATGACAAGATGTTGGTTCACACGGCATTTATCTTGCCCTGTGACATTTTCTCCTGCATACTTATTCATCTTCTCTTGAGAAATTTATATAATTATTGCATTTTAATATCCTTAGACTTAATTTTTTATGAAAAAGTGGTATGAAGGAACTTGAATTTTTGAAAATTTTGAAACATGTTTTGGATGAAAATACAGAACTCATGCTACCAGTAATAATACTGTATTTAAAATCATGTATAATAAGAAGTTCACACACTTTCTCTGCATTCCTTTCACAATTTTCAACAGCTGTCCTTTACCCTTTGAGATAATTAAATATTTTTAATAGGCACTGAGATGATTATATTCCCCTTTCACTAGTAATAAATTAAACGTATTGAAGTTCTACCATTGATAAACTCTCTTGTGACAGGAGCCTTCCCATATATCTTTAGATATCTCTTTTAAGGCAGCTGGCCAGACTCACCCTTTACTCAGTGGGAAGAAATAAAACAACCTATTCCATCAGTCAAAGACTTAGGCTAAGATGAGATGAAGCAGCTTCTCCAGGAATCATCTTTCTATACAAACTCTTCAGGAGGGAAAAAATATAATTTATTTTAGGTCACTCACCAAACATTAAGAAACTAAATATTGTCCATTCTACAAATAATAACCCAACATCTTACCCTGTTTATGTAGTAATCTTACAAAAAGCCAGCAGAACATACAGATTCTGGTGAGAAATGCAGGGTTGGTGCTTGAACTTGCATTTAGTTAGAAGCTTTTGAAATAATTCCAACAGCTAATCCAGAACACGTCTCTATATGTTGACATTGTCCCTTCTCACTTCAGAGGATGTTGAACTAGATGGCCTTTGAAGGTCATTTCCAACTCAACCCACTTCCATGTTTTTAATATTTTGGATTCAGAAAAACAGTGTGTTTACAGTTAGTTTCATTGTTATGTAATGCTTTGCATCCAGTCATTTTAATTTCTTTATTTTTTCAGCATCAAGCCCCTTTCAACGTCATTTGCTTTTACTTATCCTGCTTTATATGTTCATTCTATTAACTCACCAGAAATCAATTATTGTGTTCTGTAATCCTCATTGCCTTATAGAAAAGTCCATCATCAACAGGTTATTATATCTCTACTTGCAATCTACTGGTTATATATATTAGCACAGGATGGAAAGCACTGCTAAAGCATCATCCTGCAGAGATGTGCTATTTCCTTCCACTAACTGTTGAAGAGCTGAACAAACAGTGAGCATAAATTTCACTTATGTTTGGCTATTTGGGGTGGAGGTTAAGCACAAAGAAGAGCATTATTTAATAAGTCTCTACAAAGACCAATGACCTCAGCACTTCTGACTGCAGGAAGTCCTTCCTCTGCAGGCTGCAACCACTCAGCAAGCCCCTAGCACAGGAAACACAGTAGTGGATTCTGAAGAAGAGTGGAGCAGAGTCATGAATAAATTATGATACAACATCGTGATGGACCTGAGGATATTAGAGGTCCTTTATAACATTAATGGTTTTATGATTCTGTGATCCCATGTAGGGCTCTGCTGTTGACCACCAATACAGGAGAAATGCAAACCCCCAGAAGCTGTTGTGTTTGAATACCCATCCTGCCTATGTATATTGGTAAGACTCCATCAGCATAACAAACAGATACTCCTGCCTCTACTTAGATAGAAATATTTGTACTGCTCAGGAGATATCAAGGAATTCCTAAGAAAGTCAGACGTGAAAGTAAACCAAAGTAGAAATTTAAGGATGAAAAGAGACATAGTGCTAAAGTGCAGCTGATATTTGGGTCAGAACAGGTATCACTACACCTCACATCAGCTCACTGTACAAGCTCCACATGGTCTTGTCATTGCACAGATTCCCACTCATGTCGAACATGAGTGGTTTGAACAAGTTTGGTTTGCTAAAATATGGGCAGAACCTACTTTCTGGTAAGGTTCTGAAGGAGGTCAAAGCTGAAAGAAGAAAGTTAAGTCTGGGGTAAAAGCTTGTTTCCTTGGATCTGAGGTTAAACCCTAAGACTAAATGCAGTGGAAAGAGATTAAAGGAGTAAAAATATAAGCAGCAGAGGGTAAGAACTGTGACTGGGTGGAAAAAATTATCATATAGGACAGGGCTGAAGCTGAAAAAAATTAAATGTTTCAACCAAGACTGGGACACAGGAATGAAATGTGTCAAGGAGAAGTTTGTACAAATACCTTTTTTTTTTCTACTCAGCAAATATCTGAAAAACATGGCAAATAGTGTAACAAAGACTTTGAGGATTGTGCATATTCTTCATAACTGCACCGGAAGAGCATTAGCCCTTCCATAAATGCAGTAATTTTCAAAATGTGGTTTTATTCTCATCTTATAGCAATCAAACTGGTTCTGCCTCACAGCAATGGAAAATGCTGTTGCATTTTGAATTAATCCTGTTGTCACATATTTTGGTAGGATGTGTGGACATAACATTTCTCTCTTTGAAGTCAGCCAGATTTTTCTTTGACCATCTACTTGAGTGGGAACAAGATGAGGCACAATTATCAATATTTTCAAGTGTGGGCTTTAAGTTAAGCCAAACATGGGCAGCCCAGTTTGGCTGCACAGCTTGAAATGCCTTTGGCTTAATTTTCATAATCAAAGCATATTCACAGCATTCCTGTACAAAGCAAAGATGACCTTCTTCTAGCTGGGTGGCCATTTTATTAAAACACTGAGTTTATAAGTTCTTCTGAACATACTTCTGGCTGGCTGAAACTTAGAAAAGCATCTATTCATAGCTTATAGCTATAAGGAATTTACTGTTGGCTTTCAAGGGAAACCCGCATGTTCTTGGATTCTTAGGATCAGAGGCTTTGTCTTTCCATTTCTAGATTCCCAAAGAAAATAATGCATGTGTTCATTGTTTTGTCAGTATAAGATTTATAATGCCTTTAACTATTCATTTCCTTGCCATAAAGTGCATAGGTTTTGTAAATGATGTGAGAGTGACAACACTGTAGTTTCCTTGGCAACCTTAACTGGTTTTCAAAACAGTGCTTTTCATGTTTGGAATAAGCATTGATTTGTACGATTTGGCAGGGGAAAAAAAAAGAAAAGAAAATTGAAAAGAAAGAAGGAAAGAAAAAGAAAGAAAACGTCTTGAGGGAAAAAAAGGGCAACTGAAACAACTGCAAATCAACCTTCCACCACTTAGTGATCTATGTGATATGCACTTAAAGAAAACTTTAACTGTGCTAAAACTTAAAGAAAAATGCATCTGAAACTTTCAAGTTTTTTCTTTTTTCTGCCTGACATCCAACAAAATTTAACTTTTAGCTTAGATTCAGTGTTGAACTTAATTTGGCCTTTTTCTTCCTAAACTTGGCTCACTTTGAATTTGAAAATTTGGCTCATGTATAGACACTAATGAGATGCATACTAGGGAAGCTTTTTCCCAGCTTTGATGTTTTGTTTTCCCCATTTTGAAAATTAAACACACTTAATGCCTCTGTGTTGCAAAATGGGAAGTTAGGCAAGGTGAGGTACAGGATCAGGCCCAAAACTAAATATCTTCATTTTTAAAATCTTTTCCAGGAGTTGATTGGAAAAAGAGATGTTGTGTTAGTCAATATGGATCCTTATTCTTGAGAGCAAGAAGATTGTTTCTTTTGATGAGGAGGGTGCCAGTGAAAATGTATTTCTTTAATCAACTTTTTTATAATCCCCAAGCAAAATTTCAATGATTGAAAAAATAGTATATATTCAGTATTTGGCATCTTCATACAACTCTGTGGTGTTTTCTACGTCCTTCTGATTTTATAGATTCTTTACGTACCTGTTATGTAATACAGAAAAGGAACATCATGGCAATATTATTCCAGTAGCATGAAGGGGCGAAACATGGTGAAATCATCCTGTTATTTCTTGCTTTCTGTTCACCGTAAGCCCTGACCCGATAAAAATGCTCAGTGATGGAAGGTGCTTGCGTTAGTCTGATACCTGATTCTCATTTAAAGTAGTTATTCAGTTATGAGGATCAAGCAACAGGAACGTAGAAAGCTGTACAGCTTTTGTTTGAAGAAAAAATGCATATGTCATCATTTACCCACTCAGTCCTTGGACTGTGTATAGATGAGCAGAAAACAGAAACAAAGCTGGACGAAGGGTTGTGATTTGCAGGGTTGAGCTTGAATATATCAGCTGAAGTTATATGGGATGACTCTTTCATAGGAGCTGTGAGGTTGAAATCTCTATACAGACAGACATCCCTATAAAGACATGGCAAACAGAAAGAAATAACCAGAGAATTTGT
Source organism: Entomyzon cyanotis (assembly GCA_024500445.1). Lineage (NCBI taxonomy): Eukaryota > Metazoa > Chordata > Aves > Passeriformes > Meliphagidae > Entomyzon > Entomyzon cyanotis. Next base: position 11,668,253 of record JAKEPQ010001017.1, read on the forward strand.
ACACTCTTTGGCATTCTATCCTGTCCATTTATCTAATTCTATAAACTGGTTATCAACATTTGAGGTTTCTCTCTCCGGGGAGACGGCAGGACCCAGAAACCTCACAAAACGAGGCCTGCCACAGTGCATACCTCCATGGAAGTCCATGCCGGGCAGGGCCGGGGCACGCTCAGCATGGCATGAGGCTCAAGCAACAAAAATTCTGCAGGAAACGTGGTGAGGCAAAGGAACATATTGGACCCCATCTCCGGTCTGCCAGGGAGGTTTATTAGGATCTTCAGATCGGTTGCAGGGAAGGGAAAAGGGGGAGGAAAGTGGGTGAAGGGAGTAGGGGCTGGCAGGCTGAAGATAGTGACGGAGGGGCTCATGCTGGCATCGGCTTATAAGGGAAGGGAAGGGGGGAGGGATTGGCTCTCTCAGAGCCAATCCCAGGAGGTCTGAGGGGAAGACAGTCAGGGGAACATACCAATAGATTGCTGATAAGGCAGGATGCATATTTCAAAAACAGCCAATAACATACAGAGCAGGGGAACAGAGGAGAAACCTTGTGGAACCCTGCAAAATCACGTTGCTACAAACATTCTGCTAACAAAGATCATGGAATCATAGAATATTCTGAGGTGGAAGAGATCTAAAAGAGTCATTGAGTCCAACTCCTGGCCCTGTACAGGACAACCCCCAGTCACACCATGTGCCTGAGAGCATTGTCCAAATGCTCCTTGAACTCTGTCAGGCAGGTGCTGTGACCATTGCCCTGGGGATCCTGTTCCAGTGCCCAACCACCCTCTGGGTGAACAACCGTTTGACAATATCCAACCTAAACCTCTGCTGACACTGTTTCAAACCATTCCCTCCGGTCCTGTCACTGACTGCCACAGAGAGAGATCAGTGTCTGCCCCTCCTCTTCCCCTCATGAGGAAGCTGGAGACTGCAATGAGGTGTCCTCTCCTCCATGCTGAACAGACCAAGTGACCTCAGCTGTGCCTCATAAATCTTCCCCTCTAGAGCCTTCACTATGTTCTTAGCTCTCCTTTGAATGCTCTCCAATAGCTTAGTGTCTTACATTGTAATGCCCAAAACCTTACACAGTAAGATATCACTTCTGGCTGATATCAAAGGTGGAATTCTTCTTCCATATAAGACCCTGTGATTCACACATCTTGACATGAAAAGGATAGAAGAGTTTGGATTTAGAACAGTGCTCATGTAGGAGGGATGATCTCTCTTTTCTAGAGCTGAGATATTTTTACTAAAGTGCAACATTTTTAAGTCTCCTGCCTTGAAGTAATATCTTATATTTCACCTGTTTAAGGAGAATGTAGCTCTATGTCCTTGTAAAATTTTGTTTTGGACATCATTTATTTCTGCCAACTTAGGTTTCTGACAGAGCTTGATGCATAGCTTTGTGAATGCCATTGCATTGATAGAATCTGAAAGAACCTTCTCCAACATTTGACTGGTGACATTAGGAATCCATCACTGCTACCAAGCAGAGGGCAAATACTGATGGCCAAAGAACAAAGACTTGGGCAGGTTGGTAGTTGTGCTAGAAAGTAAGGAGTGGTATCAGAAAGTCATGCATGTGATGTGCATGAACTCTTCACACTCAAAAAAAAATGGTTGAAAATTTGCCTCAGCTAGGAGTAACACTGCTTAGATGCCTTAACAGTGTTGTTTTTCTTAAGTCTCTGAACAATTGCATTTATTTATAAGTGAGTAACCACTTGTCCTGTGACATTAATCTCTCCTTGCCTTTCTGCATTTAACTGTCCAAATGATGCATCTTTACATAGGTCCTGCTCCAATAGGCTGCTCCTGTTGGGGGGTACCCTTCCATCAGAAGTATATTCCCGCAGAATTCCACAAGAAATATTCATATGCTGTCTTCACATTCCCCCACATAAATGTAGGTACATGTGCAGAGATCTGAGATTGACTGTCATGTACACTAAGCATCCTTTACGCTAAGAGGAAAATCTAAGAATATGGTAAAGTCATCTGGATTGCTTCTCCATCCACCTCTAGGCCTGCACTCTCACACCCAAGTGTATAAACCTACCTCCTATATCAAGAATCTTCTGGAGCTCTTGCAGCTCTGTACCCTTGCAAAATTTTCAACATATCTATAAATGACCTAAAATTAAAAATGTTCTGACAAGCCCTGCAGTCCTGCATAGCTCATTACATTCCATTACATATTTGTTCCTCATTAGGTTTTCTCTGCATAAAATAAAATATAGGAATATATGCATACTTTTGTACACTTTTTCTCATAAGTGTCATGTTTTCCTGCTAGCTTTCTACCAGAAAAGAAATGAAAGCTCCAGCATAAAGCCAGCATTTCTTATTTCTGTAGGAGATTCATGTTCATTTGATGGGAAAAGACAAAACAAAAATGGAAAAGTTCTCAGGCAATTAGGAAAATTGTAGAGACTGCTGTCTGTGTGCTCAGAAACAAAGTAATGTATTTGTGCTTTTCAAGGCATTCCAGCACTTTTGAGTCAGCGTTACATTCTCTAATTACATGTAATAAACAGGTAGTGGAATAGACCAGTGTGGGGCTTGAGAGTCTGAGTCCTCATAGAGCACAAAAATGCTCATAAAGAGACTTTTTAGTAACAGAAGAGACAATTAAGCATGGCATCAGTGATATTGCAGTTTTAGCATATGTTCAACACTGTTGCTTTGAAGGGAGGAGTTAAATCACCAGAGGGCTGCAATGGCTCTGATATGATTAAACACAAATTGTTCTGCTCTATTCTTCCAATTATCTTGTAGGTAAAAGAAAAAGATTGTATAAGCTCATAACATCTGAATCTGCAGCTCTTTCCATTGCAGCTACCGATACAGAGTGTTGCCCCCATATGAATGGCAAGGTCTGACTTTATGGCTGTTCATCGTCCCTAAACATGTGCATAAATGGCAAATCCAGGTGCCAGGTAGCAGAGTCAGACGAAGTGTTTGAGAGTTCCATTACAGTACCTGACTGAATGCTGGGGAGACTCCTCTGGTTATACTGGTTATTTTTGTGAGCTATTAAACTAATATCAGTGGTGTCCCTTCGTAGTGTTGTCCATGAGGAAAGGATTAATGCTGACCTGCTGGCAGTCAGTGTTTTCTCTTTGTAGCACATGGTGTTGGAAATCATAAGGACTGAGTTGTTAAGGCATGTTTTATGGAGCTAGCACAACACCTAGAGAATGACTCTCAGCTGTGCTGCTGCTCTTTGACAGCAATGGTGCTGCATAATGCAGTAGGGAGTCAGGATCTTGAAATGTGTAAAACTTGGTCTGCAATTGTAAAATGTTTAGTTTTGCACTAAATTACACTTTTCTTGGGTTTCTGTGAATTATTGAGGCTATAGTGGGTTTGACTCTCTCTTGTTTACCTTAAATTAAACACTTTACCTGATTTTACTGGGTAAGAGGTAAGCAGGACTGGTTTTGTTTATTGTAAGCTTGGGAAAAATAATAGCATAGAAGACAAGAGGAGAATAGTTTAAAGACACTTTTGTGTGCCCCTCCAAAGTGTGATGGTCATGTTCCCCCCGTTAGAATAGCCTCTGGGTACCCACAAACTTCATTCGATTTCAAAGCTGCAACAAGGGACTGGAGCGTCCACTTACACTGATCTCACGTTGCATCTTTTTTGCTCCTCCAGGCAGAAAACTCACTTGTCCCCTGCTCAGTTTCTGCTCTTGGAGAAAGGAGTGAAAGACCCATGCTCATACCTTTGTAGCAAAACAACTGCTTTCTAATCTGTTGGTTTATTTAAAAGATTTGGAAAGTGCTTTGTTTCATTCTAACAGCATCCATTCTGAGAAAATATTCTTACATAATTTGTTGCACTTGGCTGGTTCATGTAGATTGCTTGGAAGCAAATACAGGGTAAATGAGCCTCTGGTCCTCCTGCTTTTTTGGAGAATATTTGTGGAGTCAGAGAAAAAAAAATAAGAATGAGCACAGTGGCATGGATGAACAGTTAAGACACTCACGTCAAAAGAATCTCAGTCTGTCTTTCTTTCTTTCTCTCTTTCTTTCTTTCTTTCTTTCTTTCTTTCTTTCTTTCTCTCTTCCTGTTCCTTCCTTAGTGTACCCTAGTGCAGGTGTGGCTGGCAATTCCCAAGGGCCTGATTATATTTACCATGGTGTACCAACTCTAGGAGTACAGATTTTGAGATGAAGTTATTAAAATATCGTTTCCATATCCCTGAATCTTATTTCCATAGATCATTAAAAGGTTGATAGAACAAGCAACTCACAAAATTCCAGAGTACCTATGAAGTTTAGATTAATGCTCTACAGAACTATTGATATTTGCTTTCAAGTTGAAAGCCTTTCTTTAAAATAATAACAGAGCAAGAACAATGGAAATTAAAAAAAAACCCCAAAAAATAAAAAAACAAACCAAACACCAGAAACAAAAAAACAACAAAGCAAAAAAACCTCAAAATATCAAGGAAAACATCTGAATGGTAATTGAATCCCACTATTCAGCTAATAATATAAATCCAGGCACGGTTAGGGGCTACAGTCTCCTTTCTGGCATAGAACTTGAATTTCCGTGAGAAAAGGAACTCCATGAAGAAGGTTAAATCACTTCTTTTCACAGAGGGCAGATCTCAATCAAAATATGTCTACTGCATATTTTACTCTTCTGAAGTCATGAGAGCTAAGTAATTTATAATTCCTGTTTATTCCTGAGGCACAGCTTGCTGAGCAAAGACCATTAGCAGTTTTCAAGAATGGAAGTAATAGAATTTCTGAATGTCATCAAGTACCATCTTCAAATGAGATGTTTGAAAAGTATCATATTTTGTGTTTACAATCTCTCTTATTATACATTCTATGTGTCTTTCTTCTGTATATGTTTGTCTTCTGAGTTCAGTGATAGAATCATAATTATACTTGGCAAAACAAGTAATACTCATTATGGTAATTCAAAAAGTTATTTTGTGTCTCTGGTTCACATTTTAAAAACCCCTCTGATGTAATTCTTCTCAAATACCATTTATCACCATTTCTCTTCTTTTTCTCTATTACTAGGAACCATAATATAAAAATAGATTTGACATTTCTAATCAAATAATCTCTTAGGTTTTTTATGTGTTCCTTAATTTCCCATTTATTGGTTATTTTAAAAATGGTTTTGCAGTCATAAATACACTTTTTCCTGTGGAATTGCCATGGAATGATATAGGAATGAATTAGACAAGACAAGACTTTTCTAAAATAAGGAAGATTTATTGAAAGCTCTGCTTTTATATACACTACAAAAAAACCTGCAAGTTTTTCCACTCCAAAAGAAGTTTTTGTCAGCTAAAATCAGTTGACCTAATGAAATTTGGCTTTTCAATGACATTGTATCAAATACTGTGTGATCTCTGATCGAAGCTGCCCTCCCAGATCATTCAGAAAAGTGTTCACCAAAGGAGATTTTGTGGTATTTACAAAAAAATGAATTTACAAAACAGTTTTTCTCTTAATGAGATCCAAGCTTTTATGCAAATTTCTATTTCAAAATCTTATAGGAACTTAGTAACTCTGGAACATTTATGTATATGTCAAATTTCTTTCAGAATAGCCAATAAGTTAAACCTATTTTTTTCCTTAGCAAATGCATGAAACATGTCCCCTCCACAAACACACAATCACAGAGTGATTACAGAAGCTTTCTTTTCTGTAGAAATCCAAGCTAAAAACACATAATAGGAGAAAAAGTGTAAGTAGCAATTATATGTAATGAGTAGAAAAGCAAAGAACTTGGTAGTAATAAGTATAACTCAACAGTTAGGAAATGCAGGTAATTGAAATTGTAATCAAGAGTCAAGTATTCCTTCAGAATTTGAATTAAATCCTGAAATGTTGATTTTTATTCTAAAGCAAGTTAAATAGACTTGATAAAATACCATGCTCACCAACAGAGCATAAGACTGGAGCTTTAAAATTTTAATGACTCTATAGTATATTTGAACTATTTTTTAGTCTCATTATTACCCATTTCATGGGAACAAATCAATATTGTTCATTTCATTTTTGCATTTCACTAGAATTAGATGCCACAGTTTAAATCCCTTGTATATTTAACAGAAGGTAATATACAAGTCTGCACAGCAGACCTCTTCAGTAAGTTGATTTGTGGGCTCTCCCTAGCTCTCCATCCTCTCTGACTTGAGAGAGAGATGTAAATGAACAAGAAGAAAAAAGATTGACACACAGAGCAACACAAAACTTAAACCAGTGCAGCATGGAGGTATGTTGCAATTTGAATGTCAAATTTGCTTGGTGAATATAGAATGTCATGCCATTTCCTGATCCCGCTACAAAGTTCCATGTTTTGACAGGAGAGAATGCCTTGGACTGGATATGTGCTGGGGTTTAATTCCAGACACAAAGCCTTGCAATCTAGCTTCATGTTTCAAATCCAACTGAGGATGAAGGAGTGAAATTTGATTAAAATCCAGTGATTCTTTAGAGGAAAAAAAAAATGAGTTTGGCATATGCAAAGCAGGCTTTAGAGGATGATTATTCAAACCGTAATACATTTACATAATTTTCACTGATGCCCATCTCTACTTGTGGTTTTAACAAACAGGCTTCATTAACAACACACATTTTGATCCCTAATGGAAGCAGGAATGATGTTTGAACTTAGGAAAAAGCAAAATACAGCTCAAAATGATTCTTCAGGGTAAACATCTCTGAGATTATTGAAATATCTTGAGTATTAAAAAATTGGCTGAGATGCTTATGAAAGATGGCTGGAATCTCAAGGTGATTTGGATTTTTCATACCTGATCTTTTGCCTAGAAATGAAAAATGGGAGGTTGTGCAAATTTTCCCCTCTGATGGCTTCAGATGTGTAAATTGACAGTTTGTCTCACGTGGTCTACCTGTATAGCAACTTAAAGTTAAATCTCACATTTCTTTTGAGGCTGGGCCTGATTGCATATCCAAATTCATAAATTCCAAGTAAGATCCTGAAATTATCATCTATGGAACAAGTGCTATTCCCTGGTATATAGACACATTCCAGTGCTGACCCAGTTTGAGGATTGGGTCTCAGATTAAAGCAAAAAATGTTGTGTAACTGATTCTTTTCATTCTTGAGTTTTGTGATATTTCACTCTCCTTTTTGTCAGAACCATGGGAGTTGGACTCTAGGTATTGATCAGCTCCAGATTAGTTTTCAAATGCAGCATTAGCCCTTGTCATTGCAGAAAAGGGATGGAATGGGGAGATAATTAAAACCTGAACGCATACAAAAAAACCCACTCTTTAATTGTTCTCACAACTTTTTTAATCAGTTCCAAGGAACCAAGGATACAACATTTGTTGTAATTTTGGAGTAAAAATTGTTGTAAATTTGTTGTAATGCTTAGGAAGTAACAAAACTTGCAAAAGGATGAAAATATACAGTTTACTGGTAAAATTACTGTAATTATGATAATGGTCTGGAATTACACACAATACTACAAGTGAGTGACAGGGTGACATGAAAACCAGAGGCTTCCTGAGGGCTGGAATGGTGGACAGGGTGGAGCCTCACAGCCAGGACCTGTCCCACCAGACTGCAGTCAGCAGGAGGGCAGCCCAGGCATCAGGCCATGGGAATGGGTGCAGAACAAGAGCAGGGCAGGGGATTCACCTGCAGGTAGTTTATCTTCTGCCTTCAAGTAGTGTCTTCCCTGTTTATACCAAAGTTTGATGCTTTCCTCCCTGCATTCTTAAATGTCAACCCACATCTAAGCTTTTCAAATGGATTCAACAATTTTCTCTAAGTGATGATTCAGTCCTCCCTAACATTGGCAGCATCTTCCAGTTTTTCCTGCCAAAAGTTTGGCTGAACTTTTATCTGCTTCTCATCTCTACGTCATTGGTAAATTAAGTGGAACCAGTCTCAGCCTGATGGCAGGAGAATACAAATAGGACATCTCCAGCCCAATTCATCTCTTTTCACACAAGCCATTGCTGTCTTTTCTTTCGTCAGGTCTTTATGAGCCTACTATTCTTATATCAATGTTCACCACCCTTTCCCTGAGCAATAATTTCCTGAGGGAATGTGTATCTAGTCTTTGAGGGTTTCTTATGGTGATTTTTCTTTTCTTTTTTTTTTTTTTTTTGTGTTGTTTTTTGGTTTTGTTTTGGTTATTGGGGTTTTTGTTGTTTTTTTAATCTGCAAGTACTAAATCCACTGCTTCACATCATCTAAAATATCAGTGCTTAAAAAAATACAGGTATTAGATTAGGGTAGCACCTTTGATAAAATCACGTGAATAATTTACTAATTTTTCTTTGTCTCTGTGTCCTCATTTATTCTTTCTTTCAAGAACAGTTATATTACATTGCAAAGCACTTAAGTCAAATTTAGAGTCCCATAATTGCAGGGATCACCTTTATTTTCCCTTTTGTGTAGCCCATTATGTTTGCCATTCTTCAGGCAAGGTATTACTCCTTGAATTTACAGATTCATTAAAACTCCCTCCTACTGGTCTTCTGTTAGTTATGCATAACTACTACCACGCCATCCTCTTGTGCCTCAGATTAGTTTATGCTTTAGCATCACTCAGCTTTGTCTTTTAAAAAAAAAATTCTCAGAATTGAGAAAGTTGGGACTGTTCAGCCTGGAGGAAAAAAGGACTCAAGAGGATCTCATCAATGTATATGAACACCTAATGGAAGGAGTAGGAAAGGCAGAGCCAGGCTCTTCTCAGGGGTGTCCAGTGCTAGGACAAGTCAACAGGCACAAAATTGAAACACAGGAAATTCCTACCAAATATAAGAAAAAGTATTTTTTATTGTGAGTGGCAAAACACTGAAAAAAACCCAAAAAACAAATCCCAAGGTTATGAATTTTTCACTCCTGGAGATATTCAAACCCCAGCCCTGAACAACATGGTCTGGCTGATCCTTTGTGCACTGGGTTGGATTAGATGATCTTCACAGGTCTCTTCAACCTATACTGTTTTAAAACAAAATCCTGTGATCTTTTATTGATAAATTTGTGATATATTTGGGAAAATTCTGACAAGCCTTTTCATGCCTGGAACAGCACAAAAGCCCTCATAATCATTTAAGGCCATAGCAAAATGTCACATAAACCACAGGGCTATTTTATAAGTAAGTCGCCATAAAAATAGCCATAAATTTGCAAAAGTCAACTGTAATTGTTAATTTGCAAAACATTTAAAATTTAAAAAAAAATTAGGTTGCCCAGAAAACACTCTAAATAGCCAAGGATATTACAAATGTTATTTGAAAAGCCATCCACAACTAAGTAAAAAAAAGCTTATTAGAATAAAAAAAGCTAGTGGATATTCTTCTAGCTTTTCCATTTTTTTTTCTGTATTTAAACATAAAGCTCCAGTGGGAAAATGACATTTCTATTATGTCAGACAAACAGAAAAATGGCTTCTGATCTTTTCTGAGAAAAATCTAAGCTTGTGTAACATGGCTGTCATGTGTAGTGCATGTCACATGGGCTGTGCAAAGCTGTGAGAAAAATCTCAGTCCTGCTCCAAATGGTTCAGACCCCTTTCAGTAAATAGCCAGGGATCTGGCTGCTTGAATTAGCTTTGAATTAACAGCTGAGTGGTCTTCAGTTGCTGAAGCAGAAATCTCCAGACCGTAGTCAAGGCAATGCAGTTATTTGTACTGGCTTTAAAAATATCCACTCCCTGAACTTCTATAAGGCTGCATCAAGCACTGCCTTTACCCTGTAAGATCAGCTAACTTGGATAAGAATGTCTTTGTCTTCAGATCCACAACCTCTGTCTCCAGTCACTCTTTCAGCTGAAAATCCAGTTTTGAGCTGTTGTGGCTGGATCCACAAATATGACTTTTGTAAACAAGTCTTGTCTAGCTTACATTTTAGAAGAGTAAGTCCCCAAATGCCTAGGAGTGAAATCTTAGTTTCCCCTGACCCCATAGTCCTGTGAAGCTCACAGACATTTCTGTTTACTGTAGCCTGCTTCACGCTGCTGATCATGTCATACCTCATGTCTAAATCATAGAATCATAGAACCACAGAATGGTTTGGGCTGGAAGAGACCCTAAAGATCATTTATTTACAACCCTCCATGAGAAGGGACACCTCCCACTAGAACAGGATGCTCGAAGTTATGATAACCTTGTCAAATCCTTGCAGGAGTAATTAAATATTGCCTGTGTTTCCTGCCTGGTCTGTCAATAATGGCTATTGAATAAATGACATGGGGATTGTGTAAAACTTCAGGGATTCTTTACAGGTAAAATCTCTTTATGTAATACCATATTAATGTTTGAAGCCCATGTTCTGCTCGTTGATGTGTTTGTATAATTTTTATTAGTGAGGGGAATAAAGTAGTTGCATTTAACAGAGAAAATATCCTTTTTACTTCTGTCACAGTATAAATAACCTGACATATTCAGCTCTCTTTCTGGAGAGCTCTGGCTTGCAGCACTTTCAGTAGATAAAAACATGTAGTCATACCAAGGGAATATCAAAGAAAGCGCATCTTATCCCTCTGAAACACAAGGAAGTAATCTATAGTTGAAATAATAATGAATTCCTACAAGTATCTCATTGATACCATTTTCTGAAAATCCTTTCTCTTAAAAGAATTATGTCCATAGTTCTAAAGCTCTACAGATTTAAAGAGCCAGGGTTAGAGCCAAAAGGAAAAGTGCAGAGGCTTTAGACTCTGGGAAGGCGAAAGAGAAATCATTAAAACAGAATCTAAAGTACTTTCTAGAAAAATGCTAAAGACGTTTGAAAGAAGCATCTTTGTAATTAGGAAGATAATTTTCCAGATGCAAAAACATTGCTAAGATTTTAAATAAGCTCTTCAGGTTTTTGACTCCCAGTCCTGTGCTAATTCACAGTGACTGTGTTTAGGGAATATCCCATCCGTACCTTGCCCAAAGAGCCCAAACAACCCAGTTATGTTATCTGTGTGGATCTACAAAACACTTCTGGACTTTAAAGAAATTTCCATCTTTTTAGGCATATGTGTGCAGTGAAAGATACAGATGATCCAACATTGCTGTCCGCAGTGGGAACGCCAATTAAAATAACTCAATTGCAGTATGTGACTCTGCCCATAGGCTTTAATGTGACACTGAGTATGTATGTTCAGAATGTGGCTGACTGTAAAATATACAAGAGTATTATTTTTTAATCAAATTTTATCTTTTTTTTTCTGGCACATAAGGGAAGTTCCTTAAACTTTTCCTCATAAGCAGTCTTCTCCACTTAGGCATCACTGAACAAATATAGTTTTAGGACAATCTGGGAATACAGAGCAAGGCTAGTTTAATATTTAGTGGATCAGAATGAAGAGAGTGGGTTTTGTGCCCTGATGTATGATACATCTGCAAGACTAGGATTTCTGGATTCCACCACAGAGCAAAAAAACAGGGATGGTGGTTAGGAGAGTGGGCTTTGCCAGTCAGACTCAGGAACAGGCATAATGACCATCAGCTCTTTTCCAATGAAAAGAGCCTATATCCTACGGAAAATCAAACACCCTACAAAGTAAAAATATTTCATTCTGGGAAATACAAAAAATAACTCAGAATTTCTTAGTTTTCCTGTCATTCAATGTTTGTTCAAGTGAAGGTATTGAAGGATTTCAAGTCAAATTTATGGCTAGGTGAGCTTAACTCAAACCTGGAAAAACAGTATAAAGTAATATCCTTCTCTCTCTCAACAAAAGCAAAACCCCTCACTGAATCTCAACCCTGTTGGAGGAATTTTGGAGGGGTTGTTTAGTGCCTGCTGCTGGTCTGACACAGGCTGTGGGAATCTCCCCAGTGCTATTCAGTGCTATAGACCTAGAAGTTATGTTCTCCCCCAAGTTTGCTCACAAGGCAGTGCTACCACTCTGTAGTGTTTCTGTCCAAAAATGAGCCACCTCTTTTCCCTAGGAGTCCCTTTTCAAGTTTTGGAATAGGTTATATCATTCCCAGTGGATGTTTTTCATGTTTGATTTGCAGTGACTGAAGCACTAATATAGTGAACAGACCAGCAAGTATGCAAATATTTCCAAGGGTCAGCCTTTTGTCCTACAAGGATTGGCAGGAGGTGTGCATTTCCTACAGGTGACATAAGTAAAACTCTATTCTGGGATAACTCCGAAATATAAGACTCCAAGGAGAGTGGGAGCCAGCTGAAATCTCAGTTGAGTATTTTGATATCTTGTTCTGTAGCCTTTCTCTTAAATCCTGTTTAACTGGCAGCAGCTGCCACTGACATTTCCACTAGGATGGTACAGATGGAGCAGTGACTCAGATCACTGGCTCTGCAGAGTTACGAACAGCTAAAACTGTTGCTGATGAAAATTATCAACAGGGCTGTAGGAGAGGCTTGTGTGTGATTGAGGCTTGCAATATGTGGAATTTAGATTTTCCATTTGTATTGTTTTCATGAAAGAAATTGCATCTATCTGCCTACACATACAACTCCAAACATTAACAAACTCTTACTCATCAGATGCTTTTGTAATTGTAACTTTCTCTGCTTTGTATTTGTTAAGAAGTAGTTAAATTCAAAAGCAAAAATAGCAAAAATTACATGAAACAAAAAATTGTTATGTTTAATCTCAGGATTTTAATATGGGGAAAAACATATTTTATTTCTTGATGTTCTTGTAGTCTGAAAAGGGTTGGGGTGGGGAGAAGCAAAACAAGGTAAATCTGTTAGCTGAGCTCTCTTGTCATTTGGGTCACATCATTGCTTATCATCCTTCATTTTCCCTGGGGAAACAGAGAGTAAACAAGAAGATAGCTGCACTGAGTCTTCGTGATAAGGGTTTCAGTCAGAAAATATAATTTGTTTTGTGATTCCTAGGTCAAAAGGTAGTTTGAGATTGTTAATTCATTTACAATGAGAGGTGCGGTTTATTAGTTTCCTTCAAAATTTTAGGTGCATAGGTTTCTTGGGAAAGGTACTAAGTTAGTAGATTTAACCAAATACAATTTCAACTCATTAGAATACCTAACCGACACAATTCTTGATAGACTTGGATGATCTATATAGCAGAAAATAAGGTTATTTCAAATGGGCTCTGATGATGCCTTGGTCAGAACAGAGTTTACTTAATTTTATTTACATGTTCAGCAATAATGTCTTATCCTGTTCAGACATCAAGTAAATAACCTTTTCACAATCCCCATTCAGCAAATAATCCTTTCAGCACACAACTTGCACACATACACACTAGAATATATCTCAGCTCAGAAACAAACATTGCCAAGGAGTGGTTCAAATTCATGCCTTTAACTGATTTTTTATGGGGCTGGTGAGAGTACAATAACAATTCTTAATTATGCTGAATTTTATTTCCAAACAGGAAAAAGAGATCTCATTTTTTATACTTAGCATGCACTATGTTAAATTAAATAGCCACTGTGGGGGCAAGTTGATATTAATTAGTTAACAAGAGTTAGAGTCTTCTGTAATGGTGACAGAAGTTAGTGAATAGGACACATCGGTCATATTTGAAAGGCGATAAGCTTAACTTGCTTGGGAGCACAATTTAACTTGCTTGGGAGCAACTGCACAGAGGTCCCAGAGTGTTTTAGAGCAGTAGATTGGGTTTTAGTGACAGGGATCCTGATTCCCAGCCCTTCTTCAGTGAACAGGTTTAGGAATTTTTTGGGTTTTTTTTTGTTTGTTTCTGGGGTTTTTTTTGGTGTATGTTTGGTTTTTTTTGTTTTGTTTGTTTGTTTCTGGGTTTTTGGGGTTTTTTTTTGTCCTTTTGTTTTTTGTCTAGATGTTTTTGGCTAAGAGCATTGCCAATCAGGATCCAAACCCTAGGACTCTTTTCCCTTCTGACAGAGCAACAGAGACATGTATCTACATAATGAGTAGTATTAAGTGGTCCTTAAGCTTTAGCTAAAATGAAAAAGGGGATTCACCTGTAATAGCCCTTTGTAGGATGCAGCATAAAAGTTATCTGGATTTTAGTTTGGTCATCAGAATGTTATTGCCATTCTAAAGTAACTGACTCTGACATTTCATTTACTGTGTGCAATATAAAGCAAAAATGGAGGAAAGAGACAGATGCCTTTTTTTTTCCCAAGTGTGTGTGTGATGCCAGTGGAGGAAATTAGGAATGTTCCCATTATGTCATTTTCTGCTGTTTTATAAAATTTTGGGTATTTCTTCTTGGATAGAAAACTCGGGTAAACCCCTCTCAGGTAGAAAACTCGTGTTTACCTGACCCCCCCCTCCTCTGGCTTTACCCGAACCCCCCCTACTCCTTCTCTGCCCTACAGCTAGTCACAGGGATAGATTATCTCCCTTCAGACTCTAACCCGAAGATGTGGAGGCTGTGAGGAACACAGCAGGATGGAGGGATCATTGTCAAATGATGTGGAAAATACAACTGAAAAATATCAGATCACAGATAACTATCCTGCTTTTTAAAAGTCACTGTCCATATGCCTTCTCTAGCTGTTGGTACCACCTAGCAGTTATTTCCCCAAATCTCCTTTACAACAAGTGGGTCTTTGGTCCTTGATGGAAACAGCACCCAGGATTGCCCTACTAGAAGCAGTATCCTGAGTTGGATTTCCCTTGGTCTTTATTAATATATTAACAGAATTCATTTTGTCTTCCCTTCAAACATTTGGGCTACAGACATTTTTTGATCAGAATTTCCTTATTGCAGATCCAGTGCTCTGATGAAAAGGAAGTGTCTTGTTTGTAGCATATTTCTTTCATTACATGGTTTCCTTTTCCAGGCTTTTCACAGAGGTCCTGTAGCCTTAATTTCACTGTTCTAGGGATGAACCTGAGTTTAAGATATTTACTTCTGTTTAATGTTAAAATGTGTTTTGAATAGATGTTTTTCATAGGAGGAGAGACTTGGATGAATAAGAAGACAAATATAACATTTCTATGACTATGACAGAACCTTCTTGCTTTTAGTGAAGAGCAAGCTTTCCTCAGTGAGAGGAGCCCTTCTTGCAGCCAGGGAGATCCTGAGTGCAATGATCTGGTTGTAAAAATTTTTCTCAGTACTACACCAATAAATCTTGCATGGGAGAAGAATGTGAGGACAGGAGGAGAGATCTTATCCATGATAAGATCTCCAAAGAGCTCCAAAGAGCTGTACAAACCTCCTAGCTATAAGTGGGAAGAGAGCAACATGACTTGTATTGTCATCTCAGGTTTGTCTCCAGTGATTCTCCAAGCAGGTGTCATGACTGTTGTGGTGTTTTTCCTGCTTGTCTTTCTGCTACACTGTTTTGCTACACTATCATTGTTTATAGTCTGCACCTTAGTGATTTTTAGTTCGGGTTTTTTCTGCAGGGTGTTTTGACTTCTTTAAAACTTCTCTTTGACTCTTTCAATTTGTTTCCTCCAGCAGTGTAAGAGATGCAACCCTGGAGCTGCAAAGTTTTACATGACCTGCAGGGCATCTATTTTTTATGTTTTGAGTTCTATGCAGAGACAATTATAGAATTTTAATGCTTAAAAATCCAGATTTCTGGATTGCCAAATTATTGGCACTTTTTTTTTCTGGGTTTTTTTTTTTGGTCAGGGTTCTTTGGAACTTTGAAGTGTTCTGTGTTTCCTTTCTCAAATCAACATCACTCAAGCTGTCCATCTAAAAATGTAGCAATTTTACCATTTCAAGTCCTAAAGCACACATCTCATGTGTCCATTTCATTTATACAACCCCTGCATCAAATTCTGTATAAATCTGATGGAAAATGGTTTCTCCCTTCCCTCCTTCCTTCCTTCCTTCCTTCCTTCCTTCCTTCCTGTAAACAAAGAAGGCTGGAGCTTATTTACAACTTGAGCTTTGCATCTGAAGCGATGACACCATGTTTATCTCTCTGTGAAACCCTAAAACAGACAAGAATCACACATTAAGCACCTGTTATGTGAATGACTGTTCTTGCCCAAGGACATTTGCTGTTTTTTGGGATTAGCACTGGGAGGGGTTTGTGTACCTCACCTGTTTGGAAGTCACCTGTTGATCACTATCTCAGCTGGTGCAGCTGTTTGCTGCAGTGTGGATCTGTTAGCAAGATCCAGAGATATGATTAATTTCTGCCATAACTTGCTATCCCAGCAATTTTTCTTAGCCAAACTGCTCATGGATGGATTTAGGCAACATTGTTTGAACATCTTTGATTTCTTGCTCTTAGGCAGACCTTAATTTTAGCAGGGCCAGCAATGGACTTCTTGTTGTTGTTGTTGTTGTTGTTGTTGTTGTTGTTGTTTTGTATTGCTCAGTCTCTGAGGGTTGCAGTCAGCATCTGCCAGTCTTTGACCCCATCCAACACCTTGCCTGATTTCTGTCCTTTGAAAGGAAGAGTGATATTTATAATGGTGAATCTCCAAAAACAACTAAACCACCCAACCCAACGTTTTGTTCATACCCTATTGCAATCACTAGGGAACTCCCTTTCAGTCTGCTGATTTAATTTAGCATTGAATATATGTGCATCCATCTTCCTTTGCAATGCTGTAGTGAGACTTGTCTGTAATTTAAAGGATTCTGTTTGCAGTCATGGTCCAACTTATCACTGTAGTTCACTGACTGAAGAACACGGGGATGTTTTTTTTCTGAAGTATTTACTGATGTGCTTGGTGGTGGATTGAGCTGATTAATGCACAGTATCATATCCAGCCAGAAAGTAGTTGAAAAAGGGAGGGATATGCCCTGTACCACTTACTGACTACCTATGGTTGGGTAAGAGCCACATTACTGTCATATTTACAGTGCTGGAGCTGGAAGCATTTGTTGGTTCTGGAAGTACAGCCTGGGTAAATAATGTATATCAGACAGAGACCTGTCATATCATGTCCTTCCAGAGCAGTTCCTACTGGAAATAAACTTCACCATGCAGGCAGACAGGGAAGTAGAATGCACAGTCAGGACTGCAGGACTAGCTGCCCTGAAAATTCCCCTGCTGTTTCCGTGTAATGTATCTTTATTGTACAATTTGGATTGGAGATGTTTTGCTGCAGTAAGTAATAATTATATATTGCAGTCTTTCCTTTCCTTCAAAATGGACTTTTTCTGGTAAGGGTCTCATCAGCTGTACTGGAAAACATGAATGAAAAACACAAACCTTTGCTTTTGAGGATCTCCAACAATTCTAATTTTCTCTATGCTATTCTGCTGGACACTTCTATGTTCACTCAACCAAGCTCATTCTGCCAGCTGCTGAATTTGGCATGTGTAGATCTGACCTGCTGACCCCAGAAGATGCACCTCTTCAAAACATTGCCAAAGCTGGCTTTGTACCACAACTTATTGATTCCAGGATTTTCTTGGCAATGGCTCAGCCACTCATCTAAAATAGGATTTGATCCAGCACCCACAGATGTCAATTTAAAGAACTTCCATTAATTTCAGTGGATCCATCTCTTCCTTTTTGAAATTACCTTTGCCCTGAGTGTGGCACAAGCCCCTGAACAGAGGGGTGCCAAGCAGGACACCCAGAGTCACCCTAGCTTTCCTCACACTAAAGAAAAATATGCTGTTATCAGGAAGAACCAGAGCAACACAAGAATTCAAAAGCACATTTCTTTCTACCTTTCAATTTTAAGCAACTGCAGCACTGCAAATTCCTATTATTGTTCCATATTGTGTCATCTCAATTTCCAATTGAATAAAGCAAGTTACTCTCCTTTGAAGACTGACGTGAAGATTATTTACATATTTTAATCCTGACTTACAAAGAAATTTGTACACAAATGACTCACGTATAATAATTCATATTTACTTAAAGAATTATTGCCATTCTTAGGCAAACTAAGTGAAAACAATATTTTGCTAAAACCCCCATTAAACTATCTTGCATCCCCTTTTCATTGTCACTAATTACTTGAGTATGAATGCAAACAGAAGCTTTCTCCCTTCTTCTCTAATTGAAATTTTATTATAAGCAAACAGAAAGTGAGAAATTAAAAGTAATATATATGCATGTGCAAAAGCACTGGAAATCAGTGTCTTGCTATAAAGAAGTTCTTTCTCACATGAAGCATTCCTAACATTGCAACTCAAGTTTAGGAGCTCTCCACTGAGGCAGAGGCTATGAAGCCCCATCTCTTTCCTAAATAAAACAGGGGATCAAGGTCATAAATGGGGAAAGAAGAATCTGATTAACTTCAGCTGCACCTTTCTGCCATTCTTTTCTCTGACTACTAGAAGAGGTCCTCTGATCAATTTTAGCTGTATCACTTACGTGCACGTTGCCCTTTCACCATAAATCCTTCTGAGACTTGGAGAACTGTTCTGATTGAAATTGTGTGAAGATCAGGCTTCCTCACCTCTGTAGCAGTGATCCCCCAGGCGTGGCTTTCGGGTAGTGCCCTATCTAGAAGGTTCTAATTTCCTATATCTCTGTGTAGCACTGAGCACAGAGGAAGTTAATCTTGAGGCTTTCTGTGTTGCATTAGGTGATTTACAGAGCTGCTCACAGGGCAGTGATGATTAGGGTTCTGTAGGGATTAAGGAATAATGGAGAACCATATTTCTTAACTCACCTTTTAGGATCTGCATAATGCAGCACTTAGCAAGACTCATTTCTTCTTCTTTCTCTTGTGATTACAGACTGACCTTTTTACAACTTCCATGTGTGAAATGAGTGAGGCTTTAATGGGACAATACCATGTTAAATGATGTTTCTGAAGGGTTTAAATTTAGCTATTTAAATATGCTCAAGACCATCCTCTGTACAGTTACCAATACATACAGAGTGACCTTAATCCATAATGTGAAATGTTTTCACACTCCAAACAAGGCATTAAGACAGAAGTTGAATTTTGGAATTAGTCCTTACCCATGTTAATGCCCCAGTCATTTTTTTAATACTGCTTGAGAGATTATAAACTGACTATTTCCAAAACCACATCATTACTCAGTGGGAAAGCAAGCATAAGATCACATGAACTGGAACTCCTAATCCTAACTCTTGGCCTGACAACAGCTGAGGGAGTCTGTTCCAATGAGATCTTTCATCTTAAATTTTTGATACAAGAGGCCCATGAATCCTAATATATTCCAGATAAACCAAGACTCTTGAAAAATATAAAATATTTTGCCATGTAAAGATAAATATTATCAGTGGTTCTGTTCCAATGTACTAGGAAATAAGTGCTTGCATAAGGAGGGAGAAATTAAGTAATGTTTTTCGATAGAACGTTACCTGAAAAACTTTTTCTACTTTATCATTTAATGCTGAGTTATGACCAATTCAGAAGAGATAATTCAGAACCTTTGTGATTGACAAATAATCCCTATATATGGCACGAACAGCTCAGAAATTCCTTCTGTTGTTATAAATTCCGCATTTCTGCTGAAAAGTGAGCAAAACCGCACATAGAAATAACAGACACTTTAGGCATGAATGGACTTGAGTGTAGAAAATTCATGCAGCTAGTCGTCATGATAAACCTGAGCACAGGACAGAGCCACAGAAAGGGGGCTTTGTTTTTAATTGGAAAAATGACTCCCAGTACATGCAGCTTGTTTTTGCAACCATGGGAATAAGCACCATGATGACAGAAATACTGTGTCTGCTGATATTTTATGAAGGTTAGAACAACAATGCACCACCTTCTGTATGTGTTTGCCTCCTAGCAGTGGATTCCTCTTTTAATTTTAGTTTGCTTTATTGCTTGCTGGTTAGAGCATCAGGCAATACTAAAATTGTTATTAAATGCAATCTGTCTCTTTAATAACAGTTCCAAAATTAAAATCATAAAGTTGATTCATAAACCACAGAAATATATACAGTAGTTGGAGTAGCCTTCTTTCTGGGGCATTATTGAAATGTACCAACTCAATGGACTTTATAGAAATAGATTGCAATTACTGTTGTTGATGAGAGCAGGGAGCTTGTAATAACCCAGATGCGTGTTTAACGTGTACAATATAAATTTGAGAAAGGCTGCCAGCACCACCACACACTGCCTCTTACTCAGTTAAGAGGTTATAGTGTTAGAGGTTAAGAGGTGATAGTGTGCTTTTATTAGCCTCTGTCCACATCACAGGCTAATAAAAGGTAACATCAGAAATGGTCAGGAGAGTCCTGGAACCAGACCTGAGCATCAAAGTGACCATCAGCCACTCTTCCAGAAGCTTGTATCCAGATGGTCAATGGCTAAGCTGGAGTGTGCAAGGTAACTTGCTTATTTATTAAAATAAGTATTTTAATTGTTGACAATATAAGTCAATCTAGAGATATCCAGAAGTATTCAGCCTTATACCTTTGTGATGTGTAGCGTTGCACGTGCTGGGGATGCCCAGAAATATCTCGGTGTTCACTCTTTTTTTCCTGGGTTTTTCTGTGACATATTCAAGGAGAGTGTTGGGTAGCTGTGGAACAGACCTTAAGGAAAACACTTTTGGGGGATTCTTTCAGTCTAGAGTCAGCCCAGGCTGTTTATCTTTAGCCCTGCTGGTTGAGAACCTGTCATGTGGGACAAGCTTCTTTTATAAACAACAAGTCCTTTTTTATCTCGCTGGGAAAACATGATACGCAGACCTCGAAGAAGCCAGCAGCAGGGCAAGTGTGAATAGTTCTCTATTATTCATAGCAAAGTTTGGGATTCCTCAGTGCCTTTCAAAACGTCCACAGACTTCCCCAGCTCTTGATTCACAGCTCTGTTAGTGGAAGTAGCTGATACAGAGAGAAATGTTGGTGTCACTGTGTCTTTGTTGATGTTAGAAGACTGGCAAACATGAAATAGGATGCAAACTTCAGAAATGCTTAGCTCTTCCCTGCATTCAAATGTGCATTTCCAAGCAGTTAATTTGAAAACCCATATGCTTAACTGATACAAATCACCCTTATTTTCCCATTTCAACCCTCACAGCTATGTATCAGCCAGCTGTTTAGGGATGCATTTGTATATTTTGGGGAGTTGCAAGAATCCTGTTATTCCATTTTGCAGGAAGGAAAATGGAAGGAACAAGGGATTTGACCAGGATCAAATATATTACATCTATACTAGCATATTAAATGTTCCTTTGTATCCAAAACTGCTTTCAGACTACCTCCTGGGAATGGCCCCTGGCCTGTTCTAGTTCCTGAACTGTCTGGAAACTCTAGGAAGAAGCTAATCATGTCAGGGAAGAGCATAAGAACTGAACAGTTAAATGGTTTGATTTCCCACAGTCATTTTTCAAACAGGCTGAAATGAGTCAGAGACATAAAAATAGTTTGGCTTGGTCGATTTTGAAGGTAATGAAGATATTTACATCAGACACTGAGCTTATGTTGACCCAGACCAGCAAATCCATAGGAGTTTCAGAGTAAATTTGCCAGCACAGATAAACACCTGGGGGATATCTGGTGTTCAGACTACAGGTGGTTTTTCAGGGTCAGGCTACTTCCTAAGTCCTCCATCAAATCTTTTCCTTGTTTGTAGGGCAAGTGTCTAACTAGAGCAAGCATGCAATGATTGTTGTCTTTGTTGCAAATCCAGAAACTTTTTGAGCTTTCTACTGGCATCACTTGTAAAAAGTGCTTGGGTTCAATGCCACCCCAGTGATTTTGCAGATTTTAAGCATCTTTTTCACCAAATATCAAAGTTTTCATCACAATTTTCTATTATTTCCATTTCTGATTAATTCCCTGTTCAGGGTGTTATCAAGAAAACATTGAAAATAACTAAAAAAAAGTATCCTTTGGCACATTGTGAAAGTGAACAGAGAAGACATGTAGACAAATTGACTTTTGAATGGGTTATTCAGATACAATCACACAAAGCAACACTAAAAGCACAAAACTAAATACTTACAAACAGATTACTCAACACTTGAAACTCCAGACAACATTAAATAGAATGAGAATGAAGATACCAACAGGAAACCTGTCCCTTACAGAAAAATTGGGGGGGTTTCTTATTTTATTCCCCTCCCCCCCCCCCCCCAGTATTTCTAGCTTCTGGACAGTTCTATATACAATTGAAAGTATTTCCACAGTGCCCTTTGTTCTGAAAGAAAGCAATAAAATTGCTTAAGTTTAAATAGTGTTCTAGTGCTAAGGACAGGCAAATATTGCAGGTGGTGGTGGCTGTTTTAAGGATCATAAAGATTTGTAACCACTGTATTTCTTCTGCCACAGTGTTTCCTGGGGTTTTTTTCCCCTAATTTTTAATCTTTCCTTTTATTTTTCCCCCTTCCCCTGGAGAATGCATCTGTATTTCCTGAGACACACTTATCCAATTAAAAAGAAAAAAAACCTCATTTTGTTCTTATTTGTCTTTGTTATTTCTGTTCTGTCTCGGTGGCTTTTATTCTCCTCGCATGGGATCATCTCAAATACACTGGGAGCCATTTCCAGGTTGTTTGCACCAATCCTGTTATTTAGCCATTTGTGCCTATATCTTTTGTACACAGTGTTCTGTGTTCACACTCTCATTACAGTCATTTCTCACAATTATGTTCTTTGCTTTGGTGTCAGAAGATTGCAGACTTCTCACTGCACTTGTAGCCTACATGACATTTGTGGGTTTGTGTATTGCCATTAATTTTTTTTTTCCTATGACAGTCCTTGAAATGACATCTTGGATATTTACACCAAACAGAGCTTGCAAAACAAAACAGTCTTCCAAGCTCTGATTTGAATTTGGGGTTTTTCAAGCATCTGGTCTCCCCTATCTTTCTTTAACCTTTTGTCCTGGCTAAGAAAGACAAAAGTGATACAACCAGGTGATTTTTGCCAGTAGTTTAAGTAGGTGAAGATGATGTAAACTATAGATCTGTTGGTGTGTTTGGGATTTTAGGGGAGCTGTTCTTTTGTTGGTGGTGGTGTCATTGGGGTTTGGAATACTTTTAAAATTTTTTTAATCAAAATTTTGATTGATTTATTTGCCTACCTGTGTACCAACATATCTCCTCTCTTAGAAGACTATTACACTTCTCTTATAAGACTTAGACACACATTTCTGCTACTCTGGACAGGCAAGAGAATGAGATCAACACTCTCTGGTCATTAGTAAGAGAACATTAGATGTGATAGGACATATAATGACCAAAAAATGAGGAGGAGAAAGAAAAGACAGTCAAAAATGTATTGTGTGTCCAGGAGAAAGTTATTTGCTGAGGAATGTGTTAATGTTTTGGGATATTGATATCACTGGATGAAGCTATGCTGTCTTAGGAAAAATAGATCTGATTCCTCACCAATTTTGATGTGCATAAATTAATCAACACAGTCACAGAGATTTCAGTGAGCTGGAAATGAGTTCCACTTGTTCTAATTCAACATTGTGGAACAGAAAGGATCAGGAATTAAACACAAATGGGCTTTTCCAGTGGCCCAAGCAACATATACAGCATTCATCATGTTAAAGTAAATAACTTTAAAAAATCAATAAATTGAAAGCATTCTACTCCTGATGAATTTAAAGAAAATTAATGTAGTCACTGCAATGCTGTCATCCTGGGTCTAGCAGCAGCAAGGAGCTATGGCCCCACTGTCTGTGCTTCTCCTTGACCCTGTGTTCTCCTTCATGTGCTAATTCTGTTTGGCACTTGCACTCAGATGTTATCATTTATTACTGAAACACTGATCACTTTTATTTAGTGTAGTGTCTGTCTGAAGTAATGAAATAAGTGGATGGAATGAGAAGCCACTGGGGTAGCAGAAGAGAGGAAAGAGAGAATTAGAGAAAAAGAGCAATGAATAAAAGCAGATAAACACTGTGGTTTCTCCAGTCTCAATTTAGTGCATTAAATTCCATAATCTGTGTTCTTCAAGCAACCAGGCTGAAGAACCATGAAGGTCTTTCCTAGTACTAAGATCAGTTAAACAATTGAAAAGCAGCAAAACACCATATTTTACCTTTTCTTATTATTTTTTCCCCCCAAGGCTTCCATTGTCATCAGAAGAGAAAAGGCAATTTGAAATCTTAACCACACAGCCAGGTCTATTCTTATGAATTCAAAGTATGATCCAGCCTTTTCCATAGAAAGACCTGCAGCTGCCCAGTTAAAAATCAGGCTGGACTTTCTATCTGAATATCTTTAATGTCTGTGATTAGAATAAAGATACCTCTTCTGATTCATAGTTTTCTTCATAATGTTTCATAATGGTTTTCAGTTTTATATAATCCTTTCTTTTTTCTTTTTTTCCTCAGACACATTTCAAAACTTACATCCCCAGCTGCTATTAAGGTAGACAAGACTGCTGCTGATCTAAGTGACAAAGGAAGATGGTAGGAAATAGTATTGAAATAAGAAGGAATGTTTGAAATATAAAATTCAGATTAAATTTAAAATTACAAGAAATTTTAATGGAATTGGTTGTATTTTAAGCACAGATGGGATTGCTCACTCCCTGCAATGAGTGAGAGGAGAGAACCGACAAAGTAAAAGTGAGAAAACCCATGGGTTGAGATAGAGACATACACAAGCAAAGCAAAACAAGGGGTTCATTTCCCAATTCCCACCAGCATGCAGGTATTCAGCCATCCCCAGGAAAGCAGGTTTCCATCACCAGTAACAGTGATCTTGAGAGACAAACATCACCACTCTGAATGTCTGCCCCTCCTTCCTACTTCTTACCCTGCCTGTACATGCTTTGCATGATGCCATTTGGTCTGAAATATTCCTTGGGTCAGTCAGGGTCAGCTCTCCCAGCTGTGTCCTCTCCCAGCTCCTTGTGCACCCCCAGCTCCCCTGCTGGCAGGATGGGCTGAGGAGCGGCAAGGGCCTTGACACTGCTCAGCAATAACAAAAACATGCCTGTGTTATCGACACTGTTTTCAACATAAATCCAAAACACAGCCCCATACCAGATAAAGAAAATTAACTCTATCCCAGCCAACACCAGCACAAGACTCAACGGCTCTGGTGTAATCTGTTAGAGTGAATGGTGAGGTCTGCTGGAAAAAATGTTGTTTGGACTCTATATAGTCTGTCCAACTGTTCGTTATTGCTACTAATCCCAGACTTTCTAAATTGCTTTGTCCAATAACCTGTATTATAGTCTGTGGTATTTTATTCTGGTGCATAAACTGTCAGTCGTTACCCATCCCAAATGCTCTCATTAGTGTCATCACAATCTACCAAATAACAAAAAACAAACATTTCCACCGAGACGATACATTCTAAAACAAATATAATCTTACTGAAATTGGGAAAGGAAATGTTTTCCAAATAAGATACAAAGAACTGTGAGATAAATAACCTCAAAAAAATACTTGATCTTGGAAATGAAAGTCCAAGAAAGTCTCAGGGGAAAGAAAAGATCAATCAGTAGATGATTACAATGGCAGATATGCAGAATCAACATCTTGAAATTGATTTTGCTACTCTTGAGAATTTATGACATGAGCTAAAATTGCCAGCTTGGTGGAAGACAGGACTTCTTTAGTGTTGCAACATGTTTTCATCCAATAACTTTCTTGCTTTGAGTGACCTGCTTTATGCAACACAATGAGCTGAAAAGAGAATTTATCATTCTTTTGATGCACTTTCAAAACACTGTTTTATGATCCAAATATGATTATTGAGTTAAGGATGGCTTATATTTCTAAATGTCCAGCTAAAAATATCTAGCACTCTGAGTAAATAGGAATTAAGGGCTCTTCAATCAGAGGAGCAACGACTTGACTGCCATTAACTGAAACAACCTTGTATTATGTAAGACTATACAGTAAGTCTTGGCAACAATGAGGTTCAATTGTGTGAAAAGAACATATTTTCAGTACAGAAGATGGTATAGTTAGTGATAACAGAATGACCTCGTAGTCAAAAAAAATGCCAAGTGAACTGCATGCCAGAAAATGGGCTCTGACAGGTGTTTCATAAGAGAAACTTCAGAGATGACTGTATGCAGAAAAAAAGTAAGCTGGTATTATTTCTTGTTTGGTCATTGAAAGATACCATCTTCCATCCTTGGTCATGATGGTTTCTTGTTCTGTATGTATTCTTATATAAAAAAGCAGGGTTATTCTCTAAGTAATTCACTAAGTACACAAATCAGACTATAAGCTGACACATGTTGCATTTTCTTTGCCTCATTCACTCACCTCTGTCTCCTTTTAAATCAAAGGCCGAAGACAAGAGAAGAAAAATATATGCTAATGTTACTTATGTAATAAATGAGCTTTATACCAGGTAAATTTTCATTCTTTATTTTGCAATGCTTCCTTCTGTTAGAAGGAAACCAGAAATGCTAAATATTAATTCATTCCATTAGATTGCAATGACCAGGTACAAATTAGGTTTTTCGTTGCTCATTCCTACATTGCCCCTTGTTTTGTCTTTGAGGAAAATAGAAATAGATTGCTTTTTTTCTTTGCTTTTACTAGGCTTTTGTGTTAAAATATGTTGAACATATTTTCTGAATTGTAATTTAAATTTAAAAGAAATGTGCTGATTTAGTGTCATGCACTATAGCATGTAGGAAAGCTCAAAAATAGGAAGAAAAAATCACTAAAAATGGCGTTTTTTCAAGTAAGTTTGAACATGTATAAGGAAGGAACCAGCATTTAGCACTGCTTCTGGCAATATATTTTGTGATTAACTGAAAAAATTTGGTTTCTAAGCGGAAAAAAGGGGTGGGGTAACAAACATCCTTAACATAAATACAATTTCATAATATAAGTAGAATTTCTTAAGGCAAATATCTGTGATTTTCTTATTCCCCGTCAAAAGCTCTGAAAATCCACCAATTTATTTACCCTATTTATGGGAGCAATCTTATAAAGATGATTAGTTTTCTCAATAAAAGTAAGCTGTTCCAGCCTCTTGTGACTTCTGAAGTGTGAAAATACCTGGTGGCTACAATCATTTTTGTAGCTTCCAGGCACAAAGAAATGCAGTTTGTTCTGTGTCACATGGTAGGTTCTCCCTCTTTTTCTGGTTTTGACCAATGTTGGGAAAGCAGCTTGGTTACAATCAGTGTGGGAACTTCCCTGCGTCATTTGTTCTCTTTCTAAACAAAGCCTCAGAAATGATTTAGAATATCTCAATGGAATATACTGAGTCATGCCAAGAAAGATGCTCAAAATCTTTGAAATGCTCACTCAGCCTTTTGCAAATTCACAGGTGCCTGGTATTGTGGAGTGGATTAGAACTCAACATCAGAAATCACTTGTGGTTTGAAACTGCTATCTGGATGTATTTGCTTTCTTCCATTCTCAGAAACTTCTGTTTGACACCCCTACAAAGACAGTCTAGAGTGCCCTTGTGACATTGGCTCTCAGCACTCATGGGTGCATTTCATCAGATCCCATGAACTTGAATGTGATCAGTTCTTCAAGTGTTCCATAACTTTAGGATAAGTCTTCACTCCAGACAGGTCCACTTGTCTGAGACACCTGGGCTCTTGGAGGCAAGCCTTAACAAAAAGAAGACATGGAATACACTGGATTTTTCTCTATCCTTTGCCACCAGGCCCTGTGCTGTATTCAGCAGTGTGCACATATTTCATTCCTTTTACCTTTGTTCCCAAAATTCCTACAAAGCCCTACTTGTTGCCCTGAAAACCCCTCACCATATTTTCCTCACCCTACCCGTGCACACTTGACCAGACTATTTGTCCTGAGTGACCTGTCCTTGCTTCTTTCTGTTGAATGCTTCTATTATTGAATTTTAACATGTTATTCCTGAGGCACTACCTCTGTTGGACCCAGCCTTGGACAGCAGAGGGTTTGTCTTGGAGCCATCTGACATTGGCTACATTAAACACAAGGGAAGTTTCTGGCAGACTCTCACAGCAGTCACCCTTTTTAGTCCCCCTCCTACAAAAATGTTGCTACACAACTCCAATACATGTGGTTTCAGCACAAATTCAAAACAAGTCGTAATATCAATCAGTAGTACATGAACTAGTGCTTATACTTTTTCCTTTGGCCCTGTTTTGGAGGAAGATATCCATCTTCTCTGCTGCCTTGGCTTTAACTGCCTATGCTTTTGTCCCCTGAAGCAGAAACCTGTGTTGTTAAGGCCATTAGCCAGTAATATTGTGCAATCACTCTGTTAACAAATAATTTAAAATCTAATTTAAACAAAAGAGTGATCATATACATGTGTTGTATTAACAATGAATAATTACTTTCCACAAATATTATATTTACTTTAAAGGAATAATGACATAAATTCATTTGAAAGTGCATTTCAGAAAGTTAAGCCCATTAGAAAGAAAATAAAGTAATGTAAGTAGTAGTGCCAAGTTTATATTTTCAATTTATTTAGGAGAAAAAAATCTGGAGCCCTGATTTCAAAAACTGTTGATGTGGGATATATGCAGCAATATTTTAGACCTCTGCAATGTGGTCACCTTTGGCTGCATGTGAAAACTGGAAGAGGCAGTTCTTCCACGTAGTTAATTTGATCACTTTTAGGCACCCTAAAGCCTCTTCATCTCTTCCCTAACTGCATGGAGCACGTCGATCAGACGGACCTCTTCACCTTGTAAATCTGCAGGCATGGAGAGTTAGTTCTCAGGCATTGAGCTACCAATAAATATGTCTGCAGCTGCCTACAAGCACACCTTTTCCCATGCTTAGGGATTGCTAGGGATAAGGCTGATATTTCCAATAAGGAAGGGCACTATCCCAATATAGTTCTGGCCCTTGGATAGAAAAACCTCAACTGAAACACCACAAGACACAGATTCAGAGCTGTGACTTCGTGTTTACTGTGACTCTGACTTGTATTGAGGTAAGGGAAAGAGCTGGCAGAGAAAACCCAGTTCTGGGCTCAGTTTTGCAAACACCAGTTTTGTCAGAAGGGGTCTTAGCCTGCTGAGCCAGAGGGGCATTCTGGGGAAAACGAGCTGCTAATCACAGTCTGTTGCCTGTGAAAGTCAGGAGGGGTCGTGAGCCCTTTGCCAGCTATCAGGGGGCCTTCAGCTGGCGTTTCCTTAGAAATACTTCACACCAATGTTCACTTGTAACACCCCAGCAGCAGCAGAGGTGTCTCAAGGAGAATCTGAAGGCTTAGACCCTGCTGCAGCTGAGGTTAACCCAGACTAATCTGGGTCAGGGTTAATCCAGCCGCTGAGCCTCTTTGACTGCTGTGTGATACAGCAATATCTATAGGCAGTTGATTTCCCTGGTGTCACAGCAATGTACACATCTGCTTCCTTCCACAGCATTAGAACTTCCTTTATTTCTTTTGCCAAAGTGTGTTCTGACTTGCCAGAAGATGCCTTGATTTATAATCACCTCCCTGCTGCTGGCTGGGTGAATATATTGGGTGAACATATTCTTGATATTTCCAGCAGTTCTCACTGGGATTCCTAGTGTGTGAGGAAGGAAAGGGACAGGAAAATAGGAATGGTCCAGGCTACATCCAGCATAGTCAAAAAGTATTAGTGGTTATGGTTGTTATCTGATGCTACTGTTAACCTGAATGTGACCTGGGGTGTTATTTTTTGTTATTAAGGAAAAAAAAGAAAAATTAAAAGAAAGACAAAAAAGACATATGCAGTTTCTTTAAGTGATTAATTCTTTTGTATATTTTTGTATTTTTCCAGCCATGGCTGTTCTGAAGAAAACTGCACACTCTTTCATATTTCCTTAATGTGTCTTTAGAGTCATCGCAATTACAACTAGGAAATACATTTTAGTCTCATTTTTTTTCATGTTACTGGGTCATGTTGTCCATGTCCTCTCATAACTTAGACAGGTATTTTCTTATTTTAAATGAATCTATTTTAGCTTTGTGAAATAATTGGTACTTAAGTTTCATTCACAAGCCCAAATATGTTTTATTTAGAGGTTTGAGGAGTTTTATCCCATTAAACTCTAAATCAAATTGTTTATAAAGAATCCAGTAAAGTTGTTGGAAAGTGAAGAAAAAAATCCCCAAATATCCGTAAACCAAACATGTAAATCATTTTGCTGTGCAGATACCAGTGGAGGTCTTCATTATATTTCCTGGAGATTATTACCTCAGCAGTAATCCCATTAGGTTAGATTTATCATCTCTGGAGAAAACTGGGCTGTGTAGGGGAATTTTTCTGACATATTGTAAACATGCATATACAATGATTAGATTAATCACACCTTAAAACTTTCTGCATCAGTCATCCACTCATTCCATAAAATAATTCCACCTTATTTCTGTGGATTTCTTAACTCTATTTTACTTTATCCTCTTGTCCAGGTTAGATTATAATTTAGAATGTCAACACAAGGATTATTTACCTCTCTATGAAGATTCCTTCATTCTCTCTGTGTCCTTCATTAATTCAGCCCACAAGAACAGGCACCTGTCTTGCCAGGCACAGCCTGAATATCTCTAGGCTTCTCTGCAACAAAATTCGCAGACTGGCAGCTAGAACTAAAGAATGTTTTGCCCTTATTCCTTTTAATGTAATGGCACTCAGAGCTGGATGACACATAACTCAGATGTCTTGCATTGGAAACTTTCAGGATTTAAACCCCTTCCTTCAAATTTTGGTATACATAATAACAAAGTTCTACATAGGAAATTTGGAACACTACTTTCTTTCAGGCTTGCCAAAAAATCTTAAACATATAACAGGTGGTCAGAGGGTAAGTTCATGCTTTATCAGGGCAAGTTCATGTTGTAATGGAATATCCCTGAAAATGTTCAAGGCGAAGTTGGATGCAACCCTGAGCTACTTGGTCTGGTGGGTGTCACCCCTGCCCACAGCAGGGGGGTGGAACAAGATGGTCTTTAATGTCCCTTCCAACCCACACCATCCTATGGTTCTGTTCTATTATATGAATATTTTAATGCCTTTTGTGTGTGTGTGTGTGTGTGTGTGTTTTCTCTATTGGCACTGACAATTGGAATAGAAATTTACCTGACTGCCTTAGATTCACATCCTGTGTCTGATGCTGAGGTGTCTTGACAGTCTGATTAGGAAGCAGAGGAGCAAAGCAGCCACTGCAGCTGAGTGTGACTGTTGCTGCTGTTCCTCAGGTCTCATCCCCCCACACACAGGCTAACCTGGCAGATGTATTTCTTAAGGGAAAACTAATGTTAACTGAGAATAATTTGGCTTTCAATTTAAGCCATCTTGAGCTTTCCATACATTTGCTGGGGGGAATTATTTCTGTAAATCCTCTGAGTGAATTTATAATCAGACGAGTGTTTGGTTTCACATTACTGCATGCTGAGAAGGAAGCCTATAATGGGAACAAATATCTGCACTACATTTTCATGTCCTTCAACTAAAAAATGTGGGAGGAGTAAATGTTAACTCCTGTGTTCTTAATGAAAGAAGGAAAGGAAAGAATGTTTTGTGGACTGATGTAATTAAAATACTGCAACACATACATACAGTCCAGAGCAGCTGTGGATGTCCCTTCCCTGGAAGTGTTCAAGACCAGTCTGGAATGGGGCTCTGAGCAACCTAGTCGAGTGGAAGGTGTCCCTGCCCATGGCAGGGAGGTTGGAACAAGGTCCCTTCCAACCCAAACCATTCTATAATTCTATAGAACTATGGTGAAGGAGGGAGAAATATTTTTTTCTGTATTATAGGCACAGTGAAAGCCTGAATAATTATACGTGGTACTAGGCATGAAAAACACTGCATAAGCTCTTGACACTAAGTACTAAAGTGAACTGACAGGCTGCAGCTGAGCTCTGTATCTTATATTGGGCTTGTCTATGGGAGAACTACTGCAGAGCCTCTAAATAAGAATGGCATTTAATATCCCATCCCTTTACAAATAAGGCATGAAAGAGTCTCCCGTTCAGACCTTTCTGTGGGCAGAAAGACAGCAGAAGACATGAGATGATGTGGCCTTGTGAGTCTTCAGCCTCCAAAATTTCCTACCAGGAGCCATAACAAATATTCTGTGATGTTTTCAGGTACTTTCTCTCAAGTCCGGTAAGGATGTACTCAACATTGCCACTGTCCAGCAAGTTGGTTTCAGTGTTCCCACCTGGAACTGAACAGTAAGATACTTTATGAAAAAGAATAAACAGGCACACTGGAAATGTGTGTATTATATACATATTTCCTAGAAGGCAGATAAATACATAAAGGCAAAGAAACCCTGAGACTGATTAAAACATTCTTTTTCATGAAACTTCTGAAGCTACATCAATTTTAATCTTTTTTTTGACAGACAGAGTACAAACTGTCTTTTTAAAACTACACGAGTGAAAATTTCATTATAATACCTTTGTCTGGAATTCTTTCCCTTCTCCTATCGTACTGAAGGTTTTTCTTACTGCCCTGGTCTCAGCAGAAAAAGAATTTGCCACAGCAAGCAGCTGAATGCTTTAGTGTATTGATGTTGCAAAGATAAATCACAGTTGCTCTCTGGAAGACACCTTTTTCTCCAGACCAAAATCATCACAGTCTTCACAAGATAGGATTATTTTTTAAACATTAAATGTAACTTTGACTTATCATACAATAATTTTGAAGTGGAGAGTTGTGATCAGTCTTAACTCTTTAGGCTGCATAAAAGTAATTTTTTTTCAAATAACTCTCACACCATTAAAGGATTAGATCCATTTATTTCAGAATTAGAGTATGCCTGTGTTCAATAATATGTGGCTTTATTCACAGGTTTTCTTCTGCCAGCATAGCTTGTATATGCTATAACATTATGCATCTTGTCCCATGGACCTCTTAGATCAAACGCAAAATAAAATCTGTCTGTTTCTGTCTGTGTTGCTTAACTTCTCTGAACAACAGGGACACAGTGTCTGTTGCAGTGATGCTGGAATCAAGAAGGGTATGATTGATTATGAAAAGAAAAACCAATTTTTTATGTAATGCCATAAGAACTCTTGCTGTTAACACTGGAATATTTGTGTCCTTGCATAATAAACCTGAAAGTTATATAGCTTAGGAAATTGTTATCACCTCATAAACAGGAAGCACCCTCAAGGTATCATCTACTATAGGCAATGTGATCACAAAAATCTGTGTTTCAGCTTTGCAGCAGTCCTACATCAGTTCTTTTATGGCATCATTATGTTAAATGTTTTTAATGCAGGAATATTTCAGAATAATAGCAAACTATTTTCTATTTCACTGCAATTTCATTCAGGTCCATTAACATGTGAACATGAATAGAAACAGAGATTAAATGACTTGTCTAAGGTCACAGTGATCTGCTGGGTTAGATGTGGGAACAGTGACAGATAACACGTGACATCTGATATTGGTTTGATTTGCTGTAGGACCTCATATACATCACTTGTACAAGGCCACTTATGGAATCATTAGAGCAAATGTGAACATGTATGTCTGAGATGCTTTCTAGGTCTATTGTATGTATTCAATGTTGAAAGTATGTAGGAGAGGTAAAATATGGTTGTCCATTCTCACCTGAAGCAGTAAACATCAGCTTGGCAGTTGCCAAGCTATTGCTAATCTAAAGCTAATATTTATATATTATATAATGTTTACACCTTAACTTCATGCTTAGTTTTCTTATTGTCACTGTGTGTAAAAACACTGATCTGTATTGTGAATATGTAATATAACAGATTTTGTAAGCTAGGACAGCTTCAGCAGTGTGCCACACTATGCAGTAGCTGCTGCTTTGAAGCAAATATTCTTGAATCACTGGAATGGCCAGAGCATCTCTGCACCTTTAACCAGTGTGACTATATTGCTGTCCAGAGAGAAGGGACATGACAGAGGCTTAGGTGTGCAGAGCTGCTGAGGGACACTAATGGCAAGACAGAGTGTGGATTACACCAGCTGTACTACAGAGAGCAGCTCTCTCATCTCTGCACTGCTTAGAAACAGAGAACCATTGAATGGTTTGGTTTGGAACGGACTTTAAAGATCATCTAGTTCTAATCCCCTGCCATTAGAAGGGACACCTTCCACTAGAAGGCAGCTCCAAGCACCTTCTAACCTGGCCTCAAACACTTCCACACATCCACAGCTTCTCTGGGCAACCTGTGCCAGTGCCTCACCACCCTCACAGGAAAGAATCTCTTCCTAACGTCTAAACTAAACCCAGCCTCCTTCAGCTTACAACCACTCCTTGTGTTATCACAGCATGTCCTTGTGGAAAGCCTCTCTCAAGCTATCTTGTAGGTCCCCTTGAGGCAGTCTGCTAGGAGGTGTCCTGGAAGCCTGCTCTTCTGCAGGCTGAACAAACTGCAGTTCTCAGTGACACCACATGTTAACATGCAACAGACTTGCTGCAACAGGAGCAGTAACTCATTATTTTTCTGTGAGCAGTAAGACAGCAGGAAGGGAATTTATTTTCCCCAAGCCATCATTTTGTCCTGATGCTTACCCCCAGGTTTTCCGTTCTGAAGGAACTGAGGCTCAGATTGACTCTTTACAGTGTTTTTATCTTCTAGATGCTGCAGATTGCAGAGTTAAACAATAGTATTTTGCTGCAGAACTCGTGGTTCTTCAAGAGTGAGAAAAACCAGGGGCTGTCATCCTTGCACTGGGGTGAAAAGGTAGAAAGTGCTCACTCAGTGGTAAACAGAGTGGCTGCTTAGCTTTGCCTATCAGCATGTTCACATGCTGAAAAAATATCAATTTCTCTATTCAGACGTCTGCAAACGTGAGTGACACATGCAGGTCTCTCGCTCCTCCAACTTCAAAAACTGATTTCATAGGTCTTTTCTATATATTTGAGGTCATCCATACTGAGAATAAGAAACCTGACAGCTGCTAACAGCAAAGAATACAAATCATAATCAGAGCTGATAATCACCTGTCATATTAAAAAAAAAAAAAAAAAGAATGAAAATAAAAAATAACAAACCTGCTCAAAAATACCAGAAGCAGGAGTAGTTTGACTGACATTGTGAGTAAAGCTATTGTTTTCTCTTAGCTGGGTTTATTCAACTTTACAATTTGTTTTCAGAGGGGTATGCAACTAATTAAGATGGGAAAGGAAAAGGAAAAGTTGGAAAAGCCATTTATAGATTTGCCTCTTTTCAGCAGTTAATTTATGCAAAAAAAAAAAAGCTTAGTATTAAACCACTCTTCAATTTTTAATACATGTGATTTTCCTTTCATTTCACTGGTATTTCCCTTTGCAAATGTGGTGTGGCACAACGGTAATATAAAAAGTTGGGCCAGGTTTTGTCCTTTAACATGAGTCACCCTTTTTCTCAAGTATTGTCATGTCATTGCAGTATGTAAAGCCTTTTGAAAGTGCTTACTCCTATGCCATTAAATCTAATGGTCTAGAACTTCTTAACTCCGTATTTTTTATATATAGTTACACTGGCTTAGTTTCTTACCTATTTTGTGTTTCCATTCCTGAAACATCTGGTTAAATCTCTTCTTTCTTTGTCATACTACCACCCTCTACACACACTCACATCATCTGAGAGGATCCCCAGCAATATGTAAATACTATTTTTGGTTTAATTATCTTCAAATTCCTAATTCAGGAGAGTCATGATGGTATTTCTGCAGAATTTTCTCCCAAGCTTGGCTGTTAATCTTCCATTGTAGATCAGCACATGATTTTCCTTTTGAATCACTCTACTTCCATTTCATTGAGGACTGTACAAATGTATAAATTGATACTGCTGAGCTTTTTAGATTTAGCCAGCTGCTGGAAAAAGGTTAATAGGTTGGATTGCCTGGTGTTACTATACCAATTCAAGTCTGTCAGATATCTAATCATGTGTCTCAGTAGATGATATTGCCCTTAGCAGCTTTTTTCCATCTTCTAAATTTCTATAAAGTTTGAAAAAAGAGACTGTCCTATCATCAAATGGATGAATTAGAGCTTTGATTTTAAGAATCAGATTAAATAATGTATACATACATGTATATGCATCAATACTATGTAAGACAGAATGTTAATATTAAATATATAATACATCTATAAATATTTTAATATTTTGATATAAAATTCTTTTAAGCACAGACTTTTACCATAATATGGTGACTCTGACATTAGATGAATCCTTAGATGAATTAAGGTAGTCATACAGGTTGTTTCAGTAATATACTCAGCTATTTAAGTTAAAAAAAAGAGAAAAAAAGGGAAAATGCTTGGGTTTTTATTGGATTTAGAGAGGTGATACTATATATGGTTAAATTTGCCTTCCAGATGTGTCAGCCAGGTGTTTGCCCACTTGAAAACTGCTTCAGTAACTGCAGTAGAGATTTGCTGAAGTGCAAGAGGACTAAATCAGTTTCTACAGTTAAGAACTCCGTTTCCTTGAATTTTGTGGGTTTTGTTTACATCAACAAAAAATGACCTTTTACAATTGTTTTTCAGTCACATATCCATCTGAATGTGCATATAGGTGTATGTGATATCTGCCTGGAGCAAAACTGCATGGAATATGCAAAGGATGTGTTTATTTGGCTAATGGGTCAAAATTTACAGCTGAGGAGAGGTCAGTGCTCAGTTAGTGCTCTCTGGGGATGAGATACTGCATGGTCACACACACACACATTTCTTGTAAGTCAATTCTGTATTTAAAAAATGACCAAAAAAGCATTAATTTCACAGTTGTGGCACTCATCTGTGATGGAGAGGCAAAGCACATGAACATACTGTCAGAAGTATACTACAGCGTAAATAAAAGCAAAGATAATACTAAAATGTCTGAATACTTGAAAAACATAGGAAAAAAGAGCCAATGAAACAAAACCAAGAGCTTTATGAGGTAATAATATGTAGGGATTTAAAATTAAGAGGATTCCAGGCAGCACAGTCATCTTCATTGCCTCGAGTTTGCCCCTCAGAGTGTGTGGTAATTGCTCCTTCCTATCAAACTTCACAGTATTCAAATCGGATCAAAGCTGGATTTCATTGTGTTTGAAGCATTCATACTAATTATTATTCCAAGGTAATTTGGTCTTTTAAGGTGGCTGCTTAAACTTTCCACCTGTCAAGTGAAAATCCTAGCCAATTACACTGATAGGTAGATCAGCTCTGATTTTCTTAATCAGTTTGTTATTTTCTTCATATTTATCTGCCACAGGAAGCCTACAGTTCTAGGCTATTAATCCCTGTTAAGGATGTGTCACATGAAAAGGAGAGATTTTCTCAAACCCTTAATGCTTGATTGGTCTGTCAGCCCATAGGAAAATGAGTCCCCTCAGTGGGTCTCCCCACTCTTTTCGGGTCTGTTACCCTCTGCCAGCCATGGCTGTGAAGGACTCACACCAGCAGTTTACGGAATAACACTCTTTATTAACATAAATTTTGACAAGGTAAGGTTCAAGAATTGCCAGTGATAGTATCTCACTACAAAAACATATTCAAAGCAACACACAGACAAGCTCTAATCCCCAATAAAAATGTTCAGTGCCCACAGAGCATGGTTTTAATCCTATAGGCATCCCTATGGGGGACAAGATAGGTTCAGCTGTTGAGTGATGCCAGAAATTTTGATGAAGTCCTCCCTAACTTCTTCCCACTCCTAGCTTAGTGTAGTACTATTTCTTTATGTTTCGGTGGAGCTTGAGTGACTCTAGTTGCTTTGTTACTGATGTCCACAAAAGGTTGATTGTGCATTTTAAAGTGCACCATGTTTGGGCACCACATTTCTTCCTTGTGCTTTCTTTTTCTGTGTAGCACGACAAAAGAAGGCAGGAGGAGGTTGTGGTTTGAAGATCTATAGGAAAAGGAGACTATGTTCCTAAAAGTATAAGAGGCTTTTTTGTTTCCTCCCTCCCCCAGCTATTTACAAAAAGGTGTAAGTGAAAGATGAGGATAAATTCTTTAGGAATTCCACCAATCCTGCCACACTTAAAAACAAAAACAAAAACAAAAACAAAAACAAAAACAAACAAAAAACC
Organism: Entomyzon cyanotis; assembly: GCA_024500445.1. Taxonomy (NCBI): domain Eukaryota; kingdom Metazoa; phylum Chordata; class Aves; order Passeriformes; family Meliphagidae; genus Entomyzon; species Entomyzon cyanotis. The sequence continues at coordinate 11,705,911 of JAKEPQ010001017.1, forward strand.
TATCAGCATAAAAAAATACCTGGAAACAAGCTCTTTTCTTTCCTTGGCAGCTTGGCAGTGTGGGCTAGTTTTTAAATCTCTGCGGGAACCTTTTAGGAGAATTACCTTATCTCTAATGGCAGCTGTCACTTTACCTAAATCTATGCTCACTGCTTTGTATTTTCTGCTTTCTCATTTGTGCTGCTATTCTCATTATACATCCCTTTAGGGTTGTAGGCATAGAAAATAATATAAAATAACATTGTAACAGTACATAACACAACATAGCATGACATAACAAAACATAAGGAAGAAGAAGAAAAATTATATGGGAACAGAAAGGGTTGTTTAATCTTTACCGAAGTTGTTCAGCGAGGTGTATTGTTTGCAAACAGCTAATTGCTGCAGCACAGCCCAAGTGGCAGGGTTAGATTGTGTTATTTCTGTAAAATGCCAGTCTCCCCAATAATCAGTAGGGTTTTGATGCTGTGTGAAGGATATGGTACCTGGATAGCATCATTATCAAACACATAACACAGACCAGACAAGGACCTCCTTATTTTTCTCCCTTTTCTACTTTCTGTGTGTTGTAGTCTGTTAAGACTTTGGGGATTTAAATTGATTTTCCTGGTAGCTTTTTCTGTAGGTTTTCATTGTTCAAATCATGATAAGCTTTGCTCCTAGCACCAGTAGAGAAAGAAAATTAAATATAGGCATTTGTAGGTTGAGAACACTCATAGGTGTCTATACCCTCAATCTCTAACATCAGTAATGTGCTGGAAACATTGTACAACAGAGTGTACAATATGAGGGAAATTCCTGTAAAACTCTGAAGACAGGCACCAGGTGTGTTGGTTTCATTTTGTTTCTTATTTTTTAATGTGTATATTGAACACTCAATATTATGTGACATGAACTCATGAGAGTTTCTTTTTTTATGGCATTACTGGTGAGAACATAGCCACCCTAAATCAAGGCAACTGCCCTCACCAGAGGAGGAACAGTTTTTAGTTGTATTGTTTCCTAACGAAAGAGAGGCAAAGGTGCTCTGAAGTGAGTTTCTATCTTGCTTTCATGGATCCCATCCCATTTAAATCAGTGCTGAAACTCCCACTGAGTTGAGTCATACGGGATCATGCCAAAAGTCCTCTGTCATCCCAGATTAGAGAACACACAACTTCAGTGAAACCAGCTTTGAGTCCTCGGAGAGCTGACGCTAACTACATAGCAGTGAATTTTAAGTATTTTACAGATGATTAGCTCTCTTTTTTTTTTTTTTTTTTTTGTGCGCAGCAAAGTCAAAGTATGGCTGTGCAAAGAGCAAACTGGAAAAAGGAGGAGGATTCTACACTCAACACCCCCAAGGATATTATCTTCAGTGGCATTAACATGGCCTGATTAGCATTATGACAGAAGTTGTTAAATCGGATTGGGAGAGTCATCTGTACAGCATATCTTGTTCCTTCTCATACTGTCTTCTGATTTTTACTCTTTTCCCTGTATATCATACAGGCAGATTAGATAAAGAGAAATGGCTCTGAGCTTTGCCAGAAACTGGAAACCACTAATTAACAGCTACTTACAGTCAAAAAGTTGTATCATTTAATTAATGATATTCATGGCACCATGGAATTAATGAAAATAACCACTTTTCCTTCATTTTTCTGCATGCATAGATTTTCTGTGTTTTTCTGAATCTGAGGAAAATTTTACACTGAGAAATATATTATTTTGTCCTTTTGTGCTCAAACTGAAAAATTGTGAGAGAAATATGGGGTTTGGCTGATTTCTTTTAGTGTTAAAAGTGTTTCTTCCCAAAATTTTTACAATGGATAAACATTTCACGGGATCTATAAAGTATTTTAGCATAAAGAGCAGTGGTAAAGAATGCACAATAAAACACATTGTAGCTCTCTGCCAAAGCAGCTTGCTGTTCAGAGTCTGGGAATAGCACTTACATGGTGCCAAAACATAGTGTTTCTCACACTGAAGACCATAGATCTGTTTTTGACCAAGAGATGAAGCATCTGTCAGGCTTCATGCTGGGATAATTCCTGCAACTTGCAGTCGAATTCAGTATTTTTTCAGTTTCCAGTGGCACTTTTGACCACTGCAATTACTAAATCAAGACCAAATAAAGCCTAGTGCAGCTGTTCCATATCCTTATATTGTGTTTCTTTGGTGTAGATTCAACTCTGAGCAAATGTGTCAATGCTTGAAGTTAAATTTAAACCTTTCTGGGAGAAAAAAACAATACAAAACTACTTCAGTTTCTGTAGAGGAGTAATTGTTGAGGTTTGTATGACACAAAAGAAAACCATAGGCCTGAAGTAAGGTAACCCATCTGTAAATTTAAAGGGCTTTTTATACATTGTTCACATCTCTTTACTTTCTATTTACAGAGAGATGTAATCTATAGAATTATGGAAATAGAATTTACAGTGGATGAAAGGGAGTGTCATTTCATGAGTATCTTTGAAAACATATGAACCAATAACATCTGCAAGATATTCAGGAGCCCTGTGAGCATCTGATATTCAAGAATTTGTGTAGCTTCCAGCCCAGACCTTGTATCCAAAAAACGGGGTAAAAGGGGGAAAAAATTCCCTTATTTCCTAAGACCTTTCCTTCTTTTTGTCTGGATAACAATTATATTAACATTTTATCACTCTCACATTACAGTTCTGATGACTGGCTTCTTTTTTCTTGATTCAAGGAAAAGAGGCCAAGGGATTGTACATTGGGATTTATTTAACTTCGCATGGTTGCTTCTGCTCATGATAAAGTTTAATAAATTTCATTCTTGAAGTATCTGAGGTTAGCTAGACCTTTACTAGCTTTATGAAAATGGACCAAGTACTTCCTTGGATGCATGGACACATATCAGAAGGACACACATGACGCAAAGTGACTCCCAGTCTTCTGGCAGATGTAACCCTCCCATCATTGCCAAGATGAAGGAGCGCTAAAATGAGATTGATTCACAAGCAAAGAGCATTTGGGTGAATCTAAGCAAGTAAGAGATTAATGTGACAAGAAAAGGATATTTCAGAGAAATAATAGTTTATTTTGGCTGAAGACACAGACTTGCAATGAATTAATGCCTTGGAAATGTTTCTGGATACAGATGCTGTTCTCTCACATAGCAACACATATGATTAAGACATCTGCCAGGTTACAAATTTACTTCCTTCTGCTGGATGCTGGCCTGACCCAAGCCATAAATACTGCTATTCCCAGCCATGTGAGCTTCAGAAATACTGGATTCTGCAGAATCTAGTAAAAATCTTGAAGAACCTACTTTTAGTACAAAATATCCAGCCAGCCAAAGCTCTAGGAAGAAGACTATGATTGAAAATTCTACTTATCCAACAAATGGAATATTTATGGTTTTTTTCATTTAGACACATTTTTATTATCAATATGAGAGTACTGTAGTGGGAGAGTTGAGGAAGAAGTAAAAATGTAAGTGGTATTTCTTTGGCCTGCTTTCAAACAGGCATAACGGTATAAATAATTTAAAAAATAAAAGATTTATATCACTCCACTATACAAACAGAGGAGAAATGACAGCTCCCTCATTACAATCCCTTAGCAGACAGATAGGACATACTACTGAATAAAAGACATTGATAAGAAATATAAATTTACCCACATGTAAAAAAAAAAAGTAATCACAACAAATTTCCTTCCAACCCCAGAATTTCCTTGTAAAAGGCATTTCCACACGATCATTTAAAAAATTTCTGACAGATGCCATTTGTCACCAGGAAAATAGCTCAAGTACCTTACAAATTTTTATCATGTTATTACCCGAACATTTTTACTCCTGTCTTTGATACTTCTGTTTGAAAGGATTGTCCAACCTATCAGATTAAACTAGACCAATGATTTAAAAGAGCAGTTACACCTTTAAGCCCTACTAGTTAAGTCATAGCTCTTCACTAAAGGAAATGGCTCACACATAAATAATGCAACACAGACTTAGGAAAAAAAACATCTCAAGTGACCAAATCAAATTATAGTAAAGCCATCCATGTCAGGTAATCCTTTTTATAACTTCATGACCAAAAGACTTTCATTGAAAAAAATTATAGACCAATTGAGAACATTAAATACACTATTGTAACAGGATTGATTTTAGTGCTGTTGAAATACTTTTAATTTTTTCTCTTCAAGCAATTTTCTAAGTATAAATGAGATGCATTTCCAGGACATTTTTCCCTGTATGAATTTTATTTCCCTTCATAGAGTTTTAGGTTGTAGTAGTTTCTTCAGGAAGCTTCAAAACTCTGCCCCTCTGCCTGTAATTAGTTAATATTTCTAAAGAGCTTTAAGAAATAAACGGCCATATAAATGCTAAGTGTTGCCATTTCTTTTTGCAGAGGTAAATCTGATTCTCTGTTATAATGAGGAAGGCCATAGCTCATCATCTTGGCTGATTACAGAAGTTACAAGAACAGATTGCCCATAACCATTGTATACCCCTCTTTCCCATTTTGAAAATTATATTGCTCACAGCTTGACTCCTTAAAAGGTAGAATTATAATAGTTTTTAGTGTGTCTGAAAGAGAGTATCAACTAAGCCTGGTTGCTCTGAAGAATTCTGCTCAGGTTTATTGTTGAACCAGTAAAATTAGCTACAAAATAAAAACGAAAATAAAAACAAAAACAAGCAAAAAAAAAAAACCCAACAGATACTTCATAACCACTTGTACATACCTAAAACTGTAAATGTCTACATAAGATGTTGTTGGGATTCTTTTTGTTTTGGTATATTATGGTTTTGGGTTTTTTTGAGATATTTTATATTAATCCCTTGAAAGGTACAGTAAGAGACTGAATTAAGTCTCCTACTTCATCGTGTCTGCATCTGCTACATTGATTAATAAGGTATTAGTTTACATGGATGTTCTTCTGGCCTCATTCTCAAGTACACAAAAAAATAGTTTATTTTTCACATATCAAATATTATTTTACAGCAATAATGGTGAAAGAAATAGTGGGAAGAGAGGGAAAGAAGACAATATCTCAGCTGTTTGAGAGATACTAAAGTGGATCTGGAAAAGTTTTATTGAAAATGTCAACTTTATCTCCAGTTTATCTCCTCTCAACTTATTTAAATATCCTGACTAAAAACATTTCCATTTGAGCTACTGTGAGATTGGAAGTTCATTATACATGCTTCCTTTTAGCTGTTATTTACTGGACGTGGTTATGGTAAAATGACTCATTGAAAAGAAAATGCAAATATAAAGTGAAGGAGCTAACTATGAGCAGGTGAGGAAGACATTTTTTATAATCATGAGATAAACCTCAACTTTTGAAAACCTGGGAGAAAAAAAAAGAAGTAAAATCTATTCCTTTTCCATTATACTTCTCTTTTCTGAAGTAACATTTCATGATATGATTCTTATGGGCTCTGCTTTAACACCAAATGAAGATCTGATTTTTGATTTAGCCAGATCTGGATGCCCAAGAAACCAAATGCAAAAAAAACCCCAAAAAGCAAAAAACAAAACAAAACAAAAAAACCCCAAAAAACCAAAACCAAAATCAAAACCAAAAAACAGCCCTCACAATCTCACACTAAAAAAAAAAAAAAAAAAAGAATTAACGAATTAACAACAGAGTACTTCTTGAGCAGTTTGTAAAACATGAATGTTTGGAGATTTCTACAAAATTTTGATTTTAGTGTTCATAGTTCTTTTTGTTACAATCATTCATTACCAACTGTGAACTGACTCTTAAATAAGCCTCCTTGAGCTATTAGTCATTGATGCCTCATTAGTATTGTAAATACTGCTTTGTAGTGTCTGCCATCCTCACTTGGCATTTGAGGGTTTAGCCAAGCAGTTTGTTATTTTTTTATTCCAAGACTGAAGAGAAAAAAATTTCACCAGATACAATTCTGCCTCCAAAATTTACTGAAAATAGGAACTACCATGGTTTAATAGTTAATAGACCCAAAAGTAGGTTTATTGCTTCAGGATTCCCTGTCCCTTCCTCTGGAGTGAGAGGTATGAGTTAGTAAAAATATATAGGATTTTTTTTTTTTTTTGCAGGATGAACATTAACTTTTTTTTTCAGTCCATCATTCATATTTTTTTAAAAAGTTATTCTTTTATCTTTTTGTTTTCCCCCTGGTGAGTCAAGTTGACATGAGGTCATGACCTTCAGAAAGTCTGAAAAAAATAACTAGATTACAATATTTTGTGTGAAACCTCCAATATTTTTAATGAAAAAAATATTTTATGGCATTATTGTTTTGGGGCCTTTAATTTATTGGTTGGTTTTTGTTTGTTTCTTTTTTTAATAGATGTCAGAAACTAAATCCCTGCCCAGTTAGCTGTAGCACTGAGTAGTGCCAAACTTGGGATGTGGAAGTAGCACAAATGAGAGGTCTTATCTGATGGAGCGACTCCAGTGAATCTGGGTGGTGATGGAACAAAGAATAACAGTGATGTTTACAGGCAGGTTTTTTGGTTTCTATTGTAAAAAATTGAAAGGGAAGAAGAAATGTTGTGGAGCCAACAAAACATAAGTAGTATCATTCAGCCCCTAAAAGGTGCTGCATGTTTACAGCTGAAACCAGGTTTTGAAGTGGAAGATTAGATTTTCACATGACTGCAAGACCTGGGTGCTTAGTGATGCCAGCTCTGTAAGTCTCCTAGTAAAAACTGGAGGAAATGGCAATGCTGTCCAAGACTTCATAATCCTTTGCATCTGGAAAATCCCCACCATGTCAGCATGACCAAACCACAGAAAATCTTAGGCAAATTAAGCCAATACTTTCTATTAGCAAAGAGATCAGTGCTCTCACTTTTGGGCAAATTGCAGTTATTTTTTATTTCTATTATTATGACACTCTGTCATTATTGATATAAAAAGAACAAGGAACATGTGCAAAAGTAAACCACATGCTGTCTCAACTAGCCAAGAAAATATGTACCAGATGGGAGATGATGAGACAAGCCATTAGGATGTATCAGCTCATCATGGAACGAATGCAGAAGAAGCCTCAGGGCTTACTTGCTAAGCCTGTGGTACTGACAGCACACAGGATTAAGGTGTCCACCTGTGAAACTCTGTCAAAATGTGCCTCTTGGTTCTACAGAAAGTACAGTCCTGGATTCAAGAAGTAAAAAGATAAATAGTTTATTTTCTACAACTGTAAGTGTTGGAGTTCTGTTCACCCAAGGCCTTAGCAAAATTTGTGTGAGTAAAAATAAAAAAAAATTTAAAAAAAAAAAAAGGGAAAAGAAAGCATGGTGAAACCACCTTCCCAGCCTGAGTTAGTAGCTGGGAGATTTGAGTTCTTGATATGCCCCTTTTCAAAGCTGCACAGTGTCTAATATTTTGCAGATATTGGGACAGTCAGTGTCCAGGAGTTTTCTTGAGCAAGGACTGTGAAGTGGAGAGACCTTACCCACAGACAAAGCCACAGACAGACCCTACCCTACCCACATGCAAAGCAAATCTTTCTTGTTTAAAATATGCTGTTGTGCTAATCTGTCAGAGTGTAGAAATAAAGTTTATTTCTATATTGGTATTTTTGTAGGACCTATTATCAACTGTCCCCCACACCTGTAAAAAGAAAATACAACAAATAATTATGAAAATAGGCAACAAAAATTCACACAAATGCAAATTTTGAATACTTAAGTAGTGACTAAAGTGTCACAAAATTCTGGTATAAGAGAACAATGACTAATAAAACAGTAAATGTAGTGTATCACTGAAAGCTGTTGTGCATATTATTTGGGATACTCAGATGTATTCCTAAAACTCCCCTGCTGAGAAATTCCCACTCTTTAGATATGTCATAAATTCTGTGATTCTGTGATTATCTTCAAATGACTTGAATATCTAATTTCCTTACTTTTATTGGAGTGTATTTATGAACAAATAACTAAAGCCCAGTTATTTCCCAGTAGGAACATTTTTAGTAAAAGACTACTTCTGATCAATGAAACCAGAATGAAAAAATAATTTAAATATTGCCTTTTAACCCAGTAATTTCTTTAAGTCTCTTTACTTATTTGAAATAAGCTTTCAGCTAAAATGAGTCCACTGAGGGTTGTGTGGAGCTGAAAGTGTAGAATAACATCTGAGTCTGCATGTGTATCTCTTCCTAGGTAGCTGACAAAGATTATCCATTTATCCAATTCAAAATCTTCTCTGCATTCCAAGAAATTTATGGTAGAGATGAGAACAAACCTACTGAGAATATAGGCCAGACCCCTTATAGGTTAGTGAGCGCCAATATACGTGTGAGCCTCTCAAAAAGACTTTAGCCACAAATCATACCTTTCCATAACAGCACCTTTCTTTTGCTTCAGCTTACCATGTGAAATGTATTTTTTTTTTTCTAGCATGCATTAGTTTATGTTCAATTAATTAATTATTTAATTTCAAAAAGTTTCTCAAACTTAATGAAATATATAGAAAATTCTACACTGATAAGTCATAAAGCAAAAATCATTTTATTCATCATGTTCAGCAAAACACTGCTAAGTAAAAGTTGGAAGTCTTTTATAACTAAAATTTGAGAGGCATTTAATAATTGGGAGGAGGTTAAGGACTCTGCTATGATGATGCAATTTCATATTTACAGGTGTATTATGTCAGTGGAAGTGTTTCACTACTAACTAGGGACAAAGTCCTGTCTTACTGACTGGCTGTAGTATTATCATAATTTATTTCTGCATGTAGAATTTCATTTGACATTTTCTTTGCTTTGTAGTATACCGTGTAAAAGTATTATTCCAAGTACTATGAAGTTATTTTAAAAGTTCTGAGAGAAAAAACTGTGTGATAAATAACTCTTCTCCCTTAACCCCCTCCCCATTATTTCTATAGAAAATGTGGAGATTTAATCTGAAAATAACCTGAACAGTTAAAGAATATAAGATGGTACTTAATATATGAATAAGTTTTTTTTTAACTTTGGAAAAAAAAGAAAATACAGGCAGCAATTCATAAAATTAGATATATATTTCTGATGCTGTCATAACAGTCAGTTAAAATAAATTGGTCTAGGAAATGGCAAGTCATGTTTTTCCTATTAAAAAACCATGAAGCAGGTCATTGGTTTGCAGTAGGATACCTGCAATAGAGGTCATCTGAACAACCTACAGACAGCTGGATTGGAGCTGCTCACCCAGGGTGGCTTTAAAGTCCAAGGAGAGGGACAAGCACTTTGAAAGTATCTCTTCCAAAGCAGATGGCCAAGATAGGTGACAGAGATCACATTCTGAAAGTGGCTCCTCATTTCCACTGACTACAAGGGGAGCACAACAGTGAATTATTTTATCTTCAGATATTTGCTTCGTAGACCTGCAAGCTGAAATAAAGGAATTCCAGTTCTGATGAGAAGAAGCAGTTAACTATTTTCAAGCCAAACAAAACCTAGCTCATTTGGTGGCCCAATATTTTTTGTGCTAGCCACTACCTGTATATAATTATGCATCATCCCTCCTAGTCTCATCAAAACAGGTTTTTATGCATAGGCAAAAAATATATAAATATTTGGGTTTTCTATTTACCTTGTGTGTGTCCAAATAATGTATCCCAGCGTGTACATGCACAATTTTTTCCCAGTATTTTTGCATTATTTAAGACATTGGCTTCATTGTTCTGTTTTTCCAATGGTGAAAGATTATCTGAAAATTACATTGGCCTAAAGTTTGCATATAAAAGAGAAAAGGAAAATAAGAACCCCTTGTAACCCTTTCCCTGTGAGTAATCTCAATATCTCCACTGGGATTGGAAGCAATTACTGTATTGCAGGATTGGATTATTCATTTGAAAGATAAGCAGCAGGAAAATCAGAAGTAATGATATTACAGTTAGAACTAGTATTTGAGAGTCTGCAAAGCCCTCATAAATCAGGAAAGAGCACACTGGCCAAGGAAGGAAAAGGATTTGGCAACAGGGGAGAAGAAGCTGGAAGAGGAGAAGCTTTTCTGCTGCAGTCTGACTGCACTCATGATAGAAAAACAGGAGCATATGTTTTAGCAGGACTTGCCTGTGTCTTTATGTGGAGATTAGCTGTACTATAGGAAAGGTGGGAAAATTATTTTTTTTAAATTAATTTGTGAGTACTCTGGGATGTCTGAGTGACACAGGGCACACTGGTGGCAAGCAGTGCATCTATAACCCCAGAGCACTTAGAGGTAGAAGCACCACTTTGATGAATCATCATTGATTCAGCCCAGGAGCTGACTTCACCCAAAGATATGTGATTGCAGTCACCCAAAAAATAACAAGGCTGTATCTAATCAGGAAACCACTGATTATTTAGTCAGAAAGGACCCCAGAGTGGCGGTGGATGTCCCATCCATGGAAATGTTCGAGGTCATGTTGGATGGGGTTCTGACTAAGGAGCCTAGTTGAAGATGTCCCTGCCCAAGGTTAAGGGGGCTGGACTCCATGACTTCTAAAGATCTCTTTAGCTGGGGAACACATTCAGTGCAGGTTGTTTGGTGAGCAGCTGCATTTCAAGCTGCATTTCAAGCTCTGGGGTGCAGGGGCCTGAGCCCAAAACAGCAAACAGCCAACCCTTCACATCACAAAGGGCAGGCATGGCCCCTCCAGGTGACTGCACACTCAGAGGGATGGCAGGAGCTAAAGACTCCACACTTTCCTGAGATTAGACTGAGAGAATAAAATCCCAGGGTTTCCTTGGTTCAGGGTTCCTACTCAGAGGTGCCAGCTCGAGCTGTTACTTTATGTAGTTATTGCACCAAAAATTGTTTTAAGGATGTGCACATCTGAAGCTGTACTATGGGAAATGTGGGGTTGGGCTGGTAAGGAAACTTGCTCTGAGTGTGAGGGTGGGGTGTGCAGCCCCAAAGGCACCTTGATCCCAGTTCAGGTGGTGCAAGTGTGACTCTCAGAGTAGCACCTGGACAGGGTGGCTCCTGGACAGGAGAGTTACCTTAACACCTTCCAATCCAAACCATTCCATGATTCTGGGATCCAGTTTTCATACATATATTTTCCCTGGTTCGTTTCTGCTTCAAAGTTTGTAATTCAAACATAATTCTTAAAGATGGCAGTGAACTGTGAGCCCAAGTTACAGTAAAATGTACTTTCAAACCTTGGGCTCACATTTTCCCAAGAGAAAAAGACCTCAACACTAATCCTGAACTGAAAATCAAAATTTATCACTTTCTTGCAGTATAACTCACCTTCTTAAAACTGTTCAGCTATACTTTTTTGAAAAAAGATGATGAGCACATATATAATTCAAACAGGAATTTTACATAAAACTCTCCTGGCCATGCCTTAGTAGGTTTCTGAAGGTTCTCATCCTGATTGCAATTTGTAGACCTGAATCATTTTTAGGTACTCCCTGAATCTCACTGCAATTACATTCTTTTTTTTTCCCTGCTTTTCCTTTATCTTCACATTTAAGTGTATTTCACTCTTATCCTCAATCTGCCATTCAAAATGTGTCAACTTGAGGAGTACTAGACTATAGCAATAACTGACAGTATTTTTAAAAATCAGTCTAGACTGTATGCAGCAGGTCTCAGAGAAAAGTACTTGCCTATGATGTATGGCATTTTAGCATATTATTCTAAATTACTTCCATCAAACAATGAAATGGCATTCAGTTCACGAGCATGTGAACAAGCTGTAGAATTTCCTTTGACAATATGCTCCTTGTGAGATCAAACTTGTAAAACATCACATCAGATTTAATGTCTAATGCATCAACTTATTCCCTCACTTTGTTTTTTTTCAGTTCTAAAGATTTAATGTTGAGAGGATATTTTCCCCAAGTTGACATAAATATTAGAAATCAGAAGAAAATGTGACTTATTCTTCCTACAAGAATTGTCTCTAAAAGACAGTGCAGCACTTAGAAATAATCAGCCTGCAGAAATGGAGAAGATAAGGAAATGACAGATTCATTAAACAGCTGTTTGCATCTGTCTTTAAAGCAGAAGCCGATTTTAGACAGCTGCATAACAGAGAAATATGCTCTAATAGAGCAGAAAGGAGTAGTTGCATGCAATACAGCAATAACAGGAATTGTTGCAAATTTTAAAATGAGACAGCACTCTGCAAAGTGACACTGAAATAACAGCATTCAAGATTCTGGACTTTTTCTCCCTTTGATTTCTCAGTTGTCTTCCAGTCTGGATAAGTGTAATCTATAAAATGAGGTGAGCAGCTGGTTTGACTTCCTTGTTCACAAGAAGGGATGAGCATCAGTCTGGCTTGAGCTGGGCAGTGCTCCTCCCTCCTTTCCTTCCCTCCTTCCCCCCTCCCTTCCTTTGCCTTAGATATGTTACATTTGTCCACAGACTGAGAAAAATGTACCCTAAAAATGCTACTGATTGTCTGTGTGATCCCTTTTGCATTCTTTGTTTGTTCTTATTTGCATTATTTATCTCAGCTCCCTAGAAAATAACCATTTTTTTATAGGAATACATAAACTGCAATTTAAAAGTGAAAAATCCAGAGACTTTTTAGTGGTTTTGATCGAGATTTTAAAATACCATTAACAACCTTCCAGACTCTAATTAGTCTAAGGACAATTTCTAACTGATATTCTTTGGTTTTTATATTTTATTCCAGGACTGTGCTGTTTTTTTCTCTGTCACTGAAAGCCTAAATTATCACAGAAATGTATACTAGAGAATTTGCTTCATTCCACAGCTGTATGTTTCTCTCTTTAATTTTCTATTCCAAAGTGGTCAGGATTATTTCCCGTTTTGTATTTCAGCCACTGACAATGCAAAAGAGAAACTGAGAGCTAAAGAGCTGGATCTGCCCTGCATGAGCAAATGCACAATCACAGGCTCACCCTTTCACAGTATTATAGTAACATTTGCTCCAAGCCCCAAACTTGCAGCTCTGGAAAATTTTGTGCTTCCACTCTTGGCCTTTAGAAATATATTACCTACTCAAAGATCAAAAATGTTAAATCTTCTTTTGCCATGAACACCATAAAGAGAAAATAACTGTTGATGTACAGATTAGGATGTAGGTAGAGGAAAGCCTGAATTTTCTTTCTAGAAACAGAGAAGAACTCCAAGGAAAGTTAAATGAAGCAATAAATAATTAATTAAAATATGTTATTAATTTATTCAATGAGTTATACTTAAGCAAGAACTGCTTTTTGTTTTTCTTTTCTGTATCCCACCATAAAATATCTTCAACACTATATACATATCTGTTGCTGTTGAGCCGCTAGCAGAGAGAGAAGACCCAGTTCTCCATGTGACATAAAAGAGAGCATTTTGTTATTTAATTCCAACTTACATAGACTTTTCAGAGGTCACCCAGATTGGTCAGTTCGAAACCTCCCCCTAGGCAGATTGGCCAGGCCTGAACCGTCCAAATGTCGAGACACTGTTTTTAATAACATCCAAACTTTTTCTTTTTTTATAAAACACAGGAAGAAAAGAGAAAAAAATTCTCCTGGGAAAGGTCTGTGCTAGCCACACACATATATATATATATATATGTAGGCTATTTTACTGCAAAGAGTCTGTTTATGGCATGGGAAAAGAGCTTCAGACAAAGCCTATTAGAGCAGCTTCCCATTGAGTCATGAGGTACAGGACTTCTTTCTTTCCAAAGTCCTTCTTGGAGAGGACCCTGGGTGTTGCTGGATCCAATCTTAGCCCCAGACTTTGTCAATGGTTTATGTCTAGAGGATTAGATAGGTGTAATTGGAACTTTACAGTACTTTGATCAAGAATGGCAACCCAAATATATTTACATAAATAAAATAAATTATTTATTTAAATTAATTATGAAAATTATTAGATTAAAATATCTCAATCAGAAATATTTACTGCACAGTATAGTTAGCTATAACTACTAGTATAGCGCACTATTTCTATAATATATATATAGAGCTAAAACTATTATAGTGCACTATTTCTGAAGCAATATTGGAGCAATTATATTAAAGCTAGCAAAAAAAATTGTTAAATAGAAATTAATGCTACTCCCCCATACCAAGGATTGTGGGCAAATATCTTTCACTCAGCCTCAAGGAGGAACCCTGAGGGGCATCCTTACTCAAGAGAGGAATCTCCACACACACTACAAGGGGTTTGTTAGAAGAGATTAACAATTACAAGTGGTGTGAGGTTTTTGTAGGGTAAAGTGATTGACTGTTGGTCATCCATCCCCAGGCCAGCGGCGCCAGCTCAGTAGCTGTGGATAAGTTATCAGTATTGTGAGTTGTTGGCTCCTTTATGAGGTACTTTGTCTGCAACATCCTCACCAGTGCCAGTTTCTGTCAGGAAACTGTTCTTCCACAGAATGTTTGACTTTGGGCTTGGTTAGTCGGGTTGGTTCCAGCATTCAACACCAAAAGCAGCTTGACCCCCATTCTCCATCCATTATTAAAGGCTTTACAAACAGTGTGTTGTGAGAGCTGGTTTACCCCCACTGCAAGAGCTATGTTAGGGAAGCTTTTTCTTTTTAAAATTTCCCAATAATTTCTGTCTGGTATTGTGGACCATAATCTTCATTGTCCACTCCATATGCCAGTTGCACAGATGATCAGATTTGCTTCAGCCATAATTAAGCACTTTTTACTCCTACTAGGTTAAATGCAGACCAGTTCTATTACAGTTATTATAGCAACTGTAAACCTTGTTAATAATTTGAAATCCCTTTTATTGGCTTGCAAGAACAGGACTATCCCACTGATAAAACATCAGTGCATTTATGTCACTTTAATTGCAGCACCACACTTGGCCTGGGATTTAGCTCTGGTTTGTAGACTTCTAGGAGCAGGTGTTGAACTAAACACCTAATTCAGTTTTCTAGCTAATTGGGAGCTAGTTAATGCAGTCAGTGGAGCCTAGCTGAATGCATCTGTGTTAGAGAGAGTTGAGCAATTCTCTAGGTTCCTTTCATTGTGTTGGTTACCACTGAGTGTAATGAGAAATTAGCAATCTAGGTCCCCTGTAGGCATATTGAGACATCCAAATTTAGGTATCTGCAGTCTGGAGTTGGGTCTATACTTAATGACCTGACTGGCTCATCTCTTGAAAAGTCAAATATTTTATCCAAGTTGCTGGATAAATTGCTATGAAAGTATCTCCTAATCATGCTGTAATCCAGGAAATGCACACATAATGCTTTATTTAGTGAAAACCAAAAAAAACACCAACAGCTTTTACCATATCAAGACATTCCTAATTGGATCTTCTGTTATTTTGACTACCAAGGTGGTGGGCTAGGTCTAAGACAGGGGTTCATAGAGAATGAGGTTAAACAGATTTGCTCTGAACTTGCATGTCTGTCACTGTGCTCAACACCAGCCTTTTGTTTCACAGCTCCCAAGTCTCCAAAAACCACTAGTTTCTTAAGGGAACTGTCCTGAGAAATGAAGACTAAGCCACAGGGGCAAAAAACCCACCAAAAGCGTTTGAATGTCAAACAACCTGAGTTAAAGCTTAAACAGAAGCTTCGGGAAGGGAAGTCTCATTTTAGTATAAGCACAGTCCAAATCTTTCTACCTGATCAGGGTCATCTGGAAAGAAAAAACAGCTGTCAGCAGTGAGTTTAGTAGTGGAGAGAAGTGCTATGAAACAACAGCCTGTGGCCCTTTCTAAGTCACAACATGCACAACATGGAAATAGAGTTTGTTTCTGGTGTAATGGATCTCATCTCTCTTGTTTTATTCTCTGTTTTCCTCTCACTCATCTGTAACACTTTTAGGTATGTATCATGTCATCTTCTACAGATCTGGAGTTGTTCTGAAAAATCTTTGTCACACCTCTCACATACCACACCATCTACCTCAATTTTTCACCTCTTGTGCTTTTGATTGGCCACATACCCCATTCTTTTCACATTTTCCCTTTTTTCCCCTCAGTTTTCAAACTTCCAGGCTCTCATTTCTGTTAATATTGGATTAGGCTGCATATAAATCACACATTCTGTTACTGAGTAAAGTGTTCTTTCCAGTTCCCTGTCTGGCAATGATGCAACTAGATCATTTGGGGGTCTCTGGCATTACTAAGTGCAACTTGAGAGGTACAGATGTTGTTTTGCCTTTTGGTTTATTCTGGGCTCACTGGGATTTTCACTTAGGAAGGAACCACGGTGGCAGGCTACCTCTGAACCCCTGTGCAGAAAGCCAGGGAACAGGTCTGGACCTTTACTTCTCTCACTGCAAGTCTGTTAGCTTTCTTCCAGGCTCTCTGCTGTGCTCCAATTAACTCTACACAAAAGTCTCATCTGGAGTGAGCTACTCCTGGGCAGGGTGGACTCACGCCACACAGAGTTGCTTGTTCCCGGGGCACCTATTGTTCAGCAATACAAGTTGTGATCTCAAAATACTGGTTAGGCCAGAATTTTGCCTTAGCTATATCACTTACACTTCTGATCCAATCTCCTGATCTCAGAAACCCTGGGGTTTGGGTCAGATATGGCTCCTTATTCTAAACTGAATAATACATGATTTTATTTCTACAAAATATGAAGATATGATCCTACTTCTTAGTGTTATAGGACACCACACCAGTTTCTTAATCAGTTTTCTTCTTTCATTTATAACAAAAAAAAAAAAAATCCCATAGGCAATTGCCTAAGCATGAATAGTAGCCTTAGTGTCCTAAACAAAATATAATGTGGGTCACATCCAGAAGGTACATGCGTGTACTTCAGTAATCAAAAGAGAAATATGCAGGTGAGATGTTAGGATGTATTTCTGGTCTAGAACCAATGTGTTGTTTGTGCATCTACCTGACTTTTGAAGCATCCCAAAGGTGAGAAATTATGACACTTAAATGACAAAATTTTAATTCAAGGAGGAGGTAGAAAGATTTTAATTTGCTCTGGAATTTTTCTCTCTTTTGAATTTTGACATTATTTGTATTCATGATATATTTTTAATTATTTATTTTAATAATTTTATTCATCACATATACTGTACATTCATCATATATATCATATTCCTAATTGGTCTGACTCCTTACACATATGAGATATCTTATGTATCTGTGCATGTGCTTGTGAGAAAGGAAGAGAAAAAGACACTAAAGAAGAGTTAACAGTTTTAACAAAGTTTAGATTTCTATGTCACATACTGTAACTGTCAATTTAAGAGGATATAACAGCTGGAGAAAACAAAAAAATGGTAACAGAAATGATAAATATTTGGTTTTTCTTGAATGCAGAGAAAAGAGCTATGGCCTAACTCTGTGTATATATGCCATCTTTGGAATACTATATTTAGTTTTCACCTGACCCAAAGCAGTATATAATTTTAATAAAATATTGGATTACTAACTATCAAGAAAAGATTCCAAGGTTTAACCACATAGGTATCAAAGCATCTCAGATTTATTTTTTTAAATGTTTTTGCATTAATTCCTCCTTTCCCTTATGACAGTCTAAGCCAGAAATTATTCTATTGGAATCAGCAGAGTTAAAATTCATGTAGGACTAAGAGCAACACTGGGAAAACAAATTGCACTTGAAGTTCAGGCATGTTTATGTCTGGACTTTTCACTTTTCCTATCACAATAGAGAAATCTGAGCCTCTGAGCCAGAGTTGAATTCCCACTATGTTTCAGATGAGAAAGGAGATCCTCACTGGGAATATTGTCCAAACCCATGATTAGTTTTTTAAAAAAGCAACGCAGACAGAAAACAGATGTTAACAACTGTGAGAGAAAAGTGATTGGCAGAGAAGAGAAACTCAAAAATTGATGCTTTAGCATAAAGTGCCTTTAATTGGAAATAGCAATACCATAGTGAGGGAGGGAAGCTATCTTAAAATGTAAGGCATAGTTCAAGGGCAGCATTCAGGCTGTACTTCCAAGCAGGGACTTTCTGTATTTTGAGGATATTTTGCATATACTGCACATAGCTAATAATGTGCTGAAATGTCAGACTTGTGTTTCACCTACCTTCTCGTTACCTGCACTTACCTTTGGATGGCGAAGGACAACATAGAATTACCATAGAAATACCTCACTTATCTTGCAAGCTATTTGTCAAACAAATTGTCCTTTAGGGAAAAAGCTGTTTTAGTGATTATTAGTTCCCTTAAAGGAGGCATCATTTCCCCTCTGAATCCTGTATTCATAGTTTAATGAAGTTACAACAGCCATTCCCAGCTAAGATGCCTCACATGCCAAATTTTATCTCTGTCTCTGCAGGCAGAGATTTAACACCAGTCATTCTTTACAGGGTAGTTTTGCATTTTCCTCCAGTCCCCCCAGTGCTGAAGGATGCAGTGATTGATGTGGTGGGATAACCCCAAAAACTGTAAATCAGGAGGAAAGCAAGGAGAGATAGAGCAGTGCAACGAGGTGCGATACAAACCAGCCAAGCAGGGCTTTGCTTCTGCTGCATCATCAGTGAGAAAAATGACACTGTAAATGAAATTGAGAGACCTAAAGAAAATTAATGGAATTTTGGGGTTGGAATTGTTCAGTTTTTTTACTTCCATACTAACTAGGTCTAACATTATTTGGAAGAAGGAGAAAACACTTAAGTAAAGCAACATTAATTTCTGTTCACCGTGGTAATGAAGAAACTGGATTAGTAAAGCATGCTTAAAACTACGCACAGCCTTACACTGGTCTGGGTTTTGCTCCTAAAAAATAGACACTGAGAGTCTGAAACAGCATACAAAACCACCTCCCTTACAGGTGCCATCACTAGAGTCAACAGCTCCACAACAGTCGGCAGAGGCTGCATGGAGAACAGCACTTTTGAACATTTACCTTATATCCACACCTATTGTGCCAGAGTGGTGGAATTGTAATTGTTCTGCAGGACTGTAGATCATTTTCTATGAAGTGCAGGAGAGAGCACAGCAATAGAGCTTGTATTTGCTATATGATTTGCTATATGATATATATTTTTCTGAATGAAATTGCAATGCTGATCTCATCCCTCTTAAATGATATGGGTAAACAAAATAAGTCTTCATAATACAGACATTTGTAAAACAATCAAAAGAGAATGTTTGTTCCTAAATTCTGTATCAAATTCTATAAGTAACAGCTTCTATATCCTGCTCTGCAGTGTTGGAAGCTGCTTATTTGCGCTGAGAAATGGCTTTTCAGCCCTCCCTGGTAGACGGCTCCTTAGAAGCAGTGGGCAGAAGATACTGTAGGTAGCACAATATGAGTGATCTAAGAAGTGGGAGGGTTACCTCATCTTATTGATAATGGATTTGGATGAACACTTATTCCCATGGCCTGTGAATGAACCAACACTTTCCATTATTGCCACAATGTCCTGAAACTTTGAAGAGTAACAGCCTGATATAAGACACAAATTAAAAATACACAAAGAAGTAGTTATTTCAATTGTACTGTTCCTGGTTGTGGCTAATTACTGGTACTCTGAGAGCTGAGAGTAAAATAAATTAAATTTTCTGCTTGCAGTTGTAAAGCCAGTAGAATTTTGGGTAGGAGAAAAAAAAATAATCGGTGAGTCAATTTAAGCATGAACATATGAAGATCCTCATTAAAATGGAAACAGGGGAACATACTGCCAGAAGTATAAAACAAAACCTGTTCCACACTTTATTATTGCTTAGCATCCAGCTGATCATGTCTTCTTATCAGTGTGAATTTTCTTGCAATGTTTTGATATTTAAAATTCCATTTTCTCTAATTTTTGGGCTCACTATTGCTACACGGCAAGTTGCCAAAGTGAGTTTAAGTATTTTTTTCCTCCATATATACACATATACACACTCTGCTGTATCCTCCCACCTGTATTGACCAGCTCCTTATAGATATCCTGATTTATCCTGTTGCAAACTGGTCACCAGTGCTTTCCCAACCAGGGAAATCTTAATTCCAGCAGAGACCTGGAAGTATGCTGAGCAGATTTAAACAAAGGACATAGTGATGGAAAGAGCTCACAGAAAGTACATAAGCTGCAAGTTCTGCAGTCACTATGTTTACCTGAAGTTTGTTTTCACGTTTCTGTCAAATTGTTTTCTTCTGCTGTCTTTTTGGGGAAAAATTTTCATTAATTTCTGCTGCCCACCCCATGCCTGTCTCCAGCCTGGTTCCAGTGTTGCTGCTCCAGCAGTCTGAGGACACACAGGGAACTGCATCAGGGAGCTGCTGTGGCTGCAGAGTAAGTGATGCTGAGAGCAGCAGCCATAGCACCAGAGGGAGCCCTGGCTGCTTTGAGTGCAGCTTCCTGATGGTCTATTTTGCATATTTGCCTCCCAAGTGCATGCTCATCAATCTTCTTTATTGGCATTGTAGAGACAAATCTCTCCGTAGTTCCCTCAGACAGGACAGGATGGGGACAGCGTTTGTACGTATTTCATTGTAATTTGGGCTCTCTAAAATGGAGTATTTTGACTGAAATTTTGCCAGCCCTACACTGTGTTCTTTTAGGAATGTGTCTCATCTCTGGGTGTATGTTGAGGCAACTGATTATGTGAATGAAGTTAAATCATGAGTTTATCAGGAAACTAATGTTGAATTATAATTGTAGTTGAACTATTGTTGCAGAATCATTATTATCTCTGATACATATTGTAGTCCCTAAATATAATCTGCACATTGCCCTTTCTACTGCAGTTTTTGGTGGGCTGAAGCTTTAGAGCTCTTTTTTCCTTTTTAATTTTCCTAAATAACACATTTTTAAATAGAAAACTTCATGCTTTTTGCTGCTTTTTGTTGGGGCAGTCAACCAAGCAATCTTGGTTCCTTGGTCTTCATTCACATTATTTCACATTCCATTTTAGCATCATTTTCTGATGGGGAATTCAGGAATTTTGGCCCCCAAACAAGAAAGGTAATGAGAAACATGAAGGTTTCTAAGGCTGAGGCTCAAAGGGATCCAGACATCAGGGAACTGGGGCAGAACCAGAAAGCTTTGACTAGTCCTACAAGTTCTTGATGGCACAACTAGAAAAGGTTTCATGTTTCTGGGTGGGGTTGTAGATGCTCAGAAGTGAGCAGGGAGCTGCTTCAGGCTGTTCAAGGAAAAATCCTGCTGCCTTTGATGTTTTGCTCTGAAAAAAGCTCAGGAAAGTTAGAGCTGAGGGCAAAGACTGTGAACAGATGGAGAAGTACACTGGCAAGTGCAAAGGTTTCATTTTCACTGTACTGGAGTGCTTAGAGTTTTCCACTTCAAAATATGTTTTTGTGGGGGTTTTATTTTTCAGGTTTTTGTTTAGTTTTGTTTTTGTTTGGTTGTTTTTGGGGGTTTTTTGTTGTTGTTGTTGGCTTGGTTTGGTTTGGGGTTTTTTTGGTCATTTCTCCAGTTTTACTTTCTATCTTAATATGCAATGAGAAAAGGATAAAATCAGAGTGGAGAATTATATCCACTCTTTATTTAATGAAACATACTTGCTCTCATTGACAGTGTTCCTACAATGGAATTCAAGAAGGTTTTGAACCATTTAGCCTTTCAAAAAACAAAAGTCCAAATTGCAGAGCTCTTGCTTTGCTTTCCCTTTTACACTCACATCAAAAGGGAATCTGATTCTTTCTCCCTTTGCATCCTAACTGTGTGCCAGCCTTTGTAGCAACTGCAGACTGATTACAGCATTTTCTTGCCCTTTCTGTATGGTCTTTGTCCCTTTGTCAAGTTTTGATAGTTAATTTATACCAAGCTCTTAGCTACTCTCCTAAAGAATATTTTTGATTACCTGAGCATGTGAATTATTCCCACGCTATACAGTGGATTTCAAAAGAAAAAAACAAACAAAAAAAACCCCAAAAAGAACCCAAACTCTAAGAATTTCAAAGCAGCATTTTTTTAATGTCATTTTATTATTTGATATTTTTCTTTATTGTGGAAAGAATTAATTGTTTCTTTTTGTTTACTTCTTCACTTTCTGGTCCTATTTTCTCGTTCGTATGGCTTGTAAATAGTTTTTAGCCTATTTTTAGTACTGTGCCTAATTGTTTACTGAACATGATTGCCTCCTGTTATTGCTTCAAGATTCCAATTTTGACTGTAGAGATTGTGCTCTCTTCTTCTTGCCCTTTAACACCTCTCAGTGCTATGACAGTAGATTTTTCACTAAAACTCAATTTTTTTTTCACATTTCAACATCTCTTCCCAGTGCACTTTAACAACAAACTCCGGTCAATGAATATCTAAAATCTGATTCTGTTTTCTCCTTTCATCCTGAACTGTCTTGGTCCTTACACTTCCCATGCCCTAACTCCTCTTCTGCACATTCTCTGCCATGCACCTCACTTGGAATCAGGGAAAATGCTCTAAAGAGCCCCAAGTTCTCAAAAGAATATGTTGCTTGACTGTTTTCCTTGCCTCAAATTCTGTTTCCGTCAACTGAACCACAGGCAGTATAAGGTGTTTTTTTCTGAATAGACCATTAAAGTCAATTGATGAGCAAACATCATTCATACACTGATATATTACTTAAACTATTCTCTAAAAATCAAAGGTGTTTTTGCATTGCCACAATAACTGTTGCTTTCCTGTAGTCCAAGGGTTGCTCCCATTTCTGTATTGGAGATGTAGCATTGGTTCAAGTGACTATAAAAGCTTTATTTTATTTTCTGAGAACTAGCATTGCATTAATTCATGTTTCTTTTATAGCTGTCAGGAAGAGAATACGCTATTAATCTATTGATTTAGTCAGAAAGCAATATCTTCTCTTTGATTATTAATTACTTTTGAAAAGGGAAATAAATTTTCATTATTCACTGCTCCGTTACTGAAAAGCAGTTTAGAAAGCATTACTCAAAATTTCCAGAATGAAAAATTCTAATGGAAAGAAGTTCAAGCAAATTTCTGAAGAATTCTCCAATCAGAAAATTGGAGTAATACTGCAGATTAATCTAAAAAAAAAAAGAAAAAAAGAAAGAAATTATCTTTAGCTGGTAGGTAAATACACTTGTAAACTTCATTTAGGAAGAGCACCTGTTGAGGTAGTAGAAAGGCTTGAAGGAAGGGAGTGTGTGTGAGAGCTACAGCAACAAGGGTCAAAAGGGCTGACCAAGATATCAAATCAGGTATCAGGTCAGCCCTGTGTCTGCTGCCAGTGACAGAGTGACCTCAGCAGGTGGGAGGAAAGAAGGAAATGGAAATATGGGTGCCAAGCTTCCTCTCTGCAAGTTGTGCATGTGGTTTGATGGAAAATAATTGCAGCTCTGTTTCACTAAAATCACTAAAATCATCCCATGCGTCCACTGGTAGTGGTGTATCCTCATCTTCCTCTTGTCTTTCTGCCTTTTCCTTGCCTGTCTCTTGGGAAGAGACATCCTTTCTCCTCTGCTCAGTTTCTGATGTAGTCTGCTGTTAGGGATTTCACATGGTGGAGATCAGATAATTGTATTTTTCAACCCAGCAGACCACCTACCGAGAAATTCTCTCTGAAGGGGTCGTGCATCTTCTCCTGTTTAATCAAAGATATTTGTATTAAAGGTACATTTAACTAAACTGATAGAAGTAAGCAGCAGAAGACCAAAAAGACAAAATCAAAATTAATAATTACAGCAACTTCTCCAGTTATGGCAGTTCCCCCCAGCTGTGAGACAGCTTGCTCTAATCACAGGAAGACCATGTCCCAATCCACACTCCAGCAGAGGGAAGGGAGCATGCACCTTACCAATTGCACACTGAATCTTTTAGTGTCTAATAAGTCATGAACATCAAATGAAGATTTTTCCACTGTCAGTGCATTAGGCAAACCTCTTCCATGAGGCTTCCCTGAAGGGCAGCAAGGCAAGCTCACATGGCAGCAGATTGATGATTTTGTTGGAAAACAGACCTACCACAAGATTAAATCCCCGAGAAATTAAATCTTTGTGAGCTCTGCTGTTCACAGAGACAAATCTTGAAAATACTGTATGAAAGCTGTAAAATTTAAAACTTCTCCAAGTTTGGAATGCCCTGCTGGCTGGAAGAAAAGAAGAAGACCACAGAAGAATGAACATTTGTCTACCTCAATCTGCTGTGCTTCCTATTCTTATGGTGTATCACAGCACTGACTTTATCTCCCTCTGGGACAAATCTTAAAAGAAAGACTTTCCCACAAGAAAATAGTGAGGAAATCCCACAACCCTGGCGCATACTATGAAAATGGAAGGGCTGGGAATTGACCTGGGTCTATCAAGCTCAGATCCTACACTTTCCAAGGCAAATTCAAAATGGCATATTATAATTTTTTGGGAGAACAAAGTTGGCAACTGCGTTTGGATTGGGAATTTTTTTGTTGTATGTTTTTTCCTCCTCTGTGTGTGCTTTTTGTCTATATGCAACATTTCTGTCCTTTTGTTGAAATCATTCCCAGAAACATATTTCCAGAAAATACATGAGTGATGGTGATTTATGACATGTGTGCTTTAAATTCACACTGGTAATCAGCTAAAATAGAAAACATAGCATCATAGCACATAGTACGTGTATGGTTTCAGTCATTTTGTGAACAGCGTGTCATGGGATGGTCAAAAACTCACAGACTTGTCTGCCAGCTTTTGGGATGTCTGCATTGAATGCTTTTCAAATATACAATAATGAAATAGGAGGGAATATCGATTTCTGCTGAAATGAGCCTCATTTATGGCCTTCTCCAGCACAGTCTGCTCAGGTGAATAAATACAAATATGTACTAGAATGCAGTGTATTCCCAGACTTGGAGAGTAAAAGAATGGCATCTCTATGAGATGTCATCTCTTATCAGCTGAATGCTGCAATCTGTTGTGTCCTACCTCTAAAGGACACAAAATTTACCTTGGTGTCAGCTGAGAGTCTCCACCATTAATCACAAAGGAGGGACAAGTTAGGGTAACACATCCCCTTGTGACAATGTGTTGGGTCAGTCTCTTCTTACAGGTAACAAGTGACAGCATGAGAAGAAATGACCTCAAATATTGTCATAGAAGATTTATATTATATTGAGAAAAATTTCTTCCCTGAGAGGGTGGTCAGGCATTGGAACAAGCTGCCCAGGGAAGTGGTGGTTTCACCACCCCAGGAAGTGTTCAAAAGGTGTGTGGAAATGGTACTTGGGATGCAGTTTATTGGTGAACATGTTTAACAGTTGGACATGATGATCCTACAGGTCTTTTTCAATAGAAATGATTGTATGATTCTATGATCTGAGACACAGACGGATTTAATTAGGGGTTTTTTTGAGGGGAAAACAGGATCGTAAACAGATCTATTTGCCAAGATCAGATCACAAAGTGATAAGATCCCAAGGTAATCAGAATTGAAAAATGTTGAACTACAGAGACTCAAATGTGCTAGACTCTGTAATTCTAAGAAAAATAGCAAAGAAAAATAGCAAAGAAAACAGGAAAATCCTTTGGCAAACATTTGTATGCCTCACTAAGATATGGAGGAGTGAAGGGAGTAGATAAAGGAGCTGCACTGGTAAAATCGTAAGATTATACAGAAGACACAATATTCCTTCCTTCCTTTCCAGTCCCCTTCAGATGCTTCAAAACTGGTAGATGAACTAAGGAAAGAAAAAAAGTAGTAAGACTGACAGCAATTTCAACTGATTACCTATGCAGACGTCCTAAAGTGGAGACTCAATCCAAAATTGCTGCTGAGATTTTACAGTAATGAAAGAGTGCATGCAAAAAAAGACTGAGATGATGAGAATAAAGACTTATGGCATCTCTCTGTCTCCTACCATAGCCTGCCAAAGCCAAGCAATCTTTCAGGTTAAAACATACTCTATTATGATATTTGCATTGATTTTCATAGTAACTCGTGATGCCACCTGGCTAATGTGCCATGGTAGTCTCCATTACCTTAATCTTTATGCATTTGAAAAATTTGCATTTAACCATTATAATACTGTTGTGAGGTAAAGACAGTCTTATCTGACAGATTATCCATCTGCTGAACAGAGAGTGAACTGCAGCACAAAAGAGCAGACTCCTAAACCTTCTAAGAGACTAGCACACTCATTATGCACTGAAATGGAGATCCAGTCCTAAGTTAGATGCTCTAAGTTAAGTAAAAAATCTGTCCCAGTATGGGATGAGGTTCACCTTACCACACTCTAAATATCAGGTATCCAAAGTAAGCTAGTTGTCTACAGTCTATTGCTTTTCTATTTTCATTTATTTTATGATTTAGGATAATTCAACCATACACTGAAAAGACAAAAATATGGGCATAGTTGCTCCAAAAAGCTGCAGTTCCAGAGAAACTTAGAGATTTGCTGTGGGAAAAAGCTTTTATCAGTTGAACGTTCAAGGAATTTAATCCTGTCCTCCTCTAAAACAGCTTTTTTTTTTTTTTTTTTTTGGTCATCTGCTACAAAGTCAGTTATTTTTAAGGAAACAGCAGGGTCAGTCCAAGTAACTATATCTCTGGGCAGCATCCAACAATTTCTCTTTCACTGGTCAACAGCATTGTTTTCGTTTGGCTTCGGATGATTTTTTGGTCTCTGGGATGGATGTGGTGGTTCTGGTTGTGGTTTAATTGTAAGTGTCTCAGGTTAACACTAGTGCTGTGATAATATTTTATCATCCAAGTCTATCTGCCTTTCACATGAAACTGACATATATTTGAATTCTGTACTCTTACTTAACTTCAGTTTTTGTTCAAATGTTCAGCAGATAAACAGCTGTTCTTTTCTCTCAAATACAGGTTCTTTTGCAATGATAAACTAAAGCAGTTTCTGCTTATCTCCTAGTGTGGCTTTGGATTCAGCTAAGTACTTCCAGGTGTCTGTTATGCATCTACACTATGACAAGTGTCTGCCTGTATGCTAGGTATTTATAATTTCAGTAAATGAAGAGAGAGTCATTACAACCAACAGGATACAACTCAGGTGTTGAAGTGCAGGAATCATTATAATTTTAGATATTGAAATCATCTACCTGTCACAGGTACGTGGGAGATCTCCACCTTTCTGGAATAGCTACTCGAGATCAGGTGGGATAGCCCAGAACATCTCAAATGCCACTGGCTGCCTAAATCACAGCACATAAATTGACTGCCAGGATATGCAGGGTGTTATCGTGTTCACTCAGTTTGGACTGAGCTTTAGGAGATGAATGCTGACTCCATAGAGTGTATTGTCTTGATCTCTGGACAATGTGGGTTTGATGCCTTTTCTTCATCTGAAGCTAGGTGGTCTTTAAAGTCCCTTCCAACCTACATAAATTCTACAGAAATGCTGTGTGTGAACACCTAACCTGTGACATCTGATATATCCAGTTTCCAGAGTGGCATGAGTTCTTTTGACTTGAACAAAATCAAATAGAAATATGCAGTGTGCCTTTTTCACTACCTTAGCTGCATAAACATGCAGAAGTGCCTAATTCAACATGATAAGTTTCTATAGAATAAAAATGAAGTCTGGAAAGCCCCTGTACTTTTGATTTCTAGAGGAAGCATGATCAGTAGGATGAAAAATCCCAGTCACTTGCAGCACACTTTAGAGTATGCTGTCTAAACATTTTTTAGGGAAAAAAAAGACCTAAAAAATTAATACATTCTGATTCTATCCATAGGTTGTGCTATCAGCCAAGAGAAAATACTAACCTTCAGAACCATAGACAATATTTTTTAAATTTATTTGCTCCCCAGTTAGATCTCATTGACCAGTTGTTTCCTGTTGCTTTCTCTCTCACTGAAGAGATGACCTTAACAGCAGATCCTAAAATTAAGAATACAATGGGTGTAATTAAATCACAAAATCACAGAGTGGCTTGGGTTGAAAGAGACCTTAAAAATCATCTAGTTCCAGCCTCTCTGCCATGGACAGGGACACCTTCCACTAGACCAAGCTGCTCAAAGCCCTGTTCAACCTGGCCTCGAACAAAACCATGGAAGGAATATCCGCAACTTCTCTAATTAAGTGGCACTTCTGTAACTCTTTTATTATTTTGTTCAATCAAAACCCGTTTTGGGTCCTGGAGAGAGGTGAGAGGAGTGATGAAGTGCATTAAATGCATAGCTGGAAGCCATCTGTTGAGATCACAGTTTGCCAGTGCTTGTTATGTTTTCCTGTTTGCCAACTACTTCTGAAACCACTTCAGCCAACCTCAGACACTGGGAAGGCTTATTGAGGTAGGAGATGAACCCAGAACGTGCATAGGCATATACAAAGTCCTTTTGAATAGAATAGTGAACAACAATCAATAGATTTGAGATTGGACCAGATTTTACATCAGAAACTTTTTACACTAGAAAAGAAGGAATGCACATTTCTGTGAAAGTCAGTGGAAACCATCATGCTAGCTTTAACCTACAAAGACTCAGACAGGTCAAGAGTAGCTAATAAATCATCCCTTCTTGTGTCATGACAAACTTGAAGGAAGAATTCAGGCTAGAACTTCCACAGTGTGAAAAAACCAGAACAGATTCTCTATGATTTATTTCAGCTGGATTGTTTTCTTTTCTAGTCTGCACTTGTTAACTACCTAGATACCTCTTTCTTCTTTCTTTTTTCCTTTGATCTTTTAAGGCTATGGAGGCTTTGTAGTCCTTTGTTAATGTTTTTTTTAATTTTTTTTTATTTCGGGAGTAGATGCTTATAACTCAACACAGATGCTGGTAATTTTAATCTACAGTATTTGTACGAATGTTTTCCTCCAGCTGTGCAAAAGACTCCCCAGCACTGTTAGGTAAACCCAGAGCTTGTCTCTATCAGAAATCATTTGCCCTCCTTCCATCACAGGCTCTATGCAGCAGTATTGAGGAGCCCAGGAAGAGTCAGGCAGAGGACAGGACTTTAGATGAAGCCACAAAAGGTCAAAGCAGTGTGACACAAAGCACAAACAAACAGAGGAGGAGAAAAACCTCTCCCTCTATTCTGCAAAGACACACATATCCCTGATGCAAAGCTTGCTTCTTCAAGTAAACATACTGACTTTTACATCACCTTGCCACCCCACCTGTCCCTCTTGATGTCTCTCTGCTCATATGTTCCATGCTTTCAAAATCCTGTGTTGTGAGCCCTCTGAGGAGGCATCTGTTGTTGTGTAGCTTGCTCACACAGAGACTTGCGCAGTGGGGCTTTAAAGCATGGCTCTAGTTTCTAGGCACTAAGAGATTAATAATAAACAATATTAAAAGCTGTAGCAGCTGCAATAAAACATGCATTTATAGGGGTTAGCTTGATGCATAGCTAACAAATCATTTAAGCTTTTAAATATATATATATAAATAAATAGCAACAATAAATAAGATGAAACTGCAGCTGGGAGAGAACTCTTATGGCTGTTAATTTTTTTTCCCCCACTTATCTTCCTTCTGCATAAGGGATAAGAATAGGTTTGCATTGCAAATTTCAGGCAGTTGATCTCTTCTCAATGACAGTTTTGCTATAATTCTCCTAATTTCAAGCTCCTGTTTAAAAAGGTAACAGTAAATGGCATCCAGGCCATTTTTGCAGTCATCGGCAGCTGACTCAGTTGATTCATTTCCACAGATTTAAGTTGTTGCGTGCGTAGTCAATCCCCCTGGAAAAAGGCTGCTTCCCCATATCAAATGGCTTGTGCAGGCTCCAAATCCTGATTTTAAAATAAGCATAAAAGCTAAGGTTTTTAGGGGCCATGTCATCACTCCAGCCCAGCTCTCAGGAGGGAGTTATATGCCATTTGCAAAATCTTCTCTTCAGGAGTTTTCATGATGGCTGTTACATCAGAAACACATGAATATACAAAAATAAGATCTGGGATAGCTGCTTTTTTTGAAAATCATATGTGTATTGGTCATCAAATAATTTTGAGCTAAGGAATGATAACATCCAAAGGGCTGACCTCTGATAAGTAGAAAATATAGTTGTGACTCACTAATTTGATACGATAAACCACTGGCCAGTGTTACTCATAATAGTTCTCCCAATATGTTCCTTGCTATTTTTATAAGTGTTAGTCAACAGGAATTTCCTCTGCGAGAATCAAGAAATATTACTGTGAATAACATATTTACATTTTAAAGACTCTGTTCGGTCAGCCTAGTATCACTATACATCTGTTGAGTTTGTTCAAATTCCAAAAATGGCAAGCAGACATTATGAAATCAGTGTAATCCCTAAAAGAGCTGAGACTGTTTAGTCTAGAGACCAAAAGACTGAAGGAAAACAGGATAATCATCTCCAAATATGCAGAAAAGACCTTCAAAGAGAAAAGGAGTAAAACATTCTCTTTGTCCTCATTGAATAAATTTAGAAGCAAAGGCTTCAACTGCATCACAGAGCTCTGGGTGAAACTGCTGGGGGAACTTTCTAACAGGAAAGCAAATCACCAGCCTAAGTTCCTTAGGAGGCTGCAGTATCATCTCCAGAGAGTTTTACAAAAAAGCCCAAAACATAGGCCAGGAAGGGTTTTATGCACCTTCTCTGTAGGCTATCAAAGCATATATTGACATTCCTTTTTTTTTTTTTTTTTTTTTTACACTATTTTCTACTAATCTGTACTTTTCCAGGTTTTCCCAAGAACATTCTTTCCACTTTGTTTCAAACTACCAGTAGAGCTGAGAAATTTGGGATGAAATTTCTTTCGTAGAAATAAATTTTTGCTAAACTTTCTGCAGATAGTTGCTTCATCTTTAGACTTCTGCTCCAGACCAAAAGCCAGTTTTTGTTTTGTAAATAACCTATTTGCAGAAATCACAGCAGTTCAGCCTTTAGGTATCCTGAAAATAACCCAACAATAAACCCGAATGAGTAATGCTGGGTAAGCAGCTATATTTGTACCAAGGAGAAGAAAAATATAACCACAATTCTGATATGGCTTCTGTTGCTTCTGCTGTTGTTGCTTCACAGGACTGTTGCACTTCTGTACACTTGCTGTCTACCCTTATTTTTAAATATATAAAATTCACATGTAAGAGCTTAGAGACAAAAGTGGTAAGAAGTGTTGCAGGCAGCTGGATTTTATGGTGCCCATAATATTTTTTGCTAGAATCAGAATCTTGCTGCTTACAACAGTGCTAGGCAACTTCCTCATGCTACTGTTGTGATGCCCATGCTGACTCCTGCTGAAACTACAGTGTTGGCAAATGGGCTGCACGAAGGGAAGACAACCTGACCGCTGAGAATGAAAACCCCAGGATGTTTCTGTCAAGGTATTTTAGACACACATGTGCAGCTCTAAGCTCTCAGAAATCTCTCCTGCTATTCTCCCTTAAATTTCAGCTTCTCAGGTCTCTGCAAATAAGGGTGGTCTCACGTGACAGCCCTTTTAAAGAAAATTTGCTTAAGTAGAATCATTTGCATTTTAAAGAACGGTGTAGGAGGTAGCAATTAAAGAAGAAATTCTTAGTTAAATGTGTTCCATTTCACAATGTCTTAAACACTTCTTCCTAATATCTAACATTTGTTTTACCATTCCTCCCTCCCATTTGACTCAAAAACAAGTAAACTCAGATATATTTCCTTGGCCTTATAATTGTTCAGGTTAAATTGTGAGGCTTTATATTGTGGCAAATACAACAAGAATAAAACAAAACCAAAGTTAAATTACAAGTCCGCGTCTTTATTGCTCTGTGCCTCTGCCTAGCCGTTTACTTTTTCATCCCTGTTTTCTGTATTGCAATGACCTTGCTTTTGGAACTGTGTCATGCTCCTGTTGCAATGTCATGGCACTCTGACTCTGGTTGTGGCATCTAAGTGGGTAATAAACCTGAGTGGACACTGGTAAATATTTTTCTAGGAGGGAGTTTCAGGATTTTTAATTTAAATTTTCTTTTAAAATTAGCATATTCAAATGGTAACAGCTATAAGGGAAAATCAAAATTGACCCAGAACATGTAATACAAAGAAATTTTTGATAAAACATTTAAGGTTTCTTGTAGTGTTTGAAATTAAGATAAACCACCCCTCAAAATTAGACTTGAAAAGCACATACTGTAAGTTAAAATCACCCCAAAACAACAACCAGCTTAGCCTGTTTGGGAGTCTCAAAAGTGTCATTTAATGTGAGTTTTTTGATCTCAAGGTGGGGTTATGTGGTAAGCAATACTATGAGAAGCAACCACAATGTATTTCAGGGTATGAAACTGCCAACATTGCTGAGACATTCTTAGCTGCACCCAGCTCAATATGTATTGGATAATTCACAGGAACAAATGTTTTGCAACTCCTTCAAGTATTCAGAATTTTAAATTATGAACTATCATCAAAAATGGACTACTTTTCTCTTAATAAGAGAGTACTTTGCTTTATTCTGCAGTAAGTCATGCTTGGACTATTTGAATTCTGTTGTGTTTAACAAGATTCAGACAATTCATTTTCTCTCAAGATGATGGAATGGATACAATGTCATTTACGGTTGTAATTCTCTTTCATAATTTTGTTCTAGCAATTTTTTTTAGTAGAATGCTTATTGAAAATGGAACCATTAAATGTAATGTAAACATTTCTGAATTGAGATGTTAACATTTAAAAATTGCCTCATTTCTCTTTAATGTGTTTTGCTGTTTTTCTTGCCTAATTATCATTCTTTTCAATATTTATGTTAACATGACCTTTCTCTGACTGAACGGCTTTAACTGCTTCTCAAGTACTTATAGCATCATGATTTTTACATTAAATTATGTTGTTGCAGAAGAGATTGCAATGCAGCCCACAGAATAGCAGGGAAAGGAACAAATTTCTCTTAGTCCCAGAATACGAAAGTAGTCACAGTGTTTATTAGTTCACCCTTCCAATCAGTGCAACTGTACCAGAGGAAGTATGACTTTGTTTCTTGTTCATGATTAGAAACATTCCAGTAAATTTAATGCTGGTCAAAATTGTCAGATTGACTAGCTGTGAAAGATTGTTTAATGTTGTAAAATGTTTATTACTTTTATTTATTATGCCTTCATTCTGCTGACAGAATTAAGGTTACACCACAGGTTCTGTTTGCCCATGGGAAAAGATCACAGGAACACAGGCAGAAAGATTTGGCTCCACATCTTGAATTTTCAGGTCAATGTTATTACTCAACCAAAACCTACTCTTTTGAAATCTGTGAGGTCTAAGGCTACAGCATGTGCAATAATAAGCAAATGCAGAATTTTCTTGTAAACACTGTGAGATGTTTACTTTGATTTTCTGCATATCTTTCAGCCTATGTGTTCTGTTTGTCTAGAATTTAAGAGTAAAGACCAGACTATCAACTCAGTTTCACCATGAAACCTGTTATTTTATTACCCAGCTTATTACCCAAAAGCAATTTATTTGCTTTTTCAGAGCTGTGTCGAGCCTGGCCTGCTCCATTGCTTAGTGTATTCACTGTGTAAGTGTCTTTCTTTGATGTTGGTTTCCTAGTTTTTTCCTCCATCCAGTTCTTCTCAATCCTTCCACTGTTCTCCATTTAGAGATGACAATGAGTAAGAACATGATGAGCTGAAAGATGTGAATGACACACATAATGGGAGAAAGAGGGAACAAAATAAATCACTGAAAATAAAACCAAAAGAGATGCAGATATTTAATATTTAACTTTTTAACACTGAAAGATGTGAAGAAAATTACAGACAAAATAAGACTGAAAGAAAATAATGGATGCTAAAAGACTGCCTAAAAATGGGACATTGAAAAAAAAAACAACAAACAGAAATAATTCATAAACTGTAGCAAAAGGAAAGTCAGCTGTATCTGAAAGAGTGACTAATTGCCAAAATTTGAATGTACACATGTCACTCTTTAATTCCATTTGACATAGAAATGCCAAATTGAAATCAAAGAACCGGCAGCTAACAGTCAATAAGTTCACATAACTTAGTCCCCGAGCATCCCACAGAACAAAGCCTAACCCAGAAGAATGCTGAGTCTTCAAGGTTTTCAGTCCTCAGGGGTTGAGCAATGGGGTATGATCTGACACTGTATTTTGTGCAGAGCCTGCTTCTCTGAGCTCCTCGGTGGAGTTAAGGGGGAGGGTTTTTTCCCCTGTACACAAAATGGATATAGTCTGCTTCTGATTGACTATTTCTTCTTTTTTTTTGAGAAGGTAGAGACTAATAGAGGGAACTGTTTGCAAGGTCGAGCATAAGACAGAGAGGCCAGTATCTTAAGACAAGTTGCTGCAGATGCATGGTGTGCCTGGATATTCCAGAATATGAGGACAAGAAAAGTATAACATTCCTAGAATCATAAATTGTTAAGGTTGGAAAAACTTACAATCATCAAGTCCAACTACCAACCTAGCAGTACCACCATGTTCAACATTAACCATATCCCAAAGTGCCCTATCCACTCTTTTTTTGAACACTTCCTGGGATGGTGGACCACACAACCTCCATGGGAAGGCTATTCCAAAGCCTAAAACCGCTTTCCCTGAAGACATTTTTTATATATCCAATCTAAACCTCCTCTGGTACAACTTGAGGCCATTTCCTCTCACCCTTTTTTTTTTTTTTTTATTTAAACACTGAGTGAATTTTTCTTGGCCAACATGTCTCTGACACACTTGTTTCAATAGCACTAATGCAGTTTCTCCAACACACCATCCTTCCTTCCTGGACTTCAGGCTTGGCCAGGAAAACTTTAACACTTGATGTTCACAGAGGATGTTCTAAAGGTTGGCAAGACAGGAGAGTTCCACCTGGGAGGTGTTCAACTGGAGTTAAACAAGGCAGGGTCACTGCCAAGAGCTTTGGAAAAACAGCACAAAAAGAGGCGAAGAGAGAAAACAGAGAGAGAAAGAGAGAATGCAATCATCTTTTTTTTTTTTTTTTTTTGTGGGGAAAGATGTCAAACTGTCATGTTAGTCTCTGCCGAGGTTCTGAGCGTGAAGAGTTGCCAGGGTAACTGTTGTGCCAAGCCTCAGCACTTATGTATTTTTTCCATTGATAATTGCTAATGTGAACAAGTGCTGGCTTGCACTTTACACCTGCCTGGCTTGTAAGTCTGCTTTAATTGGATGTGCCAAGATTGAGGAAAAAGTAATCTGCCCTTTCAAGACAAGTGACAGGTAGATGAAGTGTTGCTTAGGCCTTTACTGTAACAATTTTGCTGACAAAATTACTATGAATTGTCTTCCCTCAGTGCACATATTCTGCCTTTGTTTATGGAATCGAGAGTTTAAGCTTCAAGGTTCATTATAAGTAATTATGCCATAAAGTTTTTTGGGAATATCTTGGAGCTGCCTGGTGAAATTCTGCTTTTGCCCCTGGAGTTCAGATTTTTTCATTTTATGTGCATATATGAAAAAAGTTTTTCAAAGTGATGGAGAAAAATTAGAAAAATCTCTAAAATATTACCATCAATAAATAGATATGTATGTACATAAAATTGTGAAGAAAGAAAACAAAAAGCTTCTAGGGGAACACCCCAGAGATTGAATAGGGACAAGTTTTTAAAAAAAGAAACCCAGAAGTGGTATGGAACTTTGGAGAAATCAGTTTTTGAATGTTCTATTCCAGATATTCTGAATATCTTGAATAGAACATAGAGAACAGCAGCCTCTCAAAACTCTTTAGGAAGTAAGTTCCACTGAAAGAAATCAGGCTGAAAGCCAGAGAACCCAGGGATTGCATAATGTTTTTTCCAGGACCACCTCTTTCTTAATTATATTGTCTGCATCCATATTTTGTGCTACCCTGCAAAATTCCAACAAGGTCTAATTCACTACTAAGATGCACAAGATTGCCCCAAAACATGTAGAAAAGCTACTATAGGGCCTTCTTTTTTTGTTCTTTTTCTTCATTTTTCTTTTTTCCCTGGTCATAAGGAGATTACAGTGTTTCTATGCTTTTTATTTGCTTTTCAGAGCTGTGTCAAGCCTGACCTGCTCCATTGCTTAGTGTATTCACTGTGTGTAACTGTCTTTCTTTGATGTTGATTTCCTAGTGAACTTAAATGAAGTTTCCTGAAACCAATATGCCAGAGCAAATTAGTATATGAATAATACATACTGCTTATTTTAGCACCTTTCATCAGAAGACCTCAAAGAACAGCATGAAGGAGAGCAGGGAGGTTGACTTACACCATTCCATGAAGGAAGAAGAAGAGGCACAGTGATGTTGTTCTCCTTGCCTAAAACTGCACCATCAGTAAGGGCAGAAATAGGGGAAAACCATCCTAATTGACCAAAAAAGATCCTAAAATTTAGACAGCATCAGATATATCAGTAATTCTGGTTGCACAACCTGTCTTCATTCTGAGTAGTGCCAAAGGTTTCGTAGGCATCTGTTTGCTCCCGTGGGACTGACTGAGGATTAAAAGGTTGCAGTGTAAGGCAGAACACAGCTAGTTAGTCCAACCCACCAAGCTGCTTGGCAAGATAGAGTATTAAAAGTGAAATTAGTGAAATCCCAAACCTACACCATAAAGCACTATGAACGCTAGATAGGCATTTCATGTCCAGAAACATAGTGGACTCAGAGGAATGCTATTTCTGTTAAGATATTCAGGTTAAAAGCATAAAAGAAGGAAGCTGCTGAAACTGCCCAGGAGAGCAGGGGATTTTAAACACCTTATTTAGGATTCTTTTAATCCGTGTTTTCAGTGATATCCATTTACTTATGTGATTCCCCCATGAGATAGACTCATGGGGCTAAATTCTCTCACATATTTCTGCTTGGTCACAGTGTCATAGAGATGAGAGAATCTGGAAGTACACAGTAAGTGAGACTACCATGTGGTTACCACAGTTGATAAGCCCCAACTGTAATGAAGCATTAGCTGGATGAGCTTTTATTAGGAGCTGCTGCACATAGAAGTGTATAATTTCATGCTATGGGTTAGTAATGCTGATCAAAGTTTAGGAGTTCATCAGAGTTTACCCTATCACACTTTCCAATATCATCAGAAAGAAATTTGATTCACTTTTCAGTGAAAAAATTGACCTAGATTTTCAGCTTCACCATGGAGATGCTTATAGAAGCATCTGTAATGGAGTTTATCCACAATGATTGTGGCTGAACTGGAGCAGCAAAAGTATAATGTAGTGGAGAGCTGCAGTGTAATAGGAAATGTTGCTCTAATGATGAAGAAAAATAAATTGTTGAAGAAAGTTTACTGAACAGGTGATTTTAATTTGTGCAACAACCAGATAAAAAGTTATGATCTTTTAAAATCTGCATTATGAGCAAAATCATACTGGATATTTTAGAGTGGTCAATTTTAATTTTATTTCATAATCTATCAATCTTAAAACATCACAGCAGAGGTAACAGAAGAATAAATGGACTCTGACTTTACAGCTTAGTAAGGGAAAGTTGATACCTGAAGATATATGATCCATTCAGAGTTCCAAAGAGAATCAGGAAAAAAGCACTGGAAAGCTGGCCAGGAAAATGTACTTCTTGGAAGAACTGTGGCTGCCTGGGACTGATATTTGCCATTTATCCAACATCATGATGCAAAAAATGGTATCTTGGCCTATATCAAGAATAGTGTGGCCAGCATGAGCAAGGAGGTGATTGTCTTGTTACCTCTGGCACTGTGAGGCTGCAGCTCAAGTACTGGTTAAGTTTTCCTCACTTCAGAAGGGACATTGAGGTGCTGGAGTGTGTCCAGAGAAGGGCAACAAATCTGGTGAAGGGTCCAGAAAACATGTCTTATGAGGAGCAGCTCAGAGAGCTGAGCTTCTATTGCCTGGGGACAAGGAGGTTCAGGGGGGACCTCATTGCTCTCTACATTCCCAGAAAGCAGGGTGTAGTGATGTGGAGTTCATCTCTTCTGTCATATTTTAAGTGAACAGATGAGAGGAAATGGCCTTAAGTTGCACCAGGAGTGTTTCACACTAGTTTAAAAAAAATTAACTGAAAGAGTTGTTAGGCGTTGGAATGAATTGCTGAGGGCAGTGGTGGGACCACTAACTGTGAAAGTGTTCCAAAAGTTTATGGATGTGGCACTTGGGGATGTGGGCTAGGGATGACTATGGTGGTGCTGGGTTCGTAGCTGGACTAGATGATCTTGGAAGATCTCTGCCAACCTTGATTCTTTCTGTGTTCAAGGCCAGGTTGGATGGGACTTCAAGCAATCTGGTTTATTGCAACATGTCTCTGCTCATGGCAGAGGATTGGAACTAGGTATTGTTTAATGTTCCTTCCAACTCAAGATGTTCTATGATTCTGTGGTAAGGAGATAAGATTGTGCCCCTGTTGACATGTTAAGTCACAAAGTCAAGAAAGTTTATCAGCTGGGGTTGCAGCCATGGTGAGCAATATGGGGCAGATATTTACTGGCTTCTCTGCAGAGCTGGAGTTTCTGTTTTGGACCAAGAGCTCATGGCAGGCACGGTTTGTAAATTAATTACAAGATTCAATTGTTGAAAAAGTAGGGTCTGAGAGTCATGGAAAAGGATCTTCAAATGAAAACTTCAGTCACACAGTGTGAAACCTAACATATTTGTTTCTTCCTTTTTTCTCATGAGCATATGTTACCGGGTTCATGAGATTGGGCAGTTACTGCAGTCTATATTGAGTGATCTCCCTGTGATAGTCCTTTAATCAACCACCCTTTGATTTATTATTTGTAAAACGGTATAAGGTAGAGCAATTCATACATTTCCCTGTTGAACAATCGAAGTCAAAGACATATCAACAATGTTACTTCTTAATGCCCTACAAGTTTACCTGGGTGAAAGGCAAGGAATGAACAATGTCCAGTTTGCTTAGTCCATTCTCACTGTGATTTCCCTGGTTATCACTCCTCACCACAAAACAAAAAGCCTCAGCTGGAAAAGGTGGGATCAGAAGTAGAAGCAAGGTAGCTAGAAGGGTATCAGAAGCAGGGTGTAGGTGCTTGAAACTTTTCTGTGTAATTAAATTCTGCACCATAAATAACCTTTTTTTCCTTCCATGAGGACACGGTTGTTCTAGCATGCTTTTAATATATATATGTATGTATGTATGTATATGTATATATATATTTGTATATTTATATGTATAATTAATGTTTCATCTCTCCTTTAACTCTGATATACTGTGTGAATAAAATGTCTTTCAAGGACTGTCTTGTTCAAGGAAGGACATTGCTACTGGTAAAACAATTTTAGGCAGGACTGTGCAAAATTGCTATATTTATTTGTTTGGGTTTTTTTTTACACAGCTGCTCTGATAGAATTCTTTTCTCATTCTAATTTTCATCTTTCCCTTCTCCAAACCCAAGTCAAGAATTTGCTTTTACTCTGAGTTAAAGAACAGCATTTCCCCCCAAGTGCTCAATTGCAAGTGGCCATATAATTATTGCTAGACTTTAGAGCTTTTTACTCATTAGCATTAAACTGGTGCACAGCCATGTAGTCCCTGCAGTGTGAGAAGTAGCTAAGGTCAACTTTTAAGAACAAATCAAAAGAGAAAAGCACCACCAGTGTAGCAGAAATTAGAGAGAAGAAAATAGAATGGGAGCAAATAAAGAAGGAAATCCTGCTAGATTTCAGAAGTCATTATCATCCAATTCTTTCATTTATATTAGTGCAAGTTAGAGTACTTTCACTGAAACCCATGATGAAAAAAATACCAACTTTTTTCTTGAGGTACAAACTTCAGTTACACTGGCTTAAAATAAGACACCTTTCTCTTAGCTATGCCCAACTAACTGCCAGCATGTCTCCTTGTAGCCATCCTGAATTCAAAGTCAGGCTATTTAAGCTAATACATCCTCTCCTTGATTTAAAGTTTTACATTAACCTGCAAGGCAGGGAGAGCTGAAAATCATGCAAACAATAATTCACAGAACTCAACTGATAAGCTGTAACTCATTAAATCATTATAACTCTATCACATTTGTAAGTGTGGGTTTTATCCTTGCTCTTGTCTAGGATTTGTGAAAGGGCAAGGTAAAAAATACATTTTCCTGATTTCCACACTATTAATCTGAGAGAGAAGCAAACACTTGACATTGTCATGATTGATATAAGTAAAATTTTGATCAGATAAATATGCAGATTACAAGAAGGAAATAAATTAACAGTTTTTCTGTAGAAGAAAACTGTTTTTCTAGACACATTTTCTTTCTGGTTCATCTTTTTTACATTCATCACCTTAGCTATCAAAGGCAAAGGCAGCACGTAGGCTTGCCTCTCTAAGTGTGAAGGACAATCCACAAAACTTAAGTGACAAATATTGTCCCTGTAAATTGCAGCCACTGTTTTTTTCCAGACAGTTTGCCTGGGGTTTTTTTGCTTTTTTTCGCTGTCACTGCTGGGTGTCAGTAGTCTGCTGCTTAAAGCACAGCAGCTGGAATACAGGAACAGAACAATCTGGAGTCAACTCTTTGCAGAAATCTGTACCTCTGAATTTATTTTGTGACTAGAGTTACTATGCCACTGGTGACTGAGCTTAAACTATTGAAAGGGCTTGGTCACTTTTAGATAAGCACTAAAGTAGTTGATTCACCATCTCTGGTCATGTTAAAAACCATGTGGATAGGACACTTGAAGATATGTATGGTTTAGTGGTGAACATGGTAGTGCTGCTAGGTCAATTGTTGGACTTGATGAACTTCGAAGTCCTGTCCATTCTCACTGATTCTATGATTTCAAAGCTCAGGCAGTGGGATGGTTAGATTTGAGGCCAAGACCCACATCAGATTTGAGTTCAGAGTGAACAGCATCAAAATCTTTTATTTCTACCTCAAATGACAGCAGGGTTGTGATCAGATTACCTAATATCATTTCTAGAGCTTCTTAGGAACTAAATGTTCTTATAATTTTGACTCCCCAGACAGCCAAAACTAGAGGACCTGATACTGCTCTGACAATTTCAGAGAAAACAGGAAATGCTCTTCTGCTCCACAAAAGAAAAAATGATCAGTGTGTTCAATGCAGTTAGCCAGACTATGGGAAGAAGACAAGAGCAAATGGCCTCAAGTTATGCAAGGGGAGATTTAAATTACATATTAGAAAAATTTATTCCCTGAAAAGTCTGTCAGGCATTGGAACAGGCTGTCCAGGGAAGCAATGGAGTCTCCATCCCCAAAGATGTTTAAAAGATGTCTTGATGTAGCACTTGGGGACATGAGCTAGTGGTGGGCTTGGCAGTGATGGGTTATCAGTTGGACTTCTCAACCCAAAAAGCTTTTTGCAACCTAAAAGGTTCTGTTTCTATGATTCTATGAATCTGTCCTGCTCCTGTATCAAGACCACCTCCTATGGTGTTTTAAGAGTTTGTGGAAATGATATCAGAAGGGTCCTGACTTGAAGTTAAATGTTTTGGTTTTACATTACCGTTGTGTATTACCTCCTTAAATGTATACATGTATCTTTCTGTATACATGTACGTGTGTGTGTGTGTGTGTGTGTGTTCAATGTTAAGTATTACACCTTAAGTGGATGGAGTAGCTTTGCTGGCCCAGTGGGATACAGGACGGATAACAAAGGTGAACAGTGGTATTACAAGATAGATGTTTGGATGCAATTAGATATACCTGGACAAGTTTTTTCCCTTTGGATATATTTATCAGTAATTCTATATTTAGGTCCAGGAATGGAGGCTCAGTGACCTTATTACAGACAAAAATATAATTTTTTTAAATACTTTAACGTACTGTGATTAAAATAAAAATGTGTATCCCGTGGATAAGAGCTCAGAAAATCTCCTGTGCAAACCCATCATACATAAAGATGGCGACTTTCTAAAAGCTGTTCGAAGAAGCGACACAAGAAGTGCCTTCAGTTCTATTGTTTTGTCCTAGCTTAACACTCATTAAATGTTTCACAATACAATGATCTCCTCATAATAAATATAATTAAACTTCCTTTCCTCTGGCACTAAACAGGACTTCATAATTACTTTCTAATTCCATAACAATACAAGACAAACTAACTTTCTGAAATTGTATGTCTTTTTCCAATTTCTTTTTTCTTCTTTATTTTTTTGGTAGGATGGACACATTTCTTTTCTTGGAAAAAAAAGATGTTCTCTGCTTCTGGGACATTGGTGAAAATCTGTAATTAAGGTAAGAGAGATAATTTCAGATTATCTAAAATTTTGCAGTCTTGCAGCCTCTCATGGCTTGAGTAGAGGTGACTGAAATTCTCCTTCTGTGCTTCTTCTTTATTTATATTTCATTTGGAAACTCAAGTTACTTTGTTGCATTTTTAATGACATAAAGATTTCATTGTTACAGCAGCTTATTTAGCTAAACCTGTCCGTGTGGGGTTTTTTGGTTTGTTGTTAGAGATACCATGGCAGATTTAAATTTTACCAGCCTGCGGGGATAAATTGCGTTTCTAAAGAAAACAATTCTTTTTGTAAAGTAATTCACCCTGCAGGAATTTTAAGACCTGAGGATCTAAATCTGGTTTTGGAATACTCTATAGTTAGCATAAAATTTGAAAAACAGCTTTATAAGCTAAGACCCCTCACTCCCACTCAAAGAAAATAAGATTTACACGATTTGCAAGCTTTTCATTACTCCACCCCTAAACAACTAATTTAAGGATTGATCTCTAGGCCACATCATTTTCCACTGAGGTTCATTTTCTTGGTATAGCTTGGATTAGAATAGGTAATGTTGATGTATTGAGATAAAATTACACACTTCTTTCTAGAGGCAGGGATTAACAAACAAAGTTGCAGCATTTTAAAGGAGTGGAGTACACAAACACTAACACAACCCAGTGGGAGCAGATCTGGCTATCTCTTGTAAGGGCTTTCTCAAATCCTTGCTCTAAGCAGCACTGTGAATCAAATCAAATGATTAAATCAAAGATAAACACAGGAATGATGGGAGGCCAGTTCTCAGAAACAGATGGATTTACCAACCTCTTACGCTCTGTGTGGTGGGATTACGACCAGCAGTAGGTACAGCATGGAGCTAGTCTGGCAGCCTGCTCAGCCTTCTGTAAAACTCAGCACATCCATAACTCGCAGTGCACTGGTTGGAGAAAACTGATGTAGGAGTGCTATTTCCTTTATATCATTCACTTGTTTGCTGATCAGAAAAAACAGTTGGTTTTTAAGCAATTATAGAAATGAAACTCTGTTCAGGTGTCCTAAAGAAACTTCTTAAGGATCACAGGTACACAAAATAACAAAAAATCAGAGGTATTTACTGAACAAAATACTGATATGGAGGTATGTAAAATGTGACCAATTCTTGACAGATTATTTCTGTCACATAATAGACTTGTCTGTTTTCAAGCAAATCTTGTAGATTTAATCTTTTTACAGTTGAATTAATGAGAGATGAGTTTTGCTGGCTGCTGTTGTCTGGGATCACCTTCTCTGCATGATGTTGGCATTGTCATAATAATATCCAGTCACAACTTCAGTAAGTGTTTGGCTACAGGATAAAGCAATGATGCTTTTGTGATAGTTTGGTCAAGAAGTCTGTCATCATTATTCAGTTATAATCTATGAGGAAAATACCTAAGGTTATATATGTGCAAATATGTTTATATATGAACAATACTATTGAATACTATAGAACAACAATACTATAGAACAACACCCTCTATGCATTCTATGGGTTATAATCAGTATTAAAAGGATGGTTGATTCTTGACAGAAAGTTGCAACTGATTAGTTTCTTT
This sequence comes from Entomyzon cyanotis, assembly GCA_024500445.1. NCBI lineage: Eukaryota > Metazoa > Chordata > Aves > Passeriformes > Meliphagidae > Entomyzon > Entomyzon cyanotis. Next base: position 11,749,233 of record JAKEPQ010001017.1, read on the forward strand.
TTTATGTAGTTGCAAATTAAATCCTCAGCCGTGTACTAGCTAGAAATGCCCTAGTCATACCCTTTGAAATTTCTATGACAACTGCCAAAACCATTCAGCAAAGGCCACATTTTATCCTAAAAATACTTTTAAAAAGTCAAGCACTATTTTCTGAGTTATACCAAAACTGCAGTTTCTTTACCCACTGTCATCAAGAACGCATTTTGCTGTTATATTGTGTTCATGTATTTAATTGTGTTGGTCACATTTCATTATGTCTTGAAATGTAAGTTAGCATGATTAATGCAAATTGACAGATTATATCCAAGATCTAACCCAAGCCTCCCAACAGTTGTTAGCAGATGCTGAGAATCTTTTGCTCTCACTCAACTTCAAAGCATATGTCTGTATTTCAGATTGTTTCCATATTCCTGTGTGAGAAAACAAACTATCATTTCTTGCTGAAACAGAGCCACAGCTCCGAATTATCAGTTCTTAGCAGCCTGGTGATATCTGGTAATTTACTTGTAATGTGTGAAACTGGAAATGTGGTTTTGAGTGTAAATATATCAAAGCAACATTCTGACTGAATTTGAAGTTCTTTATATAATCTTGACACCAGTTTACACCTATCAGTTTATAGGACTTCTATTACTAAAATTAAACACAAATTTATATCCACTGCTTCTAAAACATATCACTTTATGTCTTTCAAGTAGCACACCAGTAACTCCTGACTGTTTCTGTTGGCAGAAGTTTGAGTGGAAAATTGCTATTATGAAAAAGAGAGAAGGCCCATAGAGTTTGCAAACTCATATTTAGCAGGACCTACAGTGAAAAATTCTGAAAAGTGCAAGAACAGAACAACATATGATTTTAATTGTGGGATAAAAATTGGAACAATTACAATTTTGCAAAAACAATCCCCTTGTTTTTAGCTGTGGGAGCTAGAGAAATATCAGAGATTTTTAAGACATTGCTTTCAAAGAGTGCTTAGAAAGCAAGCTTGTAAAATTGATGTAACCTCCAGGGTTTGAGCATAGTTCTCTGCCTGCCCAACTGAAATAGCACAGAGCAGAATCATGCAAACTTCAGCTGATTATTTTCCTAAACCCAGAACTTAAGTTAGACCTTCCTTAAGAAATAAATTGCTGTTGAATATGGAACAGAATCAGAATGATGAAACTAAAATAAGACATGATTCCTAAAATAAAAGCAATTTCAGACTTTAAATGAAACCTTATTTTATTCTAGTAGAGACTGTTCAGAGGATTTCTGGTGATTAGAAGGCATCCAGCCACGAATGGAAGGAATGTATTCACGCCTCAATATGTTTTATTGCCAGGCTTCTAAAGACTCTGAATCCTAACTGCAATGGTGAATGATGGCACTCTCTGTGCTTTGTTAGAGGGAGGCAAGGGAAAAACAGCACTGCCTTTGTCAGATGGATCCCACTCAGATGTCAGCAAATACAGTATGCATGCAAAAACATATAACCTGATGTTTTTTAAAATTTGAATAATGAAGCAAAGCCTAGTTGTAGCATTAAACATCCAGTCTGTTTGAGACTGTTTGATGGAAAATATATGGAACTTTATCAGTGAAAATAAAGTCATAAACTCCTGCCTGTGAAAGGAACGTGAATCTCTTAATCCTCTTCCTTCTTTAAATAATAGCAACAAAAAATAAGAAAAAAAATAAAAAGTAACAACACCAAAAAAGTGCTTTCTCATTGAACAGAAGCAAATAATTTTACATGTAACTGTTGGAGAATCTCAGGATATTTTACTGAAGTGTATATCATTCAGGTACTGTCAGAGGAACAGAAGTGTCCTCTTTTGGGAATGCATTGTTGAAATATATCTGTCACTGGATGCCATCTGGTCCTTCACAAAACAAACCATGCTACATTTCTAGTGGTATCTATTCATAGTTCTTCCTGAGAAGGTAGCTGCTGACAGAATGGGACAATATGCAGGTGGGAAGGAAGATATTGGAAGCACAGATTATTCAAGGATACCTTTCTCTACAGGTAATATCCTGTAGTTCTGTGAGTTACATTACCCTAAAACACAGCCTGTTTGACATTTGGAGTCCAGTGGCAACAAAAGCCATGTCTTCATACTGTCTTCTGACTCAGGCAAAGTTGAATTTCAGCTATAAAACAAGAGAACTTGCTAGAAGATACTGGGAGTCTCCCCTGGATGCACACTCCATGTTAGGGCAGGCAACATTTGTGGTCCTTTCAAAGCCTTTTCCAAAGGCTACTCATGATCCAAGGGGAATGGGCAGGGTATGGCATCGTGGTCCTTCCCATCCTGGGCTACCATGGTGGCTGTGGATTCTGATAATGCTGTGATGACTTGGCAAAAAGGCATTGATGCAACTATTTTCTGTGAGAAAGTACACTTTATTTGAAACCCAGAATCTTGGAAAAAAAAATCATATTTATTTTGCACCCAATTATTTTAGTCATTAAAAGGGGGAATTTAATTTTCTTGGCATTAAAATGTATACAGTAATTAACAAAACATAAATAAAACAAGTTGTTTTGGCAAAAGAAGGTAGTTCATCTGAAGTTGAGGTGCTCTCAACATTCTTTCTGTAGCAGTTTCATAATTTTCTACTTCTGATCAGAATTACGAAAAAAATATAACTAATCTCTTTGAGCGTAATTTGTTCTGTACTCAACTTCATTCAACAATAGTTTTACAAGTTCAGATTTGCTCTTTCTGTGTTGGTCACATGTGGCTAGCACAGACCTTTCCCATGAGAATTCTTTTCTCTCTTCTTCCTGTGTTTTATAAACAAAGATAAAGTTTGGATGTTATTAAAAACAGTTTCTCAAGATATGGACAGTTCAGGCCTGGCCAATCAGGCCTAGGGGGAGGTTTCTGACTGACCAATCTGGGTGACCTTTAAAAGTCTATATAAGTTGGAATTAAATAATAAAAGCTTCTTCTGGATGCCACACTTTGAACCTGGATCTTCTTTCTCTGCTAGCGGCTCAACAGCGACAGTCACAAGTGTGTCTCTCGCCAGTTAAGGCATCAGGGCACCCTAGAAGATGGCCAGTTTTGAAGAACTGGTTTCTGAATGACTGGAAGCCAAACTTCACCCAATCATTTTGACCATGGAGCAACCCAGTCTAGCAGAAGGTATCCCTGTCCATGGCATGGGGGTTGCAAAGTCCATTTCAGCTCACACCATTCTATGATTCCATGGTTTTGTAAGAAGAAACTGCTTTCTCTGGACTCTCTGAATTGACAAGATTGAGAGTTCAGGCTTTCAAAGTGCTAAGATATTTGACTGTATTTCAGACAATCATTTCAGAAAAAACATTGAGGCAGACAATCCAGCCAATGCCTTTTTCAGCAATCCTTCAAGCAGAGCATTGTGAGGGAGTCTAAGTTATCCCTTGCTGAGCAAGGAGGGACTAGTGAGATGCAGTGTAGGAGAAGGCAGCCAGCTTCCAAATAGGATAAGAATTGAGTCTGAAGTTTTATGACAGAGCGGTTTTATGTTTTTCTTTTTTTGGATTTTTTTAGTGCATTTTTGTCTCTATTTTTTAATATAATTTGGTTGGCTGTTATCAGAAATTATGATTTCAGCTATCACAGGGCAATGATCTAGCTACAGTACTTTTACAACAAAACTAAACCAAGACATTGCCCCAGAGAACCAACATTGTTTATGAGTGATGTGACAAAACCAGAGATCCTGTCATAGCAACTAACACATCACAATTATGGCTGAATGGTTTGTTTATCAGCCTCACCATAGCAGGTCTATCATTATTTCTTTCACTTCTAAACATCTACATAATGATTTTCTGACAGTATCTAGAACTGGACTTTGTGACTCAGTTAGTACTTTCTAGCTTTCTACATTCATTATATACCACTGGCATTAGAAGTTATATATACATATATATACACAGACAGATATATATAAAAACCTGCCTGAGTTATGTCAATTGGTATTTTGTAGTAGATACATCTCATGCATCAAACCATGGCATATATACAATGAAATTGTCTCCTTTGTGTTTTTTATGAATTTTCGTATAGATGAGACACATGATTTTATTATACCCTGATGTACTGTATTCTCATTTCTTCCATTGTTGCATATACAATTCAAAAGCCTTCTTAATATACTTCCCAATGGAATTTTTGTTGTGCTTTCTTTTCATAGAGTTTGTTCATGCCCTGTTTATTTCTAATGATAGCTTTAGACATGTTTTTGTATAGTTAAGTAGGTAAGGAGAATTACAGTATCAGATCTATATCTGGAACCAAATTCATTATGTGTATGTCCCCCCAAAATAAATTAAAAATAGAGAAAGAGCCAAAGAAAACAGATCTTTTGCCACATTTCTACTTTGTCAAGTCAATAAAGTTCATGAAATAAGGTATTTTGAGAAAGATCCTGAGTTTAGGATGTAAAATCTGCTACTTCTAGTGCCTATACATCCTATTTTCCTGACAAGAAATTGGGTATTTTTGTGATGTGGTTTTGTGATATGGTTGTTGGGCAAATAATATCAATTCTTGTGCCTGCATTCCAGCAGCATACCAATCTAACAGATATTTAATGGATATTGCTACTTCTGCTTGGCAAATGAAGCCCTGTTTGATAGAATTTCAATTTTGGTAAAAAGTTATAAAAGAATACTGAACCTCCTGCTATGAGAGGGAAAGTGTTTAAAGGTGGCTAATGTTATTACCGCTGGATAGAAAATCAGGTTTCTAAACTCTTTATTTTCTTGTGTCTGTGTGATGTGACAGGAGAAGGTGATGACTTCTGTTAAAGGGAGACATCAGTTACGGTGCTGTTCATAAATGTAGTTTGTTCAGCAATAATGTCTTATCTCTCTGCTTTTTCCTTTCTTCAAAAGGCAGCTTCTTCAGGACTTTCTGATTTTCAAACTTCTTTCTTTTTTAAAGTACTTACATGAGAGAGCCTATAACATTGCTCTGACAGATGGAGTATTTCAGGGGGGCTTGCTTACTCCAAAGCAAGATATTCCAAAGGGATCTTCAAGATAGTTAAAAGTACAAGCTTGTCTTGAGAGTGGGCTTAAGCATTTAAAATAATGCTGTTTTTTCACTTTATTCTTATGAAAATTTTAGCTGGAAACCCTGGCTACAATAATTAAAAATGCATGGGAGTTCCCACTGACTTTTCTCCCTCAGATAATTTTGCATTTTCATGGAGTATTTCTATTAAAACCTGATTATGTCATTACTTTGCAAAAAGTGCTGGCTCAAACTGCACCATGAGTTAGTTCCACTGTGTATCCATGCTGATGTGTTGTACATTGGTCCACACCGGATGCTCACTGGTGCTGGAGATGTACTTAGTTTTCAAGAAAAAATCTCACAGTTTGCAAATCTGAGCTTCTATTAAATAATCATTTAAAACTATTTACACAGATGACATAATCCATTTAAGCAAGCTGGTGTTTAACTCCATAGGATTTTTTTATTCATCTAGTAAAAATATTTTTCAGGATTTTGTAACTATATTATTTTATTTGTGAATTTCCTATACAAATACCTACTTGAAGAGTTCTCCCTTAATTTTGGCTTCTTCAGTTTTTTCAAAGAATGTGTTAAAAAAGTGTTGCATTAGTTACAATTAACTAAGATTATGCATCACAATTACACTGTTTACTTTGTGTCCCAAAATGTGTAAATAAATCCTATTGTTATATATTATCTCTATATAATATATATAATAGAAATACTTGACAGGGAAGAATTTGGGCACCTTGGCCAAATCACATTCTGTCAAGTGACTTCCAGGCAGTACTGGGAAGTGAGCACAGCAAAGAATGGTTCCCAGGATGCAGTTTGGATGCAGGAGGCTGACTGGGTTTGTTGGTGATGCAGAGCACAGTTTCATGTCCAGCCTGGCTCTGGGCACTTTCAGGTTGCATTCAGGTATGGATGTTCCTGGCCCTGGGGTTCCTGCTCACTGATTGCTGCTTTGGCTCATAGCAGAGACCTTTGGGGTTAACCAGTGCATGCCTTCAGAACTCTGTGTTGCAATTTCTCTAATTAGCCTGTGCACTAAGGTAGAAGCACAACATCATTACCTTCTGACTGCTCAGCTTTGAATTGCTTTGTCAGCTGTTTTGGAAAGGGGACTCAGTTTAGGATCTGCCACAGCCATGGCAAAAGCTTCCTTACCATGATCAGAACAAGCTTTATTGCTCCACAGAAATTAAAAAAAATATATATATTGGGCTCAAAACATTGAATGAACCACTCGTTGCATGAATAAAACATGAACTTGCCTTAAAACTTCACCTTAGTTGTTCCAGCATTTTACCAAGATTCTAAAGCCACCTTGTAGGTTTTGTTATTTGCTTAAGGGCCAGCATGCTCTAAAGGGTTCTTTTCTCTTTCCTCTTTTCCCTTTTCTGTGTGACAACTATTATGTCTATCAAGAAAAATAGCTTAGAAGAGTTTGTTTCCTCTGTAGTACAAGCTGCTTTCCCCTCCTGATGCAGCTGTCCATCATTCCCTGTTACTGGGTAACGGGAGGTCACATGGGACTGGATGACTCTGTCACTTCCACTACTTCTCTAAAATTGAGTATTATTCCTGTTGTGTATCTATTACATTTCATTAGAATATTTTTGCCTTAAGGTTTCAGTCTTCCCTCTTTTGCTTTATCAGCCCAAGTGATATGTATTTTTTATGAGCTCTGTGTTATGAGAAATAATGCATAATGTATAACGTAAAACCTTCTAGGATTCGTGTTTAACTCACTACAACTTTTGCATGATGCCTACCTGTAACATGCAAATGTTATTAAACATTCTTCAGTGAAGGAAATTGAAAAACTATACACTCCCTACTTGTTAATTTGAAGGAACTTTGTCACAAAAATAAATTTAGTATGATGTCAAAATTTGTGTAATTAACCCATTCATAAGTAACTGTGCAAATTCAGTTTAGCAACCTACTGCAAAGCAAAACCACTGTGCAATTATGCTTCAATTACAAGTTAATTACATAGATGTAACAGCATCTGAATTTTACTTATACTGTCTTTTTTCAACTTATACTAATTAATCTTGCAGGTTCTAGGTTTTACCAGGCGTAACAATAACACCCATGACCTGGTTAAGCAGTCTTCTTCTCTTACATTTACTTTTTATGGAAATCATACATAAAATGCTGACATAGGATCATTCACTAGCCAACCTAAATTGAGAATTCTTTCAAGAAAATTTGTAAACAGTGCTTAACTGGAAATAAATAAATATATAATATATATATTTTTATTTCTAATTTTAAAATTCGGCCATATAATTGTAAGATATCAGATCTTGTGTTAAGAAGTTTTCTGGTGCAATATTTCAGACTTTTTCTCCTTTTTGGGTTCAAAACTAAGGTTTGTTTTCATCTTTCCTTACTCTAGATACCTAGGATGGATAAATTGCTTTTCCTTTTTCATTTTCTGTAGAAGGAACAGCTTGACTAGCTTAAACTGATGTGTGCCTTTAAGGGCTTGTTTTCCTGATGTCTGCTGACTACCTAAGCTGGTGAATGACAAAGCCAGGTTTCCCTCTGCATCTGCCTCTGTGTCCTTCTCCACAATAGCTATCAGCACCCATGAGCCAAGTAGTCTAACAAACAAAGGTACACAAAAAATACAAATGTACAAGGGCTGTGAAGCGGCACTGGCTTTTCAAATTCCCAGCACATACTCTTTAAAGTTTAGGATTTTAAACTGATGTTAAGATAACATAATTTGATATTTATTACTTTAATAAAAATACAAAACATTGGCCTTTATTCAAAAAGATGTGTCTAAACTTGTTGGAAGCATTTTGTTTTCAGATCTATAGGCACAAGGAAAAGGGAAGTCTAATGTCCTGTTATCAGAAAGATTCATTCTTGTGCTTCTTGTTATTATTCCACAAAACTGCTAAATGTTGTACGTAAAACAAGCCTTGTCTAAAAAATGTTTATGTTTAAAAGTGCATCAAATGATACATGTGCATATGAGAGTAGCTGAACATGAAGCAATCCTGATTAATGTGTTAAGCAGTGTTTTCAAAATAAGCCTCACCTAAATGTTACCTTTATTATTATCAAAACCAGATCTTCAGTAGATATTTTAAAGTCGTGGTTTGTGCTTTATTGTCATGGGTTTTCTTTTTATAAAAGTAGCTTAAGGTCTCTCTGTTAAAAACCTATATCTCTCAAGGGGGTCAAAGGGTAGGGTGTAAGATTTGAGACGTTTTAAACCTGTGTGTTGCCAGGAGCATCTGAAAGTCTAATCATGACATCCTTTCATTTCATGAGTCTATTTGTTCACACATAATCAGTGATGTAATTTTAAATTATCAGATTAGGACATTCTGCCTCAGGAACAGACAGCAATTCAAAGAATTGCAGATACAGTAATACCAGCAACAAGGATCAGTGATTTCCTATTCCTCATTATGACAAAATTCAATTTAAAGTTAGCACATTTTATCATAAAAAAGGGAAATAAAAAAATCCTGATATGTGAGTTTCACATCCATACATCTCCTGTGCTACCAAGAAAGCAAACAAAAAAAATGGCACAAATGAGAAAACAGTAATTTTATGAAGATGGGGAAGAAAACTGTACTATGTATTTATGTTATAGCAGCACATTCATTACATTTTTTTAGATATCTGTATATGCTGCTGTTTTCTCAGTGCCCATCATGTTGTTAACTAACCATGAAATAATGTCATACCAGAAGCGAATGTTTGTTCTTAAACCTTTATTCACCCATATCAATAAATCTGAGAAAGAGTTTTCCTGTGGAGAATAGTACACTGAAGAATAAATGGGTTCATGCATTAATTTTTTTCTCTCTCCTTGAGTTTCTATTTAATAGATATATCTTTTTCTTCTAGGGTAAGCACATGGGATCTGACTGAAAATATTTTTATTTCTCTGTTCACTGGAAACGCCAATGATTATTCCTGTGTGCATTACAAACATTTGGAATAATTATATTCATTACATACACACATAAGTTTGAATTCAGGTGACTAAACTGCTGGTATAGCCTTTTAAACATATCAAAACTATGTTTATGTTAGGACGGAAAAGGGGCTGTTTAACTGACAAAAAATATCTCAGTATAAATTTATAATTAATAAATTTAAGCTGGTAATTAAAAGATGATGTCTAACCTTTAGAAGGGTGAGGTTCCAAAGCTGTAGTGTCATCACTGGGTGAAATTAAATAGAGTTCAATATATTTCTGAAAAACATCAGAAGTAGGTCGTGCTTTTGATAGTGGGAGGGTGAAGTCAATGAGGCAGGAGTTGTCCTCTCTATCTCAGCAAGGTCAAAAGCGACAACCCCCTGCATTAGAAGCAAGGAGCTATGATTCAGGAAAATAGCTAACAGTTTAACTCTGATTGCAAAAAATGTTGTAGCAAAAATGGTTCATGAGAAGCATGCTGGATACATCTAAATCTGCCAACTGGAGTAAATAGATTTGTGGAAGAGGAGAAAATGCTGATGGAGGAACAACAACGTGATTAGCTCAACCACACCAGGAAAGGAACAATTCGGGGAGGGAGGTTTTTGTTTGAACTTTATAATTTTTTCTCCTCAGGTAAATTCCCTCAAGTTTCTTGTTTTGATAGCATTTCATGTCTAACCTGCCTCTTAAGTATATAATACAAACCCATTAAGACTCTTGTCTTGTTTTCTTACACACAGATGATTTTAGAATCAGGTACAGGCTGATTCAAAGACCTCTGAAGGCAAAGGACAAACTTGCATTAATCTTTGGCAAAATAACCCTCCTTATGGTTACTGCTCTTGCAACATAAGACGAATAGTGCACTGACAGATATTTTCATTTAAACAGGGCTAGTTTTTAGTGAACCTGCTGCAATTTGAAGTCAAACTCTCTATATATTCATATATCTACACATTCACATTTCCCATATGTTTAAGCAATTGAAAAGTGTAATCAGGGAATATCACTAAGCTTGCAGTTCTGATATCCTCATCTTCTGATTCAGCAAAACAGGAAGGAGTAATTGTAAAAATGGTCATTTTGTCATATCTGTCACTGCCATAGCTGTGTGTTTCAGATCACAGTAAATTTGCCCATCAGTGTACACTTAGTAAATTACTTCTCTTCACAGACCATTGTATATTTCCTGTAAGTATCCCTGGAAAACATTTCCTAGCTATAAGTTTTGAATTAATCAATCAACTTTTGTTTTTATAGCACCATTCTGGAAAATCCACTCGTAGTACTTTCAGTAATAGAGATAAGAAAAACAAATCCATACTCTCCTCTTCAGTCCAAAGCATCTGTCTTCCTGACTATGTTCACTTAAGATATTTCAGCTGTGGAAGTCCCAACAGCTTTATACTTTTAGGAACTCTTTACCTACAAAACAAATAGACATAGCAAAACAATAAAATTGTGCCAGTCACAAAAGAAAATAGGAAGCAAATGAGTCGTCGATTTAACCATACAAATCATGTCTTAATTTAAGAATTTGGGAAAATTAGAAAATATTTTGAAGTCACTTATGCAGGCTACAGTGTGGCTGCTGAAGGGCAGCTGTGGGATTATTCTGTTACTCATAGATGTCAACAATGTGGGTGTGTGCAGCTGAGCTAGGATTTTTTCAAGGTCATGAACAATAATAGGGTTTCTTATGGCTCCAGCCAACTCACTTGTTCAGAGCTGATGACTCATGGCCTTCAAGTGTCTGTTTCTCTCAACCATTAAAGGTGTTGAGCATGATTAGCTCTGATGCAGACATCTAAAGAAACCTCACCTGTTTACTAAATGAGTTTTGGCATGAACTATAGCCTGACAGCACAGTGAAGCTTCAGTTTAGCAGTGAAAGAGGAGAGAAATCTAGTAAGAAACCCAGCAAATCCCACATCAAACCTGCACAACAAGACATTGGTGGCATGAGCTTGTGTTTAATAGTGGTGTGTAATGCCATTAGAGTTTTGGAAGAAAATAATGCCATAAATGATGAAGCAGATGCTGTATTTACCAATTTAGGTAATATTTTGTCATTTTTTTAGAAAAACTCAAATTTCAATATAATTATTATTCCCAAATATATAAGCTGGAAACTTGCACAAAGTCCACACAGGTGCCTAAATGCATTCAAAAATTAGTTCCACAGTGAAATAAAGCACTAAATGGATTGAATGTAAACTACATGCCAGGTTTTATCAGATGGCTCATTGACCCCTATTCCTGCAAGTCATCCAGAGAAAATGATATTAGCACTTCAGGTACGTGTTGAGAGCACAGCTAGAGCACCTGCCAAAGCACAGGTACAATTGGGCAGCTACAGAAATATGCAGGAGGAGAAAATTAAGGAGTTTCTCATATGCCCAATACTCAAAGGGAGGAACCTTTGAGTATTTTTGGGTCCAGCTTGGAGTTCAAAACCTTGAAGAACTGGAGAGGAAGACTTCTTACATATAAAGTGAATTTTCTGCTTCTGTTCATCTCGTTGCCTCCTTGGCTGTTTTGTGAAACTTGTTCCTGTCCTACGTTGTGCCTAATTTCTCTCCCAAGCCCCTTGCACCTTGTTGTTTTGTGTTCACTGTATTTTATTTTGTGGACTTCCCTTGTGCCAATTCATTTGGGGGCCCTTGATCCATCTGCCTTTCCCTCTGTGTATTAGCACATTTACAGAGGATAATTCAGTTGCATCATTCATACCTGTGCAACATACATTTTTGCAGGTAAAATGATACCCTACAGAATAAGTGTTTCTATTCTGAACGTAATTGAAAAGTGGTCTTTATTAGTGAAAAAATCAGAATTACAAGGTCACTTATATCTTGCTGTCAGGATGCATGTATGCCTTTATTTGCACATTTGCTGACAAGTTCTTTCTTCCTCTGGCAGGCTTAAAACTTACTCTTTTCATCTGTTCTCAAGGTAAATGCAAGTCCTATGCAAACAAGGGCCTGTTGAAACAGCCTTTCTCCCACACCGTGCACTCCTGACCTGAGTTTGCTCATTCAGTAACAGTGACATTCCAGTCATGTAACTGTACCTAAAAAATTAATCATCTAGTGCTATCAGTTAAGCCACCTATGGTCTTCTAACAATACAGGGATTTTCAGACTGTGAAAGGTGCCTTCCTTTCTTTGTGAAAAGTAGCACAGACCCAAGGTGAACATGTCTGTAATTTTTTCTTTCCTAGGTTAGCTCTAGGATATCAATGGTGGAGCAATCAGAAATTGTGAAGTCACTGTGCTGCACACTCTCTCTCAAAACCTCAAAAACCAAAGTCTCAGCTAGTAAGGCCCAAAGAGAAGAGGGCAAGTTCCTTCCTGACCCTTGTGGAGTCTGAACACCATACAGTTTGCCAGATCCAAAATCCTACCTTTTCACTTCCTCCAACACTCCCCAGAACATTGGCTTCTCTCATCATTTCCCTGTGACCATTTCTTTAACAGGAGCAACAAGTAAGAATAATGATGGGTTGGTGGCAGAGGCAGGCAAGAAGATTATAATGTGAGCAAAACTCATTCCATTTCCAAACAAAAACTCTTTGTGTGGCTACCATAGGAACTATATTGAGGACTCCTATAAAGGCTAAAGTAATCGCTTGTCTCAGGAAAATAAAATAAAGCCTTCAGAGATCAATAAACTGTAAAATTTGTTTTCAATCATTCATATGCATATTTAGAAACTCCAAGTTATGTGGAAAAACAGAGATTGCAAAGACGCCACTATTTTAGTACGTGTGCAGCAAACTACCAAATACCTGCACAGATTTAGGTGCACTCTAGTTACTCCTGTCACGATGAAGAAAGAACCCATTTACTTAGGACCAAGAGTGGTGGGTTGACCTTGGCCAGGTGCCCACCAAAGCTGCTCTATGCCTCCCCTCTTCAGCTGGACAGGGAAGAAAAAATATTCTGAAAGGTTTGTGGTTAACATAAGGACAGGAAGAGATGACTCACCAATTGCCATCATGGATGAAACAGACTGGACCTTGGGGAAATTAATTTCTTGCCAATCAAATCAGAGAAGGTAATAAGAAAAACAACCAAAACAGCTCCCCCCACCCATCCCATCTCCCTGGGCTCAACTTCATTTACAATTTTCTTTACCTCCTCCCCCTCAGCAATGCAGGAGGGTGGGGAATCAGAGCTGTGGCCAGTTCATCACACATTTTCTCTGATTGCCCTTCCTCATCAGGGGGAAGGATTCTCACATTATTCCCTTGCTCCAGAGTGAGGTCTCTCTCACAGGAGACATTTCTCTACAAACTTCTCCACTGTAAGATCCTCCCCATGGGCTACAGTTCTTCACTAACTGCTCCAACATGGGTTCCTTCTGTGGGATGCAGTACCTCAGGAACAAAAGGCTCCAGCATGGGTTTCTGACAGGCTCACAGGTCCTGCCATCAAACCTGCTTAGCATGGCTCCAGTGAAGAGAGAGCTAGAAGTACCAGGAGCCTGCTCCAGCACTGTCTTCCCAAGGGGTGACAGCCTCCTTCAGGCTCCCCCTGCTCCAACGTGGGGTCCTCCAGGGGCTGCAGTCTGATATCTGCCCTACTGCGAATCCCTGTGAGCTGCAAGAAAACAGTCTGGATCACCCTGGTGAGAACCACAGGCTGAAGGGGAATCTCTGCTCCAGTGCCTGGAGAACTTCCTTCCCCTCTTTCTTCTCTGACATTCAGGTCTGCAGAACTGTTTCTCTCATATATTCTTATTCCTCTCTTTGGCTGCAGTTTTTTCCAATATTTTACCCCATTTTCTTACCCTTCTTAAATATGTTATCTCAGAGGTCCTACCATCATTGCTATGGACTCAGCCTTAGCCAGAAATGGGTCCATCTTTGGAGCTGGATGTCATTTGCTCTGTTTCACGTGGGGGAAACTTCTAACAACTTCTCACAGAAGCCAACACCTGTAGCTCTCCAGCCACCAAAACCTTGCCACACAAACTCAACAGAGCAATATAAAGGGTATGACAGCATTATTGTGTAGCAAAATAACTTGTCATTTCAAGTGCATTTTATTGACAAGAGAGAATTTTGGGTTAATTACCTGATTTCTCAAAGCTCTTAACTATCCACTTTCCAGCCAGTAAGTACTGAACATTTGGTGATCTCTGATTTCTTACAGACTTGTTCTGCCATTTGGGTTGCTAGCCACTTACTGATGATTGCCCTGGGAATGCCCTGACTTTCAGAACAGCAGTGTGTTTCCTACTGCTTAAGGTTGTCAATAAATTTAACACATCTAGCAAGAAAAACACATCTTTGTTCATCAGGCACAGGGAACAGGAGGACATCGTCAGATTGCCAGTGTGGGATTTAATAGGCTGGATTGCCCTGAAATGCACTACTGTTTCATACCTCTAGCCTTGACCTCATAGAAAGCTCATCAGTGAAATGCTCCACAGTACTTCAACGGAATTTTTGAGTTCGAGCAGACTTTATATTACAGAGGCAGCAAAAACTTTGCTTAGAAGCTGCATGTTAATTATTTAGCTTTGATGAAACATCAGTTCTTTGACAACATTTTTACATATATTGTAACTACATCTCAAGGTCTTACTGTTATAGAGTCATAAGATAATTAAGGTTGGAGAAGACCCTTAAGATGAAGTTCAACTATTAACCAAGCACTGTCAAATCCACCACTAAACCATGTCCCTAAGCATCACATCTGCATGTTTTGAACACTTCCAGGGACAGTGGTTACACCACTTATCTGGGTGCCTATTCCAGTTCTTGACCATCCTTTCAGGAGGGATTTCTGTCTGAATATCCAGTCTAAACTTCCCCTGGTGCAACTTGAGGCTATTACCTGTTATCCTATTGCTTGTTACATGTTAGAAGACACTGCCCCACACCTGGCTAAAACCTGATTCCAGGTAGTTGTAGAAAGCAATAAGGTACCTCTTGAGTCCGCATTTCTCCAAAATATAAAACCTCTGTTCCCTAGAGTAATCCTTACAGGTGCAGGGAATAGTCATAGCTATAAAAATATATGTGTGCACACACATGGTGTTGAAAATGTATGCCTTCCATTTCTCCTGCATCTTGAGGTGAGAGAAAAGACCAAGGCAAAAATCCCAATTTCCTTTGAGCACCCAGTCCTGCTCTTCTTCAGGAGAAATTACTCAGTCCTGATGCTCTCTGCTTGGTGTAGCTTCATCATACATGAGGACCTTATGCCCAAAGTTGTAGACACCTTTCCCTGCTCTTTCCCGTGGGAGACTTAGCTGCCAACAAGGAATACTGAAGTCTGGTTTCTGGCAATTGAAATCAAGCCCAAAAATTTTAACTATTTAAGCCAGTTGTTGCTTAGCTTTTCTTAAGTGTTCAGTGGAGCATATAAACAATGATCAGAGAATCATTAATAAATAAAATGGATTAAATAAGAAAGAGAAGAAGGAGACTATGGAGGATAGTGAGTAAATAAACAGAAGAATAAGGAGCTTTAAACTGTTCTCAGTCTATTGGGATTCATCACTGGTTCCTCTAAGGTTGATTTAGTTATCTTCAGTCCTTTCCCATTTATCTGGTCATTTTTATTCCCATCAAAAAAGCCAGAAGTTCTATTTCCAGACTGTACATGCTGACTTTTGAGGAGGGAGTTTAAAATTCATTACAGGCATAAAAACAAATCAAGTTGACAGAATGTTCAAATATACTGTGCTGCCCAGATTTATAATTGAAAAACCCTCTGCTGCATGAAATGAGTGAAACAGAGCAGATGAACCAGCAGACAAGCAGGAGACCAGAATTAAACAAATTTGTGTAAATAAATCCCACTTATTTATCAGATACCAGGAATTCATTTTCTCTGTGTTTGGCCTTTCTGTCAGATAATGTGAGCAAATATTGGTTGGGATTGGAGGGCAGAGGGCACCCAGGTTGTTTTTCTCTTATTTATTAATTTACTTTCAGGTAGATAATGGCAAAGGCCTGTGTGAAGTTTTGGGAAGAAAAGAAAGAATGAAAGGATGTGTCTAATCATGATTCATAATGCTGCAGGCTCAGTTCTCCTTTGGGATGTTCTAAATCCTCTATTTGGGAGCGTGGTTTGCATTTCAGGTACAGACCACCTGACGCAAAGTAGATGTCTGGCTTTGCCTAAACATCACTGTAAACACTGCCAGAGGGTTTTGGTTGGGCAAGTGTTTACCTGGACATTGAACATTAGTTATACATCCAATTGTAGCACAGTTTAGCAAAACTTCTAAATACTAGCTTAGTTTTGATCACATAATTAAAGGTACATTCTTTTCTGATGAGGAGTCAAGGGTTAAGTGTTTAGTATTGCTGTCTCTTTAATATGATATCTGAAACCCTTGGACAGAGATCTTCCCAAAGTCCTAAAAATCTCTTCAATAATAAATATGAGAAAAACAGTTGAGCTGGCCAAACTGGGTGACTCTCCTTGGTATCTATGTATGTCGTGGTGGCAATATTTAGGAAAAGGACTTGATTGGTAGCAGGAAGCCAGCCTTAGTGTTCAGGCAGTGATCCACGTAATTGTGAGCCATTTCTCATTGAATTTAATACAACTTCACACAAGCTGAAAACCAAGCAATGCCAAGCCACAATGACCAAAAGCCAATAGCTGCAGCTAAGTCCCACAGTACCTGGGGAATCTTACAGCCCTTCTACCCTGTTAGTAGCATGATTGAACTAACACCACCTTAGGATCAACCATTAAAATAAAGAAAGGGAGGTGGTTTATGGGGTTTTCTGTTTATTTTCCCCCTAAAAGTATTTTGCCCAGACACTTTTCTGCGTATCCAAATAATTTGTCATTTTTGCTTACAATACCCACCAATTTTTAGAGGAGTGGGAGTCAAACAAATTTTATGAGGTTGGCAACAGATTACTGGATGAGAACAACTCTGGAAGGTGGTTAAAAATATGAAAGAAACCTAATTAAAGCCTGTTTCTGAGCTCTTGCTTCTTTTACTCAGTGTAGTAAAAGCATTTGTGAGAACAGCCCATGAACAGTTATGTCTGTCTGCTGAAAGATGCTATTTCATAAGCAAATTGGACATTAAAAATGTGGATAAGCCTTCAAGTTGAGAAGAGTTTTCTTTGTCTTTTTGGAATTGATGATACACCAAGTGCTGTGCAGTGGAGACTTTTATTTGGTGGTATTTAGCCATCAGAGTTAGCTTTGACATTAATATTTAAATGCCAGAGGTAACCACATTTAATTTTTTTTCATTTGCCCTGGTCACCTTACCAGGAAGATGACAAAAGTACCACTGCTTACTTTACTGAGTTGCAATCATTCTATTCTGACCATTTTAGAAATAAAAATGCCACCTACCAGTGGCCAGAAAAGTCTTTTTTTAATTCCTCTTATGCAGCAGCACACCTAAGAGAAAACCTCAAGGTCAACTTGGATAAATATCCAAAAGCTCAAAGGCTTATCCAGACCTAAAGAGTCTGCAAAACAAATCAGAAGTTTTGTGATTTCTAGTGGATGCCCTCCTTAAAAATAAGAAAATGAAAGTTCAATGTACCTTACAAAATAATTTGGAACTTTTGTACATTTTTATTCTTAAATTTGGGTAGCGTTTTAAAGGAGAAAATTTTCATGCCCATAAATCTTTGTAACAATCCAAAATTGAAAGCTTATACAGGAACAGAAGGTATTTTTTGTTTCTGAGTATAGTTTCTCAAAGGATAGATGCACAGTGGTAATAACCTCAGAGAGGCCTCAAAGCTTTCTTCTATTAAAGGGTTAAATTTTGTGTTATACTGAGGCAGAAATGGATGTTGAGGGTGAAAGAAGGAGGGATAAATGTTTAAATCTTTTAAAATCTGGTATTATTTTCCTACTTGTAAAAGGCTTGTTTAATAACCCAGGAAAATGCAATATTTCCTCTGTAGATTTAGTCTCACTCAACAAATCTTAGCAGAGGATGGGACCTGAGGAAGTTCCACATTATCATTAACTGTGAGTCCCTGGGTGCCTTTCTCTAGTTCATCTCTCTACTCAACTTTTATAAATTATCTGTTTGGGAAAATACTTAATTGCCCATCTCCCAAGAGTTCCATGAGAACTATTTAATTAGTCTGCAAGGTGTTCTTGAAACTATTCATTTATTTCGTTTTATTTATATTATGTCTGATTAATAAGAGCAAGAAGTGCAAACTCTGTTCAAAGTCATTGGAATTATGCTGGGTTTTCTTCTTTCTTTTTTTTTTTTTTTTTGTTTCATTTCCAGCAGGCTGGGCAAAAAGGCACACAGTGACTAAGGAGCTCAGACTTTGGATGTAGCACCTTTTAATACTTGTCAGTGCCTGCTTCAAGTCCCTGGTCAACCATTCCCATGACTAAATGACAGAACAGGTCTATTTCCCAGTTCCAGAGCTAGATGATGATGATGGTAATTTCATTATATTTTCTCCATCGCTTTCAACTTATCCTTTTAATTAAAATGTAAAGGAATGACAGATTCCCCCCTGCTCCCTCTAAGACTTTACTGAAAGTTCAACATCCCAAGTGGGACTTGAACTCACATTATCACAGAGCAAAAGTTCAAAGCACTAAAACAGGAACCATTAATGTGTCAAGCAAGTAAGATAGCACTTACCAGGATCAATTTTCCACTTAGGCAGCCTTTGCCCAATTGTGCTAACTCCCACTGAATCTATACCCACTAATGGATCAAAGCTGAGAGGCTAGGAATTCTTAAATCATTAATTCCCAAAGCTCATTAATATAATATTACAGTTGCACCCACTAGCATTGCCAGGAGAGGTACATCTTTACAGGTTTGCTTTAATACTGGTGGCTTTGGGTTTTCTTGTTTTGGTGGGGGGGAGGATTTTTGAGCCAGTATGAAAGCTTAGTATCTTGATACTTCAAATTGACTTGCAGATTGGGTAATAATTATTTATGCAATAAATTTTCATGAGTGTTCAGTGAAATGCTAAGCTACTACAGTAGTAGTAAAAACAAGGACAAGAAAGTGTGATATTCAGCAGCGAAAAGACTTTTTCTCATTGTCCTATGTTCTGTTAGGCTACCACTGTAACTTCTGGATGAAGATGACCATCACAACTCAGTCATGAATTTGTCTTTCTACTCCCACCCAGCTAAGCAAAATCTTCAGAATGTAGGAACATGTTATAGCTTCCATTTGTTCTTTGAAAACTAATATTAACATTATAAATATTGAAGAAAATGCTCGGTGAATGGCATGAGAACAATGAAAACAATAACATTGAATTTATCAAGGTGTTTGAAAATAGTAACAATAGAAGAGACCTCTCAACTGTTCTTTTCTATCTTGCCTTTCATTGCTCGGTTTTAAGAGTTGGGTCTAATGTATATTCTCTCAGTTCCTCCTCTGTAATGTCCTAAGCCTTAAAATTCATTCATTGATGCAATTCAGTTGGAAGAAAATCAGCGATTCAATGGAGGTACAACAGCATCATCAGCAGATTTCTAGATATGGACTGTAAATTTCCTGGCTCCACCTATCCTCTTGAAGCATCTACCACTGACTGGAGTGATAGACTCCACAATGCTGCAGTGTTGACAGCGTATTAAAACAGAATCTTTCAGATTTTGACATTACCCAGTGTCGCTGTTGAGCGGCTAGCTGAGGAATGACCCAAGTTCTCAGACAAGGAAAGAGAGGAGAAGAGAGCTTTATTGTTTTGAATTCCATATATATAGAGTTTACAGAGGTGCCCCAGATTGGTCAGCCCGAGACCTCCCCCTAGGCCCAATTGGCCAAGCCCGAACTGACCCAATCCGGAGAAGTTGTTTGCAAAACATCCAAACTTTATCTTGTTTATGAAATACAGCAAAATGTTCCCACGGGAAGAACCTATGCTAGCCACAACCCAGCAGATGAATTGACCCCAAAGTGTCATGTAGAAATGGAGGTGTGCAAGCTGTACAACCTATGCATGTAGAGCCTATGCTGCACAGTAAATAAAGGTAATTTTGCTATTGATTAGGTGTTCTTGTTCTTTAAAGACTTGATTAAAAAAACCTAACAAACCACCCTTTTTTCAGAAAGGTTTTTAGCTTTGAGACAGTAGTCCCTGTTGTGTGGAAAATCAGTGATTCCAAGCAGAAATCTATACATAAAACACATTTAGTTTTGTAATAGCTACAAACTTCTAGACTGTGAAATGCACAGAATCTCAAATTGCAAAATAGCTGCCTTTCAAAAATTGGGTACTAAAGTAACCTCTGCACAAAAGCTTCTCTTTGTATATTAAAATACCAGATACACATTGTTACACACTATGAAATGAATTGCCTTGCCATGATAAATAGGAAAAGCTTGAAAAAAAAGTGTAAGAAACTCTCCGAGCAGAACTACATTACTGAAAATGTCTTTGGGAATAATATGGATTATAGAGCAAACATTAGGAAACCACAGTGATGTTACTCAGTCCTGCTTGGATGTACAGGGGAGACAGTATAATTTAATTATTCACATAATAGTTAAAAATACCCTGATAGGTATGAACTTGATGGTCAGTAAACAACTGACAGAATAATAGAAGTGAGGATTTGATCTGCATGCATTGCAATTTAATATCTCTCTATGCAATAATTCATAACATTCAGAGGTTAACTAAAGAGAACCTAACATCTTTCTGTTGTCAAGGTTGAGTTGATTTCTCATTATAAGCCATATTCTAACAATCCCACAAATATAATCAGTTGTAGGGGAAGCTGGTAGCAATCAGTACATTTAGGCTGCCTAATGCATTTCATTATGAGGTATTACAGTGACTGTTTTTTTCCTCTGAGAAGCAGTAAGGCCATTGTCAATTAACTGTCACATTGACATTTTTTACACGATCACAGCGGATGCCTGTGTCATTTAGTGCATTGAGACAAAGAATTTGGTTTGCAAGGGAAACTATTAAGAGTTGTTCAGTTTTTCAGCCTCAAGGTTACATTTTTGTAACCTTGCTTATTTCCCCGTAAGTAACATTTAATGCCCAACATTCTAATATCTATTATTCTTTTCTATAAAAATGGCAGAGATTTTTTTCCTTCAAACCCAAAAGGCTGCCTCTTTCATGACATTCTCCATTTTTCTGATACTACTCGTTCTCTTCTTACCTTTTGACATTTTTTCAAAACTGTGTAATAAAAAATGTCAAAGGAAATTTAAATCACAAAATCCATAAAGTTCTCTGTGAAAAGTCAAACTGAGAATCTAGTGGTGACTGTGTCAATTCATGACATTATTTTCTCTCCAACAGATGCTGAATTGACAACTGAAAAATATCAGAACTCTATTTAAATCTTCTCTATATGCCCTGTTTGATGTTCACAGGTGATGAGCAGTATTGCAGGCAAAATACACTCAAGATGAGCCAGGATTGAGTCTTTTTCATGTCCTCATGGATGGCAGTTAGAGTTGGGCTTTTCGCATGCCTCAAGAATATTTGCTCAGGTTAGGTATGGACTGAGTGAATGGCTAATTTGAAGGAAAAAGTGCACTGAAATACACCCACTGATGACTTCATAGAATCATAGAGTTGTTTGAGTTGGAAGGGACCATATAGTTCATCTGGTTCCAGACCCCTTCCATGGGTATAGACTACTTCCACTAGACCAGGTTGCTCAGAGCCTCATCCAGCCTGGCCTTGAGCACTTCCAGGGATGGGACATCCACAACTCCCCTGGGCAATCCTCTGTTGGTGTGCCAAGCACACAAAAGCACAGACCATCTCAAGTCACTCTGGCTAGGGCATTAAACACTGCAGAACAGGACTCTTACCTGCGTCATCATATGCATTCAATGGTCAATAAATGCTCTTAGTGTGCATAGCAACATTTTTTATACCATTTTGCATTATGTGGCCTTTCTGCATTTTATGAAAGAACTCCCACACAAAAAACAGTTCAATATTGTTATGAAGTAGAATCAGATGTTCATATAATAAAAAACCCCATATTTGTATATATATTTTAAAATTTATTCCAGTCTATCAGCAAGTATATTTTTTCTATTTTCTGGCAGCATACTAATAAAACTAGTTTGTTTCAGATAAAGAAGCCTATCACCCTCAAGCTAGGGAGATTTCATCTTTCTTTTTGTTTCAAGAAATGTCCTGGAGATAATCATCATAAAATTAAAGTCAGTACAGGTGTGTTTGTAGAGCAGGGGTGGTTGGTGGAACCTAATTAAAAAAATATGTCTGTAGGGTTTTTATCTGTAAAATATTCCTGTAACATATACCACAAAGCTTAACAGTGTAATGATAGGAAGATGTGGAGACTGATACGAAATTGGGTCTGAGGTTCACAGATGCTACATTGCCAAGTTTTATCATTACTCATTGCATATTTATAGGCAACTTGACCAACATCCAAGACACTTTTTCTGTATGCAAATAGAGAGTATAACAGTCCGTATCTGAAAAGATTAATCTCTTTTGTCAGAAATCATTGTCTTAAAATTTGATTAAGTCATTTCAGATGGAGTTTCTGAATGTCAGTGCCCCCTTTATGACACATACCTAATAAATACAAGACAATGATCACAAAGCATAACCAAGCAGGCTCAGGGTTAAATGTGTCCAATCCTTTAAAAACAGGGATTGCATCAAGATTATTCAATTTATACTTACTGTGGAAAACTAAGAAAATTAAGGTAATTTAAACCATTCAAAACATCTTTAAAAACCTCACGCTTTTTTTATTAATTGACAGCTGAACCTGGAAAAGTCGATATCAAGGCAGTTGGACACAGACTCAAATGAAAATGTCTGTCACAGTGTTTCATCCTGACTATAAATACTGCAAATGGGTCTTTTCTCATACACTCCACCACTAACTCCAGAGCTGTGACTGGTAGCAGAGTTAGGCAAATGTCAAGTTAGGCTCAGGAATGATCACATACTGTATTGTGGTAGGAAAGCAGTTGGGGTTAAAATTAAAAACTTGGATTTGTGGGCAGTTTGTTCTGTCTGTGTGTGGAAGGCAAATCTTTTTTTGCAGAACCACAGAATCAGTTAAGTTGGAAAAGACCTCTGAGATCATGAAGTCCAACCTTTGACTGAACACCACCACATCAACTAGACCATGTCACTGAGTGCCACATCCAGTGGTTTCTTGAACACCTTCAAGGATGCTGATTCTACCACCTCCCAGCCCCCTCAGGTGTTCCTCACCACACTTGTGCTCCAGACCTTTCCCCAGCTCTGTTGCCCTTCTCTGGTCATGGTCCAGCACCTCAATGTCTTGGTTTGAAGAGCCTAGAACTGGACACAAGATCCAAGGTCTGGCCTCACCAGCACCGAGTACAGGGAGATAATCCTGTCCTTGTCCTGCTGGTCACACTATTGCTGGTACAGGACAGGATGTCATTGGCCTTCTTGGCCACCTGGGCACTCTTCTGGGTCATGCTCAGCTGCTGTTCACCAGCATCCCCAGGTCCTTTTCCACTGGACAGCTTTGCAGCCGCTCTGCCCCCAGCCCATGGTGCTGTTGCAATTCAAAGGCAGGATGTGGCACTTGTCCTTGTTGAACCTCATCCAGGTGGCCTTGGCCCATGGATCTGTCTACAGAGCCTTCCTGCCCTCCAGCAGATCAACACTCCCATCCAGCCTGGTGATATTGGCAAACTTAATGAGGGAACACTCGATCCTCTCATCCAGATCACAAATAAAGGTATTAAAAAGGACTGTTCCCAGCACTGATCCCTAGGGGACACTACTAGTGACTGAACACTGGCTGGATGTGGCACCATTCAACCATCACTCTCTAGGCCTGACCATCCAGCCAGTTTTTAACCTAGTGAAAAGGGCAGCTGTCCAAGCTGTGGGCTGCCAACTTTTCCAGGAGGATGCTGTGGGAGACAGTATAAACAGCTTTGCTGAAGTCCAGGCAGACAACTGCCTTTCCCTCATCCACTAGATGGGTCACCAGTCATAAAAGATCAGGTTGGTCAGGCAGGACCGCCCTTTTCTAAACTCATGCTGGCTGGATCTGATACTTCAGTTGTTGTGTATGCGCCATGTGATCACATTCAAGGTGATTTTCCTTAGAAAATTTTTAAATACATTATATTAAAGTTCACCCAGGACATATTTTTTTCTTAGTGTTATGATGCATTAAGACCTGAATCCTGCTCAAACAGGTGTCTAATATGAGACAGCACAGCTAGAAATTTGACTATCTCAGGCTGTATATAATGAGGGAAACAAGGGGTCTCATGGTTTGTGCAGTCTGTGGTGCCCAGGAAAAGTTTCATCTCATTTATTTGCAGAGGTTTTCAGTGCAGAAACTGAAATGAAATGTCCTCAGTCCTCTATAGAGGGAAAAATAATCTCTGCAGGGCACCATTCATCTAACTTGGTGCAGATGTGCAGAGAGAGATGAACCATGAACCAAATTTTTTTGTTTCTCTCCAGAGACTAAAGAAGGACTCCTGGGTAGCTAGCTTGGATGTCAAATTCTCCATTGTAAATGTCAGATTTAGATGAGATGATTCTTATCACAGTTTTCAGAAATTTTACATATAGAACTAGTTTTTTATTGCATTAATATAAAGTAACTAAATAAAAATGTTAAGAAAAAAGTTGGATTTCAGTGGGTTTCATGTTTCTTCTTTTTGTAAGGAAAGCTTTCCACAAGTGTGCATTGCTAAAAGCAAATTATGGAAAACTGTTACAACTTGAGGGAATATTTAAAATATTTACCATTTAGATGGCAGATATGTTTCCAACAAAATTGCTTGCATATTTCCAGCACAGTTGAAGGGGAAAGCCTAGCAGGGATCATTCTAGCTTTTTATTTATATCACAGCACTTGAGCAACCTCCCCAGTGTCTTCCCTTTTCATTTATGTGACACCTGCTTGTAGTTTCTTGCTAAAATTTTGTCACTACAATTTGTTGTCTCAAATGTTCTTTTTATCACATTCTGCTTCTCTATCCATTTACAAACCACACCTCAAAATAGTTCTTCACTGGTTATCTTTTGTCCTTTTGCTCTTTCTTTTCAATTGCTATAATTTGGATCTCTAAGGTGTATGTTGTGACTTCGAAAAGCCTTTCAAGACATAAATTGTATGAAAAATATTCTACTACATGGAACATAATGACAATTTGTATAGTATTACTGTTACTAATTAACTTTTATATACTTCTGAGCTTTCTGGATTTTTTTCAAGATTGGCAGAACAGTATCAGGTTCAAGTTGTTCATTGATTACTTTTCTCATAGGAACAGAAAAGGGATCTGCCGGAGACAGACAATCTCTGCTTTCTAGAGATGTTTTATGGTTTAGAATTTAATACCTTTGAAGAGATGAAAAGTTTCATTTTTATGTAATCAGAAGTAATCAGTTTCTCTTGAAGGTGTTGGATACAAGAACAAAAAGGTTTGCCAAAATTCTTGGCTACTGGACAGATTAAGTCCTGTGCCTTAGCTGCTTGGTGTGGTAAACTACCATTCACAGGAAGGGAGGGCAAGTGGCAATACAAAAGCTCAAGCCAATTTTTGGGATGCTTTATGACTAAATTTAGAGATGAATGCAAATCTACAGAAAGCCTAAACTAGGCACCCTCTCCCTCCTGTGTCTCTGTCTTGTTTATCTGTAAATTTAAATTCCTCATAGTACCCTTAGGCTGACTTAGGCTGACATTTACATGCTATGTGAATGAATTCCCTGGAAGGGTTCCAAGACTGAGCAGACCATGCATGGTAGAAAGAAACCCCAGATGCAAAGCTGACCTGAGGCATTCAGCCCACACAGGGCATCCTAGCAAGAGTTGGAGGAAGCAACTGAGGAATGGGGGATCTGAATGTAGACAGCACTTGGAAAATCTCACTATATTGCTGCCAGAAGCCAGCTGACTCACTGAGCACTGTGTCTGCTCTCCATACACACAGTGCTGTGTCACATGCCTTTGAAGGATTTTGCAGAAGGTCTGAGGAGCCAGCGAAGCACGAAAGGAGAGAGCTTCTCACTTCTTCAAGGAAGGAGCCACAGCTGTGTGCCATGCAAAGTGTGCTAGCTTGGCTTATAACAGGGTAGCAGGAAATACAGACACTCCCAAAAGGGTAGAGGAGACAACACACAGAATGTATAATGTCTTTATTGTCCATAGAGCTCATTTGTTAGGAAGAGATCAGGTACTACAATTCCAATTCAGCTAAAATGACATTATTTTGTACATCACCTTGGTGTTAGATTATTGCTTTCTGTCAGTATCTAAAGAATAGAACTGATGTAATTTTAGTGATTGGGAGTGCTGTGCTATATCCTCCCTCAGCAAATGCAGTGTTCTGTTTGTATGCAGCTTAAAAGCTGACAGCATCAGAAAGGCCTGGTTGTGTCCTTGTTGGGAAAAGCTGCAAAACAGTGATGGTGGAATAAGGGAAAATATCTTTTTCTTAAATCTTTTTTTTGCTGTTGTTTTTTCTCTTAAAAAGTTCTGAGGAAAATGTATTAAACATTTGTCTTTCAATGTCCTTTACATTTGTTCTCAATCTAATTTTAGCAATTAAACAAAAGCAAAACAATTAATGGAAGGAGGAAGAAAAGTGAAATCTGGTAATGAAAAGAAAGCAAAGTATAATAATCCACAGAAGCACTAAACATGGACAGCAGAAGTTATGCCACCCTATGCAGGTTTCCCCTTTGTGGATTCTTTGCTTGGAAGGTCGAGCTTATTCAGCTCTGAGTAGAAGCATTAGAAAGAATATTTCTCCACTGCTTCATGGCTCCATGAAATTTAAAGAAAATTAATATTTTTTAATGTTGCTTCCTAGGTGTTGAACTCACTTGGAAATCAGCAAGATTGCTCTATACAATTTAAAGATTTGGCAGAGGGTCATGCAAACATGCAGACAAGTAGACAAGAACATGTAGGCACATACATATCCCATTAGGATTGCATAAGATTCAGGATTAAAATCAGGATTAAAAAAGCCTGATGCGAAACATGTTAAAATTAATACTTTTTTGCTGATCTAAACCTGCTCCAGTGACAAAGAGTTAATTATTTACAGTCAGAAATGAGTATGAAAATCCATGGAAATCACAGTACAGTGAGAGCCTTCATGGGGTTCTTTTTTTCCTTTTTCTTTTTTCTTTTATTTTTCCCCTGAAAGCAAGGTTCTATGTTCAATACATGATTATACGATATTTGAAAGAAAAGATCTGGAATGGAAGATTTGCCCTTATCTGTTGAGAAATAAAAGACACATAAAAGAACTGAAATGCCAGAGAATCAATTGGATTGAGCTCATAGATAGTGCTGTAAGGCCTAATAGCAGGGGATTGCAAGAGACCAATGTGACAGGAAAGGCAGGAGAAAGAAATACTATATGATTAGATAAGGGAGACAGGTAAGATTGGGAATATGCATGATTTTAGTCTCCCTAATAATTATGGAGAAAATTTTGAGATACTGGCTTATGGCATGTGGAATGACAGACACTACAAATTAATATTTTCTGAAGCAATATACCAAGGACTCTGCTAACAATAGTGTATTTCTAGCCTTGGTGCTATTCCATCTCCAAGATATTAATAGGCACATATGAACTACTCAACTATTTAACTTAGTGTAAGAAATGTAAAATAAGGGGCATTTCCTGAAAATTGTTACCAGAATTTCAGCAGATTCTGAATGATAAAGTGATATTTTAGGAAAGAATTACATGGGAGGGTTTGTCAGTATGATTTGCTCCTGGAAGGGAAAGACACATAAATTCTTCTTAATGTGCTTTCAGTCACAGCAGAAGAGCCTTTCCACAGCCAAGATTCCTGAGTGCCTTTCACCTTGTGTTGCATTTCTCAGTTTCTGGATCATTTGATGCATCTCTAATGTTACAATAAAACCTTCTTACATGTTTGAATTTGCTCCAGAGATGAATCTGGGTCAGCACAGGGTAAGAGCTGAGCATGAGATCAAAGAGCCAGAAAGCACCTCAGTATGCTCATGGTCCAATCCCCTAATAAAGAGAGTCATATAGAACAGGACACACAAAGCTGTGTATAATTGTCTTCTGGATGTCTCAAAGGACAATTTTTCTGTTCTACTGGTTGACCTCCATCACAGTTGACCTCCACGATAGTAAAAAAGTCTGGAACCAAACATGGTCATCCAAAGGAAAGACACGGAGCTGAGTAGGGGGGAAAAACAGCTACAATGTAAACAATCCTTAACAAACTACAATTGAGAACAATATAGGAAAATGAGACTACTAAAGGGGGGAAAAATGTACCAGATCCAAGCTGACATGAAAAATGAAAAATAAATTCCAGAAAATGCCAATATAGTGGGGAAATTTTGAAAACTTAGTACAGGAAATGAGCCAAAAACCTGTGTAAGGGTTTCATAACAGGCTATGTACATGTACAGCCTACAGCACAACAGCCTACAGCAAGTCATTTATTTATGCCACAAACAAGTACTTCTCATCTATTCATTCTTTTCTTAATTTTTTGAAGCAGTGGGAACTTACATCATCTTATGTGTCACATGAAGACAAAAAAATTTAAATGCTTTATCTCTGGTAATTGGTATCAAATGGTAATTTAATTATTTCTTAGTTCTTATTTGTTAGTGTAATGTCTGATTTCTGTGAACTTTCACATCAAACTTTAAAGAGCTGATAATGCTTAATTCTATTAAGCATTTGTTTACTGTACTTCATGCTTATTCCTCACATAGGAATATACTTTTCATCCAGCATCCTCTCCTAGCATAGAAATGTTTTCTCTTCCTAAATACATAACAGCTTTTTGTCCACCAGGGCCCCCAAGTCCTTTCCCTGCAGAGCTGCTTTCCAGCAGGTCAGACCCCAGCCTATGCTGCTCTGTGGGGTTATTCCTCCCCAGGTGCAGCACCCTGCATTTGCCTTTGCTGTATTTCAGAAAGCTCCTCTCTGCCCATTTCTCCAACCTGTCAAGGTCCTTTTGAAGGGTTGCACAGCCCTCTGGGGCATCAGCCACTTCTCACAGCAATGAACTTGCTGCAGAGGCATCTGCCCTTTATCCAAGTCATTGATGGATAAGTTATATGATACTGGGCTCAGTATTGAACCTTGGGGGACACACCACAAAGAGAAAAATCCATTTCACCCACTTTCTAGGGCTATCTAATTGCAAAGGTGTCTAAATTGGATGCAGAAATCCTCTTTCAACATTCTAGTTTATTGTGAAATTATCCCAAGTGCTCCAAAATTCCTACTTTCTGCCTGCAGGGCTATTGCAACTTCATATTGGGTGGGAAAATATTTTTCCAACCCCCAGTCCAAAGAGGAAGTTTAAAAGGGTTATTTTGTGATGCATATGTGTTTTATCAGGCAGCATCTGAGCAAGTCAGTTGCTCAGCCCAGAAGTGGCAGAATTGTGTCCTAGACATTACCTCACTTGTTGTGACTACTTCATACCCCACTTGTATCATGGAAAATTGCCCAGATTTGAGGGTTTTCCAAGAAATTGATCTGAGATCTAGTGTCAGTGGTGCAGGTATTCCAGCCTTTCTTCACTCCAGTCACCTTGCCCATGGAACCATTTAGAAAAGCTACTGAGAATATCTCTACCACATTTTGGAATTCTATTGCATTTGAACCTCTTCTGGTCATTTGAAGCCAAAATATGGTATAAAGCACGTACATACTCCTTTACACTCCTGCACTACAATACAAAAATTTCCCTTTTAAAGCATTCACAGCTATGAGGAGTCACACTTAGTAGCCCTGTGACTCCCTCAGAAAGGTGTGGTTTATACCCATAGTATATGGCAGCATAATATTTTATTTTTCAAGAAACTATAGGCGCAGATTTGCTTCATAGTATCCTGCTTGAAACAAAGAAGCTGGCATTGAAGGTGGAATAAAACAGTGGAGGCTTGATGGACATAGGGGATTTTGTAAAAAGGACTGTGTCAAATGGGGGCAGTGGTTACCCTAAGGGATTATTCTAAGGTGTTGTTCCTCTGACTATTTTATCATCTGTGAATCATAAAGGATCTGAACACCACTAATCCCAAAAATAAAACTTGAAATTAATTTTAAAATCATGACATATGTATAGTTGTATGTGAAGTTTGCAAAACATTGGGGCTTTTGATATTTGCTAACTCCCCTTCCTCACTCTACCATCATTACAAAATTATATGAGTCCATTCTAACGAACAATACTAATAATTAGGGAGAAAATGCATTGTGCAATGTACATTGCCCTTCTATCTAGTGCAATGTAGCATAATTGTCAGTGCTTGAATTCTGTGATTGCCTGTGCATGCTGGAAATAATTGTTTCCAGAAAATAGACTAGAAATTGGAAGAGGTCAAATCTGCCCTTATTGTTGAGATATCAATGTAATATTTTAGGATATTTGCACTCTATGTGCTATACATATTTACAATGAAATGCTGAGATTAGTTTAAGAAATTTTCCTCTTTGCATAGGCACTTCTGCTACAATCATCATATATACAAATAAGTGCATATCTACTTTTCTTTATGCCTACCTGTATCTCTATATACTTTGGTGCTTCTTTTAGGACATAGTAGCTTTCATACATTGCTGTTTCTATCTTGTTTGTCATGTTTTACATAGGTGAATGGAAAAAGCCCAAATCATTGGGGTAAAACAGAAAAAGGAATATGTAAAACAAGAAAAAGTGAAAAAGTAGATGAAAAATAATGAAACCCATAGGATGACCAGCAGTATGACGGTAATGTCAGCCAAGAGTTGCACTGAAATAGCTTGAACCTGCAACAATCATGCCTCAATATTAATTGACACACACCAAAACAATGAAAAGAAATTATTCTTAAAGAAAAGTGATTCCATGACTGCAGGAAAATATAACATCCTTGCTTTGAACAAATTCTTTCCCTTGGTTCTCCCCATTTCTTGTTTCTGTTTTAACATTGTCTTATTCTAAGTTTTTCAATTTAAAATAATTATTTGTTGAACTTGAAAACAGTGACATACTTTTCATTTCAGCCAGGCTATTGAGGGCAAAGAATGTTACCTATGATAAGGTGTTTGCAGTACTGTTGAATTCTGATTGATTAACATTTGCCTGTGAAAGGAATTATTTATCATGATTCACTAGTACATTTTTTTTCCCTATAGATTATTCAACAGTGCTTTGACTGGTGCAATTTTAAGTAATTTCTTGTGACAATCCCTGTGATAATCCTTGTGACAGGACAGCTATTATATCTGTTAATAGAGAAGATGCTACTGACTCACCAGTGGATATATTCTCTCTTATTCAAGCAAAATGGGAATAAAGGAAACCTCCCATATTAAATTCAAGCCTCTAAAGCCTCAGCTTACTTAACATCACTAGGGAAGCGTCCTTTTGCTTTAACAATATAGGAACACTGTACCTGCTTTTCCCATTATGGTATACATCATCCTCAATAGATCATTTTCAGTGTGACATCCTCATTCATATACTTCTTACTTTAGTTCTGTTAATTATTAATTTTTTTTTAAATTATGCTCATCTCAATCTCTCTGGGTGCCCATGTAAATTATTAAGAACAATGAGTAATGGATGACTGATGTAAAACTAAATTGAAAGAGACTCAGCTGCGCAATACAATACAGCCCTTGCCCAATGCCCTGCTTCTCCCCTAAGGCAAAAGCCTCAATCAAGGGTTTTGCAATGTGCCCAGAGGGTCAATGGGTTTAGCCTATACTGACCTTTACAGGGAAAACATGTCAAAAAAAGCAGAACTTCCAAGTAAATTGTTCTTAGCCATTGTGATGTCAAAATTCCTATATGAAATGTGGAAATAATTTCACCTATGTTTATGTTCCCAAAGCAGAGGTGTCTCCAGAGAAGATAGGTTTCTAAGTTCCCATTACGGTAACTGCAGGTGTAGTCAGTCGACTCCAGAGAGCAGTTTCTCTCTTCATAAATTAACATGCATTTCTCAAATTGGTTGCTTAAATATGGGCCCCTGATGGTCCCTAGGCTATTCGAGCGTCTAGGGAGGTAAGAGCCATGATGCTGAACTTATAGGTGACATTGCTTTCCTGGGCTTGCAGCTGGAGGTCAGATGGGACACTTCATCTCAAACAATATCTCAAATGATGTCATTGCCTGTGATAAGGTGACTGAATCAAGCCCCTGCTGGTAGCTCAGCTGACTTGATTTCACCTCTGACTGAAACGTGGGACTAGAAGTTAGGGCTTAGGAATGGCTTAAGAGATGAGTTCCACCATAACATTTAAACAGTCACATTTAAACTTGTCCTGAAGTGACTGGCAGCAATAGTCTTATGCCACTGTCAATATGGAAAGAGATCTATTTACAACTTCTTGAAAAGACATTAAATCAAAGTGGTAATGAATAGGTATCTCTCATTACTCTATTTTTAGCCTATAATAAATATAATGTGTATAAGTTTTCCATTTTAAAATTCTCTGGTTTATGCTTGAAAA
This sequence comes from Entomyzon cyanotis, assembly GCA_024500445.1. Taxonomy (NCBI): domain Eukaryota; kingdom Metazoa; phylum Chordata; class Aves; order Passeriformes; family Meliphagidae; genus Entomyzon; species Entomyzon cyanotis. Next base: position 11,781,645 of record JAKEPQ010001017.1, read on the forward strand.
TCTATTTCATGTGTAGAAAATAGATACAATATTTTTCCTATGATGAATTACATACAATTCACAGCAAGTGAATTGCATTCTGCTTCTCCTACAGTTGTTGACTTGTCAGCAGCAACCTTTAGTTGTTAATGTCTTTTAAAATTAATTTCCAGCAACATGTATCTTCATTAATTTATTGCAGTGTCCTTGGTCAAAAGCCTGAATATCAATTTTTTTAAGCAAAACCTGCAAATTACAGAACTAATAAGGAGCAATGTTAATTATCTTGACTTCAACATTTCTGCATAGTTTCTCTTCTTGGTGACCTTCCCTTTTCCAACAAGACCATCAGACCTCTTTCCAGAGTTCCACAAATACATTGCACAAATCTTCTGCTTTGCTGCACTTATCACTGCAGTATTCAGTTGTTTCTAAAGAGAAAAAGCAATGGGAAGATTATTTTCATTCTGATATCTTATCACTTCTAAGAGTAGATCATCTGTACAGCCACTGGCTGATGAATGGCTTCAAGCCAAGAAAAACATACATTCTGACTTTCTGTCTTTCCAGAAACCTAAGAAAATTGCAGTACTGTTACAGTCTACAGTGTCCTTACCTTTCTATCACTGCCTGAAGAGATTCATGCAAGGAGACATTCTTGTCTAGCTGTTGCTCAAAAAGACATCAGCAACAGAAATAGATTCACGTCCTGTGGTTTGATTTTGTTCATTAACATCTTCACAAAAACTGATGCCTATAAAGTGGTAGAGGGAGTGTCGTGGATTGATAGAGTTTAGATACATGTAGATGGGAACTCCAATAATCATTTTATCTCTCCATGACTCCAGGGTAGAGTCAAACCAACATCAGCTGATACATTTCTGTCCCTCTTTTGAAAACCCAAGTGAAAGGAATTCCATTGCCATTCTTGGATATTCTAGTGTTTAATTATTCCTATCATTATAAAGATTTCTTCCTACTATCTGACCTAGATCTCCTCCACCACAGTTTACCCCACCACAACTATTGTCTCCCCAATAGGTACATAGAACAGTTTTTTATCTCTTTCTGTGTGGAGCCTTTAAAACACTTGAAGATCATTAGCATATCTTCATAGGAATTTTCATTACATAGGCTCAACTATCTTTTGGAGACTTTCTTTCTAAGTCAAGGTTTTTGTTCCTTTAATTTGTTTTTCTCTTCTGGAGCCTATCTAAATGCTTTAGAGTTTCCTTTGAACACAGTGCTCACAAATTGATATTGCAGAGTAGTGCAACTTTAGGACAGCTGACTGGAACTGAAAGTTGTTTCATGTCATTTAGCTATATAAATCCTGCTTATGAATTTGGTATGAAGTTACTTTTTGATATGTTTGTGTCTTTCTGTGTGTAAGACAGAATATTATTGTAATTAACAGTCTTATTCTCCTGTTCCTTTTCTGGTGAGCTGCTCTCTACTCAAACTCTTTCCACTCCATATTTGGGTATGTGGTGTCCAAATTAAAAAATGTACCATGATATATAGATGGTTGAAACCCAAAACTCTTGAAGAAGTTGAAAAACCAAAACAAAGTGATTTCCTGTAACATGTATTTGAGAGGTAAAGAAGGCAAATACTCTTACCAAACTGCATATGAATAATGAATAGGTCTTTATCTTCAATACTCTCAAAAAATTTTCCTTTTCAAAAAATGAAAGACTTTTTATACCTTTTTTTCTTATTTGTCTGATGGATTTCTGTGACATTACCACTGTATTATGATGTTCTTCCAAGTTTTCCTGTGATTTTTTTTTTGAATATCCAACATGCGTTCATAGTTATAATGTGTATAATCAATGTGATAACCAGTGGATTACAGCTCCTTTCAGTGAATATTTTCTTTCCTCTTCCCTTGATTTTTAATGCACATCAAGCAAAATACATGTATAAAAAGATAGGATTTCATAGAAATACACAGCAATAAAGAAGCTCTTATGTTCTCTCAGGCAAGTTCATCAGTGTTCTTTTTAAACTAATAAAAATCCATTTTAAAACAGCTCTCTCTTCTTTATGTTCCTAGAAGAAGAACTTCTAAAAAACTGTTGGCAACTATTTCAATAATATCAGAATAAAATTACTAAAACCGTAACTACTTAATACTTGGGAATTTTAGTTTTCTCTCCCTATCATGTTTGCATATTAAACTGGGAGAAAATGAATTGCATAAATTCTAGGAATTTTAGAGGTCAATGTCAGTCTTCAAATTTGAGGTGGCTTAAGTGTCACAACACTGTAATGATGATACATGCAATTTTTACTGGGCGTAATTAATCTTACCATGAATGTGTAAAGCTGCCAATACTGAAGAACAGGTAGAGAAAGGCACTTCAAGTCTCAAATCCACAGGCTTCAATGTTTGAGTAGTGTGTTTCAGAGAAAATTTATGTTTTGAATTGCTATTTAGAAATTATTTTGGGTTTGGTTTTTCCCCCCATTGGAAGACCCAGCATTCCAACCCCAGCTGTATTTTTCATTATTTTCATTATACCACATCTTTGTGAGAAGTTGATTACTACAGAGTTAAATAAGTAGATTTTTTTAATCTAGTTTTGCTGAAAGAAATCTTAAGTCTGATATTCCTGTGTCAACAGGCAGACACAAAGAATGCAATTTCTTTTGAATTTCTTTGTTTTTGCTTTTCTTTTAATAGTGGGCATTGACAATACCAAAGGAGAAGTAGTTAAAGATAGGCCATAAACACTTCTGTAGTCTTTAGATACCGTGAATGGCCAATAGCAATGTGGATAAATAAAAGTAATTTGAAGGGCCTTTGGCCAGCCCTTCCAGGGAGGTGAATTATAAATACTGGTGTGGTACACTGTATGAAAGCCTTTATTTTACTGTTAATGGCTGGAATGAAATCTTACAATGTAGATTTTTTCCTGGTAAATATGTTACTTGACCTCAGCTACCATAAATGTAATTTTAAAAAAAGCAGGTTATCAACTAACCACAATTATTGAGAGGAATTTCAGGGTTAGTAAATATTACTTTTTCAAATAGCATAGTAAAAGCTGCCTTGATTAAGGGTGAAATTTGCCCCCTGCAGATCTGAAGGCATGTGAACCACTTGAGTCCCATTTAAATCCTCCAAATGGAAGTGAAGTGGTGAACTTCACTCCAAGTACACATTTTAAATGTTCTTCTTTACATAAAACCTTTAGTTCATAAAATTTTATTTTTAAAATTATTAGTGATGTTCAGAGCAGCACATTTTCCATTGTGTCTAAATATTATTTTCAAGCTTATATCTCCAATGGATTTTGTTAATAAAGAAAATAATAGAGCCTCAGGAAATGGTGTTGTGACTGTAATAGACTTGGTTCAGTAAAGCTTCTGCTGTTAATTAAGAAACTTTCATCTTTGAAGTGTAGTATAAAAAAAATTCTTATTAACAAAGGTATGTTAGGTCAGCAATAAAGTAGATTTCCCTTTGAACATTATATCTAATCAATCCAGGGAGAATTAACACAATTATATTTTATCAGAAACATGTAGAGGCAAGGATCAACAAGGGGGATGGAGTGTGACTTTGGTATTAATTACAAAACTGTTTTAGGAAATAATCAATCCTTTGTTAATCAGGTCAGGTATATGAAATGACAAAGAAATTATTTATCAAACCACAAGGGTGAAAGTCATAGACAAGGGATTATAGTGATAAATCTCTGAATTGTAGAGCAATCATATGGGCTTTTCTTTGCATTTTACATCGTATATCTAATTGTATTCTATTCCAAATATCCCTAATTAACTTAGAAGGGAAACATTAAATGCTATGAACCATAAGAGACATATGAATTAAACCATTTCATTTTCCAGTATTCCAGTTAGACTCTCAGAACACGATTATTATTTTTTCAGTCTTAATTTCAGAATGTATTTGACTTGATTAGATGGAAAGAATAAATTTAGTCTCTTCAGTTGTTCTTGCAATAAATCCAAACTGCTTTATTAAAACAAAAGCCACCTGAAAATTTACTGTAAAACACATTAAAAATCCCCATTATTCTTACATAGAGCACTATCATTTCCAAACTTGACAAGTTCCCTAGACCCTACTCTTCTTCCCAAAATTGACTTCAAGTAAATTGTGAAAGAGGAAATAAATCTCACTATAACTAGATCTTTGGGAATAACTAACCAGCAAATTAGGTACCATTCCTATAGTCCAGTTACAAGAATGTCTGAGAGAGGACCTGTTTTTCTATTCTCTATTGTATTACATCATAATATTTAGCTCATAACTTCTCACGCTTATTTAAACTTTGAAAAATATTCAAGAGCTGTCAGAAGCACTACTTCTTTTTCCTACTTATTTCTTCTTATTTCCTACTTATTTTGTTCTCTGACTGTTATTTTTTAGTTAATGCTTGGAACATGCATCAAAATCTCTGCATGGGTCTGATAGGTGAAGTCCAAGAGCTAATTCATTTCTTTTTCCATTTTTTTACCAATCTTTTTCCATTTTTTTACCAATCTTACAACTTTATAACTGTCCACATCTTTTGAAATTTGTGTGTCATTCCTAGTCTATATGAACTGCTGCTTATTTCACTCTCTGACATGTGGTTACTCAGTATCCAACATTTCTATTACAGTACAGCCCAGAAACAAGACGTGTTGTACTCCCTACCAAACACACATGGAGTGAGAGGTTTTGTTTCATGGAGTTTGTGTCCCTCAAACAAAAAAACCCAGCAGCTATGACCCCAGTGCTTCAGGACAGTTTAATAGTTGGACTCAATGATTTTAGCCATCTTTTCCAATCCTAATGAGTCTACGATTCTGTGATTCCATGGTTTTGTGGTGACTAAAGTGAGCCTGTGCATTTAATCTGTTATGCACAATGGAAATTTGTTTGACCAGCCAAGCAAGAAGGAGGATGTTGACAGATGGAGAGTGTATGAAATCAAAATTCTGTTGGTTTAGTGGGCATGGTGGTATTTGGTTGGAGATCTGACTTGATGATCTTGGAGGCCTTTTTCAGCCTTAATAATTCTGAGATTTTATGACTGCTGATCAAAGATCTTTTGCCTAGGAATCTTCAAATTAAAGAAATTATCTTCAAACCACCTGTTCTTCCCAGGTCAGTTGTTTGATCCTCATGTTAAGATCCATCACAATGTTAATTGCCATTGGCAAGACACCTCCAAGGTTACCAGTTTTAGTGCAGCTTTTAACTACTACCTGGTGGAAGAAAAGAGAAGATATATTATTCCTCTCCTGTGGAGAAGAAAACAAAACAAAATAAAACAAAACAAAAAAAAAAAAAAAAACCAAACAAAACCAACCAAACAACAACAACAAAAATAAAAGAAAAAAAAACGTTTTTTCTTCCTTATTCTCTTTTGGCTGATAATTGTCCAACATTGTCCTTCATTTTTTCATTTTTCCAGACACAGCTTTCATTAATGAAATACCTTTCCATTTAAAAACCTTTTCTCTCATCTCCACTCTGTCAGAGATCTATCTCTGAGATGTTACTGTCTTGCCTGTTGCAAGCATTTGCTGGATTTCTGGAATAGATCTCGAAGTGTCAGCTGCACAGTGCCAATGCCAATTGGCACCCAGACAGTATTCACAGTCAAGCCAAAGTCTTAACAGCTAAACATGACTTTCCTTTATCCAGATCCTCCCAACATCATCTCTTACTATATTCTGACATATTGTTCATAGAAAGGAAGGCTGATTCTGAATGTCAGAAATAACCTCTGGCAGCTATACCTGATGTTAACTGAGTACATTTCCATTATTCAAAATATACCTGCCTTTTTTCTCCCTCAAGACCTTCATTCACCAAAATGTCTCTAGGCTATTTTTGTCAAGGTTTGAAAAATGGCTTAGTGTGATTTGTTTGATGCAAGTTAATACAGTGATAAGCACAGTAAAGTCTCCAGGAACAGCAAATCATTAATTTACTTCAGAAAATAAGACTTCAGTGATGGATAAGCCCATAAGGATTCTATAGTTTTAAGCAGCTTCAGTGACAGTGAATATCTAAACTGGCTAAAAGAAAACTAAAACGTGTTACTAAACCTGTAATTTTATACAGTTAATCACTAAATAAACTTTAGAATGGAGGGTGCTTGGCAAGGTTGTTTGGTATTAGAGTTTGCTAGAATGGATGACCCTAATTCTCCTAATTATAGGAGAAGAGGTTACTGAGAGGAGTGCAGAATAAGGTTTTAGGCAAAATAAATAATTTTGGACTGTCATCACAATGTAGGCAATGTCTTAAGTCACATTCCAGTTCCATATGTATTAATAAACTGATCAAGCCCTGTTGATGGAAATATTCATGATTAAATAATTCAAGGTACTGTGATGTTTCTGGCCTGGAGTTCAGCCCACAACTCCAGCCTCTGTTATACCAGAAGCAAGACAAAGGCAATCTTTTCCCCCATCCTTAGTGATGTTCCATTTTGCCTATTTTGCTTGAAGCAATTTTCCCAAATCTACCAATCATCTTTTAAATCCTATCTCAGTTAATTTACTCATAAAACACTGTTTCAGCTGAGAAGAGTTTGCTGAGGCAAATAACTGATGCAATATCCTGAATTCACTAAGAATCCAGATTAATACACTGTGAGCATGTCTCTGATATTGAAAGAGATCCTTAGAAAACTGCCAAGTCCTTTTCATTATTTGAGATTTTTATAGTCTAAACCAAGGTATGTGTTGAAGTGTTCTTCAGCCAGAAATTGTGAAGAGCACATTTGTAGCATTGTTTGAGAAATGGCAATGTGTGAAGCAAGGGTATTAGTGATTTCTAGCCAGGGAAAACTTATAAATGGTCAAATGGCTACTTCTTATCACAACCTCAGGTTATCTACCAATAAGTGACTTTTTGCAAGGGCATGCAGAGATAGGAAAAAGGGGAAATGGCTTCAAACTGAAAAAGACTAGGTTTTATTCGATATTAGGAAGGAATTATTTATGGCGTGGATGCTAAGGGAAGAGGTTGCCAAGAGAAGTAGTCCCCAGAAGTGTTCAAGGCTAGGTTGGATAGGACTTTGATCAGCCAGGTTTGGTGGAATATTCCCTTGCCCATGGTAGAGGGTTGGAACTAGATAAGCTTCAAGGTCCCTTCCAAACCAAACCATTCTAAGATCCTATGATATCCACATGACACGTCTAAGAAAGAAAATTTAAAACATCTCTTTCTAAACTGTGGTGATTCCTCAATTTTACTTTCAAGTTGCAGTTACATTTCTGGTGGAAACATATTCCTTCTGGATTTTTGGAACCAAATGTAAGAGCCATGAAATTATTTGGTTCCAGTCCCAGTTTAGGGGCCAGAGATGAAGATTGGCAGATTTATTTCTACTCTCCCTCTCTGTGAACAAATTTATCTGATGAATGAAATAAAAGAGTTGTGTAGAAAAATTTAAATTATATCATACTTTGGTAGCTGGGGTAATATTAGGCTCGTGCAATGAGTAGAATTAGATTTTTAAAATTCTTCTATGAGTTTTAACATTTGAATTTTAAAACTTATATTCCATGCAGATCAGCAAGGTGGCATTTCTGTGATACTTATTAAAAAAAAGAGAAAATCAGCAGTATTTGTCCTTGTTCTACAAGTCATATTATTCTAGACAGATCAAGATTCTGTGCTTAGTTATCTGAGGCCAAAACATACACCTGCAGGAGAATGATAAATCCTCCAGGATTTTCATTTACACAGAACTGGTAATCTCCTTGATGTCAGGAGGGGATTGGAATTGCAGGTACAGGATGATGTGCACTAATACTGCTCTTCTGCACAAAAGCTCAGCCTGAATGGTCTCCTCAGGAACTCTACTACCCCTTGAAACTCAAGAATGGCACAAAAATCAAAGAACTTTATGGCTCTGGCAGTTAAAAAGAGCATTAAACTCCACATAAATGTTAACACTCTGCTTATACATGCCATGAATGCATTGCTCATAGGGCCTCACACACAGCAAGGCAGATTTTTTCAGTTTCCTCTTAAAAAACATTTTATTTGTACAGGTAAAGGTCCTCCATGGAGAATGATGCATCTTCCCAGCAGCCTGTTTTACAGGATGAAAAGATTAATTCATTCTTCTCTAGAAAACAAAAAATGGAAGGTAAATAAGTGTGCCAGTAAATGAGAACCAGTCTGCCCAATGGGGACATTCCCTTGTGCACTACGAATTTCCCTGATGATCAATAAAATATGCAATTTACTTGGTTTGAAGATTGTCTGGAGACAGATGGCTACAGAAACCCCTATCCAGCTTTTCTTATCCCTATTTATTTCCCATGGTATGTCCAGAGGAGCAACATGAAAGAATCGAAATTAATCCTGACATTTGGGGTTTTTTAACACACCGTTAAAAACCACTTTAGAATATAAAACTGAGGTGGAAGCCCCCAGACTAAAAGTTAGAATTTCAATGGTGGGTTTATTAACAAAGAGTTGTTTGGCAATTAATTAATTGCAGCAATAATTTTCTGCATTGGAAATCACTCATATCTTAAACAGAGGGACTCAAAGGAACAGGAACACTGAAATGTCTTGGCCAAGATACAAAGAATAAAATGTAGTCAGGCAAACTGTAATACATAACAGATTGCGTGAACCTTGTTTCATGAATGAATCAGAACCATGACATCCTTTTGGAGATAACCTACTGGCTCTAAGATGGTGAATTTAGTCCTGTTGCTCTTCACAGCTTAATGTCAACCTTACAAAAAATCTCCGACAATTTAAAAAATAACACGGAAATCACTTGTAAACATGAAACAGGATCCAGAGCTCACAGTGTAATGGAAAAATCCTATTTCCATTGCTGCCAGTGGTATTTGGTTGAAAGTTCTTTAAGGGATCTTTGCAAAATAGTAATGTAGATTGCTGCCTTAAATAGTTCAAAATTATTTCCTCCACAGCCAATCTAATGAGGTTAAACTACAAAATACTCAACGAAAGAAGAAATCAGCACGGTTTTTGTACAAAAATGTGCAGTTTGCCTCTTCCTTGTCAACCCAAAAATGGACGTTTTGAACATGATATTATTTCATTAAGACTGCAGAGAATATGCTCACCTACAACTATAGCTTTTGTTGTTGCCAGAGTTTGCCAAGGACAATTGGCTAAAGTTTGGCTTCTTGAATCATGATTGTTGGTTAAGACTCAAGAGAAATACAAAAATTCACTTGCTTACCATGTCTTTTTTTTTTTTTTTTTTTGAGGCTTCTGAAAGCAGTTATTTTTAGTGGTAAATGGCATGATTTTGATGTAAAATGATTCAATTTTTAGATTGTGAAACTTGGGCAATGACTGTCACCCTGACACCATTAAAATCAGATCCCAGCCAGACCAGGGACCTTAACTTAGTAGATGGCTCTGTGGTCTCTTTTCTTTGTGCCTACTCACACCTAGTCCAGGAGAATTCTAGGCTGCTGATGTACCACCCTGATGGGATGGCCTGAGGCACCTCCAGAGACAGGACTGCAGCCATACACCAAATCGCTTTGCTGGCTAACTTTTCACTTTGGGTTCACCCAGAGTTCATCGCATATGCACTGGTTTGGGACACACCTTAGAATGTCTGCATTGTGGTGCACTGCATGTCTCAGCCATGCTTATTCCATTAATATTTGCTTGGGGCCATCCCACATTTCATGCCATTCACTAACAACTTTATAATGAGAGTCTCTGGGTCTTTGAGAGAAACTCAATGACTTGCAATTTAACGAAGGAGTGACCTTGTGACCCAATGACTTTAAATACTGTGGAGTGATTAGGAAATTATTCTGAATATTTAATTTTTGCATATTCTCCATACTATAAAATTAATAGCATTCAGAGCAACAGAGATAGAAAATTATCATAAATGTACATATTTAAATGACTAGTCTACATTTCATGCCTTTATAACAGTTAGTATAGAGTCAATACAGAACGAATTAGAAGCCAAGAGCGGGCAAAGCCCTGTAAGACTGCTTCCAAGACACTCTGGCACTAACACGTTCTTCTTAATCATTATTTCACTTTTGCTGTAATGTTAATTATGTAAATTAATATATTCAGAAAGCAGGGAGTCCTTCTGCAAAACAAAGATAAGATTGAGGCTGTTTTCTTCTTTTTAGATGAGGTCTACAGCTTAAGAACAAGGTACCTTTACCATTTATACAAGGGAATTCACACTTTTTTTTTTTTTTGGTGTTACACTGTAAACAATTCTATCTGAATCATTAATAGCAGAAGAAAAGGAATCTTAAGATTGAATAATTGGAGAGGCTGGCAATGACAAAGAAATTGAAAGGCAAATTGAAGAGAGTGTGTACAGAAGTGGACAAAAAGGATGATGAAAGAAAATAACCTGATTTTTCATTTGGATAACTGAGAGAGGCTGTCAAACATTTTCACCTCCAGGGCTCTTTTTGAATTAACACTAGTTTGACAGTTGCTGCTGTGAGGTGCCTCAGGATTAAAAGTGTGGAGAATAAAGATGTCATTCTGACTCCAAGAGAAGATGACATTCAGTAGATTTGTATTGGATTGCATCTTTATCATAGTAAAAAGCATATCTCACTTGTTCTAGTAAATGTCTTGCTTGCTTTTCATTTTCCGGACACCAAAAAATGCAGACTGACAGTCTGATTAGCTCTCATAACTTCCATTAATGAGTCTTCATTCAATCACATTTTAAGGGACATTTATTCTTTAAGATCGAGGTTATAAAGGACAAGGCAATAATGTTATACCAATTATTTTCTTTTTTCAGCTGTCCCTATGAAATACAGAAATTACTATGTTATTCAGCCAAAATGAGAAAATATTTATCAGAGTCATCACTGAATGTAAATGTTGTCTCCCATGAGAGTTCTACCTGTAATTGAACCATTTGGAAAGCAGCATGGGTAGTTATATTTTCCACGTCTGTTTAATTCACATTTATAAATAAGTCTGAGAATTCATTAAAACAGAAAAAAAATAGCACTGATAGATTATTTTAGGAACTACTCCTAATGCTTCGTTTAAAAAAATATAAAGCAATGTCCTCTCCTGGGAAAAATGAATTAACTTGTAGGGAAATCTCTACACCAGAAGTCATCCTTTGTAAAAATATAGATATAATAACAACTGCAAAAGAATAATGCTTGAAGAGATTTTGAAAAAAAAGAAGATACTATGAATATTAGGCCAGGATATATTTCAAAATCTTAAATAGCAGGATAGCATATTCAGTGTTTTCTAAATATAAAATTTTTAATATGTTCAATACTTTGCAGTTGAAAATAGCATCATCTTCAGTGGCTAGACCCTGTCGATGTCATGGCATCCTCATGTTTTCTAATCTTCTCTCTTCCCCTCCGCCACCCCATAGTTAGGATTCAATTTTAGTATGCATAAAATATTAGTAAACTAGGAGACTCTTTAAATTAGGTGTTTTAATTAAGTGGCATCTAGATGTTGGCAAATAAAGAGTCTTAAAACATGATGAATATGCAGTTCAGAGGTACCAACAGAATTTATATCTACTGCACTGTTAGTCTTAAAACCTACACTTAGTGTCCTTTCTGTAAGGATTACCAAATTGGAATAGAAATCTAAGTGGATTAAACAAACCAGACTAAAACAACAATGACAAAAACCAACCACCCTCCCCCCACCAACCATAAAAAACACCACCCTGAACTCACGAAAATTTATGGGAGATGTATATTTTTATTCTTTACCCAACCTCACCGAGATAATTATTCTTCTTCATGATGCCTTTTGCAGAAAGAAATCATATTCCCTATTCAGGCTGTACTTAACCTGATGAAATGAGACAAGCATTTTAGCCTCGTTTGGTAAAAATAATCTGTTCTTTTTCTTAAACCATTCTATTTTCCCTAAATTTACTTTCTGACTTCTACTGAAAATGTGTTGCTTAATGCACTTCAGTACCACATTTGCCTTTTTCTTGATGGTCTTATAGTGACATTTTTCAGACATCCTGTGATGAACCAACATCTTCTTCCTGTGCCATTTCTGAGCAAAAATCCCCTAGCTCAGCTGAGAAATTTTAATTACTTTTTCAGAACTATTTGATGTCCTAAATTTCTTACAATTCTATTCTTTTCCTCCTTTTGATCTAATAATAATAATTCTGTCACGAAATTTAGATTTTTTTTTTGCTCTGCTGTCCTTCTTTGAATCATCAGCAGATTCTGCAAACTCACATTTAACCTCTGTATCCAAATCATTAGGAAACCTTCATAAGGCTCTTATACAGATCAGTTCTTGGGAGCCTTTCCTGTTTTCTGTCCTCTATTCTGTTTATCAAGTCCTTTGTCTACCTTTAATTTATTTTTTTACTGATCCTGGTTTTTTTCCAGTTTCTACATTAATGATCCATATGACAGTTTATGAGGTACATCACTGAAGCCTCAATTACATCTATTGCATTTCCTTTGTTAAGAAAAACATGCATCTTGCAATGGACAGATCAGATTAAATATTTTGACATTTATTACCTTACCTATCAATTTTCTAATATTATCAGGGTATTCTACAGTTGTTATATGTTCACAAAGTCAAGGTGAAATGCAGAGTTTAATTTTAATTTCTTGGAGAGAGACAACTAGACATGGCCAAAAACCTGATTTTTGTTCACTAAAAATATGTTAGCATGTCAAATACAGCTGGAATTAGAGTAAAACTCCCTCTAACACTTCATTATATTGGTTTAATAATTTCATTTAGATACTTTATTATTTTAATATTTCTTCATTTGTTATGTAATATTCACATTGAAACAAAAATATTTCAAAATTAAAGAACATTTTTTCTCCAAAAATCAAAAAGTCACATTATATCATTTTCAAAGTGTTTTTTCTATACAATACCACACAATACACTTTTTTCCAAGTTGATATCATTTCTAATTTTAAAAAAAACCAAACCTGAATTGGTTTTGTCTGAATAGCACTGAATGACACAAAACCATTTGCATGGAATTTTTCCAGCCAGCTCTTTTATTACCATCCTTAATTTCCTGTGCTGGAGTTATAACTTTAATTAATTTTATAAATGGAATTTTATATTAAAATTCAAATCATGCTGTGAACATGACCACATGTGGACTGGTCACTTCTGGAACCTGCAGTCTGCAGGGAGAGACAAATAATGGGGACACTACAGCCTCAGCTGTCCCCGAGCATCTCACTGACCAAGGACAGCAGTTTGATGCATGAAAATAATTTTACAGAGCACAGAGCTGAGTAAAAGGATATGAATTCTGAAATGGGGGAGAGCCACAAAGAAATGTGATCCACCTGCTCTACCTTGCAACTGAGGAACAAAGCCCATAGTTGCTGTTTGCACTGAACCTTTGCTTCATTTCTATGGGCATGAGAAGCCTCATTCACACACCTACTCCAGAAGTGTAAGGTTGATGTTAGATCAGTAGGTAGAAAAAGAGTTTCTCTCTCTTTCACTCCCCCTCTACTAGAAAAATGGACTCAAATCCCAGTCTCACTGGGATGGGAAAAACCAGAAAGGGAAGAAAAAGATTCCCTGTGGTATGTACAGCTAATCTATTGCCATAACTAATTTTTCTGTGATTCTCTAAGGAAGTAAATCAGTAAAATTCCCTTCACTTGTATTATTTAGCATTTTCCTTCCTGTGAAAACTTACCTTCAGTGACAATCTGCTGATTTATAACAAGTTCTTCATGTTTTAAAATGCTTGATTTTTGTGAAGAACACTGATCTTTTGAAATGTAGACTTTCAGGCAACATCCTATGAAAGCAAAATAGAAGAGTTTCTGCCACTGAGACATGTTTCTTTTTATTTTCTCCTTTTACTGAGCTTTAGCTACATGACATGCACAGCAAGAGTACAACACTGCTTTAGCAAATGAAGAATCTAACTCCTAGTAAATCATCTTTCTTCTTACAACTGCAGAAATCACTTCCATGACAAAGAACGTATGAGATATTGAATGATATGCCTTTATTCTCTCCCACAGTTTTATTCTATCTTTCATCTCATATAATTACATTCTTTTCTATGAGGCTTTCTCTGGCTCTGTGTACAGTAATCTCATAGTAAAAAAAAAAAAAAAAAAAGACATATCCTCCCATAGACTGAATTTGAATGACAGCTGATCTTGACTGCAGAACAGAGTCATTAAATTTAGAAGGTATTTCAGGTAGGCAAGTTTGATTAATATCAAAAAAAGCCCATTTAATGCTACACCCTTTTCAGAATGGACTGGCACATATAATAATTATATGAAATGGCTTTAATTTCTAACACCTCTTCCATACCACTTTCATTTCCATAAGATTGACAGGATAAGAATACTTAATGCCCAAACAAGAAATTCAAATACTCAGAACCATCAAACTTTTGGTATTTTCTCAGTGTAACTCCATAATTGAAACAAAAATTGTTTCTTACATTATTTCCTCCATTGTGTTCCTTTCAGTATGGAAAAGAACAAAACAAAGAAACCCAAAGTCTTGTTTAAAGCTGTACATTTCTTAGTCCTTCCACTGAGTTATTAGTCTAAAAGATACCAAAACCATGTATTGAAGATGCAAAACTCCATCCAGACAGAAGTATTTTAAGATGAAATTTGTTTGCATATTTCTTTTATTCATATTTATTCAACTATCTCTTGCAGTGATGAATAACAAATGTGTATATACATAACAAATCTCCATATGTCAAAGAGATGTCAACACATGGGAAAAAATGTATTATTCTATGCTACACTATAAATGGCTATCTGAAACTGAGCATGTTATTTAGTTTCCCTCTTATTTAGCATTCCAAACTGTAGACAGCATCCCTTGAGTTGACTAAGATGGCCCAGAAATGCTGCATTGTAAAAAAAGGAAGCCACACATTTTGATGATTACTCCTGCCACTGCATGTTCAGAAACAAAGGCCTGCTTCAAAAGATTTATTATTAAAAAAACCCAAAAACAACCTTAATGCATTTTCCAAACATTTTTTCCAGAACCAAGGTAATTGTCACACTACAAGTCACTAAGGGGTATTATTGACTGTCTATGCATTTAACAGTCCTTGTTCTTGTCATAAATCCAGCTGGCCTGAAGGATGCTTCTCCTGGAGTTTGGTTTCCTGTATGTTGCCTTGAAAAAAATCTCTCCGTCTTCTTGGTGGTGTCTTTACTTGCTCAGAATACTTTCCAACATATTGGAGGCAGAGGGCAGAATAATAAAAATAGAATAAAAGGAAATGGGGCAAAATAAGTTAGAGGAGTCTGGGAATCACTCTTGTTCTAGCTCAAGTGTTCCAAAACATTCTCTAGCACAACATTTTGGCTGTGTGCTGAACTAAAGTCTATGCCATGCAGGAAAAAAAGGGAATATTTTTAAACCTTTTAAGAAAGAGGAAACTCCATGGACATTACACACTTATCATCTCTCATGTTCATTCATTCTTACTTGCTAAAAGAAACAAAACTCACTTTTAACTTCCACATGTTCCTCTCCGTTCTTTGGGGGATAAATAGAAGATGTTCTCACTGGCAAGTATGAGAAAAACTGAGCTGGGTTAAACTAAGTTGCTGTCACATGAATGGCTTATTTCCATCTCTGGATTTCCAGAATTATTTATTAATTGCATCCTTTCAAAAAATTATCTTCTTGATATCTGTCTGAATTAAGCTATGTGTTATGTAAGAATTCTCGACAGATGCCTAACAGTGGCGCAGAGTGTGTACTCTGGTTTAATTATATGGGAGTAAGGATAAGTAATATATTAATTGGAATAAATAATGCTGCTAATACATAGCAACTTCTTGCTTTCTGCAGTGATTGATCTTACTTTGGCATCAGGTGTCTCCTTCTCAACATAAATTTGAAGTATACTTGCTGAAGACGTACTCTGTTCTGTGATTTAGCTGTAGCATTCTTTGCACACCACAGTTAGATGACATGGCTCTTGTATATGACTACTACATGCCAAAAAGCAAGGAAAAAATAGCTGTATTTTCACTCTGGACACAAAAAATTACATTCCTACCGGATTAAACAAGTGGGTTGACAATCAGACATGTCATCTCTCCCAACACTCATAAGGTTAAAATTTGAAAGGTTGGGAGGATTAGAAAAGGACAAAGAATCCCAAGCTTCATTTTTTTCTCCATCCCTTTCTGACCTCTGATTCTTTGCAAAGCAGTACAACACTTCAGAAATTACTGGTTATGGAATAACTTGATGATTTCGATTGTTTTATAATTATCTATCACTGAAAACCAAAATTAGAAATACAACCCAATATTTACTGGCATCCTAAACATAACCTTCATATTTATTCACACCATACACCTGAAGTAGTACTGATCAAGATTTATTGAAATCTCTTTGGCTTCAAAATCTGAAAGAAAAATTCTTTCTTTCATTAAGTGTTGAAGAAATGAGATTAGAGGATCTTTTTTTAGGCTTTTAAATTTTTTTCTACTTGTTCTTATTGGATGTTTCTCACCAGAGCATTTTATACAATAATCCAGCATTTCTCCTCCAACAGTTTTCTTGTCAGTGTATTGGCCTCCAAAATGTTTATGTGTTTTAAAAATAACTACACAGAGATTGATTTTTCATATTATTTTATTCACTTTCTTTACTCTTAGAAAATTCCTTCAAATTTAAACAGTTTCAAAAGATCTTTCAATCATCAGTAGCATTCCCTCAAGATCCTCCATTTTGAGGATAAACATTCAGGTCCATGGTTTTTGCTTTTTGTTTGATACCTTTTACAGTGAAGGAATAAAAACACAGCAAGGTATAAACTTTTCCTGAATAGCTCGTTTGTGTCAGCACATACCCAGAAAATACATTTAGTTTTAGTTTTAGGTTTTGTTTGTTTTTTCCACCACTTCTGCTCCAAAAATGAAGCGTACATTTCTAAAACTTTTTATAGAGATATTTATTGTATCATATGTGCTGGTCTGGGACAGGCAGTTGTGATTAAAGTTGGGCCTTTTTTGGCATTGTTAAGAATTCTTCCATATTCCAATACAAATCAAGAGTTGCATTAAGCATCTCATTTCTGTCACTTGTGCTAAAGGAAAGGTATGCTGTAAAGGTTAGTGAATTTGTCCTCTTGGGTCCTGTTCCTGCCAAATGAAATCTGAGTTCTGTTATGCAGTGTTTTCCACACACTTTACTTGGAAGAAAATGTTGAGCCCACAGTCTCTTTCATGAATAAACTTCATTGAACTGCATTAATTCATTAAACACACAGAAACGCTGTTGGAACTAACCCTGGCGTTGAAGGGAAGAGCCCAGGTGACTTAATAAATCATCCCCCGTTCATCACCTTTGACATGTGGCAAGCTGCGTTCCAGAATTTGCTTCACCTCTTGTTACTGGAATTCTGAGCAGAGGTGCTGCCTCTGCCACGTTGTATATTACTTGTTCCACATTAACAAGACCATTAAAATAAAAGAGGGAGGTAGATCTAAATAAGAAGGAAAAC
Source organism: Entomyzon cyanotis (assembly GCA_024500445.1). Classification (NCBI taxonomy): domain Eukaryota; kingdom Metazoa; phylum Chordata; class Aves; order Passeriformes; family Meliphagidae; genus Entomyzon; species Entomyzon cyanotis. Next base: position 11,799,122 of record JAKEPQ010001017.1, read on the forward strand.
TACCTTTCTTATTTCTTCTTTCATGGTCATCGCCCTGACTCAAGTGTATCTGTTTCTGCCTTCTTAACTTGTGAGAAATTATCTAGTTATTTATAGCTGGACAGGATTTTATGCTCATATCATCCCCTTAACAGGGATCTAGGTTTCTTCAGTGACTCTTCTGCATCTGAACAGCACACTTTTGGCTTAAAAAATCTTTGGGGCAATGGAAACAGTCAGTGTGTGTGACAGTAATCATAAAATGGTACCTATGTCCTTACTGAGATTGAAGGTGATCTCAAGTAAAAGCTAATTGTGGGACTACTCTGGACTAATGTTAGCATTCCACAATCCTGTGATTTCCAAAATGGAGCAAAGGAGCTTCTTTCCATCCCATTCTCTCTTCTCTTGCCCTTTTATTTCAAATGTGCAAATTCTCCTTCCCTAGCCCACTACTTTCAGAGAAATAGGCAGGAGGGAACACCCTTGTAAATCTGCTCCCCATCCATGGTTGAGAAATTTCTGACATGTTCAGGAATTTTATTACCATATAAATCCCTTAGTTGCATGGAAAAACAAGATGACAAATGTATCAGCTCTTTCCAGTGCATCATGTAGAACAGCATCCCTGCAGTTAAAAAGCCTACCCACAAAACAAGGCTTTTCCATGGGTCTTACAGGATATCTCCTTGTCAAAACCAGTCTCTGTATAACCGAAGAGTAATTTCTGAACTCAGCTATGAGCCTGACTGGAACAAAATCTAAATTGGCACATTGGTGCATCATAGAATTGTTAAGGTTGGAAAAGACCTTTAGATCATCAAGTCTAATGCTCAGCTGAGCCACACGATCATGTTCACAAACCATGTCTTCAAGTGCTGCATCCACATGCTTTTTGACTACTTCCACAGATGGTGACTCCACAGCTTCCCTGGGCAGCCTGTTCCAATGCTTTACAACCCTTTCTGTGAAGAAATTTTTCTTAATATCTAACTAGTTGGGCCCTGACAAGCCATGAGGCCATTTCCTCTCATCTTGTCACTTTGTGCCTGAGAGGAGACGCTGAAATCCCCATCACTACAACCTCCTTTCAGGCAGTTGTAGAAGGCAATGGGTTGGCTCCTGAGCCTCCCTTTCTCCAGGCTAAACACCCCCAGCTGCCTCAGCTGCTCCTCACCAGACTTGTGCTCCAGGCATTTTCCCAACTCCAGTGCCTTTTTCTGGACCCACTCCAACACCTCAATGTCCTTCTTGCAGCAAGGGCCAAAAAATGAACACAAGACTCAAGGTGCAGCCTCACCAGCACCAAGTACAAGCAGAATGATCACTGCCCAGGGCTGTTGTGACCCAAGTGCAGGACCTGGCATTTGCCCTTGTTGAACTTCACACAATTGGCCTTGTCCTATCAATGCAGCCAGTCCAGATCCCTTTTTAGGGTCTTCCTGTGCTTCAGCAGATCAACATTCGGGTCCAGCTGGGTGTCATCTGTGAAGTGGCTTAGGGTGCACTTGATCCCCTCATCCAGGTCACCCATGACAATGTTAAACAGGGCTGCCCAAACACTGAGCCACTTGAGATCAGCCAGCAATTGGAATCAGCTCCATTCACCACTATTCTCTGGGCCCAGCCATCCAACCAGTTTTTTACTCAGAAAAGAGTACATGCATCCACACTGTGGGAAGTCAGTTTCTCCAGGGAAATGCTGACCAATGATGAACATGCTCCTTGAAATAACTCAGCTATTATTTGCCAATGAAGAACCCAGTTACTAAAGGATAGGCCAATATTGCTACGTGAGGTTAAATAATAAGCTACTTTTGCTAAGAAACCAAGGAAGATACAAACAAGTACATTTTTATATTTTCACTTTTATTTTTTAATAATTATTTTAAGTCTTCTAAAACAGGTCTAGCAAATGAAAGTGAAATGACAGAAGTTGGAAAGAAATTTGAAAGTATAAAAATAATGATTTCTATTACACTAATCCTTTCTCTGGCCCACATTACTTGTGGGATCTACAGATATTTTTGTCAGTGAAAAAGTGGAGGGTAATGAGCACTGATGTGAGGACAGACATACTACCTAGAAAAAGAAGGAAGGGAGCCTCTTAAACTTACTTTCTTTTATGAAAAAAATACACTGGTGAACTAATTACTGGGCATGAAACAGTCTCAAAAATGTAGTGTACATATCAGTTGGCAACTTACTAAATTCTTACCTGTACCCATCCAGCATTATGAAGAATCTGTGTACATGTCTTTCTCATATATGCATCTACTCCCTGAGAAAGTCAAGGAAGGAGGGAAAGAGTTCTTAATTGTGACAATTAGAGCAGAATTTCAAAATTGAAAATATTTCATTTCTGTGACATGAAGTCAATAATTCTATTAGTTGTTAATACATTTGTATTCTCCAGGCAATCACACTGGTAGCATTATACCTGCACATTCAGAGTACTGGGCTAGCACTGCTTGATAAGTGCATTGAGTCTCCATTGTAATGGTGATTTACTTGTGGAATGGAATTACTTTTATTGTGTAAACAGTAGATAAAGCTCCATCCAATTTTTACTGATGCACTGCTTTTCCATGGGGCTCCAGCTCAGCAAGAAGGGGTCATGAAGATACTTCAGGGGGAGAGGGAAGGAGAATAATGCACAGAGAGAATATGTCTGCTAAAAGTCAAAGTTATACAGCAAATGCATCATTGGGAAAAACTCCTGCATTTTGCAAGACCTCTGTCATCAAATCTAGAGTCAAAGTGAAAATCTTTAGGTTCTTTTGTAGTTATCTTGTAGGTTGTGTCTGGGACAATATAAGGATGCTCATTTGATGTTCATACAGTGTCCTAAAGTTTGTAAGCCTGAACACTTTTGATTTTTCCAGCTATGTTACTTTGCCCGAAAGCAAAAAAAAATCAAAAAATAGCCTCTAAACCATGAGTTTTTCCTGCTCATAGTCATTCTGGACTCTCTGTAAAGAGAAAACAAAAACACACCAGAGATATTTTTGCTTCTAATGGTTGAAATAGTATAGTTGGTTGTGTGTCTGGGTGTATTATAGATAATTTCACTAGTTCTCCATATCTTGACTTTTTTGAGGTCCTTTGAAAAAGTATTTCCTTCACGCTTGGCTAGTGAGGCTATTATTTTCCACCAAGAAGCTGAGAGAGTTTTTATTACTTATAATGTTACATCAGTACACTGTAAAGGGGAGACATCAGTAGGCAAGGAAGAGGCCCATGGTATGGTGATGTCTTGTCCTATATCATATCGTTAGACTTGAGCTAAATGTTGCTTTGGGCAAATGCTACAGATTTCATTTTTCTTTACTTATCAGAGGGCAAAGTAAAGAGTAGAAGAATAACTTTTAAGATAGCAACATGCTTGCAAGAAAGGATGTGTGGAGAGGAGAGGCACCATCTATTAATTGTCTTCTTAAAACATAAAAAAAATATCCCACCAATATTTCCAACACTTATTCTTTCTCTGAAAGTAGCAGCATGAAAGGCTGTTTAGGGAGAATATGCAAGTCTAACCCTTAAATGCAGGTGACTTCTTCCAAAGTTATTGTATTCGGAATGTTAGAGGGTACATACCTCCATATTCCCTTTCGTAACTGTTTAAACCTTTCTGCTGTCCATGTCACTAAAAAGAAAAAAACAAAATGAAACAACACCCTCCCCTCGAACAAAAACCCAAAACCAAAGCAAAAAACCCTCAAAACCAATGAACAAAACCAAACCAAACAAAACAAAAAAACAAAAACAAACAAACACCACAAAAACCTCTGGAGGGAAGGGAGGCCTGGATCTAGCAAAACTTCTTCTCAGATAATGAATGCTGCTAAAGCTAAATCAGGTCAGCAGTTATTGTTTAACAAGATATGGAAAACCTCCAAGGATGGAGATTCTCCCATCTCTTCCAGTGTTAGGTGATCCTCTCAGAGAGAAAGATCTTTTCAATATGTAGTCCCCCAAGCCCCAGCTTGTGTCCATTCCACTTTGATTTAGCATCTGCTTCTAATATGGAGAATTGGACCCCATAATTTTTGTAACTGTTCTTGAAGGAATTCTAAGGTGTCATTAGACTTCTTCTTTCACTCATGTTAATCATATTAATCATCCCCATCTTCCTCTATCTCTCTACTTTCTGTACTCCAGGGCCTTAATCACACTCGTCACTCTGCTACCTCTGTTTTTGTGACATGTTTCTTGAATTTGAGAGGTCCAAGACTGAGCACTCTTCCACGTGTAACTTCATCTGCCCTGGTGAGAATTACATCCACTCTGTCTCTTGGCTGTGCTCCTCATACTTAACACAAATATGGACCATGCCTTCTTCACAGTGAGAGTGCTCCTGGCTCCTGCTAAACACAGCACCCACCCACAGTGCCCAGGTCCTTTTCAGCAGAACTCCTACTTCAGTCTGTCTGTTAGCAGCTGCAATGATAAACAGTTTTATTCTGCTCATGTGCAGGACACAGCTCCTCTCCTTGCCAAACTTCATGAAGTTTCTGCTCATTCATCCTTACAGTTCATCAAAGTCCCACTAGACTAAGGCTTTTTTATTTGTTTTGTCAGTCACTCAATAGTGTAGTATTGACTTTGCTCATTTAATGTCTAATTTGTCTCGTCTAATTTGTCTGCCTAATTTCTCTAATCCTTTTTGAATCTCCTGATACTCTGTGTCTCTACAATCTCCTCTGGCACTAAGCTCCAGCATGTTATTTCTTCACTCATATTGTTTCTACTTTCAAAAAACCCCAGACATTTTAATATTCATAGCAAAGTCTGAACCCTTCTAGGATCTGTGAGCATTTGTAATGTTACAACATATACTGCAGTTTCCTCAAAATCTATTTATCTTTGTTTTCTTCACTATGATGCAGTAGATGATTGCCATTAACATTTGAGTTCCATGGGGACATGGTTCTCCAAATATGAACTGTTCAGCTCTACTGCTTGTCTTTTGTCATTAAGTCCCTAATTCAACATAACACCTAAGCAGATCCATCAGCACGTTCATGGCATGTTTTCTTGAATAATGATGGTGTATGCGCTGCTGAGTTAGTATCTAAATGGAGAAACTGCTCTTTTTTGCTTTTTTTTTAAATTTTCTCCATGTACATAATGAAACAATATTGCAACACGTGCACATCTTGTGTCACTGCATGGTCAAATATCCCAACTATGGGAACACATGTCTGTTAAATACAAAAATTGAGGACAGGGAAGAGTGCCAGTGCAGCCAAATACATCCCTTCTTTGCTAGAGAGAGAGCATGAAAATCACTATGTTCTTCTAGAACATAAAACAGAGAAATTTCTTTTTTTATTTTATTTCTGTTCAGAGGGACAGAAATTGTTCAGAGGAACCTCTACACCATGAGGAAGAGAGGATGCATTGTGTCACTTACCCAAGTTGTCATTGAGGACGTTATTTCAAAATCAAGTGATTTACCAGGGAAGGAAAATATAACAAGTCAGAAACCTTTCTAAAACGAGTTTCATTCTCCAGATTCTATCAGAAGTGTTTCTTTATGGTAGAAGTAGGTTTTCTATAAATACTGCCTAATCTGGTTGTTTTTCCCTTTAAGAGTGCTCATGAATTCTAATTTGGTAATAGACAATGCAGGTAAAAAAAAAGCTACAAATCATGACAAAGAAATTAGCTGAAGGGAAAAAGAAAGATGGGAGCCCAGTGGGACATTGACTTCATCGTGGTATCCCAATATTGCCGTTTTAAATAAACCAGAAAGGGCAAATGCTTCTCATATTTGAATCCCTGACATCCTTGGAGGGTTCTGAGATGTCAGCATGGATGCAAGTGCAAAGAATGGAAATAAAACAAACACACATTTAATTGTGTTTAATATCTAAACCTGTTCTTCTCACAGTGATAAACCACTCAGGTAAATAAAGTATCGAAAATAAAATGTGCACAGATAATTTAAGATCTGTTTTAAAATATACATTTAAATTTCCATCAATTAAGGGGATGTGACAGACCTCTGTGGGTACCTTTTCCAGTGTTTCTACCTTCCCAGTGAAAAGATTTTCCCTTCTGCATTACCCTCTTTTCTTCTGAATGCTTCTGAGAAGGATCCATACACATCTTCTCTAAACACATCCACTAGGTAGCTGAAAACCAAAATAAGATTTCACTTCAATTTCTCTCTTTTACGCTGTCCAAAAGCAATTCTTTCAGTGACTGATTGCTTATACATCACACATTCTTGAGCCTTGGACTATCTTCATAGATGTACTGCTGGACTTGCATCAGCATGTGAATATCTGTGCAGAGCTGAGCACAGTACTGCACAGGTTCTCTTGCCAATTTGGGTCAATATCAGGAAGAACACAGAGAATTAAAACCACAGTAAAATCTGTGCAAGTCCTTTTATTGAAAACAGACACATGTCATGAATATCCATGAACCATATCAGAATATATTTAAATGCATCTTTAAGTTAGCAATGTATTTAATAGATTTTTAAATTGTTACCTTGATTAGTAATTTTAATTTTTAGCCACAGAAAGAGTCAGAAATTAACCTAGTAGATCTCAATATTTATTAAATTTAACTGATTGAATCTTTACCTGCTTTTAACCTAAGGACACAAAAAAGCAGGTAATAAAAATGAAGCCACCTGAAATATATTTGTTTTACATTTTCTTACTCCATTTTCTCCATGCAAAGTCAAAAGTGCATTAAAAAGTAATATTGTGCTGAGCTCACAAATATGCAAACGCCTCTAGATATCTTGTCTCAATAAAGTTTATAGAATGCATTCCCAAAGGTCTGACAACAAAACAGAATAAATCGCAAGGCTCATAAAAAGATAATGCATGCCATTTTTTTGCTTACATAAACACAAACAAATGCAGAAAGAGGCAGGAGTGACTCTGAGAGGCCTCTTCCTTTCAAACTAATTTCTCTTATCATCACATACATTTGTAATGAATTATCACTACCTAAGGCAAAAATAAATAGAAGATTTTGTGAAGCACATGGACATTTGGAAAAAAAATCTGCATTCTCGCAAATTCTATGGGAAATCATCTTTGCTTTCTTTCCTCAGTTCAGATTTGCTGCTGAGGATCATATCCTTTGGGGACCCCACTCTACAAAAGAAAGAGAAACAAAAGTAACAGAAAAAATTGCCCGATGTTACCATACAGCAGAAAATCCCCAGCAAAGCCAATTGTTAATTTATAAAGAAACAAAAATACATAGAATGGTGTTACGTATTCATAGCACAAATATCCCAGGCAAACCCTTTCCTTCATCATAAATTGAGGAAGTTGCTTTCCTCTTCTGTGAGCAGGACCTTTATTCAAAAAGTGAGAGATGTCGGGGTATAATCCTGGTCAAAAATGAATGCTGAAAAACACTTATATAACATTTAAGCCTCATTAGCTGAGTGACAGAGGTCTGACAGGAATTGTTAGTGTGGGGTTATAGTCTACCTGGCTACAGATTTATACTTTTTATGTACAAACATTTTTAAATAGTAAGTGGAGTTAATTCCTGTTGGTGGCTGATCTCAAGTGGTGTTCTCCAGGACTCAGTATGTAGGTCAGCCTCGTTTATATCTTCATGGATGACCTGGAGGAGGGGATCAAGTACACCCTTAATATGTTTGCAGATGATACCAAGTTAGACAGGAATGTTCAGTTAATGGCTGGGTTCAATGATCTTAAGGGTCTTTCCCAAATTAAATTATCCTATTCCACAATTCTATGGAAATAACCACTTCACCTTATATACAAATATTAACTATGAATCTTTGAGACACACAGAAGTCAAAGAAATTGCCTGAGACAACAATGAACTCAATATTTTAGTCACCATTCAGAGTGGTTCCATGGTCATCATCCAAAGGTCAAACTTGCTACGCCATTGTTCCTGGAGACAGAAACAAAGATATCTAAGTTTTATTTATTTTCACCCGACCCTCAAATATAAATGTCATGACTACAAATCTCAGGTGAACACAATAAAAAATCTAATAATTTTTGCATTCCTTAAAAATTATAACTAGCATCAAACATATCAAATTAAAACAAGTGGTTTAGGACTACTGTATGTTTGCTTCTGCCTTTCCTTGAGTATAAATACTGCTGATACTTAATTTAAAATCTTTTCTCTCAATCTGTGCTAACAAGTTCATAAATCAAATGTGTATCTTTGCTGTTTTTTATGATCCCATTTTTCATTTATATTGTGATTTGAGGTTCTATACCCACAACTGGGTGCCAAAAAGAGGGTCTATTTTTGGTCCATACTTAAAGTTATAGAGCACTATACTCTAAAGTTACAGAGCACACTTACATTAGCTAAGAATAAGGGGGGGAGAAAAATTGTCAAAAAAAGAGTGAAGAGAGAAAGTAAAAAAAAATTCCATTCCATGAATCATTGTGTCACAGATTAATGTAGGCAGCACTGTCAGAACAGGTTAGACCTAGATTATATGCAAGTTTTCCCCTATCACTATTTTTCATAACTTTGCTGATACTAACTATGAATTTTCATGGCATGGACCATATCACTAGTATTTTTATATTTACTATTGTGTTTGTAGCTGTATTCATCCAGTCCTGAATTGATGGTGTGGGGTTTTTGTTATTTTGGTAGTTTTTTTCTTAACAATATACCTCTGAGAAATAAGACTGTCTCCAGAATGCTTTTCAATATCTTGCAATATGACTGGTGTGCTATGATTCTTCCATTCACATTGTAATAAACTGCTGCAAAAGCAAAGCAATGTCAGCCCATTTTGCAGAGTTCCTGTCTAATAAGAATAAGTACTCTTGGACATGCAACTTCCATTATCATCAGTAATGGAACAATTACAATGTAAATCAATATGATCTTTCAGAGTATGGATAATTTGCATATTATATGTGAGTTTAAACTTCCTGAAGGTATTTAAAATTGAACTGTAAATGAAGGGAAGGATATTTGGTATGGCAAGCTGAGGTTCTTTCAGTAGCTGGATTACAAGCAAGAAACCCCATAATTCAATTTTTAAAACCTCAAGGTATCCTATTACGAATACATCTCATACATCTATACATAAATATTGATATGACTTGCAAACATGTAGATAGAAAGAGATGTCTAATTTTTTCTCCTTTTTAATTCCTATCCTGCTGTATAGCAATGACGATGGCATTCATTTAAATCTTTCCAGTGACTTTGGTTTGAGGTTCATGTTCCTTAATATTATTACCTTAGTTCTGTAGCACCAGAGATTCTCATGGGATCTCTGTCCAGTTATTAGCAGTGCCCAGGAGCCTCTGTGTTGGATGGATTCAGTTTGGAGTGACTGTGGGCTGAAAGATCTATAACCAGTAGAATAAAGCTGTCTGTACATCCTGGTTGAACTGATTTAACTCTCTCATACAGTTGAAGCCCTTCAGCCACACAAGTGACAATTTGTTAGTATAAATGTGCCTGTACCAAAATGACCCTTCCCTTACAAAGAATGTAAGATACACCATTAGAAAGTACTTCTGTAACTCCACAGACTGCCTATTTTAGAGGGTGCATCAAAATGCAGGGGTTGTCACTCAAAAATCATGCTCATCAAAAACTAAGTTATACTCAAACCAACTGTGTAAGAGGAGTGAGCTGAGATCAGATTTCGGTCTCTGCATAAGAAACCAAAGTTACTAATTTGGGTTGAGGCTGAACTCCGGGGCCATTTAAATTGTTCCTGCAGTCCAAAATCCTGAATCTCTGTTTCTCCTAAGAATTTAGCTCCAAATAATGGATTTCCTTCACAAACCCACACAAAATCCAAGCAAGACAGACTGTCTCATGGTCACCTCTCTGCTCACAGTCTCTTCATCTTAAACATTTAAGTGTTGTTGTGTCTGGGGACCAAATTAATAGAGAAGGCTCAACAAGGGATGTGCAAGACAACACAATCAAGGGTTACAACATGTCTTTAGCCCAACATGAACAGTTCCCTCAAGAGACCACACACCAAGTAATAACAAAGATCATATAATAATAGAGGAGGAAAAGCCTTGGATTAATTCCTTCAATTACATTTTATAAGACAACAGGTGGCTGTATTAGAATTCTCTAAATACTTTTCCTTCATTGTTCTCCTTTTGGGGTTCATTATTCCTGTCCCTTCCCTAAAGGACACTCAGTCCACAGCTGATGAGGAACATGGGCATCTGCTGAGGGACAGGAGCAGCCTGATTATTTTCCCTACTCTGTGTTACAATTCCCTTTCTCTTTCTAGGCTCATACACATGTAGGACCATGCCTCCCATTGACTGATTACTGGCAGGTTTGATTATAAAAATAGCACTCTGCAATTCAACTGAGTTGCAGGCAACAATGAAGGATTTGCTGGAGATATATTCTTTCTTTGCAGTCCCATTTATCAATGTACAGTTTCTCACTTGCCATTTATCATCTGCTTTTCTGTGCTTCCCTCGACATCTGGAGGATTTGTAGTCTGCTAAGTGGAGCAAGGCCTTGTCTTGAATACCTTACCATCCCTGTCTAGGCAGCACACTCCTGATTTTTCCCCAGTTTAACTTTTCTTTAAATAAACTTGACAGGTTCAATATATCCTCTCTGCAAAGAATATATTGAGAGGAGTAGTAAGCGAAAAGAACAAACTAAAAAGCTACAGCTGAAGGAAAAAATAGTGAGACAGAGAGAAATGCACCTCTAATGCATGTATGAATTTATAATAAAAAGCAGTAGTGATAATTGCATGTCTTTTAACTTGAGAGGACCATAAAACAGTGTGATGGAGTATACACATGGGTGCCAGGTGGAAAGCAGGTCTTCCGTTTTGCAAGTACAGTCAGGATGTAGAGATGTGGGACGTAGAGAAGCTTCTTGTTCTCATTAGTTATGAAAGAAGTTATACATCCTGGTGTATTTGAAAAGCCTACAGGATGTCTAAATATCTCACTGCCTTACAGATGTTCCAGTACTGAATACCTAAGGAATAAGGAGGATAGGGAAAAAAAAAAAAGGAAATTTGGGGGGAAAAAAGCAGCAAAATAATAACAAAAGAACTCTTTCAAAGAAATTGAGTTAATAAATCAGTTATAAATTTGGAATCTCTTTGTTTTGATATTGACCTTTCAAAGTTTATTTTATTTTCATTTCCAAATGTCAAAACAGGGCATTTTGACAATTTCAAAGCACAATACATTTTCTTCAAAATTGAAATGTGATATTTTTCACAACTGGTCCCTTTCTGCAAATGGTTTCACTTTGGAAGAAAGTTATTATTTTCAGGGTTGAGGAGGCAAAACAAAACACAAATGATTTCTGGAAGATTATGATACTCTTTACCAATAAAGCACATGCTTGACCAAATAGGGACTGCCTGTCCAGTTCTGGAAAGGAAGGGTCGGGGCCCATGAGAGTTTGAGCTTTATCTGTCTGCTCAGCCTAAATAGCATCTTAAGCAGGAAGGGCATGATGAGCTGGGAACTGCTCTGTCCTCTGTCCAGCACCTGGACTAGCCAAATCCCTGACCTGGCCACCAGGTGGAGGAATTATACAGAAGAAAGTGTTTTCCCTCTGCAACAGCTACCGTGTGCATTGACATTTATATGAACGACTTTAGCATCTTGTCTGCAGTCAACGAACCAAAAGTTGGCTGATGTCTGATGGTTTGTCTTGAGTCATCATGGAAAGGCTGTCTGGTGCTGCTGGCTAAAGGGTTGGGTTGAGACTTAGGAGTGGTGAGCTCACTCTGTGGCTGCTGCAAACTAAGATTGGTGTTGGGAGAACATCTTGGAACAGTCTCACAGGATTTGCTGTGCTGCTGGTGCTGCACCTGTGCTCAGCAGGGTTTTCACAGAGTCAGGTTCATGTAGCTAAACCACACCAAGGAATGAGCTGACTCCCTCTGAGGCAGTATGGCCCTCTTGTAGCACAGCTCCTTCTCTATTTGTTTGGCATCTCCAGACTTGTGACACTTGTCACAAATGTTTTCAGGTACCTCAACCATTTACCATTGGAACTCATCCCCTTTGTGTAGTTCTGTGCCCAAAAAAAGTCTCACACACGGGAGTATGTGAGCAGCAACATCAAGCTCATGGATGTTACCTAGGAATTTCTGAGTCTTTATGCATTTAACAAGTTTTAACTAAAGCATCTGCCTTGCTTATTACCTGCTTTCCTCTCTCAATTTCCCTATAAAAGTCAAAAGCAGATAATATTTTGAGATCTCTGTCCATCACTCAGCCTCTCAATTTTGAGTTTTATGATGCTGACTGTCACAGCAGTATCTGATGTCATTGCACACCAAATTAGTAAAATCCAGTGTCCCAATGGACTGTGAGGAGGAACAACATGACAGGGCAAAGTCTTAAATGGTGTCACTTATGACAGCTCCACCCAAACTGATAGAATGTGAAGGTTTTCACCAGCATCCAAGATTTCCATCCCCCCAAAATTAAATCCCACATCTGTTCACCCCATTATCATCTCTTCAGAGAGTTCATATACTTTCTCAATATATGCATTATGCTAAAATTTTTATATGTATTTAAAAGTACAAGGAAATTCTTTCAAAATATTCTAATGAGGCAGAGGTACTCAATTAAAAAGCAGGAAAAAACTGTAATAGCAACAGAAAAAACAGTAGTAGTTCAAGTAAAAGAATTTTTTGCCTTTATAACAACACTTAACACATTTGTCAGTCTCTTAAATGGAGTTTCAATTGATGGACTGTGGATTAGTCTCAAAGCAACTGGCAAGGTTGTCTTTGAAATATTGCCACTCATGGGTTCGGATAAGAAAATTAGCAAAAGACAAATAAAATAAACATAAATAGTTTTAGTGGAAAGCTTTCTGTGAGCTGCTTCTGTCTTTCTTAATCAACTAAGAATAGGCTGTGATTACAGTAATCATTATGCAATTAATCACTATAATTACTTGTTATTGGAATAAGAGTTTAAAAAGCAACTAACATATTTTCTGTTCTTGCTTGACTGGAAGACATTAAGTGCTTGTCAAGAAGTTACTAAAATTATGTCTTAGCAATTTTTTTTCTTTTTGTCATCTTATTATGATTTTTTTTTTAAATGTAAAAGTAACAGTGCAAGTTTATGCACATTCTATACACAGAAAATATTCCCTCAAAACAGGGATGTGCAATTCTCCAATGGTAGTAGGATGCAATTCTTTGTCTACTTGGCATGCCACATGTTTCTATACAGAGTGTACTTACATATAGGTTTCTATAGTATGGTCATGATTATAGATGGGCTTGCAGCAATGAAAAAAATCAAACCAAGAGTAAATAAACAATTTAAACCCACTTATCATTGCAAATTTGAAGTTTTGCTGTTCCTGGACTTCTCTCTTTGGGACTTCAGTCGGAAAGCACCTCTTAGCATCTGAAGGATGGGCTGTGTGTTTATCACTTCTCCTAAGATCAGCCAGGGGACTCAGCCCTTGCAAATACTTCTCACCTCAAGTTTCGATGTAATAAAAGCAAGAGCTTGCTTCACAGAGGATTACAGTTGGGAACATTTTATACATATATGTCTATTTCTGTCATGAGGCTATAGTGGGAGGTGTAAGGGCTGAGTTGGGCTTCTATTTGGTGTTCTTCCTTTACCTCTTCTCTCTTGGGAGCTCCTCACTGTAAATCTCCTACTCTTTTCTGCCACATCTCCCCCAGTCCCCACAAATCTCACCGGAGAGTCACCAGAAACACTATCTCATCCAGCCCAGCAGCCTTCCTACTCTACAATTTCCTATCTCACAGCCCAGGATATTTTCACTATTTCAAATCTGTTTAGTAAGATTTTTCTTACAGAGTCTTTGCACAGCTGTGGAGAGATACAATCCTTTCTCTCTACTTACACTGCTGTTTTACACCATCTTGACTCTGAACATGTCCCAGACAGCTATGTGACCACTGAGGAAACTGTTTTGCTCTATTAAATACAGCCAGGACAATACAGTGCATACATTGAATTGTGAAATCAAGAAAGAAAATTTTCTCAAGTAGGCAACCAGCAAGCAGTGTATGGCTGGATCCACTGATAAACAATTTAAAACTAGACCTGCCTGGAGAATGTAAAGGTTTCCAAAATGCTGAGGTGTTCTCCTAAGTAAGTCATTTTATGTTTCTTTCAACAATTATCCCTGGACCCCAAACTTCTGGGTCACATGCTGCCTTACTAGGCAAGCAAGCCATCAGGGCTAGGACTGATTTCCAACACTGATTCTACCCAATAATTTTAAAATATGGAAGAAGTAAAGATGTAGAAAGTATTTCACTCCAACACTTACTCATAAAAAATTTTATCTCAAATGTTGGTGTAGAGCATGGATTTAGTTACTGAGAAATTACCTTATTTATAATCACTTTCACCCCACACACCTTTCAGAGATGGATCAACAGTGGCTATTTTTGTTTCCCTGGGCAGGATGCAAAAATGTTTTTTAAAATGTTGATTATCTCCAGGGGTTGGACTCTGACAATCTACTACTAACAGGCAAACTCAGTGAAATGACTGTTAAATAGAAATTCCTCCCCATGCCTCATCTTTCCAAACAACTCTCTGACTGGCAGACCAAGAGAAATGCTCTCAAACAACAGCTCCTGCCAGTGTGGGACCCTGCTGGTACCTTTCAACAAAGGTGTGAACCAACATAACTTGAGTTTGCCCGGCAGCAGAATTTTACAGGCGACTGCTGGAGCATTTAGGCAGCTAGGAGACTTAAACTTGGAGCAAAGATACTTGTGCAAACATCGACACATTCTTACAGAACATTTTTATTTGAACAGATTAATATTTTCTGACCTCTGGAAAATTTATGATTCTCCTAAGGCGAGTAAAAATGCTTTGTCTACATTAGGGTTTTAATAGACAAAATTTAACATGTCCTAATGGCAGAGCTTTTCTCCGTGGATGTCTGTGACACAGTTGGTGATATAAGAGCTTTGGGTAAAGATATGTCAATAACTTCTCCTTGTTTTTTCATCCATTTGTTAAGAATTTTTTTTCATAGAACCATACAATTTCTTGAGTTGAATGGGACCCACAGGGATCATCAAGCCCAACTCCTGACCCTGCACAGGACATCCCCAAGAGTCACACCATGTGCCTGAGAGCATTTTCCAAATGTTTCTGGAATTCTGTCAGGCTTGGTGCTGTGACCACTTCCCTGGGGAGCTGTTCCAGTGCCCAACCACCCTCTGGGTGAAGAACCTTCTCCAAATATCCAACTTAAACCTCCTCTGACACAACTTCATGTGCTCCCTAGGGGAATACTGTTACAAAGTTCATTACTGAGGTTTGAAGAGTGCTTGTTTGTTTTGATGAGTGAAGACAGCTGAGCAATTTAGTGTCTAATTAATCATATACACTGTGGGGTTTGAGGCTATTTTGAACTCTTTGCTTGTTTCTTTTAAAATAAACATAACTTGACTTTTTCTCTTTTAATCCCAAACTAAAATAAATGTCTCTGAATGGCTACTTCTTTATCATCTGTGTTAATAAAATATTTCATGAATTCACAAAGAATTTAAATAGCTCTAAAACTAATTTTTTCAATAACATTTTTGGCTGGACATGTGGGTCAGTTTTAGCCAAGTATGATGACTAATTTCCTGCTCTAGGCTTGAAGCTGTTTCCTAAGCATTTGCAAAGACACAGAGTTCCTGGGACATTTGATATGTAAAAAGAAAATGTGTCTCCATTTTGTTTTCTGCTAATTATACTGGCAAATTTTAAAATTAGTTATATCGGTAGGGGGGTATTTTTGATAGTCCTTGATATCAGTTTCCTTATCATATGCAATTTCTCTTAGAAAAAAAACAGTAGGAAGTTTAGGTCCACTCAAATTTTCACTAAGCTTGTTCAAGTTTTATATAACATTATTATCTGAGTTTTACAATCAGGGGCAGGAAGTTTTACATCTCCACATTACTATTACTTATTTTTGGGTGAACTGAGCAAAACAGCACATGCTGGTTTCACTGAAACTAACAGAAAGTCTTCCTCTTGGCTGCACTAGCAACAAGGTTTTTGGCACAAAGGTTTTAGGGTTTAGTGCGTCAGCACTGTGGTGCAAAAGCAACACAGATCTGCCCAGTTTGGGGTTTTTTCACAGCCTGTCCCTGAGGCATTGCCCCCTCACCCCCCACTGCTGGGCACCTGCAACCTTACAAAGGCTCACACGGGAAACAAATGAGCTTGTTCTGCAGCAATGGGAACAGTGTCCTGTTCTCAGAGCAAAGCAGGGAACACTTGTCCCCACTGCACCCCCTTAGGAAGCTGTTTGTCACCCAGTGCCTCCTACTGAGGGTGGAAGCTGTTGCTGCAGTGAATTTAGAGTCAAAGATCACATTTGCCATTGAAAATACAGCTGATATGCCTAGCCAGCAGGGAAGTGTCAGTTCTCTTTCTCTCTCTGTTTTGTGTTTCATGAGACCAAAGATTTACTACTCCAATGGAGTAAAATTTGGGAATTTATCTTCATTGTTACAAAGCAAGAATGTATTTTGCCTTTGAGCCATGTAGGTGAACACCTGTTGCCTTTGAGTTTTGGCTTTGAACCAATGGTGAAATTCATAATACTCCCAGTCAAAAAGCATCCAGCTCCACCTGGTTTGGACATAAAACCCAGAAGTCTGTCTCAGGTTAAGCTAAACCAGATTTAATTTAAATGTTCGAAGGCTTTTGTTTTCCTTTTGGTGAGTTTGGGTTGATCGGTAACAAAGCCCAGTCCCACTAAGTTTGCATGACTTCTGGCTGCCTTAAGGAGATTTTTCAAAGGTGAAGTAATAATACTTTTCTGATCTCAAGTATGTCTTTAAAAAAAAAAAAGGGAAAAAGGTTTCTGTCTCTTTTTTTCTTCCTTTTTTTTGTAAATTTCTGGTGACTTAATTAATCCTTGCAAAGCACCAAAATAAACCAAGTCCTTTAAAAACGCTTTGTGATGTGGCTTAGCCTTTGTAAGCTGAATTTAGGGACAGAATCAGCATGTCTGGAAATTACAGACACAAGTCCCTGCACACCAACAAGATAAGAGGAAATATGTGATATTGTCTTTGGCTGCAACTTCTCCCACAAATATGCACCTTGCATTTTTGAAGGTGCTCTGTAGCATTTTCTTTCTGCTCAATTAACACCTGCTAATGAAAGGGAGCTCCGAGTGACGATCTCAGATTTCTTTAGATCAGAACACAACTGACAGTCTTTCAGACTAGGGCAGAGAAAATACAGCTTTTCTGCCAAGCTGGGCCATGCAAAAGAATGACTTTGACAAAAAGAACTAGGAAAAATAGAGGGAAATTAGGAAGGCCTGAGCATGGCCTGTTTGCAGTGCTATAAAGTCACTAAAACCTTGAAGGTGCCTAAAATATTTGATATTCATGCCACTATTTCAAAAGGTTTGGACCTCCATTAAGTATTAAAATTTGTCATTTTAAATTGCTTTTTTTGCCAGCACTAGCAATATAGATATTGAAATTTCCTCAGAAAGTGCTTATCTCATCAAGAGTAAAATTATAGTATATGAAATACTAATTACAGTATTGTGAAGAAAGGTGAACTTTCTGGTGACATTTTATCTATTAGTTGAATGCTAATTTTCTCCTTTCTTAAAGCAGAAGATGCCACACATTGTGGTTTCAGTTACTTTCTCATCAGAATCTCTTTTAAAAAAAAGTATATAAAATAGCATTTTTCAAAATCTTCTTGAAAACCCATGATTCCACAGAAGGAGCTGAGTTTTGATCATACGTGAATCAGAGTTCATCAGTATGGGCTGAGAAATTCTTCATGATGGCTAGCCAGTGGAATAATATAAGAAACTCATCCTAGAGTTATGGAGAACCATGCTACTGGAAAAAACAGTGTTTTGTTTTATTTTGCTTTAATTTTTGATTCTATTTTTAATTTTATAATTTAATTTAATTTTGTATTTTATTTTTAAACACATATTACAAAGTTCTGTTGTAAGAGAGTAGAGAATTTTTTTATTCTTATTTTGGTGGTTTTCAGGGAATGATCTGATTTAGGTGACATACAAACTTACTTTAACCTTTGCTAAGATCAGGTACCATCCTCCTTAGAAATGTGATTATCATTGGCTGACATCTTCATTTAAATATTTGTCTTGTTTTCTATGTGTTTGAATAAAATCAGTTGAAAGGAAATCTACAGTGCTTTTGGTTTCAGAACTTTTTCTCATTTTTCATTTCTTTAGTGCAATTTTTCGTTGCTCTGTGTTTGTTCTTTGTCAAAGGCTGTCAGTCTGATCTCATGAAATGTCATACTGGGACTATAAAATATTCAATAAGTTTGTATAAGTTTTGGATATCTAAGGAAAACCATTTCATTATGTCTCAGTTGTACACAGTTCAGTTATGATGTGCTTTGGTCAGGACGAAAATAACATTTTTTAAAAGTCTCCATAAATATTTTATCTGACAAATTTATCTTCTCTTTCCATCTAAATAATAGTATCTTCAAATAGATGAGTTTACTTACCTTTTTCACATATATTTGGAGATTTTTTTCTTTTCTGTGCACAAAGGCAAGCCTCAAATATCCTGTGCTCACTGTGTTAAACTCCAGCTAGATGCCCAGAAGAGATTTATTAAATCAGTCCCAAGGTTTTGCTTTCATGGTTGACAGCAAAAAGGCACAATCTATTCAACCACAAATACATTTGCGTGAGCGTTCATCACAATAGTTCCACTTGCAATTTTAACATTCTTTTTTGGTAAATATTTGACCACTTATTCCACATGGAATGCAAACAGAAATGTGCAGACAGGAAAAATGAGAATAAATGCATTGGAAAACCACATCTTTTTCACACTGAATTTTTTTTTCTTTTCTTGCACATATCCTGACATTTTCAGACAGCTTTTAGCCTCTGTTTTTAAATTACACTGTTGTCTAAAATTTTACTCTGTGTCAGTCATTCCTGGAGTTGAGTAGGCAGATAATTTGGGCACAGATCTCCTGCTTGTGGAATTTATTTCACTGCATATTCCATGAGTGGTAGAGTTCACTTGCTTGTGATCAGGAAAGGACTGTTTGGTGTGGACAGTTGAAAAGGACAGTTGAAAAACTGGGCTGATTATCTACTGCCAAGGGACAGAGTAGCACACAGAATTGGAATAAGAAACCATCAATTGATTTTGATTTTTATCAGTGAGTGAGGATAGTTAAACCATTTATTTTAGTGGCTATAATGAGGGGTGCTTGCTTTTATCTGTCCACTTATTTCAAAGCTATGGCCAGTTACGTATGAGGAGAACACAATCAAGTAAGGAACACCTATAAAAGGCAATTTATAAGGCTTGTTCCTGCAAACCTGACATATTACTTTCTTACTGATTTCAGTGGGTGGGCTGTGCCTGTCCCAGCTACAAGACTCAACCTGTGGATAAGTCAGGTGTCGTAAATCCTTTGTCTGAGGAAGAAAAGTAGGAATCATACGCTATGTGAATGAGCTGCAAGCTGCTAATCATCATTCCACTGTAGCTCATTTCCACTTTTAGCACCTATTATGTAAAAAGAGAATATACTTCACTAAAACACGAGTTTCATTGATAGGAGTGGGAGTATAAAGAGTGGTTATCATCAACCCCTCGTCTTCTCAAGGTTTTACCACACCACCATCCTCCGAGTGGCTGCACTGGCATTATGATCATGATTAGCTCCCTCTGATTGATGTCAGGCAGGTGAAGTAGATTCTTGTGCTGCAAGAGGGCCTCCTGCTAAATACAGAACCACTTGTAATAGCTCTGTAAATCAAGTGCACGAAGATAATAGTTTTTATCTACAGATCTGGAGGTTGTTTATGGCAGGTGAAGTACTCAAAAATACACATCGTCTTATTTCTCAGAGAAACATGTGGCCAACAGTTAAATCCTAATAAAGTACTTTCCCAGAATCCATTTGCTGTAAAGAAATGGCTATCTTGAGCAATAAATACAGACCTTGAATTCTTCACCAGCTAAGCAGAGGGTTTTCAGAGAAGATACATATTAAAGGAACAAGGAATATTCACTGTTGTTGTAATGAATGATCCCTTTGTATACACATAAGTAAAAAAGCAATACTATTGACTCTCACATTTATGCCTTTCTGCTGAAATTTGAACCTGCAGACAACTCAGTAGGTGAAGTTTTCATGCATCAGATAGGCTTTTATCCAGATATTGAACATATTACTATTACACAATTTGTCTTACTGCGACTTTGAATTGTGTCCATCTGCACATATTTAAAATGAAACATGGTCAATTGATTAAGTGGAGGAGAGATTGATTTTTAGACTGAAGTGTGATGACAATAAACAATTTGACTTTCAAAAATTTCAACCTCAAATATTCTTGACATTCCTGACGTTATGAAATCCTTATTTTTAAAGTGTAAACCCTTCAATGTTTACGTGAGTTGTTAAAGGAAAGGTTTCCTTCAATCACGTTTTGCTTCCTCCATTTATCCTGTTTCTCTGCTCTCCTGGATGTCTTTGGGCAGTGAGATCTCAGAGTGCCATGTAGTGGCTTAGGAATGGTATTCCTCAATTTAGTGTTCCCACCAAAACACCTCAGATCAGGTGCTGCTCTCTCACTGCTCCCCTCCTGCTGCGGCCACTGGAGAGGAGAATTGGAGGCAGGAAAAGGTAAAGATTATGGGTTGAGATAAGGACAATTTACTAGAAACAGCAATGAAATGCAGCAGTGCAGTACCCAAGGGCAGCTCTCCCCTGCTGCGGGGGGGAGGGCTGCCCCAGAGCTGGAACACGCAGGATGTTTTCTTCTTGGCCACGGGCAGTGGGACTGGTCAGACTGGGTCTATGAGGAAGCGTCGCAGGTCTAGAAAGGTAGCTGTTCATTCCAGGCTTCAGGTGGTTTATTGGGATAATAAAGGATGGCACTGGAGAGTGGGGAAGGGGAAGGGAGAGTCAGGAGGGGATAGTTGCTCCATGAAGCCCAGAATCAAAGAGGGTGGGTTCCGGGTCCTGCTGGGCTTTTATCCGTGGGGTTAGGAGGCGGTCCTGGCTCACATCAGCCAGTCCGGAAGGGTCAAGGGGGAGGGATCAGGGGAAGGACACACGTTGCAACAATGAAATAAGAAAGCGAACAGTGACAGTGACACTAAAAACTGAGGAGTGTACAGGAGAAGCAAACGATGCACACAATTGCTCCAAATGCAGAACCTGGCACTGCCTGAGCCCATTCCCTGGCAAACCCTAAAGAACATGACCCCCTGACCACTGTGCCCCTTTCACAGGGAGAGAGGTTGCGTTGGATAACCCCAGGCTCCTGGCACAGCCCCTTGTGGCTGCTGCAAAAGTTAACCCTGGTGTGGCCAGAACCACAACACATTGTTTGGAGGGATTGGTGACTGCTGTTCCAAATATGATTTTATTTTTAAAAACCTGCCTTAGCTGGAGAGTTTCCCAAAAAGGAAAAAGTGGTCCTTTTTCTGTTTGCTTTCCATTCCTATTCAACACACGGAGTATTTTGGAAAATGTTGTTTTCTTTATTTTGATAATTGTCTTTGGAAAACAATTGTAAAGAAAACGAAAAACTGCTAAATATTATTTTGTGAAAAATATTATCTGCAGAAATAAAAGATGAACTGATGTTTTCAGACATTAATAAATTACCTGATGATCCTTCCTCCTTACCTGCTATCAATACCTCCAAGATGTCTCCTTTTTTCAATGAAAACTTATTTTTCGCAGATCAAGGAATTCTGAAAGCTTTTTTTTATTGTTTCATTAGAGGTTGTGAATTTTTGCTCTTACCAAAGATTTTATTAACAGGCAAGTCCATTAACAAACATAACTTTGTGAATATTATAGTAAGAATTATCTCTGCATGGTGCTCTAAGTGCGCATGTGAAAAGCTGTAAAAAACTAAAAAGCATGCACATCTATAATTGTTGTGAGTTTGTGGTAAGACCCATGTATTTTGAAAGAAAAATCTCACTTTCAAAAGAGAGCACCTATTATCTGTCCCATACAAAAACACCATAAAAGAGAATTCTTTGCTCAAAAATGTGTAAAGAGAATAGAATTGAAAAGTATAAAGGAGAAAAGAGAGGGGCTAGACAAATAATCTTTCAAATGTTCAGATTATATTTTTATTTTTAAATGTGAATAAATGGCCAGTTTTTATAGAAATCCTCCTGTATTATGAGGGTTGTACAAGACAGTGTAAAAGTGCTTTGATCCCCAGAGCACAAACATTCAGGGCAATAGGAGAATTTTTTTCTGTCTGGGTCTCTGAAAGAGTCAGATTTCATGAAGGGTAAGTCTCTGAGGTATTAGAAAGCATTATGTGGTCAAGTTTCCCAAAATAAGGATTTTGTTGTCTAACTCCATTTTTCAAGGCTTCAGGTATGTTGTGTGCAGAACACACAAGGGCATGCAGTGACAGGACAAGAGGGAATGGCTTCAAACTGAAAGAGGATAGGTTTAGATTGCATATTAGGAAGAAAATCGTTATTGTGAGGGTGGTGAGGCACTGGCAGAGGTTGCCCAGAGAAGCTGTGGATGTTCCATCCCTGGAAGTGTCCAAGGCCAGGTTAGATGTGGCTCTGAGCAACCTGATCCGGTGGAAGGTGTTGCTGCCCATGGGACTGGGGTTGAATCTAGATGATTTGTCAGGTCTCTTTCAAACCAAACCATTCCATGATTCTGTGAGCATTAAGATATACACAGACTGCATTGTTGACCTTAAAACCATCATCCAAAACATCCACAGGGTGTAAAAATATGACAGGCAGAGAAAATCACTGTTTTGATAGACTGTGCTTCACTGTGTAAAATCCACACAGCAACACATTGTAATTTGAGGATAACACCTGGATCACCAACTAATGCCATGCTCATGCAGATGAGTGCTGGCCTGAGCACTCCAGGAATGATTATTCACTCAGAGCTGCATTAGGAAAAAACACTTGCAAGCAGGTAAATGAGATGTTTGACACCTTGGGAAAACAAGAGAGAAGTGAGAGAACCTGGCAGGATGGTATTCAGTGGAGGATTTACAAAGAAACATACCACTAATTCATGAGACAAAACAATCCTGGACTGTGCAGGATTCAGGAAGCCAAGCATGTGCTCTCTCTTAGCTCTGAATAAGCAATTTAAGTGTGAGCCTAACTCTTAGCTGCAGACCCATTTACCTCAGTGGGAGTATTTGTCTTCTTAAAAGTAAGCATATGCTAAATATCTTGTACAATTGGGACACATTTACATCTTTAAGTAGGAGAAGCAGCATGGGTGATGGAGTAAGTAATTTCTGCATCTCAGGCAGAGATATACATAAAATAAAAAATATGAAGAACAAATGAGTAAGTAGTGTATTAGAGTGGTAAGTGTTTGCCTGTAAATTGTTAGCAAACTTGAGCCATTAACATGAATTCATGTTTCCAAAAAGGCAGTGTGGAGAGTTAATGTTAATGCATGTCATAAACATCTCTAATTATCAACAGTCATAAATGCCCTCAACTTTAAAACACATCAACCCACAAACAAAATGTACAAAATAACTCTTTGACTATGCATGTATAATTTTCTCATGTCTCACTGTTTGGGGTGATTTTCTTCCTGTGATCCCTGCTCAGCAGGTTTGTGTGTGCTTGTCCAAGTTCAGGGGTGGTGGGAGAGAGAAAAAAACACAATGAGGAAGTTCCTTGCACCATTGCATTTCTGCCCATGCTGTGCATACACAGCACCCATTACGGCTCCTTCTCCTGGACATACTGATGCTGCCATAACACCTTCTTCTGCCACGCCCTCTGGGGAACAAAAGGTAGAAACAAAGGAGTTTGGGAGGCCAAGGTAGCTGGGGAACAGTGAAACTCATACAATTAGCCCAAGTCATAGAGAAGCACCTACTTAATTGATGTAAAGTGTCTTCTATATGCCTCTGATCCTACTTATCCCAATTTTCAAACAACCCTACTGAAAGACTTCTGACAGCACAAGAAATTGCACTTTAGCCCATCTTTCTGAGATGGACCCGTATTTTCAAGCAGCTTGTGGCTTTTATGCTCTTGAAGCACCAAAGGGGCTTGCTTCATCCAGATATATTTTTAAAAATTAGGTAGGGCTCAGTCTTACTTGGGCAGCTGAAGAGAAGGATTAAGTAGCCATTTCCACTAGTCAAACTCTTCCCAGTCCTCTGCCCTCATACAAATTTGTGTTGCAAGGGTTTGAACTCAGCCTCTCAAGCAGAAAGATTGAATGAGCAGTGCATGCTGAGTTTAGATAGAGGCACAAGGCAGCAGATCCCAGTAAGGACTGAATCTCTCAGCATAGTCACGTTCCTGCTCCAGTAAATTTGACCCATATTCAATTATTTATGAGCAAACATGCTCATACCTACAGATAATAGGAGAAAGTGAGTATAAGTGAGTCTTTGTGGACACATGTGCAGTTCATTCTCTGCATGTAGATTTTCAGTTGTAATTTAATAAGATTTTTGTGAATATTTGGCCTATCAACTTTGAAAAATAATTTTTTATTTAAGTTTGCCTTGTTCAAATATGGTGCTGTTAGCTCTTCCTTCCACCGCATCACAGAGAAGTCACTGATAAAATTTATATTCATAAGTTTTTAGTCTTAAGGAACTGGAAGAAAAATTGGGTGCATGTTAGAACATTTTCCTATACATAAGCACTGAAAATCCATCTGTTCCAATTCTTTCCCATTTCTTGAATTCTCATAGCACAAGCAATTTCTCTGTGTGCAAGCACACAACTGGACAAGGCAACCGGGAGCAATCATACCAAATGGAGAGGTTTTGTGTGTACTTTGTCTCTTCATCCCACAAATATTCTGTGACTAAACCATGCACAAATGCACATATGTAATTGCCTTTATTTCTTTGTGACATTTGTAACATTTTGTAACTTACAGGCTAAATAGTGCAGAAAGGAAAGAATGAAAAAAAGAAGACACCAAATAAATAACAGATTCTTTTTTTCTAGATGCTGGAGTATTAGGAATTTCTTTATTTTAAACACTTTCTCATTGACTGAATATGGAGCACAGACAGACATATAAAAAAAGAGTTGCACCAAAAAGCATTCTAAATCTACCACTTTTATGTAGCACTCATCACCATGTTATTGGAGTGCCAGGCCTGCACACATCCTCAGCAAAGGCACAAACAGGTAGTGCAAGAACTATCCTGTAGGAAAACCTTTCTACTCAAACTGTTGTCTGAGTGAATGTAAAAAAAGATGGCTTTGTGTTTCTGGGTGGTAATAGAAGTGCCAGAATCAATTATCTCTGAGAGCTCTTGGGCAGTAGGAGCAGGCATGTCTGACAAGGCAAGGGCCACTTGCTATGCCATTAATTGAGTCTGAGATATGTAACACAGACAACAGCTCCCTGAGATTGCAGGATCCACTTGTCCTCTGGTCCTTTCAGGGGCAAGCCCATTACTAGAGATGAAGAACCAGGAATTACATGCCCAGATTGGATATTCCATGTATACAAGGCAAGTTAAGAGTCTCTTGGGTCACTTCTATTTACTAACATTGTGCTTGGACATGCACTTGGGATAGAAGATGAGAGGGAAGTGACAGGTCATGGGGTAGAGCTGCTGCAGCTGCTGTGAAGTAGCAGAGATGAGTGTGATGAGCCCATTTTGAGAACTGCTGTATAAAACCACCCCAAGTGTGCTGAGAAAATCATCTGCTCACTGAAGAATTCACAAACTGCTTGCTAATATCATCTGGGGAGGGGAGGGTGCCTTTGATTTCTTCTGGCTTTTCTGAACAGAGATTTCCATCAGTAGCTCCTGACATCAGATATGGTACCCAAGAACCCTAAGAATTTCTGCCCTAACTCATACACTTCCCAGGACTTGAATTGTTGTGTTTGGTGGTTTTGGGTTTTGGTTTTGTTTGTTTGTCTGTTTTAAATATAAATTGCCATATTAAAGAAGTCTTAATATAACAAATTTAAACAATAGAAGGAGAAAAATTTTTATTTACAGTTATATGAATAGACTAATGAGGTCTTTTATCAAGCTTGGATCTCTTTTCCCTTCTCCTCATTTTATTAACTGATGTTCAAATAAAAGGAATTTGCCTTATGACTCAGAATACTCAGATCTGAAAATTAACAGCCAAATTGTTTTGGTGCAGTATTTCAGTGATTATCAAGAGGACTGTTAGTCACTGATGAACTTGCTCAAGAAAGATGATAAACCCTCTTGTCAATCATTTCACCAGCAGTTGAAGCAACATGGGAAACAATCCTGCCTCGGGCACCTCAGCACAGTTTTGGGGATGGAGAGGGTGCTTTTGTTTTTCTGTTGTACCTGATCCACCTCAGACCTGCTGAAGAAATGTGTGTAAGTACCCACATCAGTGGGACTGATCTTTTAGCATCTGGTTGTTCTGCAAAACTGTGACTGCCAAGAGTGTGAAAAAACCTTTCAATTTCTGTTGGAATCCTATGGAAATCAAAAACTGCTACCAAAATACACCTGAGGACACATTTATACCCATTGTAAACATAGATTGGTTGTTAAAGAAAATTTATTCCCTGAAAGGGTTGTCAAGCACTGTAACAGGCTGTTCAGGACAGCGGTGGAGTCGCCAACCTCAGAGGTATACAAAAGATGTGTAGATGTGGAAAATGGGGGCATGGTTTAGTGGTGGCCTTGGCAGGACTGAGTTAACAGCTGGACTCAATGATCTCAGGGACTTGTTTCAACCTAAATGATTCTTAGACTCCATGATTCTATTCTATATAAAATGAATTTAAAATAAAAAAGAAAGAGAACCTGTCCTTCATCAGGTACCAAACTGTGTAAGAAACCACCATATAGCAAGCAGACACAGCACATCTCACTCCTTTGTTTCGTTGATCACCTTCTCTCTACTATGCTATAGACTACAGAGCTGAGGCAGGGAGGCACCAAAACTCTCCAAAGAGGTGGCTAAACTGAATGGAAATAGCTTTAGATGTAGAACAAGTAACAGCTGATTTTATTCAGATTTTTGGGGTTTTTTAACAACAGTGGAGAGGCGAAAAGGGTCCATCAGAAGGCTGGCACCTTGAATTCAGTACTTTTGTAAGACAGGCGGAATTAATGCCAAAAGCTTCAATTTCAGGTGCATGCTTTGGCCAATTCAAGAATGGGAAGTCTGCTTCATTCTCCTCAGACTGGATCTTATCCAATGAGGAAGGCAAAGCCCAAGGGACAGAACCCCAGTTAGACAGGGAGGTAGTTGAAGAGGGGACAATTTATCATGCTGGGGTACTTTATCATTGCCATTGCATGCGAGAGTGAAAAAGTTGCTCAGGGCTAGCAAGTATTAGAAAGAGCTCCACTAAGGCAAACGCTGTTAATTCTCCCCAGATTACAGAGGTAGTGGCCAGGCTGAATTAATCTCATGACATGTTTAAATTTCTACAGTGTCTCAAGTCTAAGTCATAATATCAGATTATATCGTAGCTAAATAAAGTTTCAGGCAGAAGTTGGTTTTCAGAGATTTTCCATTTTACTACAACAAAAAAAATTGTCTATGTTATAACATAGATTATATGTTCAGAATTGGGGGAAAAAAAGGGAGGGGCGAGTGGTTTGACTGCTGAGTTTAACAAAGATCTTATGCATCTGCAGTAACCTTCCAAGTGACCCTTAGTTAAACTAGTTTCAAAACTACATAAAAAATAGAGAAACACAGTGTTCTGATAACTGCTGTAGTGTTCTCTTATTACTTTTATTGTTTATTTAATGGTTAGTTACAGAAGTGAATCAAAATTACAGCTTTCAGTGCCAGATGCTTTATATGTATAAGGTTGTATGCACTGCTCCATCATCTGACATTAAATTTGAAACCCTAATTTGGCTAAACATCAAACATTTTTAGGATGAAGGTCCACAGACCCTGTGCTTAAAGAAACCTAAATCTGATTCTGTAACCCCATCCAAGCATGTCAGCTATTGCTAAAATCTTGTATAAATAAGATAATATCTAACATGTTCTCCATCTGTATGAAACATCTATAGCCCCTTCCTGTATCCTTAATGTCTTTTCTGACTTTCCATCAAGTTTATCAGAAGATCTGGTTGTCAATTATTGTTTGCTGCTGGATATTTTTTGCTTGAGACATCTCTTAAGGGAACTGGTGACATTATGTCATGTACAGTGTCCTGGCCTGTCCTGAAATTATTGTGTTCATTGTACAGACATTGCAGAGCTACTCTATGAAATGCTCAATTCAACATGGCTCAAAGTGCATGGTAACTTTAGTGAGTTCTAGGCTCACTGAATTCCTTCCTTTTGGAAACCAGAAATGTAAGCAGATATGCAGGATTCTTTAATGCTTTTTTTTCTGAGACTAGCACTCATAAAAGGGTGTTATATTGGGATCTTTTTTATATTAGTCAGTGTATTAGGGCCCCTTTGTTGACAATTTTATTTCTACTGATGACTCTTTTATCTAAATCTACAAGTTATGTGAGGTTTTATTTTTAAAAAGTATCTCAACCCTCCTATTTTCTTTGCAAGTTAAGCACATGCTGAAGTGTTTCAAGAATCTTCTTGTTCTTAAATGTCAAGTCAGAGTTGAGAATGGATTTAAAATCTCTGGACAAAAAACTATCTTCATTATTTATTGTTGTAGTGTGCTTATGCTGTTCTGGAGATTTCTCCCTAGCAGAAACCTGTACCATCCCATGCTGTAATTTTATTGGTTTACCCCTTTCTCCTCCCTGGCTCCTCCCCTCTGGCTTCCCCTAGTTGGTTCTTCTGAGTAACCACGCCTTTCTTCCCTCTCCTGATAACCCGCTGAGAAGGCGGAACTCAGGGTTCACCATCTTGGCTTTCCAGCACCCCGAGCCCTCCCCCGCCTCTCCGTCCCTCTCCGCCCCCTCTGACCCTCAACTGTGGACCTTAATAAATCCCTGCAAAGCTTAGATGATGATCCTGCATTTCTTCCATCGCCACACCTTCACGGAGTCTCGCGTCCCCCCGCAGCTCCACTGCCTGCTACAGCCACGTGTCTGCCTAGCGTGTTCTGGCCACGGGCGGCCCCCTCCACATTGCGGCGTGGGGTGGCCGTTTGGGAATCCTGATACCACGTTGTCGCAATTTATGGCATAGAAGGGAACAGAGACATTTGAGAAACTTTGGTGTATGTATGAGAAATAATGGTTCTTGGATGCACACATAAAGACTTAATGTTTGTTAAGAGTACTGTACCCTAAAAGGGAAAAAAATCCCAAACCAAACAAAAATACCCCAACCAAACAAAAACAAACCACTCAGCAAACAATCCAAATCCAACAAGTTTGTTTTCCAAACTGTCAATGGAATTTAAAATGTCAAATTAGTTTGAAAATCTCGATGTATTTACAAGTATTTTTTTCACAAATGTCTTTTCCATCTAGTTTTATAGAATTCCATTGATGAAACTCTTTGCTGAAAAGCTAAAAGTCCTTAGAGTTATTGAACATGGAAAGTTATCTTAGGGACAGTATTATTTTTAAAAAAAATATCAGAGCATAAGATTCAAAAATATATTTATATACACTTATTTAACGCTAGCATCTTTTGCAATATGTAGCCTAACTCTCCCTTTGATCATGAACTTCTCAGTACTGCTACTTAAGCTACAGGTACTTAGGCAAAATATTTCTATTTTTCTGAAAACTGCTGTGATCATGTTGAGATACCAATCAGCTAATGAAGTCAATGAAGACATGCAAATGAATTCTGATTTAGCTCCTGGTATCTGTATCTGGTGTGTCCCATCACATTACCATTTCCTTTACCTACAGCATTAATATGATATGACAACTCTTAATATCAGCTGAGGTGACACAATGCAATATGACAACAATGTAAAAGAATACACTGCTAAAAGACTGTTTTTTACTCTTCATTTCCAACAGGCTCTATGTGAGCTAAAATAAACCAAAGTGATGAGACCCCAGTTTGCCACAACTGCTGTGAATGCCTAGAAACAATGCTGTCTACTGTCTTACCAATTTGTTTTCAGGAAATTGAGATTAAATGCTACATTTTAAGAGTTATGTAACCTAATTTATGCATTAGGCTTCATATAGCTCCTGTGTAACTTGAACACTTAAAATTCATTAGAAGCTTAACTTAGAGGGATTTTCTTGAGCTTGAGTGTATGGGCAAAGGTTGCTTGACTGGGGCACTTTATTTATTCAAATTTTCTTGATCAATAGACATAATTTCTGTTAAGCTTTTGACTGCCAGGTACAGAGTTGGTTTGCACTTTCTATCTCCATGAAAAACCTCCCTTCCATTATTTTGTCAGTAAATGAGGTTACACAAGAGGATTGGTTTCCATCCCAGAGCTACAATACACTACCACATGACCTCTTGGACTTTTCTTGTTGCCCCAACTAAAACTAGTTAGCACAAAAATTAAAGTGATAATGTGCATGAATGAGGGTTGCCTGATATATATACATACTTCTGTATGTCCATCCCACTTGTTCTCTAGGGTGTTTTGACAGAACAGGTTGTCCTTCTCAGGACAATAAAGGCAGACCTCACTGAGAGCAGGAGCACCTTTAGATCTGAGCTTATTCTATTGAATTGTCTTGCAGCACAGACAGACAGACATGCATAGCCTTGCAGTGAAGCATGGGTTTAAATAACAAAGGGTTTTGAAAAACTGCTTGAGCTCCAATCGCATAAAGTTGCAGCAAATTATCTACCACACATGAGCTCTTTGACATGAGCTTGAAAGGATAACTGGCTCTCCTCAGGACTAATGTATGTACTGAAACAAACCTCTGGTTTTTCCACATTGTAAAATCTTTGTTTCCTCCTGGAAGTACAAGAGTTTGACCTCTCCAGTAAATAGGATTAAAGTTCTTAGAACCTTGCAGGCATTTGCTAGTTATTGCTCACAGCATCCTACTAGGAAGATAAGAAATTGCTGCTGCTTCATTTTATATCCTGGTAAAAAACAGGAGCAAAGAAAAGCTGAGGTATTTACCAAGGCTTTTGTCTATATCTCACCTAACACTGAGGACTCTGGACAGCAGGTGCTGAAGTTATGTGATTACATTGTGCTTGAAGTAATTACAGGAAAACATTCCCTTTAAAAGACCAGAAGCGCTGAAGAACTTTTCTTCTTAATAATGAATGGTTATATTAATATTTTTAGTATTAATTCCATTGTATTGTTTCTAAATGGGAACATATTTTATGAACTGTTAAGAAAATTTGAAGTTTAACCTTGGAGAATAAACCTCATAAATGTGTATTGTCTTTCAGTACTTTGAGCAGTGCTCAAGCTGCTAAATATTAGAAGCAGTGTTAAAATTTCTCTGCCATTGCATACTAGCAGAAAATCTCTCTTGTATTTTCTACTAGGAAATTTTCAGATTTTGCTTTTTTCCTGAAAGGTTAGTTCATTTTCTGCAAATATTCATAGAAACTTGCTCTTCTGCTCTGATATTGGGAAAGCATACCCCTCACTGCTGTCTGCTAACACTGGTTCTTGATTCTGATCTGATTCCCTTCATCAGTGAGATTATTCCCTCTTGCCATTTGCTAGAACCTGAATATGGCATCAAACACTTGAAGGGAAACATGAGGTTGTGGAGGAAATATGACAGCTTATGTCCTGGTTTCTGCTGGGACAGAGTTAATCTTCACCCTAGGTGGCTGGTACAGTGCTGCAGGGTTTGGATTTAGTATGAAAACTGTGTTGACAGCACACAGATATTTCAGTTTTCACTAAGTTGTGCTAACCCCAAGTGCAGCTTCCAATGCACAGATGCACAAGAAGCTGTGAGGGAGAATGAGCAGCACAGCTGACCCAGAGTGGCCAAAGGGATATTCCACACCACAGAACATCACACTCACTATATGGACTGGGCTGAGTTGGCCAATTGCTGCTGTGGGATGATCTGGGCATTGATCAGTGGCTGGTGAGCAATGGTATTGTGCATTCCTTGTCTGTCTTGGGTTTTGGTTCTCTCTTTTGTTTTTTCCCTGTTTGTTGTTGTTATTATAATCATCATCATTATTTTGTTGTTTCAATAATACATTGTTATTATTAGTATTTTTATTTTTTTATTCAAATTTTAAACAGTTCTTACCTGAATTCACGCATTTTACCTCTTTTTCCAATTCTCCCCATCCCTCCAGGAGTGGGGTAGAGATAGTGGCTGCCATCTGGAGTTACGTAGCTGTTGTCTGAAGTTAAACCATGACAACATGAAATGAGAAATAATTCAGAATCTTCCTTTCTCTTGTGATATGGAACAGCTTTTTCTCCCTGTCAGATGCTTCACATCTGTCATAGAATATTTGATACCCCTGCATCCATCACATACTGTGTCTTAGATCAAATGCCAAGCAGTTCACATCATTTCAATTCATCACAAAGCCAAATATGTGTCTGCATTGGGATCAGGAAATATAAGCTAACAACTCCAACTAAATATAGAGAAGTCATTGACTCTTCTGTTGGTCTGTGCTCCAGGAGCAGACAGAGGCTTCCCAGGTTTCTTCCTGTGGAAATCTTTCAAAGGAAATTTAACCCAGCTATAGAAAAGTCCTATGGTCACGTGAGGATGCTTTCACCTTTTCTTTGACTTACTGTTTCCTTTTAGTTTGATTGTAGCTCAATTAGCTCTGGGACAAACAATAGGTTTCCTTCTAAGTTTTTCTGAAATTCCATATTGGTGGGATTCCCTGGAATGTCTGAATCTGTGTTTTGGATAGGCAAGACAGGTTTACAATATGACCACTTTTTTAAGCATTATATGGTTATTCTATACTGTTATTATTTTTGTTTGAATTCAATAGTCACTGGCAGGAGAACATAAGAAATTAGCATCTATAGCCAGATGAAATTAGGACGATAATATTTTAAAGGGCAATAATGTTAAAGTAAAGGGTCAGGGGTTTGAAATGAGCTGGGGTGCAGCAAGCACTCCAAAATCTTAATGTAAAAGGAGGTTCCCATCTTCTTCTCTCCAACAAAGAGAATGGAGGATTTATGATCCTTTGACCTTGAGGGGATTGCATGGAGTTCATTGGAAGCATTACATGACACAAAGCCAGATATTATTTATTAATAATAAATTAATAAGGAAGGAGAGGGCACAATGAAAGGAAGGAGATGGCACAATGAGCAGGGAGGGCACTTGTATTCATACAATTTCTTTTTTTTTTATGTACTCTCTAAATTCCTCTGTTTCTAAACCTCACTGTTCTACTATGTTTTTCAAAGAAAGCAAAGAAATTCAGATTAGAGTACCAAAGTC
This sequence comes from Entomyzon cyanotis, assembly GCA_024500445.1. NCBI lineage: Eukaryota > Metazoa > Chordata > Aves > Passeriformes > Meliphagidae > Entomyzon > Entomyzon cyanotis. The sequence goes on from JAKEPQ010001017.1 coordinate 11,832,386, forward strand.
TTTGTGGTGCTTTCCAAATGCTCATTTTAAAGAAAATACATAGCAGATCTTCCTATCTTCCTCAGAACTCTGTGTGACTTAAGGTCTTGCTATCCTGTACTTTAACACTCTTTAGTCTCAGGCATGAAAATCTGCACTTATATAGGTAATGTGGGCCTGGAGATGGGGCAGTTGGATTCAGCCTGTTTAATCTGATGAGTTTTAAATCAGCCTCAACATTTAAAAAAAAAATTTAAAAAAAAGCAGTACAGAACCCTCAGAACTCAATGATTGTTAGGTGTTTTCAAGTGGTCTGAAAAATGTGAAGTATGTAAATACCAGTGTTATTACCAAAGTCTCGTGTTTATATCTCATTGTTTGTACAACCAAAGGCTCATAGGCTTTTAAAATTGCCATTCCTGCACAAGGTCATTCTTTCAACACATCATCTAATTTTACCCATATGAAAGTTAATCATTGAAGGCAATTATCTACACCCAACACAGAGAATGTAGCACCTCCACAGGCAATCCATCCTACACATTCCAGATATCTATTCTTGAAAGGAACTAATTGCTTAGTACTGATGCCAGTATCTCTTCATTAAAATCACAGGAAATTTAAGCAATTTGGTTATTTAAACTGTCCAAATTTTTTATAACTAAAGTTGAGCAAAATAAATGGCATTTGAGGCAATTTGTCTTCCAAGGAGAGACTGAGACCTATGTGAGGTCTAGTGATTAGCAAAAGTCCTTAACATCCTCTGTGGAATTTTCCTTGTGGAAAACCATGTCCATTTGAGCCATTGAGGGTATAAGCATCAGAGGGAGCTTTGTTGAAAATAGCCTTCAGAACCTACAAGGAGGGAGGGATGGATTCATGCATGAATACATGGATGCTAAAGGCTGTTATAAAATGAAACAACTAATTGAGTCTGGAGCCTTTGAGGGTTTAATGGTAATAACACCCAGAAATAGCGCAGTAATTTGAACACGCCAAATTTTGGAGGTTTCTTTGATGTGTGGTAGAAAGTAATTTGAATCAGCATGAGAGTCTGAATCAAACAACGTAAGCCCTACCATAACCCGCTGGGGCTGGCATTCTTCTGGCTCGATAAAGGTTTCTCAAGGCATTAAGTAAAGTCCATGGGGGGTGGGAACATAAACACAAACAGAAGCCACTGAAATGTAAACTCCAGTTTTCCCTTCCGTCTCATCTTTCTTCCTTCTCCCCAGAATGGATTTGTCATGAGGTTCATAACATAATGTGTGTTAAAAAAAAAAAAAAAAAAAATATATATATATATATACACACACATATATATATACTGGACATCTAGCAAAGTTTCTGGAGTGGAGCACTTGTTAAGGTAATTTTTCACCTACTTGTGACAAGCTTGGACACAAATATTTTATGATAGGAACAATCTCTTATTTAAACACCACTGTTTTGGTCATGTCAGTGTAACTCAGGTTCAGCATCCTCTGACAAAGCAAAGGTTGCAGCTCATCCCTAGCAGGTTGGAGCTGAGGTGGAGGGAAGTTCATCCATCCCCATGCACAGACCCAGCTTGTTCATCCAGATCAACGTGTGCCATTGCCAAGAGGCATTTTTGGGGTTGTTCTTCTTCCCAGAAGTGCAGCTTTTGTCACATAAAATGTTGAGTCGTATCAGCTGCAGCTGCCACTCCACACACAAAGATGATAGCTCAAGTGGAAAGCTTTAGCTGCTGAACACAGCATCAGAACAGCTCGGCTTTAAAGCCTTGAGATTATTTAGAGCCACTGTGTTTAGAGCCTTTAGGGAAAGAATACCAGACAAGTTAGATCACTATGAAAAATGATCACTAGGGACTGCAATGCATAATAAGGTATATAAATAAGTGTCACACAAAACTGCCGTAGAAAAATAAAAACCAAAGCTTGCAACATTCTTCCACATAATGGCTTTATGGAAACATTACAATATTACACAAAGCTCAGAGTACAATATGAACCCCTGCAGACGCTGAAATGTGGTAAGCTGTAGGGTACAGGAACCCACAGAGCAGCAAAAGCAAAGGTTTAATGGTATTTCAAATGTTATGACTATACAGAAGGAGAAATCTGCGATCTAATCTTTTTCAGAATTCTTTGTGCATGGCAGAATAGGCAGGAACTCTGATGCTGTCCTCTAAATCCAGCTGTGGCCAAGCAAACTCTGGTAAAGGCAGCAGTTAAGGGAAATAGTTTGCAAAGGCAGGGCTTAGGATATCATCGAGGTCTGCACAGCTCTCGTTTCTCTGTGCACTTCTTATTGCAGTGCATCACTGGCATCTGCAATAGTTTGCATTTTGAGAGACCCTGCCTTGTGAAACAAATAAATTTTGCTTCCAAAGGCAGAAAGATTGAAAGACTTGAATGGTCAGACTCCATGACATTTGCCGTGAACTGAAAGTCACTTCACTTCCACGGGAGGTTCCTGGAAACCTAAAGGAAAAGAATTTGGTTACTAAAGTATGATAGGGTACTTCTAGGTTAAAAGAAATCACTGCAAGGTTTAGAAGGATTATAAAATTGCTCAAGCTTCTGTGGAGTGTCATCAACTGGAATTCAGACAGCACTTATGTAAGGAAAATAATTTAACAATGGATATTAACTTTTTCTGGACAGGTCTGCCTACTTTGCCCTGTAACACCCAGGTTTTTCTCAGTATGAATCAGATGGGAATGTTGGAATGAATGGAGAGGGTCCATCTCATGAAAGCATCATGGACATGATTTAATGTGCTAACATTTACTTTCAACATAGTTGTCCTTTTACAGCTGACAGATAACCAAAAATATTCTTGCTTTAGCTTACATGGCCTTCTGGGGTTTTTTTTGCACATCTTTGAAAATTTAGTCTTCAATACACATATCTAAAGACTGATGAAAGAAAATTCATACTAATGAAAACTATTCAACAAGTAGGAAAAGGAAAACAAAACAATGAAGTTAAAACACATCTTTTAAAAAACATTTATTTAATTTTCTTGAAACAAACCTTTGTCTGTCATAAGTCATCTTATTAGCCAGCTGTTTTGTTAACTGAAATATTGATCAAGCCTGTCACACTTTCTTTTTCTGTCAGGAACAAGAGAAGGTGCTGACCCTTTCAGGAAATTGTAGTGACAGGTCTGTAATTTGATAATCACTTGTACGGGAAAGATTTCACTTTGCTCCCTGATGTAAATTTGGGCTACTTAGTTTCCTTTGATTTTTTTTTTTTTTAAGTGTCAAGTTTAGTCTTCTGAAAACTTCAGAGTTAGACAAAGAAACACAATATGATTGTTGCTTTTTCAGAATAGACTATATAGAATTTTTTCTCTCTTTATTTGAGGTGACTGTGCTTATTGATGAGAGGCTATTTATCTTTTTTTCTCCAATTTCTCATCATCTGAGAAGAATGCCTACAGAAAAATCCTGTCACTTTGCTTTTTTTCAGACTGTAACTATAACTTGGCAGCCATTTCAGACTGTCTTTTTTACTGTTGGATCTCAAAGGGTCATGGAATCATACAGTGGTTTGGGTTGGATGAGATATTAAAGGTCATCTAGTTCAAACTTCTCTGCCATGGGCATGAACACTTTCCACTAGACCAGGCTACTCAATAAGTGTTTTACCCTGCCCTTGAACACTTCCAGGGATAGGGCATTCACAGCTTAGCTGGACAACATGTTTCTGTGCCTCAGCACCCTCAAAGTGAAGAACTTCTTCCCAATAGTTATTCTAAACCTGCACTTTTTCACTTTGAGTCCAGTCTCCCTTGTCCTATCACTACATGCCTTTGTAAATAATCTTCCCATCACAAGGGCCTGGTTTTTGGAATTGGGCGTTTCCCATCTTGAAGTGACAAGGAAACTGAAAAAGCACTTCCCATTGGTGTTTTTAGATACCGTGAAGCCCTGATTCAGGTTCCTTTTCTCAAGTACTTTAAGATAATCAAATCACCTGTTTATTCATCTTTTCTGCCTGCACCTGGAAATTCTTGGGAATAGAGCAGTGCATCCTGCAGAGTAGAAACCTCCTCTCCCAATTTTTTGAGTAGTCAAATAACTAAGTTAGGCAATCTTTCTGTAATTATTTTGTACCATTAAATGTTCTTTCCATCAGAATTTAATTGTTGTAATTAACAAAAGAAGTATTCTTCCTCTTCTCTCCATGTCACTGAAATGATCTTCTGCATGCCATTACTTGGCATCATTAACGGAATTGAAGAGAGTGTGTCTTCATTTGATGAACAAGGCTGTCACCTTCCCTGGATTTTTCTTTCTTTTTAGTATGATCAAAAGTAGTAAAATATTTTTCCCCACAGCTAAACTACAGCAGTCATGTTCAGAGGTTGCACACACCTGAACAGCTACTTCTGCAACAAACTTCATCTTCCTCTCAGATGAGCTACATTTAAAGCAATTGGCTGAAAAGAGATTTGATTTTGAGGCATGTTATAATATAACACTGAAGGGGATATTAATTTGCCATACTACTGTTTGGTGCCTGATCATTAGTAATGTATGACTTCTCTTCAAGAGAAATTTTCAAAACTGTGTCAGAGAACATTTTTCCCAAATCCTGCCACATCTTGCAGAGTGGAAGTTCAGTTCTTTACAATCCTATGTCAATCTTAAGATGCTGTTGCTTTTCTCTTAGGTTGTTTAAACCTGGAATTCCAATTTGGTAACTAATGAGTTGATTCTGCCCTCAGATGGATAATCTGAGACCCATTTTGCCTTAAGATGGTTAAGCACAGGGCCAAATAATTCCCTCTTAAAATTAGGTGAAATGTAAAATCCATTTTACTTGAATTCACACCATGAAAACTTAGGTTTGTAGGCCAAGATGAAATTCCTTTTATATGTATTCAATAGAGAGAAACTATTTAGGAAAACATCCAAACCTGAGTATTCACAATAATGAATGTGATCAGACCTGAGGATGTCTCTGTTTTCCTACTGACTATAGGCAGGGCCTGAATCAGGATCAGACATAGAATCACACATAATAAACTGACTTGGAAGGGGCCTATCAGGATCATCGAGTCCAACACCTTGCCCTGCAGAGCACCATCCCCAAGAGTCACACCATATTGCCCAAGAGCATTGTCCAAATGCTGCTTGAACTCTATCAGGCTTGGTGCAGTGGCCACTTCCCAGGGGAGCTGTTCCAGTGCCCAACCACCCTCTGGGTGAAGAACCTTCTCCTAATATCCAACCTAAACCTACCCTGACACAACTTCAGGCCATTCCCTCTGGTACTGTCACTGGTCATGACAGAGAAGAGATCAGTGCCTGCCCCTCCTCTTCATCCTTAGGAAGAGTTTTTAGACTGCAATGAGGGCACCCTGAGTCTCCTGGATCATGCCTAGCTTTAGAGAGCTAAACCTTGATGAGATAAGTCGCAAACTTACTGGCAAGTATTTCCTTATCCAACTCAAGGGACATCAAAATAGCATTTTTCACATCTAGAAAGTACCTGTAATTCCATGGCAACCTCCTCTGCCAGAACTGTGCTTGACATCTTGTCTGTCTGTCTGATGCACACCCCATTGCAGGAGTTTGTTATTGACTCTGTAGTATCCTCAGAAGCAGCTTAAAACTCCTTTCATTCACACTGAAGAAAAGCAGGTGCAATTCAGTGAACCAAGAAATAACTCTTTGTGCAAGAACAGAATTACGTCTTTTCTAAAACAAGCAACAACTATGACAGGAGTTTCAGGCATGTCGTGTATACATCCTCTTAAAGACTGGAAAGAAAAGGTTAAGGAGAAAAGGAAAAAGCAGAAGAAGCATGTGAGGAAGGAGTTGACCAAGAATATTATCAGCATGTTTCAGTAACGGTTGCTTTTTAATTTCATTTTTCAGTTAGGCAAAATAGTGCTTTGGTTTTACCATTTTTGAGCTTATTGCATAAGAACATTAAGGAGTTAATGATTTCTCTGAAACCTCCAAAAATATAGAGTATGCTGCTAACAGCTAGAACTGGCAAGGCTTGCTGAAGTTGATATTTTTTAAGGTGATGCAATGTGATGATATCCCGACTCATCTGTTGTAGTTACTAGACTGCTCCTATTAGTATTGCATTCACTCTTCCCCTGTGTCAGGGGAATATTTTCCTTCTCCTTTATGTTAGATAAACTTCACTTGGTTACATTTTTTGTGTAGTTTTATTCCTGGATGTGGCCCCAACAACAGATACTAATTTTGCAACCCAGGTTTTATGTATGAGACAACCCTCACGTTACTGCTACTTCAGCTCTTCTTAAATATTTTTTAAGTAAAAGCCCATTTTCTTCTGAGCACAGCCTGATGCCTCAATACTGTGGTTCTGAGGAGTTTTATCAACCATAGGTGGTGCTGTGCTGTAATTCTTTGATTATTTTTTTTAAGTAGCTAAAAGAGGCACAGAGGCCAGCAAGAAAGAATCAGTGGTTACAGTTTTCAGAAAAAATAATGAAATAAAAATAAAAATGGATTGGATTTGTTCCAAACAAACTCAGTGGGTGTTCCACTGTACTTCTGAATTCTCAACTTCTTTTACTCTCTTTCTATTTATATATTTATAAACTTCTGTGTATTTCTTTTCCACTACCTCTGGCTGTACTTTTCATTCTGGTACTTACTGGGCAGCCCATTTGGTGGATATCTCACAGCTTGACACCTTAATTTGCTTTGTTTATGTGCAGAAAAGCATCATCATAGAAGCTTCTATTTGGATTTAACTTTATCAGTGCCTATCTTTTTGTCGACCTGTACTTATTATCCTTCCCTCAATACATGCTTCTGAAGTTCCACTGGAGACAAACTTGAAATCATGAAATGGAATATTGATCCAGAATCTGGTCTGAATGTCTCCAGCTAGGAGGCCAAGGTGATTTACCAAACAAAAAGTGCAGACACATACCTGAGTCCTTTGACACTGGTACTTGTCTGTGTGATGTTGAGCTAGAAATGTCCTGGGAAAGCCATTTCTGAGAGGCTTTCTGTTTTGGTTTAGCTGAGAGGGTCTGGAAGCATCCTGTCATATGGTACCACTTCAAAAATTACTGCAATTGCTATAGGTAAGAATTTTAAAAATAAAAATGTCCTTTTTTTTATTATGCCCCCATCTGCACATTCTCTTTAGATTCGACTTTTGTCTCAAGATTAGTTCATTATTGTGCCTTAAAACCAATGCCTCCTTCCCTGTGTGTTGCAGAGAAAGAAAACCTTGCTCAATTAATGTGGTTTAAATCAAATCAGTATTAAGGAGGTATCTCAATTAATTAATGGCACATCATTATCTCACAATCAGTGAACTGTACAGTCAGGATCAATTCAGCAATAATACAAACAAGCCACAGCACCTGACACTTGCAAAATGCTAGCAAATGCTCATATTTTTTGAGACATCCTCCCGTAATTATTCCCCAAAAGTTTTAATCACACCCACACACACCCATGCAGACAGAGAGTTATAGAACCATAGAAGGATAGAATTGTTTAGGATGAAAAGACATTTAAGATTATTAAGTCAAACCATTAACCCAGTAAACCACATCCCTAAGCACCACAGCTACATGTCTTTTAAACACCTTCGTGGGTGGTGACCCCACCAGCTTCCCTGGGTTGGGTGCACACTCTTTCTCCCAGGATGTGTTAGTTACAAGCACACATCCCTCTTTGCAGAGCTGTTTTCCCCTTTTTCAGATCCTTTCTGTTGGAGATGTGTGGGTACCACTGTGGGTACCTGCAGCAACTTTAATTCCCACCTGTGTGCATTGACACACACACGCACCAGCTGCAAGCCTCTCCTTGCTGTCCCTGCACTGTGAGGTAGGAATAAAGCCTGATGCCCTTACCTTTCAATTTTTTTGTTGGGTTGTATGCAGCATTCTTGCAAACATCTGTGCACACTAGTTGACTCTTCCACCACTGCATGTTGCAGCACAGTGCACGTCCTTGGGAATCCTGCTAGGAGCTCAGCTAGGCTGTTTTGTGGCAGTGAGCAGTACATGATCTTTACTGATCACTTATTTATTTTTCCATCCTTTGTTAGGTATAATCAAAAAAAATATACAGCACTTTGTTAATAATTCCCTGAAACTCCCTCCAGATATCACCCTGTGAGACCTCAGTTTACAGAGAATGTCCTGATTTAATAAAAAGGGAAAAAATCTTTAAAAAACCATATTTATTTTAACATGAGAATTTATTAATTCCTTTTTTTCCTTTACTTCCTGCTTGGCTATGTATCTTCATCCATTTTCATCTTGTAAACAAAAGAAAAGGTCCAAGCATTTTTTTTAATGTAAGAGCTTAATAAACACCAACTGGACTTCAGAGAAATTTTATTTTGATTTTTAAATATTCATTCTGGACATCCCTGCAAATGTCATGGACTACAATAATACTCATGTTCCTTTGGCTTAAAATAAAACGCACTGATCTGAAAAACAAAAATTCTGTGATTGGTAGTCTAGTGAGCAGAGTCTATATTGTACTTCTGTTGTCTTTGTTGTGGTTACCATCATTAGAAATATATGAGTGCTTAGCAGCTAATTGATGGACAAAGTTCTCTTCCAGATAAGATACTTTTTATGTAGAGATAACTGTCACAAAATCAATTCTGTTTATTATGGAAGATTAATCAAGCCAGGAAAGCTCTTGATGCAGTTGGTCAAGAAGTAGTTCAATCCAGCGCTGATGTTTTCTGGAAGCGAAGTCAACCTGTTCATCTCCATTGAAAGGATTTTATTTTCTGCCTGTTCTATAACTTACGCTTAAATAGTTAGAAATTATTCCAGCAGTTGCTGAGACACCTAGAAGGTGAATCTCTAAGGTATTTGAAGGCTTATGTATGAATTGCTTTGAAGAGCAGAGTTCACTGACAGCCAAGGGAGCAACAGATATGTTTATGGCTCATCTTGATACATGGGGGAGGTCAGTAACCAGCTGAGACTGTGCATTATTTTCTTCCATTCAGCAACATATGCAATGAAAAACAGCAGTGCAGTGCAGAGAAGAAAAATGCACATGTCACCATAACTGCACTCCTCTGTGGAAAAGTGAAGAAAAGATTCTTAGGTGCTGGAAGAATAAGAAGGTAGGATGAGTAATACGATACTTACAGGAAGGTGTGTGTTGCAACTGTAACAAAGTGTTTGTGCTACAGAAAAAGTCTTTAAAAGACATCACCTGCAGATATAAACCTGAGCAGGAGCATGTGCACAGTCTGATGTACAAGAGGTCTGTTTGGAATGTCTAGAAATTGAGAAACTTCAATTAAAACAAGAGACCACTTTATGATTGCTCTGTATATATACACTGTGTGGGAAAATATCAGAGAAGAACAACCAGAACCACAGGTTACAATGGTCATAAACTGGACATAGCTGTGGTTGAAATAGCAACTATGAAGAAAATCCAAATACTAGAAAAAATCAAGACCCTGACAAGTAGGGGAGAAATTACTTCTGAGCCAATTTCAAAGATGTAGATTATGTTCAGAAAAGAGATATCGTGAATGAAAGTGTACAAAGAACTGGATGGGTGACCAAAGAGATTTCTCTCTGTGATTAATCCCTAAATTTTTCTTCCAAATTTACACTGAATGGAAGCCAAACCTTTGATCTGATGATCTCTTGTTAGCAACTTTCTCTGAAGGAAGACATTGTGGAGGAGAGATTCATATCAGTCCCTCATGTGTGACAGCCTTCAGAGAAGAGCACTTGCTTTCCTTGTATTCTTTGGGATCTGCTGGCATCAAAAATGTATGAATTATCAGACTCACAGCTGCACACTCTCCTGCTGCCCATCTTTGCATTTCCAGGCACTAGATATCAAACAAGACATGTGAAAACATAAGCAGTGGACTGGAGAAAAATATAAGGGAAGAATCTAAGGATCTGAAATCCAACCTTTTATCTCAGTCTTCTGACAATTTTGGGTCATACTAAGATGTGCAGACTGTCAGAAACTCACAATCCCAAGTCTTCCATTTCTTTTCACATCCATTTTTGTAGTGCACTCTTTTCTGTTGAGCTGGGAGTTATTTTCCCTAGTTTCAAATGTCTTTTTTAGCACTTAACTCAAGCTACTCCTCTTTTCCTCTCAGTCCTGATTCTAAGATTATGTTCCAAAATTTATATGCAATTGCCAGCCAATTACCTTTACTCATTATAAACCTTTTTCCCACCCACTTTCCTTCATCTCTTGTTTTTATTCTCTATTGAGACAGAGATCATGTCTTTTTCATCATATCTGAAGAGAACCTCACAAAGATAGAACACTATATAAATAATCATTAGTGAGGAATAAAAGGTGAAGTAAAATTCCCCAAAATAATTCTACATTTTAGTGCAAATTGGGGTCATCTCAGCTTTTTCAGTCACCTAGAAAAACTTATCCTGCATGGAACTTTGTGGAGAAAAAGAAGAAAAAACAGGCATTAGGTCTACTTCTCTCAAACACAAAGTTCCAGATTCTGCTTATTGCTATGTTCACTGCCTTCCTTCCTCGGCAGTGTCATAGCATATTTACCTGCCTAGGTGCTTGTTTGTCTAATAGAATACCACAGCAGATCTAGGAACCTCTTTCCCCCACATTTATGTGATAAATATTTACATATGGATTAAAAATGAAATCTCTAAATCACACAAAGCATGTAGAAATAATTCTTGATCTGTTTATGCAGTCAGCCAGCATATTGCTAATAACATAATCACATTGAACAGCACCTCTGAACCTCCAATAAGTTCAGTTTATGGAACAGAAAGTGTGCTAATAGATTGTTTTTCTCACAGATTCATTCAATATAGAACAAAGAAATGCACAATGAAGAATTCCTTCTTTAGGGACTGAAGTATTCTACATATCTAGAAAATTTACTTTAGTGATCCAACTTATAAAAAGATGGGACTTTTGTAGGTCCTGGGTTTTTTTTAGCATCTTAGGTTTTCAGTGTTTCTCTGAATTTTTATTATTGAAGAAGAATTGTATTTAACTTTTGCTTTGGGGTTTTTTTAAGTTACATCTACTTATACCAACATTTCTCAAATATTCAGCAAACAACTGTTTTCAGTCATGAGCCATCAGATTTACATGACTACATAGTTTTCATATAAATTGATAGGTACTATCAAGCATACCCTCTATTCTTTCCATTAGGGACAATATAATGTTGGGGTTTTTTCCCTTCTATATAAAGGATATGAATAATTTCTGAAAAATACTCCCTGTTCCAAGAATTTCAAGTTTTGGAAATCCTCATTAGGAAAAATAATTTAATCTTTCCTTGAAGTGCTCCTCCAAGCACCTCTGATACTCACACTGCAGCATCAGTTTACAGACACTATGGAAACAAGACCTAAACTATTCTGTGATGATCTATTCTAAAGTTACCAGCAGAATCCAACACAGAAATCAAAGCAATCTTGTCCTTACTTTCCCCATTTCGCATGGTATTCCTTGTCGAGAATTTAATAGAACACAATCCTTGTGTTTATCAACAACAGCATCTAGTTTTGAACAGTTATTAAAATGTAAAATTTTCCTCAAACATATCATCTGCCACTCTAATAAAGCTATTCCAGTCTCTTGGCTGACATCTCAAAATATATGCACAAATAAATTCAATGGAAGAATCACAGGTTTATTATTCCTAATTTTAGGCCAAGTTTAAGGAAAAAAACATGCTATTAGTTTTACTTAAAAAAGGGCCACTCAGAAAAGCTGAAAATAACTATTTTTTTCTTTTTATTATTATTATTATTATTACCATTATTATTATTATTATTATTATTGATCAGAAAGAAACGCAGAGGCAGAAAAGGCACAGAGCATAACTATGGTGGTCCTAAGTTTGCTTAAAATTCTCTGCCAGGAATCCTCTGCCATTTCTCAGCTCTTCTTAAAGGACAGTGCAAACCCAACCACTCACTCCCAATGTTTCAAGACCCTGATCTCTCCAGAGCCACACAATTGCTGAGCTGTCCCAGGTTCACAGCAAACCAAGTCAACCATTCAGACTCTTGAAGCTCACTGGTCTCTCCAGTGTTTGTGAAGTGTTCAGTTTAATAACAGTGACCCATCATGTGCCATTATGGCATCTTATCCCCCAGGAAAATGCAAATACACAAGTCCCACATAGGGGGGAAGGGAGTTTGAAAGGTAGGGCTACTGAGAAATGTAACATAATTGAATACCCTTTAAAAGACAAAACTCCTTATAACATTACTTAGGCAGTAATTTTGATTCAAATAATGTCAGTAACATTATTTAAAATCCTTTTAGATAAGAACACCCACCCCCGCACTCATCTCTTCATCAACTGACACCTGTCAAGAAGGAACTGTGGGGGGAAGGACTGCTTTTTAAAAGGAATTTGAATAATGTTAATCCATTGCTCAAAAATATTTGGCAGACACTTTTCTTCCTAACATCCCTCTTCTTTGACCCACATGTGCTTATGCAATACCCTTGAAGAAGAACAAGGGAAATATCTAATACTTCAGCTGGAGTTAAAAATTTCTTTATATTTTGAGAGAAAGAGAACTAGTGGTAAAATAATGTTAAATTATTTAACTTTTCCTGAAAAAAATAAAGCTGCATGAATAATACAATACATTATAGATTGCAAAAATACTGCATTTAGAGTCACAGAATGATAGAATTGATTATATTGGGAAAGATTTTCAAGATCATCGAGTACAAGCATTAATTCAGTAATGCCAAGTGCACCACTAAGTCATATCCATGCCACACATTTATGTCTTTTAAATTGTTGAGTATATTTGGGGATTTGAGATCAACTGTGACATACAGGCAGACATTACATGACATTCTAGACTCTGTCCTGACATGCTACCTGTGTTGCCTAAGTTACAATACACCTCTGTTGGTCTCAGTGTGTTTGGCAACAGCCACACCACGTTCAGCTCCTGGCTTTGTCCACAGTGGAAGCTGCCAACAGAGCAGCAGTGTGTCAGGTGTGTGGGTTTGTGATGTAGAAAAGAAGGGATTGCATTTGTACTGCTTTCCTTTCTCGTTGCCCTCTTTTATGAAAATGAATATATGAGTAGCCATTTCCTATTCCATCAATCTCTGCCAGCACACTGAAATATCAAAATTGTAATGACTCATGCAGTCTGGGAAAGATAAAGTGAACATATACTACTTTGACTTTATCACTGCTCTGTAATTCAATTGCCTATGTTTTTTTCATTCTCTTTGGTTTTGACCTTCCTGATCTCATAGAAATATAAGCTAACATTGTCCAAGTGCAGGTGTCTGAAGTTCTTTTAGTCAGAACAGATAAGGAAGCTGCTATTCAGTACTTCTGAGTGACCAGAATGGTTTAATGTTCCAGTGATTACAATCCCTGGTGGTGAATAAAGCCTTCTGGGCTTGAATCTGTGCAAGCACTTAGAACAAGGTGGTCCCTGTCCCTTGGTAGAGAAAAAGGACAAAACTGAAGGGAAATTTTTGATAAACATTTAGAGTTTGGGTCTTGACACATAAGAATTTTGTCACACAAAGGAGCTGCCACCACGCAAGACCTAAGTGGGATTATCTTTTCAACTATTTCACTGTAGGATTCCCACAAAAGCAAATGAGAAGACAGGGCATATTTAGAGGGAGGCTGATCTTAAGGTGCCCTATATTACTAAGGTTGTTCCAGTGAGCAGCCCTGTTTCTGTACAGAAATTGCAAGAGGATACTAAAGAAATTGCTGTAGATACAAGGATCTGCTCTGCAGGCATTTGAAAGTTAGGTAAGATAAACTTCTCTCATGGACATCAGCAACTTCCTGGTAGCTCTCCAAGGATATGTACTTACACCATTACAAAGGTGCATAATTCAAGAACAATTATACTGCTGAAGAATCTGTGACATTGTACTCCAAAGCAGACATAGACATGTGCAGAACAGGAAGCTCAGAATGCTGCAAATCTTTCCATGGTGCTTGATTATGAAAGGGAAAAATGTTTAAACTGATAACAGGTAGATAGCACAGTACGAAAATTTGAACTGCTTTGTATCACTTCTCTCAAAGAGATAAAATTGATTTTGTCATCATTAATAGAAGCAAAACGCAAGGAAAAAGACTGGAAACCACTGGAGTAGGACAACCTTTTTACAGTGGAATCAATTAAATACATGCTGCTCTCTTAAAATGCACCACTTCATTTTAAGGAGCTTAAGGTATGAATAACAAGGCCATAAAATGTTAATAACTATAATAACTGTAGCTTCTATGGTATTTTTTAACTGTGCGGAACTGTAATGTGACAAGTAACAATAAAAAGAACTTGCAGAAATTACTCGGGTTAGGAAAGGTTGAGAGATTTTACTGAGAAAGCTCTGCTCTTTCACCTCCTTGACCTTGAATGAATAAAGGTCCAGACAAGTGGAGTGACCAGGTAGTTTTTTCAAGCCACACCTTAGGAATAGCTATCATATTTATTTTGTTACTACTGTTTATGTTACTGTAATGCCTAGAGGCCTCGTCATGAGCTATTGTGCTAAGCACTGAAAAATACAGATTTAAATGACAGTCTCTGTCTCTCAGAGCTTGTATGAAAAGTGTAAGGCAAGAGAAAACAGCCTCATGCAAAGAGACAGGACAACACAAGGAAACATTTTCTTTCTTGGTCAGCCTGATAAGCATTGGCCAATTTCTTCAGGGTTTTTTCCGTTTTCAGCAAACTCAGTGGTAAAGGATTTGAAAGAAAGTAGAGCTTTGTGGAAGATTTTGGAAGGATCCTGTCAGACAAAGAGGCTGTCTGGTAGGAGTTCCAAAAATGTCTTTTACGTTTCTGGAAGGGGTCTGAAGGAGAGAGGACACTGACCTGTAGATCTGAGCCTATCCAGAATGACAAAGGTCCTTTGGAGGATATATGGAAAGACCGGAGCCAAGCGAATTTAGACCCATCAGAGTCAATGAAGGGTAAAAAAAAATCTTCAGATATACTACAAATGGATAGCAAGCCAAGGAGAACAGGATGTGGCATTCAAGCCAGTCCATGCAAGCTTGAAAAATGTTCAGCATTCCTTTTCTGCTCTGCTGTCTGTGAGCACACATCTGATAGGAGTGAAAGGCATCTTTGGAAACATCATCATTGCTTCAGCAAAAGTCATATAAAACACAGGAGACTTATTCTGCCTTTGAGAATTACCTGTCCAACGCAAGGGAGAAGCACCTGAAAAGTTCACCCAAATTTATGTGCAAGCTTTCAGGGGTTGCTGAAATTTACAGATCAATTAAGGTGAGGAGTTCAACCTCCAGGTCCCCAGGTCCTGCCAGGAGCAAGTCAGGGCCTTTGTCCCCAGTAGACACAAGCTTGGTCACGTGAAACAGCACATCCTGGCAGATTCAGTGTTCAGATGAACAGCACCAATGGCCTCATGTTGCTCTCTGGCATGTGGAAAGTCCATTAGCTGGAAAAAATCTTTATGTATAGATATATACAATGTGGATGCATTCAGTATGTGGACTCAGTCTGCCTAGAAGCTGCCACTGGATCACCAGTTTCCCACTTGCCCTCTCTAGACACACACACACAGAGAAACTGTGACCTCAGTCAGCTCCCAAACACTACAGTCTCTTCAGCAGTTGGCCTGTAGCCCCAGTCCCTCCTGTAGCCACGTTGTGGAATCATAGAATCATGGAATCACAGAATGGCTTGGCTTGGAAGGAACCTTCCAACACCATTACCACAGGACACCTTCCACTATCCCAGGTTGCTCCAAGCTCCATCCAACCCAGCCTTGAACACTTGCAGGGATGGGGCATCCACGGCTCCTCTGGACAAACTCTGCCAGGTCCCATCACACTCAGTAGTCACTCCCAGTTACACACACACCCCACCAGTTTATGACCACTTCACACTACTCACCAGTTAGCCTGGCTTGGGATTTACAGGTGTTGGCGCACTGCCATGTGCGTTTGCATTGGTTCCTGGTGCCAAAAACACACAAAGCTCCAAAATCAACAGATGTTTCTGATGTTCTGACAATGCTGTGCCTTGTTCTGCTCAGGGATGCTGCAAATCAGTTCTTACATCCACCTTTGCAGAGGCAATCCTAGAGAAGATATCCATTGATGTGTTCATTCTTCTTGTCAATGAAAACCTAAATTACCTATTGTGACAAAATTACAATTTTTGCCTGAGAAACTGACACAGGAGAGAGTAACTGGTGTTTGCTGCTTCTCCTCAGAAGCACCAAGACTGCCTCTCCCTCCAGGAAAAAGAAAAAAAAAGCACAGAAGGGTCTAACAATGCAACCATCTTCTACTGAGAGAACGCAAGGTGAGGAGTCAAAATACTTCTTGCACCACCACCTTTTGAAATGCTGAGTTGTTGTCACAGTTTGTGAGGCACATCTTTTCAAAGGAAGAGGGCAATGGCATTGAACACTTCCAGAGAAAGGGCAACCACTGCTTTTTCAGGCTTTAGAATCACGGGATCATGAAGTTTGGAAAAGTCCTCCAAGATCATTGAGTCCAACCTTTGCCCAAAGACCTCCATATCAACTAAATCACAGCACCAAGTACCACATCTAGGCATTTCTTGAACACTTTACAGGTTTTGCAGCTTAGAGCATGGACAGAGGTGGCCCACGGCCGTGTTACATGACCATGGGGATTAGCCAGTATTTATTGAAATGTGGAAAGCACTGGGACAGTATTTTTATGCAGAACACAGGCAGATAAAACTCATATCTCCACCGCTTTTGTCCATGTATCTTTCAAAGATTTTTAATCTGTCACAAATGACTGCATGCTAAATGTCTAGGCAGATAGATGAGTTACATGCCAACTCAAAGGGAAGCAATCACCTCTTTCTGTAAGAATTTGTTTGCATGGGAGATTGCAGGAAATTAATTCCAAATTAATTTTTAATGGTTTAACGAAGCAATGTAAATACACATTATTAGGAAATCAATGTGTATATGAATTAGCTTACTTAAATCACTTTACATTCATATAGTTATGTAATTTGGAAAAGTTTTCATTTTTTTTGATGTAGAGATGAGGCCCAAGCATTTTGGAAGTGACAGATCTCTTTGGAATGATTAAAAGCCATGCTCCAAAATATTAAGAATAGATGTGGTCAGAGACATTTCCATTGAAAAGTCCAGTCTGTATGTAAACAGAAAAATTCCAAAAAGCTGCTTTGGGATGAAAAATCTAAATACAGAACAATTTCAGTTCTCAACAAAAATTTTCTCATTTGAGGCTGTAACCCCATAAAATAAAGTGTGTATTTTTCTTTTTTTTTCCTTATTTTTACATGCTAAGAATTTATACAGTAAAAGACTTTCAATTATAAAGAAAATATGGTCATTCTTAAGACTTTTCAAGCCACATAATTCATATATCAGAATAAAATTCTTTGGAAGACAAAACTCAATCTTTTTACAGTCATTCTGCCATCTCTAACATCACTGGGCATACTTAAGTCGATGGCTCTGAACATTGAGGGGAGATTTCAGCACCAATTCTAAGATCTGTACCTAGATGTGTCGTAGTATTCAAGCAGCATTGCCTCCAGGCTTCTGCTTTTTCTTTCATCTGTGATGTGCTAATTGCAGAACCAAGTGAAAAGGACACATTTCCTTCCACTGTGCTGAAATTCCCATCAGGCAAAGGATGGCTCAAGGGATATGAATCCACATCTTCCCACTCTGAATCCAGAGCTTTACTCTTGGGAAAGGGAAGTTACAAAAAATCCAGCAAACTATTTATTAAATGTATTTTTGAAATCTTCATCTCAAATTTTGATGTCGGGTGACAGCCATAGGAGGGGCAGTTCTCACCTCTGAAAACGCATGGGGAAATAAAATAAAGGGGGGCAATTGAGCTTGCAAATCTGACACTAAATGATGATGAAAAGGAAATAAGAGGACTCCTGATCCTCTTTATCATCAGACAAATCTGGCTGTTATGGTAGTCTCGGGTCAGTTGGGGCACTCAAGACCCTGTAGTGTATTAAGGAACAATTCCACCAGCAAGTTAAGTTTTTGTGGAGGGAAGAATTCACGTTTGAGGCAGACACTCAGAGTGCAGGTGTTTGCACCTGCCTGGTGATGGTGGGCTCATTTCACAGAACTTGGACCCTCCAAGGGTGCAATTCAACTCATCACACACATCCAAAAAAGGTCAGATGAATCACAGCAAAGAAATGTCTCTCTCCAGAGGCCAGAAAATGATCTTCAGTGACCAGCTAAGGTGGCAGACACACCACACCACAGATGGATACAGATGACAGCAGTTTCAGCCTTTCATCTTCAAACACCCGAAACAAATTGTTCACTATATCTGAAGTACAATTTTATAATTTTTTAACAGAGTGTTCTAGCTTCCTATAGAAATGAGCACTCTGCAATTGTGGTCTGTAAAACATCTCATTAACCTCCAAGGGTAGTGATTTCTTACTCAGTAGTAATTAGGTGAGTTGATACTGTGGAAAAATTACAGATGGACATTTAGTAGTTCTGCAGCAGGAACAAAAATTTGAGCAAGGAAATGTTTCCAGTTTCTGATCAGGATGGATTTAGGACAGACCAAATAATGAGTCTCATGCTTCAGGGCCATCTATGCAAACTTTGCTTAGCACAGGCGAGCTGTTGCTAAGTACCAACTAAAATGAAATCATTTGGCATTATTATTTAGTTATTAATGGCTCTGTATCCAAACTACCTCCACACTGCTGATGTCATTACTTGCTAATCCACTCATGCCACTGTTCTGCTCATAAATTAAAATATCATGCAATAGCTTGTGGTTGCACCTTGCACTATTAGCTACATAGCCTATGCGGGGTGCAGACAAAAGTCTCTAAAAATACTACATGTTGAATCTGTGGGTTATATCTGTAGATTATTCTTTTAAAGGATCATCTTTTGCACATGGGAAAAGTGGAAAAATCCCATGTCTGACGTAAAAATTATGCCCTATGTCATTAGGGCATATAGGGATAGGACATGGGGGAATGACTTCAGACTGAAAGAGAGTAAATTTAGATGAGGTATTAGGAAGAAATTATTCACTGTGAGGGTGGTGAGGCATGGGAACAGGTTGTCCAAAGATGTGGCTGTCACATCGCTGGAAGTGTTCAAGGCCAGGTTGGATAGCACTGTGAGCAATCTGGTCCAGTGGAAGGCGTCCCTGTCTGTGGCAAGAGGGTTGGAACTAGATGATCTTTAAGGTCACTTCCAACCCAAACCATTCTATAATTCTGTAAATGGAATTTCTGTACATGTACAGGTCAACTGCACAGAACCTGTGCTGTAATTCTGCTGTAATATTGATTATTTAGCCATGCTATGTGTTGAAAAAAAGGGAAAAGTTGCTACTTTACATTGGCCCATTACCAAAACCTAATTAATCATGTTGTGAAATGAAGATGAATTTTCTGTAGAAAAATTCGATTTTACTTAGATTTATATATTCACAGAGAACAATTTTATAAAACAACCTCTTTAATAGCAACAACAAAATCTTTAATTCAACTACCAGCACTCTATCAATTAATGGCTTATTGTTCTTCTTGCTGTCCTCAGATAGTGCAGGTGTCTTAATGCTTACCAGGCACACTCTGCAGTTGCCACCAATTTCAGAAAAGTTCTAGTCAGCCATATAATCAATTTTCATAAGTGTAGGTTTTAATATCAGTGAAGCACTCCTGTCTCCTTACTTTATTCTCTATTATGTTTCTGAAAAAAAAATTTGCTTGGGACATATTTTTTTCTGGAATTACTGAGATGTATTCCTCAGATACATTGAAAGGATTGAGAGAAAGGGGAGTGACGAGAATGAACACATTTAATTGCAGGAAAAGAAAGGCAGGAATTTCTTCTGAAATGCACAAACTCAAGAATGAATGAAGAGGTCCAGCACTCTTTCTTTCATAGAGGCTTCACTCTGAGTAGAAGAAATGCATGATGTAGCCTCAGAAATCCAATCTTATTTTTTTAAGTGAACTTTGGTGAAACTAAGTCCTGAATTCACAGAACTTCACTGTTGGCATTGCCTGCAGCATTTACTTTGGTAATATTGTCACCATGACTCCCTACAGAGGAAAAATTAATTCTTAAACATACTGACTCACCTCCTGGCAGAGTGTCTCCTTCCATAAATAATACATTTCATCCATTATTTTCCAGATGTGATTATTGACAACAAAAGAAAAAGAAATCTTGTGTCTTTTTGGTATCAAATACATTCCAAAAAACTGTGTTACTTCTTGTGCTAAAGAGAGTTTTGCAGCTACCCAAAACTGGTGCAGACTTTGAGGCATGCCTAATAAATCATTTTGCATCTTTCTCACCCATGTCCCACAGGATGGGCTTCTGCTGCTTAAACTTAGTTTTCTAGTATAGGAGAAGATTCCTGGGATACCCCATTTGGTTTTGAGTTGCTGTTCCAGAACTTGCTCAGTCATATCTACCAGCTCCATGGGAATGTTTTGGATAACCTGGCATGTCTAAAGCATCACTTCAGTATTTAGGCAATTGAATTCTTTCCCCTCTTTCCAACCCAGTGCTGTAACAGCATCCTTATCAAGAAAATTTATGAACTGAATGATGAGAAGTGTAAATTCACACAGGGTGGGGAGAAAAAAAGCTAAGATGTGATAATCTCAATATTTATATACAAGCCATGAAGCCTGGGCAGCTTCAGCCCCTCTGTCTACCTCCAGGCTGTTTCAGAGTTTGGACTACACTCCATGAATATGAAAAGAAATTATGTCTTTCTAATTATTCTTATACAATTCCTCCATGTGACATGAAACTGAGCGCTGTTGCTGGTGCCTTTCCTTTGGAGGAAAGGCTTGAAATTAAACAAAATAAAATATGATAAGGATTTTGTACCACCATACAAGCAACTTCCAGTTCTACTTTACTTGTCACATAAAATTCACTCTCACTTTTGCTCTTGTCTATGTCTGATTGTTCATGTGCAAAGATTCTGAGACAGGCATTTGAACTTACTTATATGCTGCGTCCACAGAAATGCAGGCTTTCAGAGCATCCTCAGTGATTTCTTTAACAGCAGGGGTCAAACCAAGGAATTCTGTCCCTGTAAGTATTATAGAACCTGCAATACCCCAAAAGTATTATCACATGCTTTGGACCTCAGATAGAGATGAAGAAAATAAAGTTGTCCTCTCCCCACATGTAATGGGCTCTATAGGGATCATATTTGTCCCAAACAACACATAGATGACCATAAGAAAGGCATTAGGTGGCATTTTGTGACCTCTGATGGATAGAAAATCTACCCTGATAACAATTTGCAATTTCTTCTGGTTGAGGCATATTCATTGTATTCAAATTTGGACAAATGACCAAACTGTCTCTCACAATTCAGTGCTGATAGACTTTGCTCCTGTGGTAAGAGATTTCTTGGTGTAGGAGAGTCAGTACTGCCAAATATCTTAGTTCAGAAAATTAAACTTCTAAAATTTTCCTTTTGTTCCAGTACATGAGACAATATAGGGCACCTTAAGAAAGATTTCTAATCCTTATTTTATTTTATATGCATGCGCTCTTGTAAATTATTTGCACTTAATACTTCCCTAGCACTTTCATTTTTAATGAATGCCTTGTAAAATAAACCACTGGGGTTTATACATACACCTTCTTCTCTACAAATCACTGGACTATTCTAAATATGGAGGTAGAATATACAACTGGAGAAGTCCTTCCTGCCTTACAAATTGAGAAATGAGAATACATAGAGGTGGTCACATCTCTGGGAGTGTTCTGCAATAGCAATTTCTCAAAATTTGTGAACACTCAGAAAAAAATCATGAAAATGACCAAGAAAATAAAATCCAGAGGCCAAAACTCTTTTTATTCAACCATAATCAGCTGGGTAGAGAAAATACAGGGAAAGAAAATGCTGTATCCATGTTATTTGATCATGGAGAGAAGGGCAGGGTTTGGTTACTTGCACTACCTGCAATAGGCATTGGGTGATATGTCAGCTGTGCAGCACATCCCAGCTAGACTCCAGCCCCTCTTCTATGGGGCTCAAGGTTCCTTTTGTCATGTCTTTCATGTGGAGAGCATCCATATGATGCATGGGAGGCATCCTTTGCCCAGCACCCTGCTGGGATTCCCTGCAGCCCAGGAAGAGAGGCAGTGAATGCTAGGATCGGCATTCACTGAATGTGGTTGAGAAGCAGAAGATGAGGATGCTGCATTCCAGACTGGTGCAAGGTTATTTCTTCCAGGAGAGCAACAGAGCAGGATGGGACAAACCATCCTGGGAGAGAAATGGGCTGCTGCATGCACAGGGAGCCACTGGGGCAAATGCAGAACCAGGGGTCAGAATGATGAAGAGAACAAGAAGGCTCTTAACCCAGAGCTTGTAGAAGGAAGCTGGGAAGAAAGGGGCCTCTCTGTGGGACAGATCAGGACAGATCAACAGAAAGGGGATTTGTTTCAAATTCTTTTGCATTTTACTAAACTAATTCTGTGGCTTCTCTGTTTCACAGAGTTTAAGGAACACCTTCATATTCGTATAAAAGTTAAGTCTAGCTTTGTCAAGCCTCTTTGGTGTTTTTGGGGCCCTCTGTTTAAGAAGGAGGTGTTGACAGGTCCAGCTTTAAGCCTTGGCTGACTCTGGGACTCATCAAAGACACTTCCCAGACCCATAGAGAAAATTACCCCATGAAGCAGGAGGCCATAAAGCCACTATAAATATCTCCATTTGCCACACACTTTTTCTTCTCTCTGCCTCCCCTTCCTTTTCTTGTCAGCTCTTGATCTGCTTTACCTTCCTAGTGCTGCTTCTGCTGTACCCTAAGAAGTCAGGTTTTCCTGGGAATGAAGATACAAGCAATAAAGTCCGTATCATATTTATTCTATAGCCTACCTCACAGTCTTACGCCGCTCTGAGATAAGATGAATGATTACTTAAAGGGAGGGGTTGTTTCCAGTGAGTCTCTCGGGAGCCACGGATATTCCTGCACCAATCTGGGGTGGTTGCTATAGGGAATCATTAACCCGTCATTACAGAATAAATAACACAAGAGTCAGGAGAAGGTCATACCAATCCTGTCTCTTTTTGTAAACTATCTTTAAAGTGTCTGGTCAATGTCACATCTCACCTGCTCACCTACACAGCCGTTTGCATTTCTGCTCTATCTGCTTATCCTGCAGTGCAGTAAATCTGCAAAGCAATGCCATCCCTATCATGCAGCTGTAGTGTTGCCCTGTACCCTACTGCCTGCCCAGACAGCTATTCTCTGTAAGAAAAGTCTTCATTATTTCTACTGAAGGAGTTCAAATTTAAAGAAGAATAATGTTATCATTACTATTTAAATTCTTTATTACCTCCTTTTTAATACAAACAGATGGGAACTGGTTACAGAGCTAAGGCAATTTCAAGAGGATATTTAGCCACAGAAAATACATATTTGCAATAGAAAATAACTTTTCTTCCATTCTTGATCACTGCAATTTCCTTTCTGATTTTCCAAGCTATTGTCCTGTTTTTGTTACAGCATTTCATAACTAATATCACTGTCAAAGTTGCAAAATGCTTGCATTTACAATTATCTCTCCTGGCAGATGTACCTGAAACAGATGCAAAATGTTCCTCAAAAGAACTAAATAACTTGGTCTTTACCCTTTATTTACACAGGGGAATTGGCTTTCACCAGCCTTTTCTGGCAAAAAGCTTATTTTATCCTTTTCTTTCAAAGGTCATATTTGTATGAAACTAAAGCAGTCCCTTAGGACAAGGAGGAACAGAAATTCCTGCCTGTCTAAACCTGATCATTGAACAGGAATATCAGTCCATGAAGCTGGTGTAGTCTGGAAACCTGATCAGTTTGACCAACAAAAGGCTACATTTAATTACAGCTGGACCAAGTATAGCAGTTGGGCTGGAGAGTAAAATTTCACTGCTATTTATAAAACACCCCAAATATGATGTGCAGTGTATGGTGCATCTGCCTAATGTCAAATGATCTGCGCTCTATGGAAGCTTCCTTCTTTGTTGCCCTGCAGATAATTGCAGATAAACAGGTTGTACAGGGAATGGGTTTTTTGAGGCTGGAGAGAGAGATTTGGGAGTGGGGAGTGATAATTTGTGAGGGACTTAGACTGTTCACAAGATTCACAGTTCGAGGGAATTGATAATGGTTGGACTCAATGATCGGTCTTTTTCAACATATATGGTTCTGTGATTCTATTCTATGAATAACCACAGTCAAAAACCTGAAGAGGAAAACCTTTAAAATTTCCAGAGATTTATATTTACTGCAATTCTTTTAGTTATTTTGCCTTCCAACCGGAATTCTATTTCAGAAATTAATGATTTCAAAATAGTGATGACATTTGAAATGGAGGAGCAATGTTAAAATGAACAGTATAACTTTCAGTTAATTCTGAAGTTTTTTATTGGCCTGAATGCTATTTTCAAAACAAATGCATATTACTGGGTAAGAAAGCATGCATTTCAGTTTGGCCCAAAAAGAATACATAGTGAGTTTATATATATGCACATAAATTTTATATCTGTATAATATATATTCATTTATTTTTTTATATCTGAGAATCAAGATTTATAGTCTCTCATGTCTAGGCTGTGAGTTAATGCAAATGTCATGAGCACATGAGATGGGGGGAGGGAGTTTGGAATCCAGTTCAAGTGTGTCAGCTTTGGGAAGGCACGAGCTCCAGTCAGAACAATGCCTGGTCCTAACCTCTGGATGCACACATATCTGCAGAGCCAACTTGTTGAATCCATCACAACAATGCTTCCATTTATCCCTTTGATGGGGAATTGTCATTGAAATGGATACTTTGACTAAATAGTTATGTACAGCTGGTAACTAATGCATGGTTGTCTGTAGCAGCCTGAACAACGTTTAATGGAGCTTTATTGCTTTTCATGGAGCTCCATTGTGTTCAGCTCTATTGTCCTATATTATCTACTAGGATTATTTTAAATACTTTTGACACTTTTTGTTAAAAGAAAACCACATCTGCTAGTCCTTGAGACCTAAGGATTTCTCCTCCCCTGGACTGCTGGATGTAAGGCTGCTGCTTTTTCCATTTTGGGGTCCAGCCATGAGCAGGACTGAATGTGTAACCCCATGCACCACTGTGTGTGCAGAGATCAACACAAACAGGGAACTGGACCTTTAACAACACCTGCACAAACAGAAGCAATGTGATGTCACATGGACTTCAGTAGCATTGATGGCCCTGTCCTGTGCTTTCCTCTCCAGCTGGTCAGGCTTCAAGTTTATTCCCACTTCATATTCCACTGCTTTTCTATTTTAGCATGCTGGTTCTTTCTCTGCTTTTGTCTCTTCACAGATAAACAATCTGCACCTAATTGTTTCTCTCTAGTGGCCCCGGTTTTGTTAAATCTGAACTCAAATATTGTATTTCTGGTGAAGTTGCTCATGTAATCTCAGCCCTAACCAGCCTCACTGCTGCTGCTGTGTCTGCACTATGTGTAGCTCTGCTCCCCAGAAATTCCTGAGCACATTTGTCCATGTATTTGTGAGTTTTGGCTGCATCTCACCTCCGTCCTCCTTGGACACCCACAGAATCCATCCATCCATCACTACAAGATTTGGCCAGAGTCTCACAGAGTAGTTAGTTACATCCCCTGATTTCTTGTCTCATGTCCAGTGGCTTTTCTCTTGCTCAACATTAGGGCAGAGCTTAATCACCTGGCTTGCATACCTTAATAACTTCTTGTCTCTAAGTTTTTATCACCCATTTTTAAGGCTAGAGCCAAACCTACCAACCTCAAAATATACCTTCCATGAGCCTGGGATGAAATCTTTATTGCTACTGCCTAACTTTGAAAGATAATTGGGAACCTTTTAGAAGAGCAGAGTGAGCAATTTTTTGCCACCATCTGGGGACAAATAATTTTCTCTGATCAGTAGAAGTAACCTTCCACATGAACCAACTCTAGTAATTGGGAATCAGATACCAAGTCCATCTGCTTAATGTGTTGATTCTTTGGTTTGACCATCTGGCACTCAGGTAGAGGTGGATTAAGAGCATGATCTTTACACTAAAATTGATTCCCCTTGGGCTGAATTCCCCAGGTAACTGTAGTATCATTATTTTCCCATTGCCCGTGTTTTTTACCTTCAGAAACTTAACTTAGAAATTTAAATTTAAAGCTGTTTAAGTTATATTTGTGTTCGTTACACTTGTGTTTAATTTATAACCAGAAATCAGCAGGAAGCGCTTCTTTCTGACATTCCCCACCTCTTAAAATCAATGCAAGATTGCAATGGATGCTATCAAGATATCAGGAGCTCCCCATAAGTCAGAACTAATGGAATTACCATTTTATATTCTCTGGGCTGATTTCTTTTTAGTTGACATTACTGTATCTGTAAGGGTTCTACATATTTAACTCATTAATTCAGACATAAGGATACTACCTAATTAAGTGCACAGAATAGTCCCAGAGGGTCTTTAGAAAAATGTTTGCGTTCAGGACTCCCATTTTATAAAATGCTATTCATTAAAAATAATTTAAATTAGTTTTCTTTTGGGTGAGGATAGTATTTCCAGCATCTATATTTGGCTGAGGTCAGAATCTATTTCTGGTGTTCACAAGAAAAATTGGAAAAGACAATGCATTGGGTGAACACTGATATATTGATTTAATTTTTTAATCTCTTGGCATTACTGACATTACACAGTCCTACGCTTTCTAAGTGCAGTCCCCTTTGCTCTTTTGCCCTCCAAAATTGGTAATGTATTTTTTAACATATTAACTAGGAAGAGAAGAACCACATCATTAAAAGCAAAGTTATTTTTTCTCTGTTGTGAAATGTTATGCTCTGGCATTTCTGACAATTTCCTCTTCAAACGAAGTTGCAAATGCATTTCTTTGCCTGTATATGTATCAGGTTCCATGGATTTGTAATTACTGGAATCTTGCCATAAAAATAAAAGCCCATAAAACAATTAGGAAGTACACAAGCTAATAATAAATATTAGATTTTTAAATGGACTTTCATTAAATTATTCTTATCTGATTATAAATGTTCAAAGTAACTTTTTAAGAGTCAGCTTTTTCCTAGACATGGCTGTTCATGACAAAAAGAAAAAAAAATGTGTCATCTTCTTTTTATTATCAAGGACTAAGTACTGTAGAGGAAGAATTTTCTCTCTCTGAAGAAAAATTTTAACATGCACAAAAATCAAAAGCCTTAAAAAGCAATAAAAAGTCCTTTGCAGATTTTTGGCAAAACAAAACTTTAATTAAACAGTGACAAAGGTGTGGTAGGTTTTGGAGTCCTGATCTTTAGTACTAAAGCATGGATATCTTGCCTACAGAGAAAGGGTTATGATGCATCCAAGAGAATACAGATGGGAAGAGATCAAATTTGAGATTGAGAGCTGTGCAGCTTGTCCAGACTGGGATAAATCAATCTCAGTTAGCTTGTGTTTCAAGTCTAGACAAAGCCCCTGTGGAAGGCAGTAGGGGGTGAAAGAAAGCTCAGCTAGATGACCCCAAGTAGGAATGTCAGCTTTTGTACAGAATGTAGCAATAAGGATGGGTTGAAAAACAGAAAAAGAAAATACTGAAAAATTAACAGCAAGTGGCTTTTGGAAAGTCCAAATATTATTCAATTCTGCAGTGTAAACATTGGGCATTTGCAATCATCTGAATTAGCCTGAATTCAACCAGAAGTGCTGCTTATGTCCTACCTTTACCAATGAATTACAGCAGATGGTGTAAATCTAGAGAAGTCCACCTGAACTCTACAGACAGTCTGGAGTTTGAATTGATAATGTTTGAGGAATAAATTCAACCCAGCTTTTACCAACTCAGACACAGCCTGCACAGAGATTTTGCTGGGGAGGCACAGCTGAGCAGATGTGTTTGAGTGGTAGATGGCCAGGCATGGGTGCTCATAAGCCTGACATGCTTCAGCAGAACTGGAACACTGTCTGTTCCTCACTGGTTTTGTTACTCTGACATGTTGTACTTTGAAGAGCACCATCCCAGTTGTCCATGGCTCTTAAGACTTCTGCAGAGCTCAACGAACTCCCATTACTTTAAGCTCCTTTTTGCCGGAGGCAAATGTGTGGTTTCACAATGAATCCTGAAAGTTTTGTTTGATAATAGATAACTCTCCCTCCAACCTTCAAAAACATTTCTAAGCAGAAAGGAAATAACAATGACAACCACAGACATGCCATAATAGCAGGTTTATGTGCTTATCTGTGGCTTGGTTTCTTTTCTCTCCTGTGTGTCCCCAGGTAGTAGGTCTGAGAATGGCCAGGATTGCCAGTCACAGCATGCCCATGCAGCAAAGGCTTCATCTGCAAACATGCAAGCAGAATTTCTGAGGTTTTTGGAGATAAGTTATCCAACTCATTGAACTCTTAAACACTCACAAAAAAAATAAAAAGTCTATAAAATGAATGAGCCTTTCAGTATACATGGTGGGGTAATGAACTGTCAAGATTTATCTGTGCATCTTTACAGAGAATTGTGTAACTCAGAATTTTACTATTCCCAAGGATACCATTGCCCCAAATTTGGGCCACCAAAAACTTTATGTTGTACCACACCATGCTTTCATAAAACTTCCCCTTTCAAGAGATATGATGACTTGGTTCTCCAGATCCTGTAAATCCACTCTGGCTCATTTAATTCAGTGGAACATCTGAAAACTGCCTGAAACCAACACTTAAAACATGAGTGTACACTTTTAAATGCATAACAAAAATTCCCTGCATATTAATTCACTTCCCCAAGGCCTCCCTTCTAGACCAATGTTCCTAAACAGAATTCATTATTTGCCAAATATTTCACAGATCTACACAGACTAACTGTTGCGGTTCACATTTTAAGATGAATGACTATGACCATGTTTTAACTTTTAAGTATGTGTGTACTACAAGACTTGCACTTCTTCTTCCAATAGAGAAAAAGAAGAAAAGTGCTAAGTATGTATATGAAGAGCATTTTTAAAAGCAGACCTCTTCCCCTTTCAATAAAAAAAATTGGACTTTTTAACAAAGATTACCATTTTAATGTAACTCCTAAAGAAAACCACTCTTTAAAAAGTAACAAAACAAGCCAACTCTTCTTAATAATCCTAATAATCCTATTCATGTTCTCAGATGAAAAAATAAAGGCTGCTAATTTTTATCACGATGTTCATTTTGTAATCAAAATTCTCACAGAGATGCTGCCATGTTTGTGAAATGTGGGCCTCATTGTATTAAGATAAAGGAGTTTCCTATTCATACCACAGATTGCTTGTCTTTTGAGATATATTTTGTAGTCCATTTAGTCCATTTCCATAGCATGAAAAGAATGGAGAATTGTAATTAAGTGCAGTAGCGTATACAACGCTATAATCATAATTGCTAGAATTATATTCACAATTTTCCTCACATGTTTTGCAGATGCATTCTCTTTTATTTACATGCCATGTAGTTCATATTCCCTTTTTGTAGAAGTTGCCATCAATTTGTTGCCACGTGTTTTATGTGTCACCATGGTTGTTTCCCCTCCTCCTTTGTGGAGGAGAACAAGGGTCTGATTCACTAGAAATGTCCTATGGATTTTGTTGTTTCTCCTCTTCTCCAAGCCCCGAGGGAGACCATCCACTCTGCATCTGGTTTGTCATTTGCTCAGCCATGTACTGAATTATCCACTTAAAATACCGTATCAATTGTGCACTCAGCCCATCACCCTGAAAGTTCAAAAAGTGCAAAGTACTTCTCTCTGGGAACAAACTGTAAAATGTATTTGAGAACAGAGATTTTATTAATTGCTAGTGACATTTGTAGGCCTCCCGTTGAAACTTGCCAGAGTGCTGTAAATGGCATAATTTGTACCAATTTATAATGTAAAATGAAGGTCTCCATCCAGCTTTAGTATTAGTTACTGAGTCCTAGGTGGGACTTTTGTTGTTCATAATTCATAATATATCAGAATTTTTTTACTTCTCTTGCAAAAATTATGGGAAATTAGAAATGATGACACACTCTGGAATATGGGCTTGGTTGTTAGTACTAGCTGCTCACCTTCTTGAAGGAGACAAAGATCAGACTTCAGCATCTGTGAAATGATGGAGGGAAAAAGCGCAACAGGCCCAGTGAAGCATCAGGTGATATTGGAATTGATGGTCTTCGAGGTCGTTTCCAACAACAATTTTTTGATGTTTCTATGATTAATATCTCACACTGGCACTAGACCTAGACTAAAAATCTGGCTCTGTCATTCCTCCAGAGAACTGGAAGGTTTCCACCAGCTGGTCAAGACCTTTGGTTAGATCACAGGAAATGAAGAGAAGAGGATACATAGACCTTTCTGTACTGGTTCTCTGCACTCACTCCTTCCCACCCAGTACATCAAGTGCTCTGCATATTCTTTGCACGTTTTATTTTCCTCCTTTTTTTTTTCAAATATATTTGCAGACTGTCTCTGCCAAGAAATGTGACATCGCCTGGATAGCCTCTTGCATCCAGAATAAAATCTTCAAATATATCAGTGGTTACTGTTTTGAGACTTTTTTTAATGCATCACATTTACTAGTTTCCTAGTACTTAAAATATCTTGCACAAAAAATGTGACAAGTGTATCCAATGACTGCCTTCTCGCCTGGTCCCTGCATGGCTGATGATGTAATCCCATTTTAACATCTTCTTTTTATCATCTCAAAGTCCTCTGAAAAAAAGAAATCAAAGGTTACATGTGAATCCTTTAATGGACACATACCAGTCTTATTTTCGCTTCCCCAAGGCTTTTGTTCAAAGTTAGTTAGAAGTTTAAAACATTGCACGTTTTCTTGCTCTGTTTTTCATTTAAACTTTTGACTGGAAGACATTTCCTTAGGTACACCTTTTATTCCCTTGAGAAATAATTTGTCAAATTCAGAGCAAAATAGGGGTTTTGTAGTGCTATTTTGTCCTTCAGGAATGCATTCATGTTCCATGTTTATATTCTTTATTTATAGTGGTTAAATGCATAAAATATTAACACTGAAATAAGATCCTTGAGGGGCAGTGAATTGAAAGAGCAGTTTGGGATAGAGAGAGGGAAAGCATCCAAGATGAGATATTTGATTTATTTTGTTATTACAACAGCTGTAACACAGCAAACATTTTACAAGGAGCCACAGTGGGTTTGTGTTGAAGTCTGCAGAGTTCCTAACAGAAGATAAGCAGAGCTGGTGTTCACCAGCACTGTGTGCTTCAAACACATACCACAAACAGAGCATGTGGATGGGCTTCCTGGAAAAGATCCTGGTGGGATCCTGAGGTGTCTGAGAGTTGCTCCTCTTGGTCATTTTGAGTCCAGCTATGGACATGGCTCGGTGATATGCAATTTCAGCCCAGAAAGCTGACCATCAGAAGCATCATGACCAGCAGGACTGGGGGAGCTTCTACTGCACCTCCCCTCTGCTCTTGTGAGATCCCACCTGCAGTGCTGCATCCAGCTCTGGAGCCCTTAGCACAAGAAGGATGTGGGACTGTGGAATCCTAGAGGATGGCCACAATGATGATCAGAGGACTGAAGTACCTCTCCTAGGGAGACAGGCTAAGAGATTTGAGTTCATCCTGGAGAGGGAAAGCTCCAGGGATATCTTAAAACCCCTTCCAGTATCTAAAAGGGGTTACAGGAGAGCTGGAGATGGGCTTTTGTCAGGGATATGTAATGATTGGACAAGGGGGAATGGCTTTAACCTGAAAGAGAGTAGGTTTGGATTAGGAATTAGGAAGAAATTCTTCATTGTGAGGGTGGTGAGGCACTGAAACAGGTTGCTCAGGGAAGCAAGGCCAGGTTGGATGGAGCCCTGAAGAAGCTGGTCTAGTGGAAGTGGAAGGTGTCCCTGCCCGAGGCAGGGGGATTGTAACAAGAGGTCTTTAGTGTCCCTTCCACAGCAAACCATTCTATGATCAGATGTTTCTATGAACTGTGCCTTCAAATCTCAGTGTCTCTTAGGATTGCATGGTAAAAAGGACAGCATGTGTTGAGATATGAACTTTGAACCGATCAAAAGTAATTTGCCATCATACAAGGAGTGGAGCTGGATGCTCGAGGCAGGATAGTGGTATTTCTTGTTTCCATATCAGCAGTCTCAGCTTCTCATTCTTTGGTCTTAACCCTCAACTCTGTCCTCTAAAGCAGGAAAACATTTTCATGCACATTTTATAAATAACAATACTCAAGGCAAGAAATGAAATTCAGTTCCTGCCTAGAGCCTCGAGGAAATTAGAACAAAAGCCAGTTTGCAATTCTTGACTCCAAGTCTTACCCACAGGTCACCTCACCCCCCACCTTAACAGGCTAGAAACCACATGGTGGTTCTGCACTGCCAGTGCCATCCTTATACTTCTTCCTCTGAATTTTCTGCAATGGAAACCATGATAAGGCATCCATTATAGCAGCTTGGAATTCACCCTATTTAAAATATATTTTCTTCTGCATCTGTGTTTGCTCTAGAGATGAAACAGCAATTTATGTGTGACAATTTTCAGCATCACAATGCTGCTCCTTTAAAGGTTGAAGGTAAACTTTTCTGAAATTACCCAGGTATTTTGTGCTGCCAGTGCAAGCTTGTGTCTAATTTGCTCTGTTATCCACACAGAAAAGTCTGTCTGGCAGAAAGCCTTGTTTCTGTACAGGTTTTTGGGTGTT
The DNA here is from genome assembly GCA_024500445.1 of Entomyzon cyanotis. Lineage (NCBI taxonomy): Eukaryota > Metazoa > Chordata > Aves > Passeriformes > Meliphagidae > Entomyzon > Entomyzon cyanotis. The sequence goes on from JAKEPQ010001017.1 coordinate 11,865,034, forward strand.
TAGTTTGGGTTTTTTTAATTACAGAATCTGAGTGAAGCCAATCATGAGACTACACTAAATAAAAAGGTTCTTCTGCTGCATTCAGCACTCTGCCTAAACAAAGAGGAAAAAGGCTGCATTTTCTCTGTGAAAATTCACTAATCTATTTTTGTGCCATGGTACAGGACTGTAAACAAAATAATTTCATAGTATCCATCTCATTTATCAATGCTGAGAAATTTCAAAGCTAAACCTTGAAGCTTTGGTTCTGCTTCATTGATTCAACCTGTATTTTGACATGACATCAAGCAAAAAAAAATCCACTTTTAACTGGCAGCATGTGGAGAGGCTGTCTAATGGAGAGAGGTCTGACCTGGGCTTCAGAATATCTGTATTCATTTTCCTTTTCACCTACAGGCTTTATGTGATTTCATCTAACAAATACACTAAAAGATAACACAAAAGTAGGAAAATACAGAAAGTTCATAGACTCAACAGAATTTGTAAGTGATACATAGATGGCTCCCAACAGACTGGCAAAACACATTTTTTAAATAAAAAAATACCCTCTCCAAGGGTGTTTAAGGCTTACAGCCAGACTTAGTCTCCAATAGAAATCTTCTCATTTCATTTTCACTCTCAGACTTCATCTGGGATTAGAAAAATAATTGCCTTGTATTACTTGAAGCTGGGATTCTCACAACTGCCAGGAATTTCACTATCTGCTGGATTTTAGCAGTCTTTGGAGGTTTGGATATGCTCCACAGGAGAGACTCAGTTCTTGGAAGCTTATCTGAAAATCACTGATTATTTGGAAACATAGTGAGCAAGACAGACCTTCATGAGATGTCTAATAATTCCTACTGGCTCTGGGCACTCTTTCAGTCTTTGTGACACCAGTCCACAAGTGCATGCCAAGAAACGATCAAAACACATTCTTGAAAGTTACATGTAACTTAAAACAAGTAATTTAGAAGTTATGTGATTCTCTGAAGAGCCAAGCAGCCTGTTTGGGTGTCTCATCATTCCCTGGGCTGATGTGATGCAGCTCATCCTCTGCTGAATGGAGGGCAAATATGATCATGGTGATTCAGTGATGTGTTGGGAAAACCTAAGAGCCTTCAGAGTTAGATGAGGAGAAAAAAAACCTTAAGAGAAGCATCTCTGCTCTTGCTATTATCCCTTATTTTAGTGACAGAACTCTGTGAAATCCTAGAATATGCTGAGTTGGAAGTGACCCACAAGGACCACTGAAGTCCACCTCCTGGCCCTGCACAGGACACTCCCAAGAGTCACACAGTGTGCCTGGAAGTGTTGTCCAAATTTTTCTTGAAGAGCTGAAAAGCTGCCTGCTTTTCTGTTTCTTCCTCTTCCTTTACATTATGAAGGAGTGCATCAATGGCCCTTAAGCAAAAGAACAGTTCATGATCAGCAGGTGATAGTTATAAATTTAAGAAGAGGAAAACCCAAAACACTAAACGCTGCCCAATGGTATTCTGTCCTCCTGTGATAGGGGGCAAATTAAAAATCCCACTGTCACCCTTGCCAGGGGAAACAGCAGAAATTCCTCCTTTAGTGCTGTGGGTGACAAGCTTGGTCAGGATCATGCAGAAGTTGATAAGGATGTCCTCCAGCTTCCCTGGGCTGTGGATTAAGAGTGCTGGTTAATAACAGAGAAGGACAGAGATTCAGCCTTACATGCTGTTCGTGGCATGAGCCACAATGTAAGGATCAGCAAAAACTCCTGTGCTTTCTCCAACCTGCTAACACCGAGCTGTGGTGTTCCTCTGCACCGACAGGGATGCTATGTTCACATCACATCCAGTAAAAGCGTCATCCTAATCTACACCTAATCTAGGTGAGAAAAAAATTGCACATAGGGAAGGAAAGTTTAATGAGGAAGGCCAAGGGAGAAGGAAGTTTAACAAGGAGAAAAGGTATCCAACACAAGAGGTATACAACAACAAAAGCAACTGCACAGAAAAAAGGTAGTAAACCCAGAAGAAAATACTTATAAAATATTTCTACTTATTAAACCATCTAGATTACAACTCAGAAATTATTTTTTTTTAATTTCATTGGATGTAACTAAAGTTTCAAATCCTGCAGGTTGGAATCATGTAGGTTTCAATACTATGTCAAGGAATGAGATTTTGCTTTGTTTTCATATTAATGTAATTTTGAAAATCTAGTAAACTACAGGTGAAAATCCTGCCTAATCATAACTATAATAAAATTACTACAATCAGATATGCAATAGTTAAATGCATGAGAAACCTTAAATCATCCTATTCTTTTCTCATATGCTACTCTGCACTGGAATACAGCTGGAATTCATTAATATTTTTGAAGCATTTCAAATGACAGAAAATCCCATATGGAAATGAACAGAAAAGTTTGGCTAGATAGTGTTCAGAAAAAAAAAACCAAGAAAATAAATAAAACAGAACAAAACAAAACAAAAACAAAATCAAAGACAAAAAACCCCACAATCCCCCCCCCCCCAAAAAAAAAAAAAAGAAAAAAAGACAGAACAACCATGCAAAACCAAACTAAAAAAGACCCACACACTGTAAAATAACAAGAAAACAACATTCTTTATCTTTGTATTTCTGGGCCAAGTGAGATCAGGTCATTCACAAGAATACAAGAATATGATCAAATAAGATAAATGAATATCTGTACAAGCACACATATTTTTATGTTTACTTAAAGGGTCATAAGTAACTAAGATTCTCTGGAGAGCCTGACCTGTTTGGTAATATTATTCATTCAGTGGAGCTTGGGATGCAGAAGGGTGAGAGCATCTCTGTGATCATGTCTATGCATATTGCAGGTAGTTACAAAGTTCATCATTGTAAGATAAGATTTAAAAGCCAGTAATTATTTTCCTTTGTTATTTAGAACATATAAACTATTTCAACAAGGGAAATCATTTCCATGGCAGTCCTTTATGTCAGTTTCGGTGTGAGGAGACAGATGCAACAGCTTGGCCTTGTGCTGAAACCAAACTGAGGCTTGTGTCCCCCTGTTATCTCATTGCAATGACATGATGATCCATCAAACATAAAAATAAAATAAAAAAAGAAGACTATATTTCCTATTTCTAGGTCCACTTCATTTTCGTAATTACAGGCAACCAGCTTTTCAGGCGTAAAAGCACTAAATAGTGAAGGACTTTGTTCTCTTTGTACAATCCAATTTTCTAAGGATAGAGTTGAAGAATGTTACCAAAACACACTATATAAATTTTTATCAATGTCCTCTTTACTACAGATTAATCCAAATATGTATATTTAAAAAATGCAAATAATGCCTTCATATGCAATACAGAAACCTCCCCTGAGAAAATGATCTTTTTTGTAACACTTCTTCCCATGAGGTCAAAATGAGAAAATGGGGCATCCATGGCAGATGTTTCCTGTAATGCCGAATTTTGTGTTATGAAGGCACTCAGCCTCTACAGAATAGATCTGTGACCTGAACACTTGGAAAACAGGGCTGGTCTTCTTTCAAAAGGTGTTTCTGATTAATGTTGACAGATCACTGTGGAGCTGATGATCGATTAGTTAATGTTTGTACAGTACTTTGGAGATGTAAAACTCTCTAAGTACTGAGCATTGCTGTTATTATGAGTACACTTCAAGATCCTTAGGTAACTGTTGGGAGTACAGCAGACACGATTTTAATCTATTAATAGCCCTTTATAAGTGCAGTTGTTCCAAGACTGCCAAAATATCACTATTGTAGTATAATTCTTTCTTCTTTTCTTTTCTTTTTCCAGATAGCATGGGTGTCATGAATGTTAATAGCAAGGAACCAAAATTGCTCCTGTCATCTTCTTCCCATTTTCATACATACAGTATATGAAAGAGTCTGTTTCCTTTAAATGACAGGAGAAAATCACATCCCCCTAAGACTCCAATCCTCTGCATAAGGTCTTTAATTTGGGATTTGAGTGCCAGATAATTAGTAGTTGAGGTAGAATCACACTGTTTTGTGAGTCCCATGGCCCAATTAGTAAATCAGATTGTAAAAGGTTACTAGAAGGGGCCTTTAATCTTACCAGCATTTTACTGTTATTGCATGTGGCAGACAGAGCATCCTGTATCAGGGACAGGAGAAAGTAGAAATTTAGTGTCATAGCAAATAATCTGCTGATGTAAATTGGTACAGCTCCTTATTTACAGCAGCTCAGAACTTGGTTCTTGGCCTTATAGACATTCTACATAGTGTCTGCAAATGGGTCTCCAGTAGCCACTAAGGGGAAGTGGAAAGCTCCTCAGTGAAGGCATGCATGTCTACTGATGTAAAGCAAAAAACAATAATCCCAAAATCAGAAATAGCAAGCTGTTCAAACAAAAGAAGTCAGTGTAAATTCAATTAAGGCCAGGGAAGACAGAGCAAGAAAACAATTAGTACAATAAAAAAATATTTTTGAGTTGTTCCCTTGTATCTGCACATGCAGACATGCACAATGACACTTCACACCACCAAGTGTGTACCAGTGTTGGTAACTCCTGAGAGAGGCTTTGTCAAAGAGATGAATTCAGAGACAGGGTGGAGCTGCAGGTAAAGTCATGTATCACATGGCTGACCTAACCTTTGCTTTGTCCAACCTGCCCTGAAAAAAACACTGCACCTCAAATGGAGGCAGAGGGAGCTGGAGGGATTTTCTGTCAGTCTGCACTGCTGGAGGGAATGTCACTGTCAGAAGTCCCCAGGGTGTCACCCAGGATGGAGAGAGTGGGAGCAGTGTGGGTCAGGAGAGGGACATCTCAGCAGTGCTGTGTTCCAGTTGTGCAAGAGATGGGAGGGGAGAGGACAGGCTGGCAGGGGAACCCAGCAGCCTTTACCCAGTGCATCACTGAATGTTGGGCAGCCACTGAATCTCAGTTCTGCTCGTGCTCCTTCCCCAAAACAAAGGTAACAACTCTGCAAAATGCTGCATGAATGTGAAGTAGTGGCAATACCAATTCTGTTTACAGGAATATTTGTTCCTCTCTGTGTTACAGAAGTCTGCTATTAATCTCCAGATCTCATTTAGTTTTGCTCAGCGCTGTCCACACAATTACCAGTTCTCATTATGAAAATAATTGCTGCCTGTATCACTGTGTTTTTGTTTGATAATATATTTCATGTTCAGAAGGGCCTATTAAAATTATCTAGCCTGACCTCCCACACAAGGCAAGCATTATATTCTCACTGAGACATTCTTACAACAACTTTCACAGTGGAGCTGTTCAAAATATCAGCATATGTTCACTGGCCACTGTACCAGACACAAAACAAGGGATCACCTCTTCCCTGAAGAATTTATAATTTCACTGGATCCTGCAGTGGGGGTGAGAAGGAAGAAATGTGGCTGTCCTTAAGATTATTAATAGAATATGTGGAAAGCTCAGAGAATGAATCTAACTCCCACTGTATTTATTGTTTTCCCTCCAAAGCCATCCTTTTTGTGATGAATAAAAGAAAAACTTCCTTTGTTATGGTAATTTTCCAACACCTCTTTTTTCAATTGGTGTGATTTTTAAAATAATATTAAATTTATTTCCTGAGATAGGAGTCCTCTTCCCAACCACTTTGGTCCTTAAGAACCTCTGCATTGGTATTACAAGATTTCTGCCTCTGCCGTGGTCTGATATTTCTTGATATTACACAGCACCCATCACTGTCACAGCCAGCAAAGCAGCCTCATGAAGATGGAAAGCCTACCATGTTAATTTTCAGAGCTGTGCTCTCAACCTGCTGCACGGGGCATTAGCCTCACAGCTCCCATTAACCCCCACTGTGTTGAGTCAAGAACCAAGTGCATAAAGGATGTCAGGCATTATGCACAGGCAGTAATCAGATTTGCTGGTCACTTAGCCCTATCTGCACTTAAAAATGTGTGTTTGGAATAAAAATATTGGATAGCAGCAAAGCTGAAATACTTGACAGCAGGGGTTGTTTTTTCAGACCATCTAAAATACACTTCAGATGCAAACATACAGGGAAAATTGTCCCAGATTGCTAATGCAGTGTTGGAATTTAAGTAGACTTTTACCCAAGCAGACATTGGTACTGTCAGGGCAATTAAGCTTTTCAGGGTGGCTTTCCTGCATGTGGGGAGTTATTTATATGATTGTTTGCACTGTCTCTGGGCCACAGTCTCTGTCAAGCCTCCATTGTGCTGAGTGCTGGATAAGTCCAAACAACCAGACAGTCCTTGCCCTGTTGAGCTTGCAGTCTGCAAAGTGACATCCTAATTCCTCAGCTTGGTGTCACAGTTCAAGAAAAAGCACCCTGGCTGGAGGGGAAAGAGCTGAAACTGCAGGAGTTGTTCTGCCTTCCCCCTTTCATGGAGGAACATAACACACAACAACAGCTGCCTCTTTCCTCTTCACCCCTTGCTCCTGCTGTCAAATCCCTCTTGCTGCCGTGGCATCTGACAACCAAACCTTTCCTTCACCCTCACCTTGGATTTCTTTTTTCACAGAAGCACATTATTAGCAACATAAATTATGGCCTGAGAATGGTGTCACTGAGCACACAGGATTAAAATCGCATGCTTTAAAATAAAAATGTCACTCAGACAGGTGTACATAGGCAGGTCTGGGGTGTATTTTTAACAAATATGAGATTTCTTTTAACATAGACCTTTGGAAGGGAAAAGTATTTGCAAATTCATTTCAAGTTTGATTAAGTAAGAAATTTGTATGAATATTTTTTCTAGCTTTTCCTACATTTGTTTAAAAGAAATCTATGCTGAAAAAAAAAAGATATATGGATATACTAATTAATAAATGTTACTGTAATAAAATAGAGCATTGAAACTTAATTAATGAAATATATTAAGCTTGCTCAAAACAAAGCAAAATATTAGAGAGAAAAATACAGATGGAAAATAACATTCTTTATGCTCTCCTCTCATCTTAGCTTCTTGATTTCTTTTAATAAGCAAGCCTCAGAATTGTAGCAGTTATGCAGCCCTGTTTATTACTTGAATTTTAGGGCCAGCTTTATTTAAATGTCATGGGAAAAGAGTTCCAGGGAAAGGTCACTTGTATTTGAAATTGTCCAGACAGAAATTCCCAATACCAAAACAAAATTACAGAGGGGGTTAGGTCTGAGGTCGGCTTTGGGTTCCTCTTCAGCAATTCAAACACCGTGGACTTGTGCATTTAGATTTTTTTTCACATTTAGATTTGCAAATGCAACAGACAGAAGGAGTTTTTTAGGTTATTTCAGGCTCAGGGAGAGGTTGAAATTAATATTTCTCATCTGGTTTTGAAAGTACTGCACATGTTATAATTAGAGCTGTGATAAAAGTGGAGGTCTCCATCCCTTCCAACTGGCATGGCATCTCTGTTAGCCCTTTATTAGCTGTGAAATTTACATGAAAAATTTGCATTGTCCGAGGCCACATGGAAACTTCAAAGCTCAAGAGACAGTACATGGGAAGCAGGAATATTTGTAAATCCCTTTTTAGGAGTGACACTACTACTGGTTGCATGTCACTCTGCTTTCTAAGTTCCTCACCTTTCTTCTCCCAGCTCTTAGATGCAAAACTCACAAACTAAACTAATCCCTTCTTAAATAGCGTAAGAAAGCTCAGTTCTCGCATTTCCTTTCATTTCTTGTGTTTCCTTGATAATCCAAAAGAGACGTGCAAGAGTTATTGTGTGGTGAAGGGCTGACCCCAGGCAGCAGGGGTAGAAATTTCCTTTTTATTAGATTTTTACTTTAATTTGCACATGCACATACTGGAATAGATCACAAAGAGGCAGGAAGAGCTTTCTGGGCTTATCTGAGGGCTCTGCCAAGCTCTGCAGGGTGTCACCTCTAGGTTCTCTCAGCAACCCTTGTTAGATTATTTCTGCTAAGCACTTTGCAGCATTTAGCTCTCACTTAGAGCCTGGAATTATTTGTCCCTTAGCTTGTACCTGAAGATCCAGCCTTACTTTTAAGTGCATTATTTTTCCCCAGATCTATTGTTTGCTGCTGGCACAGGCAAGTTCCAAAGGCAGCACACCAGAATGACAAAAAATTGCAGGCACTTCTTCACTGAGGTATGAATGTCAAGCATTCAGCTCTCTGCAGCTTACTTTCTTATAGTATTCCTTAAAAAAATTTAAGGAATGCAAGTTTTTGCTGAAGAACAGGTCTATTTTCTGTATCAGAAATATGTGTCACACCAATATTAAAGTGGAATAGCTTGGTTACAGCTAGTGTCCTTCAGCTTACCATCATGAAAAAAGAATTCTTGGTAGGACAGAGAGCCCCTAAGGCTGTGCAAAAGCAGTCATAAACATTAGTCTTAGATGAGAATAGCAGAGAAATTCCAGACAAACATTCTGGCTAAGATCAGACCACACATGTATTTTCTGATAGTGCAAGAGACTCTCTCTGAGAAGCTGTGATTACAAGATTACAGCTGGATATTGCTGACAGCATCTTTGGCTTTTTTTTCTTCCTTCTACAATCATTGCTAAATATGAGCAAAAATCTTCTCTATTGTCCCTAATTTGAGGCATATGAAATGGGAATATAACCCATTAAGCAAAAAACCACAATGCCTGTAAGGTTAGGAGTCTCTGTTCCAGTAATATGCTGTTTATTTGCTCCATCTACAACAACCCTCCTGCTCCAGCTCGGAAGCCTTCATCTATTTTCCCCATGTTTCTCAACATTTATACCGAAAAATTCCAACTGACCACTGAACACCCCAGGGCCCTGAGTCACTGTAGGAGTCACTGTAGTCCATGCAGTGATTCTACAGGCAGGGCAGCAAAGGCTGAGGACTGACAACTCTCCATGACTGCTCTTCCTGTGGTTCAAGCTAGGCCAGAAACTGTTCAAATGCCTTTGGAAAAGACCTGAACCTACCCCATGGCATTTTGGTATTTTTTATGGGTTTTTTTTGTTTTTGGGTTTTTTGGGGTTTTTTTTAATACAGGCTCACATGAATGTCTCATCACTTTTAACACAGGTTTCTGGGCAGTGCTAAACAAAGGAAAATTCCACTAACATGCAATTATCTTCATTGAAAAAAAAAAAATCAAGAGCTGAAATGCTCTCTTTTGTAAGATCTTTAGAAAATTTACCTTTGTGGATTATAATAAAATGGATAGGCAATATCTTTGAAAGCTGAGTTTGCCTTTAGGGAAGAATTAGACAATCTAAAAATTCCTCTCTGAAATGTCTCTTTTGTTGAGCAATTGAAGCTGCCATAATTAAGGAGTGTTTTGTTCTGCCACAGGTTTGTTTACATTTGAGAAAATGCAATAGAACAATTAAAATTTAATAATATGGTAAACAAGATCTGAATAATTTATTCACAGCAAATAAAATGAATGTTGATAATCACTTTTTTTGAGACTAGAAGAAAACACTGACTTCTAAGACTGTATAGAAATTTTGTTCTTATGTTTGAAACAAAATTTGATTGGATCCATCATCAAAGAAGAAAATACAAGTATTTTAACTTAGGGACAGAAATACTGTAAAGAATGAGCTAATTTGAAATAAGATAAACTTGAATAATATAGAAATTATGAAACATCAAATGCTGATTTTGAAGTATCACATGCCAACTTTTCATTAAAATAGATTTATATATGTGTTTTCAGTTGTGTAGTTATGCATTTCTTTATACTTTTACAATGGAAATAATAGAGAAGCTATTTTTTTGCTATTAACAGTAATGGAATCTGTACCAGTACCTTCAATAGTGCATGACCAAGATTATTATTATCATCATTTGTTACACCAGTACCTATAAACTCTAGATAAATAAATAGATCAGAATTACATTGTAGTTATGTATAAAGGCTAGCAAGTTAACAGAATGCTTTGTTATACAGACCCTGGAAAACCTTTCTTCCCACAATATGTACTTAGTTTTTTTCTCTGAAATAAATTGAAGTAAGTCAAATGGTGCATCTTCCATTCAGAAAATATTTTCTATCTTATAATTAGTTACTAATACAGTCAGTAAAGAAAACATTCTTTATTTTCCTCCAAATATACTGGTTTTAAATATAGAGGAATATTCTAAATACAGAGAAAGAGTTCTGTGTGATTTGCAGTTCAAATTAGTGCACTCAGAAACAATACTCATGGTTCATGGGTGGTTTGCTTAACTCTGGGTTCAGATAATTCCTGAGCCAAAAACAGGAAAGAAAATATCTTGGGTCATTTTTAAAATAAAAGAATACCACCAGATTGCCTTGCTGAAAAGCGATAGGAACAATCCTTGTCAATATTGCCTAATCCTGCCTTCAACATCCAGTAGCCCAATGCTCTAAATTTAAAGCATAGCCATGGGTTTGAGAGGATGTCTAGTCCAAGAGAGAGAATTACTGCTGCAACACTAGGGAATGCAACAGAAACAACGACTAAACCTATAAAATGCAGATTCACAACCATATGTAGACCATTTGAGGTTTAATGTCTCCTGCAACCGATGGAGAATGTGAAGCAATGTAGAACCAGGTCCTGTGTCATGACTGGACTGAAGTGAAAAGCAGCTTTCAAACAGCATAGCAGAACCCCAAGAAACTTAAAAAATAGCTCAGTGCACACAGTATCTTTTAATTGAAGGGCTCAGACTGTGTCCAATACAACCTGAATGTTGTATTATTTATTTTTGTGGATTCAAATATAGTAATTAGAAAAACTGAGGCCAGTAACACTATTCCAAGTTAACAATAAAAACAATGTGTCTCAAATTTCAGGATTATTTTCTGTCCTTGTAACAGGCCATAATACTATGTGACATCCAGAGTAACTTACAGAGTTATTCATGTAAATATTCATGTAAATAGGCAGTCTTGTTTTTTCCATGTCCTGTGTCTTTTCCTTTTCTGCCCTGTCACAGTCCTCTCATCTGGCATTAATCTGGAGAGAAAAAGAAAAAAGATAACCTTCTCATTTCTTCTGATTACCCAACTGCAAAAAGATTAATGTTGAATATTTTGGTGCAATTTTTCTCTTTTTAGTCTGATAAATGAAATCCTAGAGCTTGCATCTGCAAAAACCTCCTTAGTGTGCTACTGGGGCAATGTATGGGAATGGTATGAAGGATAAAGATACCAGGACAGATCTCAGAAAATCTGAATGAAACACCAAGCTACTGAAAATCTGAAGTCTGCGAGTTTCCTCTGGTATGTCCTGAACCAGATCTCCATCACTGTTGCAGTAAATGAAAAGAACCTTTGACACAAAATGACATAAATTATATATTTATGGCAAATGATACTCAACTGGTTCAATGTGTCCAGAGAAGAGTGAAAACAGAGTGGGTTTTTTGCTTTAACTGGGGAAAATGGACTAAAGATTCATTCTCCACCAGTAGAAATAAAGTAATTTGAAGACCAGATATGAAATGGGGTGAGCAAGGGGGTCTCCATTCCACCATTCCTCTGGGCATGGTGTGCACTCACTGCAACTGAGCAGCAAAAATGTGCTGTGAGCCTGTATGTGCTTATAGCATAGACGTGATGTTGACATGCCAGGATGGAAGAGATACTTGCTGTGGTTACCAGAAAAAATAACTTTGAAATTTGCAAACATAAATTTGGTTTTCAGGCCTAATAAATGCATAGTAAAAAAGCACTTCTGAAGTCTCCAAAATCTTAAAGTAGCCAAGACAGTAGCTGGAATGAATGCACAGGAGTAGCCAGTTTGTGCTTCACTGCAGAATCCATGGCTTAACATACAGTACCAACTTTGATAATATTAGACATGTAGTGTTAACTGCCTGAGACTGCTAATGCTCATTAACTAACCAAGAGTTTTTTTATTAATTGCTGTAAAGTCTATAAATTAAAAGATCCAGTCATCCATTAAGCGTACAGCACAAATCATTTTTACCTGCAGATTGTGTCTTTTGCAAAGCAAGAAGTAATATGTACCAGTAATAAACAGCAAAAACCCAACAAAAGCTCACTAAGAACATAGTTGTCTTGGCAGTTTTTATTCTTCCTCATCCTTCATCACTAACTCTTGTACTTTATTCTACAAAAGTTTCCCATTTTTAGCTCTTTGTTATCAGTGAGCAAAAATGCCTCCTACAGATGAACAGATATATTTTTTCTCCATCTGTTGAGGCATTTTCTTTGCTGTGCTCTGGAAATTTGCCAAAAGGGAAGGAGATAACACTTCTGAACACAGGATGGATGGCAGACATAAATCCGATGAAAAGATGGACTACGGCAGCTGACTGATGATTTCACAAAGGCTGTTCTGTTGATTCTCACTGAACCTGCGGTTTTCTTCTTCAATTTGTGTCAGTGAGAACAAGGATGTTCAAATCACTCACTGGAAGAAGTGCAGGGTATTTTTTAATTATGTGACTTCTGTCCTTCTTGGATATTTGGCACTCCAATTTAATGAAGCCAGACCTTACCACTACAGGTGGGAATTCACTGGGGAAGTACGAAAGTGCAACACAAGGTGTCTGCCTATACTTCCTAGCAATAGCCAATTGTATCTTCACTTTTCACTGTTTTTAAATTACACAGTTAAAGAACAAGATATCGAGAGAAATGGTCTTTGAAAGCAACTCAATATTTATTGGTTTTGGTGGCCTTTGAAAAAACAAAAAAACTTGCCTCATTCAGGGTCACTTGCAAGGCTGAAGTTTTTGTTCACCAATTACCTTGCTATAAGATATAGGAATATTGGAAGATATATTGATGATTTCAGCCTATGTAATATTTTTCATGGTATGTTTGGATTATCCCTTCCAAATCAGTCAGAGTGTACATCACCAAACCCAAACTGGTGACTGAGTCTTTCACCTAAAATATCCATTCCCGGGCCAAAACTTTTTTGGCCCAAGAGACGGTTTGGTATCTGCATCTGTGTTAGTTATTATGACTCTGATTTAAAGAGCAAACACAGGTACTAGTCCAGCATGATGGGATTCATCGTGTGGTGGCTACTATGGCTGGATGATGCTCTTTGATTTACTGACCTGAGGATAAATCCACCTCCTAATGCCTAGTGGGACTCAATGGAAAGGCTCCCACTCTATCAGAGGTTTATGGATTAGGTCCCTCCCGCACAATCAGAAGTAGCTCCTTCTCAGAGAAAAAGAAAAGAGAAGAAAACAAGCTCTAAAGCCAGTTAAGGATGCTCCTCACTTTTTTCTGAGGGCTGCTTTAGGCATTGTATTGAACAAGTATATACAAACAGCCTCTCAGCCTCTTGTGAATTACAATTGTTATATGCTTCTTTTGAAATAGACTTGGCTCTTTGCCCTAAATAACACAGAAGATTCTTTTTTTCTTTTTTTTTTTTTTTTTTTTGGTATGATTTTCCATTAAATTACTAGCAGAAAATTAAGTTTAAACGCTGGCTTTCTTCCCCAGGGAAAAGAGTGATCTATTCTTGTCTAGGTTGGTGTGTCTCAGTCAGACTTTTTTTCTCCCATTTATGTTATGTTTAAACAAGCTTCATTTTTTTTTAATGTGCTTAGCTTGGACAAATAAATATCTCTAACCCTTACTTAGCAATTTATGAGAAGAGGACCTTCTTTTACTATCCATTTACAAGTGTTCAGTGAGGCTACTTAGCCTTTTGCAGTTATCTTCACCCTCTATGGTCCTGTTAATGTACAATATTGAAAAGACTCCCTATTGGACTTCCTACTTTACATGTGGCTTTTCAACAGAGATCATACAATCAAACAGCAGAATGACAACAGGAATACACATTAGTCTAACTAGGAGAAAAACAATGATTTACCAGCACAAACTGTAAACTGAAGTCCTCTTCTAGTAGGTACATGGAGTTGCAATGACAGCCCTTTTACATTTTGTTTATGACAACACTGCAAATGTAGCATTGCAACCTGAAGAAGATGTCTCCTTCTTTCTAGCAGCTCCCACTTCATTTCAGTAGCTACAGTGACTGCAGTTGTTTGACCAACATCAAACTGGCTCCTAAGAAGGGCAAGGACAAGTATCACAGAATTATAGAACCATAGAAATAGAATGGCCAGGGGTGGAAAAAACCTTAATGATCATTAAGTTCTGATCCCTCTGCCATAGGCAGGGACACCTTCCACTAGACCAAGTTTTTCAGAGCTCCATCCAATCTGATCTGGAACACTTCTAAGGTTGGGGCATACGCAGCTTCTCTGGGCAAGCTGTTCTGGTGCCTTACTACCCTCACAATATCAAATTTCTTACTACCTACCTACCAAGCCTACCCTCTTTCAGTTTGAAGTTGTTCCCCCTTGTCCTGTCACTACATGCTCTAAATATCCCCATAACAGATGTCACATTCTCCTCCCAGATATGCCAGGAAGTTCCTATTCTGTGCAGCCTTTATTCTCCCAGCACCATTATTGACTGCATCAGGTCTCGTCCTGTTGAAGGCTGGTTTAGATGATCCCACAAGGTCATCTCCACAGACCCATATCCTCCCTTATTTTTAGATGTTGGCTATTCTTACCTGTTATATTTACATTGCCTTGAATATGCTTTATATTTTCACTATGAGCTTTGCAATATTTTCAAGTATTTCTTCCATAGAAATAGCTCCAGATTATCTTCCAGAAGAAAGTGGGGATGAAAGAAGAGCAGACATAGGAATTAGAGAAATGGAACCCAAACCTTAGAAATCTACTGCTTGCTGGAAATGTATACATCAAGGAAAAGAGCAGGCATGATTTCTTATTTTTTTTCTTTTCTTTTTTTTTTTTGGTAGAGCCTGTGATAGAACATATACACTGTGGGAATTTGCTCAAAAATTTCACATTGTGGTATGCCTTCAATAGGACAAAAAGCAGGTAGTTTAGTGGAAAAAAAACCAAAAAAAACCCCACACCAGTGTTTATACACTTTTCTCACAGTAAGTACAAGAAACTTGTAACAAATTTTGATGGTACATGTGCCCAGAGATATGTCAAGTCTCTGCTTTGCTTGTAACTCATGAACTGCTGCCTGGTCTTTGGCTTTACCTAACTTCAGATAGACGATTTAGACAAATATTCTCCTTGAAAGTGTCAAAAACACCTTTATACAAAGAAAATACATTTCTAGTTTCCACCTCTTTCCTTCCTTCCTTCCTTCCTTCCTTCCTTCCTTCCTTCCTTCCTTCCTTCCTTCCTTCCTTCCTTAATTTCTTAATAGAACTTTGCTGGGGGAAAAAACCAAACCAAACCAAACCAAATGAAAACAAACCCCTGCCCCCCTCCCCCCCCAAATCAGCTAAAATCAGGGAGGAATTGGGTCAGAAAAGCAGCTTTTGGCAGTTCTTTAACACAAGAGAAAGTCTTGGTGTTATCACTTGGGGTACAAACAATCCCTTCAAGAAATTGTATTAGAATCCACAAAAATAGCCACCAGCAACAGTCTGTGTTTAAGATTAGATTGAGCCTTAAATATGAAAAAAAGCATATGCTAATATTAACTTAAGCTCTTTAATAACAGATTTTTCTCTCATGAGATGTGTTCTTTCAAAACATGAAGTGAATCTGCCCTTTTATGGTGGGGTTCAACCACTGGAAAAACAGACAACAGGTAAAAACATCCATGAAAGCTCTTCAATAATTGCTCTTTCAACTTGATCAACCCATAATAGGCTTAAGTTTTTAATGGAAATTCTTATGAGAAATCCTTCCTTCCTTAAAAGAAGTTCTTACATAGGAAATCACTAAGCTAGTTTCTGATACTCTGATGCAGTAGTGAATTTGTCGGTGTTTTGACTCCAATTTAAAACAATCATTTTGTTTCAATCAATGTATCATCCACTCCTGATTTAGATAGATACAACAGTACAATGACCCCAGCAATCGAGAAGAAGTAAATTTAATGAGAAAATTGTTTCTGGACTGTCTGGTAGAGGGAGTGGTGTCTGATTTTCCTGCCCCCTCAAAGCACATAACTTTCAGCCTGGTCAGGAAGAACTGACCTTGGGCAGAGCTGGGAGTAGCAATACCATAAGCTAAACTTCACTATGTAAGACTGGGGCAGGCTTCATTACTGAGGCAGTGTGCATTTATTTTAACCAAACCAAGAATTACAAAGGTGTATGAAGATTTATTGTAGTGAGAAGTTTGCAGAGACTTGAATATGGCTGAGTCCTCAATGACACAGCAGTTGTAGCACCATTCTGAGTTGGGATGCTGTGGCTGGAGGTAGGTTAGATAACTGAGGTAGGGGAATGCATTTTATGTCACCATCCAGCCTAATTACTGGATTATCAAAGGAGTTTTCTATTAAGGATTTAAAGATGGGTTGCTTTTCAAGTCACTTCTTGCCCCAGGACTCCTGTGGTCACTCCATTTTTCAAGGTTTGGCATTTTCTTCCCAGAAGTTGCTTCTCCAAAAGTAAGACTTATCCTACCTTCTCTGCAAGCTGTAATCAGCACCAGGTCAAAGCAATTAATTCTCTTCAAAGAGTTGTAGCCGCACAGACCCATATGGCTGCTTCCCATGTGACTCTCTAAGCTAATTAAACTTGACTTTATTTTGCCCTCTTCCATTTTCCTCTACCTGAGGAATCAGTTCTCCAATGCCTCAAACTCAACACCTATGTTCAACCCATTTGAAGTCAACTTCTTGCCACTAGGAAGTTTTCCTATGTATTCAACTTAATTCTTCCGTATCTTTAATTCAATTACATCATTTTAATTGTGTAATTTTACATCTCCTTAGGCAGCAGGTTTTGGCACAGGTACAAGTTTATAGCTGAGTAGATTTAAAGGGACTTCTGTGACCATCTTAGTAGAGAAAAAGTCTATATTTATTAATGCCACATTGAGGAGCTGGGTTTAGGGCAGAGAAACCAGGGCAGTTTTCCAGGATCTTAGATGCTGGGTTCAGCAGGCCAAGTTATATAGCAAAGGGAATTATCCAATCTAGAAACAGCTTCTGCTCGGGGCAATCACATTTCTATTGCAGCTATTTGTATGGCTTTGAGCTGAAAGAGGGTAGATTTACATGGGATAATAGGAAGAAAACCTTTACTCTGAGGGTGGTGGAGCCCTGGAACAGGTTTGCCAAGAAAAGCTTTGGATGTGCCATCCTTGGTAGTGCTCACTGCCAGGCTGGATGGGTCTCTGAGAAACCTGGTCTGGTGGGAAGGAGTCCCTGCCCCTGGCAGGTGAGTTGAAACGACATGGTTCTTTAGGTCCCTTCCAAAACAAAGCATTCTGTAATTCTATGAACTTTATTAAATTTGTGTTTGATATACAGTAGTTTAGAATGCAAAACTAGAAAAATATTTTATTCCATCCTCATGCTGCGGGATTGATCCCTATACTGTATTTTTCCTGTTCTTTGTACATTTTACTTTTAAATGCCATGGTGAAAGGTCACAATCCAAGAGATTTTTTAGAATATGAAGTTTTCCCTTAGGTAAGTTTAACAAAAAAAATTGACAATCCCACTCTCTGTGTGACCTCCTCCTCACATAATTTCACTCACTCTTTCTGTCCTCCAGTGTTAAATCCCACACTGAAGTCAATGGGCTAATACAGGCCTTCTGTAATTTGTCAGAGTCAGTTCTTTGATGTTTAGAGATTACACATTTTCTAGAATAGACTTGGGTCTAAAAAATGCAGATTTGACTCATCAGTGGATACAGAAACTTAAAAAAATTTTCAGGCAGAAAAAAGTTTTGTTTGATCTGTCACATGACCTTTTATTTCAAGCTCTCTTCATTAAAATCTCTTTCAAAAATGGAACTGAATTTTGGCAAGAAACATTTTTTGAACTGGAATGTCAAAACATATTGTTTTAGTGCTGAAAAAGTAAAGTAAAAAATATTATTTTTTTAGCTTTTTACCCTGGATGAGGTTAGGTTGTACCAGAAATGAGTAAGTAAATTTGGTCATGTTCTGATCATTCTGAATCTACATCCTTCAGCAAAAAGTATTGCCTGCCACTTCTGTGGGTCACTTTTAGGTTATAATTCACTCATATTATAATTTTAGAGGAGTTGGTAATAAACTTTGAATATAAGCCATTCCCTATAGCACTATCCATCCTATATTCAGAAATATTTGTCACAGGAGACAGATCCAATAGGATCAATGGTTTGGGTTTGCCACTTCTCCCTATCTATTCATGCAAAGCTCCTTCTTCCCCTCTGCCACCATCCCCACACACACAAAAAAATCTGTAAATAAAATCATAGAATGGTTTTCATTGAAAGGGACCTTACAGATCATCCAGTTCTAAACGCCCTGCCATAGGCAGAGACACCTTCTCGCTAGATGAGGTTGCTCAGAACTCCATCCAGCCTGGCCTTGAACACTTCCAGGCAGCCACAGCCCCTCTGACCAGCATATCCATCTATTTCTTTCAGTAATAAAAACAGGGAAAAGTAAAATATACTGGTTTTGTACAGGGTATGAAATAGTTAAAATTCTGAAGCCAAGATGATCATTTGAATCCCAATATACCTCCCATTTAATCCATCTGCTGAAGAGGGATGCAATATCGTCAGTCATCAAGCAGGAGGATTTTAGCTATGCCCATAAAAATACTTGCATGAGTTCCCTTAGCTAAATGTTAATTAAAACACAGGCTTTGCAAGAAGTGGCCTGGGAACCCCAGCAGTTTTTCCCTAGCTTTGCTATGTCAGGACTCTCTGTACACGAGGTACTGAAAAAGGTTTTCTGTGCCTTAGAGCCACGGGGTAAGTTGTCTGTAGACATGACTGCCATTTTATCTGCGCCACAGAGAACTTGTCCAAAATCTTTTCCTTCTACTTCGGGTTCCCCATGCACAAAACTTCTCTGATAGCCTCTGCCTGCTCGCCAAAGAGCACTGGCTGTGAGGCCTAATTAGGAGAAGTGTAAAGTCTTCTTGAAATCCTTGGGCAAACAATAGATAAAAATAAAATAATTGAGTTTATACACAGCAAAAATACCATTTTAGACAACTCCACAGGGAACTTCCTGAGTAAAACTGGTTAACTATTTTCCTGAAGCTGACAAAATATGAACTGCTATGTATACTCTATATAAAGCAGCAAACAAGCAAATAATCTTAAGGGAATGAATGATAGAAATATTAAGGTTGGAAAAGAGCTCCAAGATCATCAAGTCCAGCCTTTGGCCAAATACCATCACACCCATTAAGGCATAGCAAAAAGTGCTATGTCTACTTATTTTTTTAACACTTTCAGGGATGATGACTCCACCACTTCCCTGGGGAGCATGTTCTGAAGGTTTACCACACTTTCAGTGAAAAAAATTTTCTTAATTGGTGCCGGAAAGCATCTAACTGGAAACACTCAGTAAGTATGGTCATGTTTTGTTCATGACTTTACATGAATTTTTATTTTTTCTCTTTATCATTGGAAGAATCCAGAAAGAAGAAAATTTCCTTAGAAGTATCTGTAATAGGTTTAATCCACTTTCATTTAGTGAGTTAACTAGGTGATTTCAAATCGAATGCTTTCAGGGTATGCATGTCCTAGCTGGCAGTTTTCCTCCTTTATAGTCTCCCATATAGACAGAATTATAGAATCCATAATGCATAGTAGGATAAAATACTGTGCAAACAACCTTTAAGTCTAAAAGGCTGAGTATTTCCTAACCCCACCACTATTTTAAAAATTGCTTCCTAAACCTTCGAGTGACTCAAAGCCCTATTTACAAAAGTGTATCCAACCTTATTTAAAATGTACACAGTTAATTATGCCATGCATAATTTACATAACAGAATAGTGTCACCACAGCAGATCAAGCCAAATTAGTGTAAAGAAACAGTACCAAACCTTCTGGCTTAATGAGTTTTCCTCATGACAAGAACAAGTGCTAAGTCTTCCCTCTGCCTTGCCCTGGTGTATATAATTGACCATAACATCGCATAGTTAATTATTTGAACATTTAATCTCAACATGAAAAAATACAGAATGCATTACCACTTTCTTTTGTCAACAGTTTTTATAATTAATATTGAGGGATTAAAATAACTGATTATAGCTTACATTGCCATAGAGCTGTTGATACAAACTGTGAGATCATTAGTTTGAGTCACACAAGTCCCTCCATATTCAACTCTGTTTTATGATTCTTAGTATGTTCTGGCAGCTCACACGTCTTTTTACATGGAGCAAAACTTTCCCTTTCCTGTTTTTAGCTAATTTGACACTTGCAGTACTTCATTTCATATCCCCATAATGTGTAAGCCGAATGTGTGTCCTGGGAGATAAATTTTCTGTCTTAGGTTTAGGAGACTGTGAGTTGAAACCTTATAGGGTTTTCTTTATTTCATATTCTGTGTGCCTGATTCCCTCTTACTATAATATGGATGGTTACATTCACAACACGTAATTATCTTTATTGCCTATAAACAGGCTGTATTTGACTTGAACATTTCAGCTTTTTTTTTTTGTCTGGCAAAGAAACAAAACCTATAGTAAATTAAGTCTGATTTCCATGAAGCTCTGTGTACATTTAAAGCTCAGTATGTGTTTTGTGTGAAGTCTATAATCCTTGCATAAAATGTTTAATTAACCTCTTTCAGAACATTTGTAATATGTTTCCATTGAATTCATGAGACTGTGTGGGCACACACTGCTGGCTAATTTTGCAAGAATATGTTTGCTTCCACATCCCAAAATGTTGCGCGTAACCTAGTGGACGATCCTAGATATGTATGATGTCATTGCTAATCTTATTATTTGCATTTACACCAAAAAGATCTGTGTATTTTTTCCCTTTTTTCTATTTTTCTTCTATTTTTTTCTTCACAATTATTCAACATAGGGAGTTCAAGTGTCTGCTTTGCTGTTGGGGCTTTTTTTGTGCAATACAATGGTTAACAATGTAAAGCACTTGTACTGTTACCAGACTGAAAGTTTCTTCTGATTTATAGAATCATAGAGACATTTAGGTTGGAAAAGACCTCTAAAATCATTGAGTATAGCCATAAGCCTAAACTTTTAATGGCTATCCTTGCTGTGCCTCAATGGCCAGCTCACAGCCAGCATAACTTGGAAGAGCTTTTTTATGATTTTTTGACTCTATTATTCTTTGATTCTATGGTCTTGGTTCTTGACTATTCCAGAGGTAAGAGACATCATGTCTAGCTGGAGTAAAGACAAAAATGCCTTTTTCTTTCCCCCCCTTGTGGATTTTTGTGCTAAGTGGAAGAACTTCCTAGAAGGATATTTATAGAGGAAAATGCCTATTTGTTTATTAAGTGTGGGTGATCAGGAAGACAAAGATTAAGCATGTGAAGAGGGGAACAGATGTTATGAAGGAGCGCTGTGTTCAGGTTAAGCCATGTTGACTGGGTACAAGGAAAGTAGGGAAAGAAGTGATTGACATGGTATGACTAAAGAGAGGCTTCATAAAGCAGTGGCCAATTTCCAACTGAAACACAAAACTAGGTCCATGTTTGGGCCTTTTTATAAAATTTATTGCTGCAGGGCTTCCCCTCCACCAGGAAGTCATAGACTCATAAAACTCTAAATCTTAGTGATTACCTCTACTTGTTGAAGGGGTGAGGAGACAAGTAGAGTGGAAAAGAGAAAACCAGTGTACAAACTTGTAGGAAACAGTTAGGAGAAGGAGAGAAATTATAAGAGACCAAAATTTAATTGATCAGGATCATGTATCAGCTTTTTAAGCATAATGTTTGGCCCGTATTATTCTGCTCTGGGAAGGACTTCCTTAGCCTTTGGATAAGATTTCAAACTGAGAGCATGAGGTATTGACACTGAGCTGCAAGGAAAGGTCTTTGTATTATGGATAGCTTCCAAAATAACTGACAGTGACACTGTCCTTTAGACTGGCTGCAGGATAACTCTCAGGTCAGCATTTTCAGGGGAAGATGGAGACAAGCAGTTGTGTATCTGCTTTGACCTCTCTATGGGAAAGACAAGATGTGTTGCTAAGGACTAAGGTTACCAGTAAAGTGCAATGGTGCAAAGGCACCATTGACAGCTATTCCCAGTAAGGGTTTTTCATGTCCTTTGCACAGGAGAAAGTTTAAAATGGCTGTGTGGGAAAGTAAATCTTGACAGCACATGCCCTGGGAGGTTGTGAGTAGTGAAGAGCCTTTTGTGAATTACATTGACCCTAACGTCTCATGTTAAGGAGATGATTATAGTTGTGACTCCAGATATGTTATCCCACAGATAATGGAGTCCATTGGCTCTTACACGCGGAATAGGGATAACGTATTTTATTGCTAATAGACTATTAAAAAACCATAAAAACAGGAAAAACATTCTTATGATAGCAAACAGCTACAGAGGAAGCAGCTGACCACTGCTCAGTGGTCACCAGGGTAAAAACATGCTGATGTTTTTTACAATTTATTAAAACAGGTGAAAGGGAGAGGAGAGGAGAGGAGAGGAGAGGAGAGGAGAGGAGAGGAGAGGAGAGGAGAGGAGAGGAGAGGAGAGGAGAGGAGAGGAGAGGAGAGGAGAGGAGAGGAGAGGAGAGGAGAGGAGAGGAGAGGAGAGGAGAGGAGAGAGGAGAGGAGAGGAGAGGAGAGGAGAGAGAGGAGAGGAGAGGAGAGGAGAGGAGAGGAGAGGAGAGGAGAGAGAGGAGAGGAGAGAGAGAGAGGAGAGGAGAGGAGAGGAGAGGAGAGGAGAGGAGAGGAGAGGAGAGGAGAGGAGAGGGAGAGGAGAGGAGAGGAGAGGAGAGAGAGGAGAGGAGAGGAGAGGAGAGGAGAGGAGAGGAGAGGAGAGGAGAGGAGAGGAGAGGAGAGGAGAGGAGAGGGAGAGGAGAGGAGAGGAGAGGAGAGGAGAGGAGAGGAAAAAAAAAAGGGTTGTTATGCCAGCGTTTTTTGAGACACTTCATCAAGAGCAATGTTGGATGCCCTATGGACAACTTCTTTCAATCCCAGAAGGCTCCAGGCTCACTTTATATGACTTAGTCTCCACCAATGCTCAGATTATGGGATAGTCTTTACCAGATTTTATCCTGTTATCACGAAGTTATTTCTCTTTACATTTCCTTAGCCTGCTAAACACCTGTTAATATAGCTTTTTAATTTTTTTTATATATTAATATAATATATAATATCTATAAATACTGATATAATACAGAATATCTATACACGTATAGGAATTTCTTTTTTCTTAAATCCTTGTAACCATGTGGACCTTTTCTGACTTCTGCTGCCATGAGCAGTAGTGGGGAGCACTGCTGCAGCACTAGCACTGGGTTTAGACTCGAGATGCTGTGTTAGACAGCATTTGCAAATCTATCTTGCCTCCCTTCCCCGCGCTTAGAATCTGCCAAAGGAAATATCCTGATAACACTTGAAAATGGCCTTGTCTGGAACCACGTGCAGATTTTTGGTTGCTGATTCTGAGTACAAGGCAAAACAGGAGAGGATTATGCAGCTGAATGAGCAGCAGTGATAAGAGAAATTCAGGAAGAAAAATGGCTTGTTCCTGGAAAGCCAGGCAACATCTGAAGCTGAAAACAGATCATTGGTATGAGACTCTCAGTGAGCAGAGAGAAACAACTGACAATAACTACCTGGAAGCTGCCTGCTGTCCCTAACTGCTAATACACTCTTCCATGTCAATTTGACACAGAATAATCTTTAGCTGCAGCAGTCTGCACAAATATGGTAGTGGTATGAAAAAGATACTGGTTGGGTGTCTGAATGAGAGCAACAGAAACAGAGCTCATTTGTGTATTTTCTGAAGCCTGGTCTAAAGAGCAGTGTAATGTAAGGACTCTCTGCAACTTGATCAGGCTCTTCTTTTTGAAGAAAAATGAACAAATGGTCACAGGAGATGGATGATGTGAGCCTTCTACTGATGATACCCTCACCCCACCTATTGCTTGCTCATAAAGCCTCAGCCAAGTGCTCTGACCACAGGAATGAGCTCTTCAACCATCCGTGAGCATCTGCAGGATGGTGTTTGCCTGTGCATTTCAGCACTTCAGAGCCCAGAGCACATACTTAATATTTGGCTTGAGAGACAGAGTGCTGTTACCTTTCCTGTATTGGGGTTGACAGCTGCATCTATAAAACTGCCCAGACAACTGATTCAGTGAGGTGATTTAATCATCTGGGGACACAGTCAGCAGCAGGCAGCAGGGACAATTCATGCAGAGGCCTTGAGCAACCCTTTAGAAAGACATATGAACCCCAGAGCCTCAGTGAAACTGCCTGAATCTGGTCCACCTTGGAAAACCCCTAAGAACTTTATAACTCTTTTCCCTTTTCTTGTGAGCTTTGAACCAGCAATTCTGTTTGGGTAGGGTGGCCCAGAGTCTTCTGAAGAAATAAGGACTTCCTTCCTTCCTTCCTTCCTTCCTTCCTTCCTCCCTTTTTTCTTGGAAATATCTCATAGAATCATAGAAACTCTTGAGTTGGAAGGGATCTTAAAAATCCTCTATTTTCACCCCCCGCCCCCCACCATGGGCAGCGACACCTTCCACCACACCAGGTTCCTCAAAGCCCTATCCAACCAGGTCTTGAACAATGTCAGGGATGGAACATCCACAGCTTCTCTGGGCAACCTGTGCAGTGCCTCACCAGGCTCTCAGTAAAGAATTTTTTCCTAATGTCTAATCCAAATCTCCCCTTTTAGTTTAAAACTGATTTCCTTTGTCCTCTCTCATCTTTATGCACTCATGATTCTGTTATATTGCAAAGAATCATGGAGTTTTTGATGTTCCTGGCTTGCAGATAGTGGCTAAAACACGAGAAACCTCATCAAAAGAATATCACATAAAATGAAAAAAGAAAACTGGCAGAAAATCTATAGAAGTGACATACCAAACCCTACACATTCAGGAAGGAATTTAGGGCTTAGTCATAAGGAAAGTGCAATGAAGGCAGGACATTAAAATTCAGTAAACTGAATATTGCAATGAGTGTCACATGAAACAGGAAACTATTATTTTGATGTGAAAATACATTTGATCTAGAGAGCACATTGGTGTTATGCTTAGTTTTTGTTTGTGATGCATCTGATCTGAATCATGTGTTACTGGTGTTACAACTGTCCATCCTGACTGGGCGATATGGTAGCTGGCAGCACACAGAGCTATTTCTTGTCTAAAAGGCACTTGAGTTCACTTCATTATGTCCAGACCTCTGATAGCAAACAAACCCTCGCTCTGAGGCACCAGATGATACTTGCATTGCTATGACTCTTCAGCTTCATTGCAGCTATCCAGAAAGTAATCCCTGTGATCTGATAAAGCTTGTGTTTTAGCACCTATTTTGCCTTTGTTTCTCCTCAAAATGCATGCAGTTGAGACATTCCTCAAACCTTGGTTTTGTATCAATGGTGAGCACCTAGCATTTTCATTTTGGAGGTGAAAAGTGAAAGAGATGCAGGGAGGGTCCCAGAGACCACCACACTTAAGCTTAGCTGGAGAAATGAGGGGTGATAACCAATGTCCCAGCAGGGAGCTCAGGAAGGATGCTTAGGGATCCTGCTCAGACTGCAAGCCAGAGTCAAAAGGCTTTGGAGAGTCCCAGTTGCCCAAAGCAATAATCTTAGGAGCCATAACCAAAACCCCAAATGCAGTATTTAAAACCGAATTTGGCCTGCCTTTCCCAAGGACGGATTCCTGGTAGCTTGTCTTTACATAGCTTTTGAAATGGAAGTGCTTTTCTTCTTATAAAATGAATCATATCTGTGCCCAAACTTTCAGTTACTGACCTGCTCACACACAAGGTTGTGAGTGATTGTATGGAAAATCACACTATGAAAAGCCAGTGTCCATAAATGAGACAGAGGAGTTGTACAATTTTATTCAAATAAAGGGAGAGAAGTCCATTCAGTCCATTCAGGCATATACCCACGGGATTTTCTCTCTCAACGTTTCAGAGGATGCAGCCTCCTTTTATCCTGAACTCCCAGCCACATGTTGCCCTCTTCCTTTCCCAATTGCCTGAAGTACTAGGAAGGTAAAGCCTTCCCAAATTGCCTACCACATATTCCCCCTTGAACCTGTCATTTTCCCCCAAAGTTCAGAAACTCAGACTTGTGTGGACCCACTTGTCTGTTTCAGGCTCTGTAACAAACTTGCTGCTTACAGTTAACAGAGATATTAAGACCCATTTCAAAGATGTTAACCGCCATACCCTCACCCGTGGAATTGTTTGTAGAGACATTAGCACACATCTTTCCTCTCATGATGAGACAGAGTTGAAGCAGAGAGCCTGCTTTATCTTGTCCAGCTTCCTTCTATATATCATAATTATTTATGAATTTATTAATTTATCTATATATTTGAAAATACCCTGATGAATAGAAAGGTACATATTTGAGTTTTCTGTTGAATCATTCTTTCCATCTCCCTTACAACTCCATTCAAAGCCTGCATTTATTTTTCCCAATATAGCATTCCCGTGTCTTGCCCATATACCTGCCCATGGCAGTCCAGGCACCACTGCTTGTGCGGTCTGTGGTTGACCATGCAAGATATTCCTGTGCACAATAGAGGCTCTGCAAAATTATCTCAGTCTTTCCATGGTTTTTGTTCCTTGTCACTGGCTTCTGCTCACAGCTCCTCTGTTTTCATGACTGCCAAAACAGCATAGGTCCAGATTTTGGTTGCTACGTCTCTTCCTGTTCTTTAGTTCAAGTAGAAAGAGTTTTGGAAGGATTTGTTAAATACAACTTATCTTTTTTGCTCCAATGAGCATAACAGATAATCCATCAAACACCAGACATAGATTGTGTTACTGACACCCACAAGCTCATATTTCTCTATAGCCATTTTCTTTGAAAAGGAGCACAGCCACACTGAATAGAGATGTTTAATAATTTTCAATAAATGATTTCATATTCCTTCCTATGTCATGGAAGCTTTCACACATCTCACCTGGCTTGTGATTTAAAAGCATAGTCTAAGCAAACTTTAACTTTTTGACTTGGATATAAAAACTATAAGACTCATGAAAGAGCAAGACTTGGTAGGTTACATTTTCAGAGATCTACAATACCAGCTGCAAGCATAAAACAAGGAATGGCACAGGGAAGGGAAAATACATTGAAAAATATCTTAGCACATAAAAAAGAAATAAGAAAGAAAACTCAGAAATGAAAAGCAAGCAGAGATAATGTGGTATAAGGATACACAGCCTGTGAAATACATTGCCAGAAAAACAGCTTTGAAAGCGGGGATAAAGCTGGGGCCCCTGGGTGGGGGGCATGCCTTAGCCACCATCTAAATGAGTACTGGGACAAGACTGATCTGTGTGCACACCTCCCTTCTTTTTAGATACAAAACTTCTGCTTAACAGTGTAATTTAATCATTAGCTGTGAGAATAAAGGGAGTTTTATAGTCAGAGACTTCTGATATTTTTTCTCAAAAGCAGCGTGTGTCCAGTATTGCCAGAGACTGCATTCTGGATATAATGAGCCACTGGTTGACCTAGAGCAGAAATTTCTTTGTACCAAAAGTGATGTATTTATGTATGACTTCATAATTATTCCTCTTGCTCACACTGCAGATCCTGCCTTTGTTTTGACTGTGCTTGATAAGGTATGCATACAGCCAGGCTTGTCCCAGCTAGTGGCTCCTCTCACCAGATAACAACATGAGGAATTTCAACACAGTTAGAAAAGGGAGAGTAATATTTTCAGAGAATCATAGAATCATAGAATGATTTGGGTTGAAAGGGATCTTAAAGCTCATCTAGCTCCAACCCCACTGCCCTCCATGGGCAGGAATGCCACCCACTGGACAAGGTTTCTCAAAGCCCCATCCAACCTGGCCTTGAACACTTCCAGGGATGGGGCATGCACAGCTTCTCTGAGCAACCTGTTCCTTATCCTTACCCTCTGAATAAGGAACTTCTTTCTAACATCTAGCCTAACTCTCCCCTCTTCCTGTTCAAAAACTTTCCTCCTTGATTTATCACTATTTTCTCATGCAAAAATCACCCTCAATCTTTTTTTATGCTCCCTTTGGTTACTGAAAGGTCACAATGAGTTCTCCCATAAATGCAGAAGTATAGCCAGTTCAATACTCCTTTCAGACTAATATTTAGTTGTGTCTTTCACAATCTAAGTTGTTTGCCACAGAAATTAGATGGCACCTGACAAGACAGCTGCTGGTTGCTATAAACTTTTCAGGACCAGAGGATCAAATCACTGGGAGGCTTGTCAAGTGTCAGCAGACAATTGATGGTTTGGCTTAGAAGTTTATTTGGTGCTGCTCCTTCATTGTAAGCAAAATGAAGAGTCTTCTGTCAACATTTCTTTTCATTATTTTATTCAGTGGTTGGCTCTAAAGTAATGCACTTACCCCCAAATGTTGATACTTTTGCACTTTAGATGACAATTTGCAGTAAAATTATTTTTAATCTTTTTGTGGATCTTGTGGTATGTAAATACACTGTGCCGCGCCAACACTGGATTAGAGCTCAGGTCATTAACAAACAAATGCCCATGTGTTTGACTAACACTCTTTAAATTTTTGTCCCTTACCTTATTTGTCCCTCTGGAAAGTAAGAGCATTCAGTGTGTATTTGTGTTGAAAGTGTGTGCAGCACAAATGGTGTACCCCAGCATTCAAAAGTCAACTGTGGTCAGATTTCAAGAGTGTTTCTAACAGATGAGAGAGTGAAATGAGGAAAATGAAGGTTAAAAGAAAGAGACATAACCCTAATAAAGGCAGATAATAATAATAAATGCAATTAAAGAGATTTTGATATATATTTTAAAATAATTTTTAAAAAGACTACTGCAGTTTCAATGAATTTTTTATTTAAGGGAATTGGTATTTTGATAGTAATCAGGCTGGTAGAAGCAGATTTTGATATATTGCTGGATATTTGAATTTAATATGATATTTCATAAATTCACAGAATCGCAGAATGAGTTTGGATTGGAAGGAATCTTAAAGATCATGTGTTTCCAACCTTTCTGCCATGGGCAGGGATACCATCTACTAGACCACGTTAATCTAAGCCATTGCCCAAAAGCCTCTGTATTTGCCCAAAAGCCAGCATTTGCCCAAAATAAATTTCTAAGCCTAACATGATGGGTGTTTACAGAATCTGCAAAACTGAATAGAAGACAAGGTCCTTTTCTTGAAGGGTTTATGGTCCCTGGGTCTGCAGAGCACAGAACACATATCCCAGCAGCAGATAGCTTTCAACCTGTCCAGCAGAATTACCTAGCACCCCATGATGCTATCTTTAAATAGATTTTTTCATAATTTAAAGCCTGAGTTAGAGTAACAGGTCAGACACTTTTGTGGCTCTATTAAAAAAAATTGGGAAAAAAACCCCAAATAATTAAAAACCAACCAATCAAACAACAACAACAAAACCCACAGCAATCCCACAAAAGTTAAAAGTTACAGAATTACCAGCTACAGCTGCCAAAACCCACTAGCAAAATAAGGTTAATCCCTGAGTTCAGAGTGACAGGTTAAATTTCAGGACAAACAAGCCCTCCCGTGTTCTTTGGCCCAAACTGCCCCCCTGCAATGATGCTCAGAATAAACATTCCCAGCAAAGCTAAGTGCACGTTCCCTGCCTGTGCTAAGTCGGTGGAGCTGCCAGGCAGGCATGAACAGATTCAGCAGAGCATGGAAAATGGACACCACCGTGGTAATGGCTCAGTGTCTGAACAAAGAATTTTCCATTTAAAAGTTAGCCTTTTCATATTGATTTCAGCAGATTTAAGGAATAAAGCAGGTGAGCTTGGTAGAGGAGAATGAAGGACTTTTGAATATATTCTGTTGCCAAGTCTCAGCCAAGACACCTTATTGCCTTATGCCGCTGTTTACGTGCAAAGGGCACAGGCAGTGGAAAACACAGACAGTAGGTAACGACAGCTTTTATACTTGTTTTGAACCTTTTTTAAGTATCTCCACACAGACAAGGTAACAAGTAGCAACTCTCACATACTGAATTTGTCCACTCATTTCACAGTAATTCATCTTTGAAAAAATAAGGGATTTACAAAAGGTAATTGACTCCATGTCTGCAAATGCCCACACCTCTGTTTTATGGCAAGAAGAGAGACTATTGACCTATTAGAGTGTGGCAATTAATGGGCCTGCAGAAAGGGGAGATTGTGCCTCATAAACACACGTGTGTGCAGCAGTGTGTGGAGCTCAGGATATAAATTTGTTTCACAGTGTTCTAAAGCAGCATGATGTGAAAACAGTTGTTTACATATCTGAAAGTTTCACCTCCATTTCTCTCACAATTTCTGTAGAATTGTTGTGATTTGACACTGGCCAAACACCAGGCACCCACAACAGTTGCTCACTTGCTCTCCCCTGCCACAGCTGGGCAGAGGAGAGGGGGGGAAAAAAAGAAAAAAAAGTTTTAACAAAGGGGTGATGAGATGAGATAAGGACCGGGAGGAAACACTCCAAGGGCAAAACAGGCTCAGCTTAGAGTTACAAAGTGAATTCATTACTAACAGAATCAGAGGAGGATACTGAGAGGTAAAATAAAAAGAATAAAATAAAAATATAAAAATAAAATTAAAGATGCCATTCTTCCTCCCAACCCCTCCCTCCTTCCCACCAATAGTGCAGGGAAACAGGGTGTGGGGGTTTGGTCAGTTCATCACTGAAATCTTCCTGTGCTTAGGGAAAGGAGTCCTTCCCCTGCTATGCCCTCCCTGGGGTCCCTCCCAGGGGAGACAGCTCTCTGTGAACTTTTCTGACATGGGTTGCACTCTCACAAGCAGCAGTTCTCCAAAACTCCTCCCACAGGCAGACAGACCTCCCAAACCTGCTATGGCATGGGTCACTCATCCACGGGGTGCAAATCTCCAAGGCCAGGTGGTTCCATCTTGGGAGCAAGGCCTTTCTCTCCACCAGGTCTCCCACTGGATCACAGCCTCCTCCAGTCATCCACCCACTCTGGTGTGGGCACCATGATCATCACCACAACCTGCAGAGGAAATTCAGCTCTGGCTCCTGGAGCACCTCCTCGCCCTCCTTCTCCACTGACCTTGGTGTCTCCATGTTGTTTTCCCTGTTCTCACCTCCTCCTCTTCTCTGGCTAGAAACAACTGTGTGCACATTTGTTTTGATTTCTTCTTAAATCTGTTATCACAGAGGCATTACCACCATCTCTAATTGGCCCAGGCTTGGCCAGCAGCATGTCCATCAGAGCCATCAGGGATTGGCTCTGCTGGACATGGTGGAAGCTTCCGGCAGCTCCTCACAGAAGCCATATTTGTAGCCCCCCTGCTGCCCAAAACCAGGCTAAGCAAAACCAGCACAAGATTTCAATGTACTCCTGTGTGCAGTAATGCTCAGCTACTTGACAGAGTGATAAGTGTGCTGGGAAGCTTTGATGATACTGAAGTTTTTCAGTGGCAGTGGATCAGAAGAGTAGCCCAGCCCCTGTTGCCTGATGTGCCCAGAGACCATTGGGCACAGAAGGTGCAGGAAATGGGGTGGCTCAGGGAGTCAGCTCACTGTTTTTTAAGCTGTCTTTGGCATGTGTTAAAGCAGCCTGGGGACTGTTTTAAACAACTCCAGTTGGGAATAAGCCAAATGCAGCAGTATTCTGGCCAAGTCCCGGCACTCTCCTTTCTCCAGGGCCAGTCAGGATTGATGGTATATTAGCAGGGTTCATTGACTGCATGCCAGCAAGGGATGTTATAATGCCAAGAGAAATCTCAGCTGGTGAGATCTGAAGAGCTTCCAGGCTTTAAGCATTGCTATATGAAGTTTATCTGAAAAACGAGTCCTGAAAATGCGAGGTTCTGGATATCATTTTAAAAATGAGAAAAATATGGCAGAAGCAAAAGAGAGCAAAGGGAAAGCACTAGAAAAGTTCAGTAATAATAGGAATTGACACTTGGAAAAAATAGAATAATTTATGCTAGAAAAGACCTCTAAGACCATTGAATCCAACTGGTAGCCCAACACTTCCAAGCCCACCACTAAACTATGTCCCCAGGGGGCACATCTACATATCTTTTAAATACCTTCAGTGAGGGTGACTCAACCACTTCCATGGGCAGCCTCTTCCAATGTCTGACAATCCTTTTGCTGAAGAAAATTTTCCCAATATCCAGTCTAAACATAACTTGAGGCCATTTCCTCTTGCGCTATCACTTGTTATTTGTGAGAAGAGACCGACACCCACTTGGCTACAGCCTCCTTTCAAGTAGAGCAATAAGGTCTGCCTTGAGCCTCCTTTTTACCAGGCTAAACACCCCTGGCTCCCTGAGCTACTCCTTATCAGACATGTGTTCCAGACCCTTCACCACCGCAAGAGTTTGTAAAAGAGTTATGAAGCTACTTTGGAGTAGCACTGGCTTAGAAAGAAGACCAGTAAGGCCATCCAACAGCCAACCAAGGCACAGAAGAAAATACTGAACAGCTAAGCCTGCCCAGGTTCTGCAGGTCCCCATAATCTATTTGCTGTTCTCTGGTGTTATGCTTAAAACTAGGTCCTCTCCCTGCTCTAAATCAACCTCCAACCAGATAATTTGAAGACAGAGAAGTTAATGACTTGGAGATTGGCTTTTCCAATCTCAGGATTTAACAATATTCTGGCAGAATGCAGAAAAGGATGTCCGGGCACAAGGGTCAAGTTCCTAATCTGCCTTGGATTTTGCAGTATATCCACTCCTAGAGATCTCAGCTCCTTCCTGGTTTCTGTTCCCATCCTTGGTCTTTTTATTGGAGATCTATTATGTCACCCTGCCCCTGAACCAATAAATATTTGACTAGTAGCCACTCCAATGATGTTAATGACCAGTTTGTCTGTGTCTTGCTTAAATAACTATAAAGAGGAAGAAGGGGAAAGGATGTTTGGTATATGCTGCAATCGTATCCCATATCTACCTTCATCTTGTTAAGCAAATAAACTGGTTTAGTTCCTTCTCATAACAAATGTTCTCTTCTTTGCACCTGTGTCTGTCTTTAGGGAAATAAAAGATTTCAGCAGCTAAACTAACCATAATATATCTTTGCAGCTACTGCTGTACTGATAGGTTACTAATATCTGAGCACTTGTAGCCTTAGAGTAGTTGACTGTTATGCAGTATTCCTGGTTTTAATTTGGCAGATTTCATTGTTTGAACTTTTTTCTGTAGTTTAGTACATCTCTCATTACCACGTTTATTATTACTGTTGTTGTTATTATTATTTCAAAAGCTCGCTCCTCTTAACAACCCTTGATTAATCATGACAGAGAGATGGCACTCACAGGAGCTGGTGTTCCAGCTCTTCCTGGCGCTCCAGCTCTTCCTGGCGCTCCAGCTCTTCCTGGCAATGCCAGTACTGAACAGAGGGTAGTTGTTTTAAAAATCTGCAGCATGAAAAAGTAAGGGCTTAGAATCACATTGGCATGTTACATCATCTAAAGGGCTTCTTCAAGGAACAGATTTTTAACGACTGTGCTAATTAACATTGCCAACTGGCATTAGAGGTAAATAATTTAATTCAATTCTGGATGAGAGGGGCCCTTTAAGACTACCTTCCAATGAAAATTATCATTATAATTGGTATTGTTTCTTATATTTTTTTGCCATTAGCACACCTCTTTTCCTGACGCCAGGAAACATCTCAAATAGATGTCCATTCCTTTACCACATTCTGGTTTAATTATCACTTTCTTTCTGCCTGTGCTCAGTGGGAGTTAAACCAGGACCTGGTTGAGCCCTGGAGGATTTAGTAGCTTTGTGATAATTCACTGAATAGTTTCTGGGACCCTGGTGCAAATTGAAACCTGTGCCTCTGGGGAAAGACATCTCTGAGAGGCCATCAGGCTCCTTGGATAATGCAGGAAGCCAAACTTCTGCTTTATGTCAGAGGATTATTCTCACATTTTTGAGGTTTCATTTTCAAGTTCTGTGGTCCATTTTTTCATTTTCTTCACGTGTTGTTTGTCACTGAGTGAGACCAACCTCTAAGCTAGAAGCCAGATCTTGAGTTGGTCTGCATGTCTGACTGATATACTCTATGTTTTATTAGACCTGTCCCTAATAATTCTGCACAAACATGAGCCTGAAAGGAATCACCATAACCTAAAAAATGTCCTCCTGCATGTTCCTCCTGTCCATTTTCCCTTGTAAATACATCACTAACAGTGTCTCATTAGTTTCTCCTGCAAAGGTGTTCAATCATGTTTTAAAACTCCAAAGAATCAACTTCATTGCCTATTTTTATAATGACTCAATCTCCCAAACTTCCACTCTGAGTCAATGCAGTTCCATGCACTGGTATTTTGCAATTCTCCAGTATTTTAAATTTTTGTGCAGGAACACATAAGGTCTTCTCTTCATATTTTAGTCATAGATGGTTATCCTACTACAACTGGTCAGAGACTCTTAGGAATTTAGTGGGTACTGTTGTCCCTAAAAGCTCATGCACTTTCTCTGTTGGCTTGACCCATATCTGACAGGCAATTGTGGGATTTTATGGCACAGCAGTGAAGTACCCTTTCAACATATCAATGCTACATGACAAAGTGACACTGAGGAATACTTTAATAAATACCAGTCTTGTGGTTTTCATAATCTTTATCCCTTAATCAGAATTGTTTTTACACGTAATTTTCTGGGTCAGACAGCTTTCCTCGACAAGATGAACCACTGGCAGTAAAATAGCTACTGCTCTGTCTTCCTAGAAATGCTGGTTGAAGGAGACCTTTGGAGGTCATTGGTTGAACTTCCCACCCAGACTGGGACCACCACCAACACTAAATCAAGTCAGCTGTGACTGTAGGCAAATCTCGAAAAACTACGAGGACTGGGATTCCATATCCCACCCCTTTCAAAAAGTTGCAGACTGCTATGGAATGTCTCTTTTGTCAGACTAAACAAGCTCAGCTCTCTCAAACTCTCCTCGTAAGTCACTTGCCCTGTCCAGTTATAATCTTGGCAGCTGTCTGCAGCATCCCCTCCAATTTCATCCCTTGAATTAGAGACATCCAAAACTGGACCCATTATTCCAAGTGTGGCCCCACTGGTAGTAAGTAAAGGAAGATACTTGTTTCTTTTATTTTGTTGTCCTAGTGGAACAGTTTTGTTGTATTCCAAAATGCAGTGTATGCAAAGACACTGATTCATGCTCAGCCTTGTGTTCACAACAACCCATTAAGGCCTTTTTCAGCATCCTCCATTCACATCTTTTTAATTGTGCCTCTTGTGATCATGCAACAGCTCAGTTATTTGACTTATTACTTGATTTTTTGGTCTTACGGAGTGAAATGTGATAACTTCTGGTTTTGTTAAGGATGTTGCTTTCCTTAGCCTTCTCTTTTTTTTTTCTCATAATCTCAGTTCTGTTCTAGACACTCCTTTATCTGCTCTTGCATAGCATTAAACAAAGCCATCAATCTTCAGATTCAAGGATATTCATGACTTACCATCTATTAAGAGACAGTCTCTTAATTGCCAGCTAGAGAAGTCTAGCCTTAGCACTTACTTGCAATGCTTTCAAAAAGGCACCTTGGTGCTTTCCACCTGGTGCTTTGCAGGAATGGAAAGATTTTGTTGCAAAGCTCTGTGAAATTGTACAATGAATATTTGTATGTGTATATACAACCACCTATAAAGATATAAATATTTTTAATATAGTAGCAATCTCAGATCAATTGCACCATTAGCTCATAAAATGTCTGTGATGCCTCTTGAGGATGTCATATTGGAAATTTTGTGTAGTTCTGGGTCTCACTCCTTGGTAGGTCCCTCTCTGTCTCTCTCCCTCTTTGGTTTCTGATTTCATCCTGAGATGATAAGCACTGTAGTCAGAAACTGATTTTTTTTCTGTGTATATTTAGACATTGACTAATACAATTTAACCTGCTGCTTGAGCAGGTGTCCAGTCATTATCATCATAATAATGGTAATGACAATAATAAGCCTAAACAAGGCTAATTTTAGCAGACACCTGATCTTGGCTTTCTGAAAATTAGTGATTCAATATTCTTAATATCTAGCTTACAGTCTGTCTGGTTTTGCTTTGTCACATGTAAAACAGGGATAAAGTACTTATCTACTTCCCTGTAAAGTAAATATGTTAAATGATGCTTTTATATACCATAGTGACAAATTCTTATAACTAAGAATCCAAATGAGATAGTCTTTTCACATCAAGAAATATAGGCTAGTCATTTCCTCTGTACATTAAGAGAGAAAACTAAACTGCTTCCAACTACTAAAGAAGCTGGCCTCAAGATGTTAAAACTTGCACCCTGCTCAGGGAAATTAAAAGAAGAAAAACCAACATGAGGCCTTCCAGACAGAAAAATGCAGATTTTTATTTATATTCTGCAAGCAATTTGTAAATGTGTGATTTCCTATCACATTTCCTTGTCTGCTTTCAGAAGAAAGTGGTTGGACTCCATGAACTTAGAGTTCTTTTCCAACCTTAGTGATTCAATGATTCTATAAAAGTCATGCATTTTTTCAGTGCAAAAGTCCAACACACTGTTTTTTAAGTCACAGTCTTTAAGTAAGAACAATGTTATATCTCCTATCAATTTTTTTAATTACAAAAAGCTGTATTTTTTAAAGAATAAAATAAAAATTCTGGCTCTAAACTCTCCCCTAGCTCTGATCGATAAACTGAATCTACTTGGTAGATGAGTTAACTGAGACTGTAATGATATCCCTATTTCACTTTCATTGACATAAAGTGAAAGTGACTCCATTAGAATCAATTTAGTTACATCAGCATAAACCACCTTTAAGAGATGTTGGATTTGGGCTCAGAAAGACCTTACTTGCCACTAAATTAGAAGTTGATGAAAAATCAGGATTGCAGTCAAGAAACCCAGTCTCACAGGTTATTACTTTAACAGCTGATCCACAACAGAACACTTCAGGTCTATTTCTTATCCTATTATTATGAAGTAGATATATCTAAGCACCTGCCTCCTGTGTAAAGATAATTCCTTCTCAATCACACTGTCTAAAGTCCTCTTCTACTGTCTTGTTGTATACACCTGTTTCACAGATTTTTGCTCTTAAACCACAATCAAAGGACAGAAATGTTCTTTAGTCTTACACAGCAAGTAACATTTGGGAAAACAGAAGCACAGTGACAGTGTTTTTACATGCCCAGGAAGCAAGAGGTGATGTTACAAAGTTTTGGAAAGCTAAAAATGAGCAGTGTAAAGTGTAAAGAAGCAGTTTTAACTGCCAGTTTAACATCAGTGGCCATATTGTATGATTTACTATCATGATAAACTAGTTCAGCAGTTATATTTGAAGGTTTGAAAGGATAAAGTTCTAATTTGGAAAGAACAGCTGTTAAGTGCTTGTTTCCAAACTGCCCACTGTCACCCACAGTAGGAGCTGAGGACAGGAGGGCTGGTGGCTCCTGGGGTGGGAGAAGACAGAGGCATCCTCTCTGAGCATAGCAGTATCACCAGCCAGGGCTCATCCCAACAACCTCAGCCAGTCTCAGATGCAGCCCAGTGATGTCCTGGCAACATTCCTAAGCCCTGAAAATAAGTTGTTGATACCCCAGTTGCGTATCAGGAACACATCTTGGACTGTACTTGACCATCTTGAGGCTGTTCTGTGCAGGGCCAGGGGTCAGACTCAGTGATCCTGGTGTGTCCTTTCCAACTCAGGATACTCTATGATTCTATGAGCAATGTCCAGTTGTTGCCTGGGATAAGAAACATGCTGAGAACAGAAGAGATCAATGCATGTCCAGGTTCAAGCCTGGATGTGGTAGAACAGCTGTACACATGCAGTCATGATGTTTCCTGCCAGTCAGGTATGGGCTTAGCATGGAGCTTGCCTAGGAGACCTTCAACACCTGCAAGGATGGTGGCAGCTCTGTCACAGGCTCAGCTCTGGACCACTCGAATTCACCCTTTCCAGTATCAGTCCTGTCAAGGTGGTGCTCACCATGGGCAGATGGTCTTGAGGTTGGATCAAGGTAACAAATAAAGTCCTGGCATTGGTTCCATCTGTGAACTCATCCTGTGTTTTGCTCTATCTCAAAAGTTAGGGCATCCCTAAAAAGGGGAAGATCACCTTTCTGATGTCTTCTCCAACATTTGCATTGTCATGAATGACTAGTGTGAAATGTGTAGCCTGAGGGCAACCAATGCCCCGGCATATTTGAGAAGCAATGACTTTGGTCTTTTAGAAAATGCAACTGCAAAGCAATGTTGGCGTGCTTAATATGCTTCTTCATTTAAAGATTATTTTTCAAATTATTATGATTATTTTGTTTTCCTAAATAACTGGTACTATTATCTGGCCAGCCCAGAACTTGTCCAGAAATAAATCTCCAAAGATCATTTTTATGATTGGCAGAAAAGCTTGAAGTGCACTGGGAATAATTTAGCAGCACCTGTGTTAAACATTTTTCAGACAAATGAAGAATTATATTAAATACCCAGAACTGTGGGACAGAATTCTTCTCTGTTAAAAACTAGTGTGCTCTTCTTTGCAGTGTATTCCTGTGTATACTTGTAGTTAAGGAGGTTGTTTGGCACCTGTTGATGTGCTCCTTCTTCCCTGCTGTAGAAAACTACATTAACTTCTTTAGGACTCCACAAGAAGCTGTAGGAACTCATCCCTAAATGCAGTGTTTTCCCCTCTGAAGGCAGGGTCCGAAGTCTAACTGAAGCAGCTACACCATATTTCAAGGGAGCTCTTAAACTGCCTCCCAGTAATCACAGGCAGATATTCTGCCATGTAGCCCTCTTCATCCTTCCTAAAAAGGTAGTAGCCATCCACAAAAAAAGTCATTTGGAGTTTTGAGGAGCTTTAAAATACTACATTCCACGCTGAATCTGTATTATTTCTTCTCATATGGCTTCAAGGTTTATATGCATTTAAAACAACCTTTGTCCTTTGCAAGGAACCTATTTTTGCCAGTAATTCACTCCGCTACTTTGACCTTATTTGCTGATGGCATAATTTGTCTTGCAACCCTACATAAATACACTACATCAATAACATTTTCTCAAGGCTATTTTTCCCTGAACCACACAAGAGCAAATTGGTTATTTTTCTTTTCAGCAAAGAAACAGACAACATATAACTTTCCTTGTAAGGCTCTAATGTAAAGCAGGCATGCAGACAAGGTTTGTTTTGTTTTTATTGCTATATTTAAGATGAAGACAAGGTGGTAAATTAGAGCTAAAGTTCAGGGATTTTTAAAATCTACATTTGAACGTGACCTTTTCCTTTCTTTCTCAGTTTGCACAGAGGAATAATTTCCAAAGTAGCGTGGGAAGGAACAATTAAAGTTAAATGTTAATTTTCAAAAATGAGACCCAGCTTGCCTTCTAGTTTCTGAATTGCCCCTGGAATACAATTCAGGCTCAGCCTCCCGGGGAAAGGCCTTGGAACAAACCACTGGTGTAGCAAACAAGAAGGAGAATAATAACTTGTGAAATCAGACTGGTCTTTCTAAATAATCAAGTCTTTAGGTAGCAGTGTTCTCCTTCAAAGCTGTTTTTGCTATAATTTCTTTTATTGTGGCCTGCGGATTCCTACAAAGGGGTCAGGATCTGTATCCCAGGCGGCAAGAGCAGAAGACACTGGAGTCAGTGTTTCTGTATAGTAAGGGGAACCAGATGACAGTTTTCTGTGTAAAATCACCAGCTTCATAATCTTTCTTCTTCAATGTTGAGGTCTGCACCACAAACTACTAACTGAATGTGCCACACAGCACTTGCCACTTTAATATTCTTGGTTTAAAAGTTCTTGGCTTAGGCAGAGTTTCCTCCCAGTGTGAGCACAGGACATCAGGACCAGAGGCGCTCAAATTTCACACCATTCAAGCTGAGAGCATCTCTCATGCAGATCTACCATGCTCTCAGCCTTATGTGTGCTTCCATGTGTGCAGCATCTGTAAGATCAAGTCATGCCTGTGATCTACTGCCTGTGGCTGAGAGACCTTAGCCTCAAGGTAGCCATAATATCTTGAGCGTACATAAGCTGTAAACTTCAGTCTTTAATAAAAGTTCAAACGATTTTTTGTGTTCACAATGAGAGGCAATATTCCAAATCACATCTGGAAGCGCCAGCTATTTCTCCATATCAATAAACACCATTCATAGATTTTGGTGGGCTTTAGGGAACACTCCAGTTTTATTACAAGTTCAAACCCTAGGAGCACCATGCACCAGTTCCTACCCAAAGTGCAATAGTCAGAGCTGAAGAAAAGTGTGTGGCGTCCTGTGGAACAAACATCCTGTTCTGGCTTTACAGTTTCTAAGAACAAAAACTTCACCATGGAATTTTGAAAGTGATTCCACAGATTAATCGTCTCCCTTTAATTCTCTTTTTTTTTCCTGCCGAATTTAAATCACAGAGTCATAGAATGGTTTGGGTTGGAAGGGCCCTTAAAAATCACATTGTTCCAACCATGGTCAGGGATGTCATCCACTAGCACAGTTTGCTCAAAGCCCATCCAGCCTAGCGCTGAACACTGCCGGGGCTGAGGCATCCACAGCTTCTCTGGGCAACTTGTGCCTCACCACCCTCACACTAAAGAATTTCTCCCTAATGTCAGCTCTAAACGTTCCCTCAGTCAGTTTAAAGCCATTGCTGTTGAGGAGCACACTCAGTGCAGCTATCTCGGTGAGTAGCTGAGGGGAAGGAGCCAGGAGGCTGCGGACAGCCGAGCCTTGGCATCCCACAGGGACACACCAGGGCCCATCCCGGCCACAGAGTGCTCCTGACTTTCCAGCACTCGGCCTGTGAGGGGAAACAGCCCGCGGGACCTTTGCTGGGGGTCGCTCCTCAGAGGCACCAGCTCGGGCTGTTTCTGTGTTACTGCACCATGAACAAATGGCTTTACAGAGCGAGACGTCAGAGAGTGCCATGGGAAATCCGGGATGGAGCTGGACAGGAAATCTCGGGTGAGTGTGGGGTGTGGGGGAAGTCAAGCTGGGACCCTTTGGGTCAGCAGAGCTGCTGCTGTGAAGGGCCTGGGTCCCAGCAGGGACAGTCCCTGGCACCGGGAGGGCAACTGCCGCACCCTGTGAATGCTCAGACCGGGAAATTTCCTTCACAATTACTTGCTCCATCCCTACGTGCCAGTCATCTTGGCTTCCCAATACTGGTACTGTTTTGCTGTAATGTTCTACACTGAAAAGACTTCTGTTGAATTTCTGTGGCCCACAGGGATACTTAGAGACCATCAGTGACCACACAGTTTTCTCCTTGCAAAGATGCAGTACCTTCCGTCTGTCAGGACACCTCACTGCTATCCAGGTTTTAGTTACTCCCCCTGCTCTGCTCTGAATTCTCTGCAGGTTTTTAGCATCTCTCAATGCACTAATAGCAGAAATGGATGGATTATTCCATGAAGGGTTTCATTATTGTCAAATGCAGATATATTATGATCTCACAACTCCTACTTGCTATCCCATATTTCTATCCATTATTTCTTTTTACTGCAGTGTCACTTGGGATCTCATTATTAGTTGATTATCCACCATGGCCCTAAGTACTTTCCAGCATCACTCTTTCCCAGGTTAGCAAACCCATATCATTATTGTAGCTTGCACTCTCTTTTCCTATATACATCGTCCTTGGCCATGTTGAAATAGATACTGCTTCACTGAAACCAAACTCTCTAAAATTTTTCATTAACTACTCCCACCCCTCTTCTGTCACAAAGAGATTTTTTTCAGCACTCATATAATTATCCCAGTCATTCTTAAAATTTCCAAATAACATAGAACAAGAGAGTCCTCCGATGAACTGAGAGGAAACACAGATGTTTAGATACAGTTCCATATTAGTAATGATGTTTTCATAATTATAAGTAAAACAGTTTTTAATATTATGTGAATATTTTTATTGGTTTTGTAGCTTTTGTCATTTGAATTCATGAAACAGGATCTGTCATGATGTCAAGTGTTTTGCAGAAATGCAATACATTACATCAACAATATTTCTCTACCATTTAAACTCATCAAAATCAACATCTAAGTAAAATGACAAAATGCTTTTACTATAACACACGCTAACTAATTGTTGTTCGGAGTTGTAGGCTTTTAATAAATTATTTATTAGTTCAGTTCTGCATCTGCTATTCACTTTCTTTGTATAGGTTTACTGCAATATAGTATTTTTTTCTGTTTGGATTCACATCTTTCCCTTTATAAGGAAAGGGCAGTAATTAAAAAATTTCTCCCATTCCAAGTGATATTTCATACTTAATTTCCAAACTAATTTGTCATTTATATAAAATCACTACTGTTTTTAAATAATTCTTAAAATAATTCTAAACATACTTAACCCAGGTATTCTAGCCATCCTGTGAGAAAAAGTGTTTTCTTTTGGTTATTCATTGTTTTCTCTTGGAAAAAAATAATTTAAAACCTAGTTGCATAAATTAACTCTGAAAAATTACTCTTAAAATGAAAATGAAACATTGAAAGAAGAGAAAACCCAAGAAAAACAAATTCTAAATTATGTAAGAATTTTAATATGAGATGTTTGTATCTAGCAAAAAATTTGTTCTTTTGAAAATGTATTTTCTACATGAAAACAGTGATTACTTTCAGAATCCCAAATGCACAAATATTTTGTCCATATTCATACCCCATTAACAGAATCTAACTATTT
Organism: Entomyzon cyanotis; assembly: GCA_024500445.1. Taxonomy (NCBI): domain Eukaryota; kingdom Metazoa; phylum Chordata; class Aves; order Passeriformes; family Meliphagidae; genus Entomyzon; species Entomyzon cyanotis. The sequence continues at coordinate 11,907,458 of JAKEPQ010001017.1, forward strand.
TCAATGCTAAAGGAGTATCAAAAAGAGGAAAGAATGCTTATTAGAAAATTGATCACATTTTAAATACATTTGAAATTTCTATGCAATTTCACAAAAAAAAAAAAATTAGGACATCCAGTCATGCTAGCATCTTGACCCTTTATGTCATTATGAATTCTCTGTCCGAATACTGAGATGCTCTATTCTTTCCAACAAGATCTGTTGGGAAACCAGGAATTCTATTTGTTTCCTCAGGAAGCAGGGACTGTTGATTAAACACCTCTGTTCCCCCCATAAGAAATGAGTTAAGAAATTTGGCAATTTTTTCCAAAACCAATGTTTCTCATCAAAAGCAGTGCAGTGAGAGTGGAATTAATTAAACACAACTGCATGTAACTCCTCTAAGTATGCCTCCATCTGAGATCATTGCCCTGGCTCCCATTTCTAGTCGATGGAGGTCCTTTCAGGGCACAACTCATCTGGCTGAGTTCAGATGTCTGTTTTAGGAGAGATAAATTGCACTTGAGCAGTGTCTGCTTTTCTCACTGAGGGGAAAGGCTGTCTGGGGTTACTGGCTCAAATGGAGCTTTATCCACTGCACATATCTCACATTGGGGAAGGTGTTGTAGCAGATGCCTGTGGCTACATGTAGTGCTATTTTTCTGGATCTCCTGAGCCTGGGAAGGTCTCTCTGGTCTATGGCAGAAGGGCGGGCAAGCTTATCTAAGGAAATCCACTAAGAGTTTAATTAACATGGAAAAATAGTGTTTCTTGTTAATTGTCTCTAAGGGTGCCTGTGTCATAAATATATTTGCTGGGTGGGGGAGACCATTAGGATATTCATTACCCTTAAAACCTCTTTGTATTGCTCAGCTGTTGAAAGGAGATATAATGCAAATAGAAATTGGCCTTAAGACAGAGAAGCAGCTGATTTAGACCAAGCCATCTCCTTGCAGCAAGTATTTCCTAAAGAATATTAAAAGGCAGTAATTGTGTTGAAAGGCTATGGAAGGTTTCTCATAGCAGAAAAGTATTACAGGTGAATCAAGTGCCTGGAAGTTAAAAGTACGCAAATTCAAAGTAGAAAGAAATAAAGTATATTTAACATGGAATCGAATTTATAATTCTAACAATTCTATGCCCAAATTGGATTTAAAGGTTATACTCCAGTATAATAAGAAGTGACTCAATGAAGATATTACTAGATTGATTTCCATGTATGTTTATGCAGATTATAGTGGGTGACCATACAATGATGTCTTTCTTATGCAAAGTCCTATTCTTACAGAAGTCATTGACAGAAGTCCATGGTGTTCATTAGAAGAAGAATTACAGTGATAGTCTCTATTATGCTATACCTAAATACTGTGTAATATCTGGTTTCTCAGTCTCCATGAGTTTTTAAAGAGCGCATATCATTTATAGATTGCTTATTTTCTATTTTTGAGCTAATGCTATATGCTGATACCTGAAGAGGGTGTTAAAATGTGAATACATAGAAATTGTTTATATCACAGAAGATCAGTTGAAGGGAAAAATAAGAATTACTGAGTATACACTGCTTATTGCAATCAGTATACTTACAGCACTGTATAAAATGGAACTGACTGCTTATAATCTAAACAAATTAAAGTTCATCATTTAATCTTTTGTTCGTTTACTGAATGCACCAGTTGCTGAAGCACACACTTCTGGAATAACCTGAGACCTATGTTCATAATTAAAAAAACCAGTGTATTTTCTGTGACTTTTTTTGAATATCTACCATTTGGATGAAGAGGGAATTAGGACACATTAGCATACAGCAAAGCATGTGTTTTTTTCTGCCTGTCATGTTGATTGGTATTTGTCTTCAAACCCACATGGAGATGGCTTCACTTTTTGAAAAGAACAGAAATATTTTCCATTATATTAAAAATCATCAGGTGTCCAGAGCTGCACTAAATAGTCAGTTTTAAAAATGTCTGTGAGGAACAGATTTTGAACAAAAAAAAAAAAGAAAGAGCAAAGGATTTCTTATGTTTTTACCTAAGTTTTATATACATATCTATGTATAGCTATTTATATCAATACCTATATACATGTATTTATATATATATATATATGTGTGTGTGTGTGTGTGTGTGTGCGTGTATATATATATATATATGTATTTGAAATTCTACCAGAAAGGAAATCTCTGAATCATGACAGAATAAGTCCCATCCATTTTAGTGAAGGCAGCTGGTTTATTTTCATGTACACATACAAAGTATCTCCTCTATTAGCACAGTATTCATTATACCATTTGAACAGACTTTTTCTAAGTCCTTCATTATACTGTATATTTCCAGCCTTCTTCATGGAGGAAAGGAGAGTGGGGGGAGAAAAAACCCCTCCACAGCCCTCTTGTTGTTTGATGTGTATTTTGTTCAAAATACCATTTGAACAGACTTTCTCCAAGTTGTGCATCACTTATGTGTGTTTCAAGCTTTCCTACTGATGGCAAGAAAAACAGAGTAATTTTTACCTTGGTTTTCAAAGTAGTGGGGGGTTGTCCTTGAAATGCGGGCTCAACTCCTCTCTTTCTTTGTTTATGGATTATTGTTCCACATGGGAGCAATTTTAACAAGTCCTGATTGGACTGTAATCCAGAAAGAATTAAACCATGACTTCTACCCTGACTTTTGCAACATTAAGAAAAAGAATAGTGAACTTAAAATAGCCAATCTGTTTTTCAATTGACTGTATTTTTAACAGATTAATTCCTTTTTGTTCTGCCATGGGAAAAGTCACGTTGAAAAGCTATTGAGTTTGCGTGCTGAGAGGACTGATACAGGGCTCTCTGGTGATAACTGATGGGCAATATCAGCAAAGAGACAAAGGGGGATTATAAAATAAATAAAAAATAAATCAGGGAAAAACCAGTTGCATGAAATCCAAGATTTTAAATGTGGGTTAATCCCACTCCTGTCAAAACATCAGAGGGTCGTAGAAGGGACAATTGGAAGGGACTGTGGAAGCCACCTCCAAGCTCAGAGGGGACGAGGGCCAGCACTGCAGCAGGGCAGCCAGGGCTTTGTTTAACCATGTACTTCAGACCAGATTCAGACATGAGTAAATATTCTGAGGCCCAGGATGGTATGACTGCCTTCTTTACTCTCCTCAATTAAACATAGAAGCCCTTGTTACTAACATTTACCAGGTTGTGCTAAGTACTAATGCATTTTTTTAAAGCGGGGGGAAAAAAAAGGAAAAAGCTCTCCCCAGTTGTCACTTCCAACCATAAAAAAATCTGTGATCCTAAAAAAGAAAAAAGGAAAGAACTACTGAATTTCTAGAATTTCCAGGTAATAGATATTCAACTCATCTGTTTTATTAATCTCTGCATTATGCTGGGGAGTGAGAAGAATTTAGATCCTATTCAGGACTCCATTAGTAATGATTATATTTTTTTGCTGCATAATGGTTTATAAACTTTATTGCAATCTAGGTATTTTAAGTCAATGTAATCTATCCAGCTATGAAATAAGGAGGTGTACTGCATAGGATCTTTTCCAAATTTTAGTTAATTACTGTGTAATAAGGATCTGAAATATGACATTTTAAGTTATTTAGAATGGTCTCAGCAATAACCAACAGTATTTTCTTTCAGATCCCACTTATTAGACTGCTTTCCCTAAAAATCTAAGACATAAAGTTAAGCTCTTCTGAGATATGTGCTTGATCCAATGCAACTAATAATGGGAGATCTTAGAAGTGGTTGAAACTGTAATGGAGTGCTAAAGAGCATAATGTGAACAGAGTATTTCAGAGTTCATTTTGAGAGGAACTCCTCCTCATAAAACCTTACATATATGTATAACTGCTTGTATCCCTTTGCCTTTTCCCTCCAATCATAAAACTGAGACTGCACAACTTGGAATCCACTTTTACAGTTTTTAAAATATTTTAACAAGGAATAGCAGAGCTAATTGAATTTGCAATAATGGTGGGGTTTGCATGAATGCAAAAATGTTCTACTATTACTGATGAAAATCCCATTTCATTACTGATTAGTGGTCTGTGGGAATAATTTATTGATTTTCTTTTGAAACTCCTGGCATGCCCGGTGGAGAGTCGAGTGTGTGGATATTTTACCAGCAGGTCCAATTTTCTTGGTAGATGACTCAGAGAGAAATGCTAGCTGTGTGGTACAAGTCAACTGTGGAAAAATACAGTCAAAGAACATTTTAAGAACCCCAGATGAAGCAAAAGTGGCTATCATGGGACCTGTGAAAGGCACTGTGGCTATGTTTATTGATACAATTAACATCTGACTTCTAAGACAATTCAGTGAGCCACAGATACAACTTGTGCAAAAAAACCTGCTCCTTCAGTAAGCTGCAAATCCTGTGAGACCATCATTCCATCAGCCAGGGCCCCTCTGTTTAACAGGCTTCCCAGCAATCAGCTGCAAGAAACCTGAAAGATGTATTATGATGCAACATATTAATTTAACAGGTTGCTTAATAATCTGTAAATAAACAAAGTTATCAAGCTAATTAGCATTCAGGGAAAAATTATGCTGCTTGAATCTCTGAAGTTTTGAGACTGGTTAAAATTGCCTCAAAGAAAAATAAGTACATTCAAACAATTGTGAATATTGTACTAGGAGGTAGTCCAGCAATATAGAAAGTCAAAACCCAGGGTTAACTGATTAACCTAAATCTTATGCAACAATCTTAAAAAAAAAAAAAAAAAAAAAAAAGCCAAAAGGGCTCGATTTTTCTAAAGTTGTTAGGAAATCAGAGCTACAGAAAGAACTCTCGTCTCTGTCATCGCCGGTTAGCACCAACGTAAACCAGCACATTAGTTTCTGAAAATTCCTTCAAATTCAGACATGTATAGGTAGCTGTTAGTATACCCTGATAAAATCTGCCTCCACTTTCTCTTCTAGATCCTTACAGGTGTAGATGCATAGAATTGCAACTGAGATGTCTGACATGTCAATATCTATGTCAGAGGGTCTTGGGTTTCTGACCCTCCTTTGTTAGCTAAGTATAATAGCACTGTTATTATCTCCTCCAGTCTCACCAACACCTATATTTCAAAGGGTTTTGAGGCTCCAAGGTATTAGTGAGTAAGCACAGAGAACAGATAAAAAATGAATATAAACAGTAAAGTTGTTTATAAAGTACAGAGTAATCTCTAAATAGTCTACATAAACTTTCTTTGAGAGATGCAAAATATTTTATTACACATATATATTACTTGTCACTTTGTGTAGACACACAGAAACTGAGTTCAAATTTCCCACTTAACTAAAAAAAAAAGACAAATATTATAATAATTTCCTGCGCTAATATTTGGACATAAAAAAATTGAAAAGTAGTAATTTCTTGGTTTATGCAGTTTTCAGATGCCGCGAAAGGATGTACCACTGAAAGTGAGTGGTAGGCATGGTGAGAAAGCACAGGAGCAGGAAGAGCGAAGGGAACTTAGAGCTTCTTGAGAGAGGTACGCTCACTTAAGAGCTACGAGTTGTGGAATTCCTTTCTTGCATTGAGTAGCAGTGTAATAATACTAAAAAACTGTAAGAGCAGTGCAATCTCTCTTGGATTTCTTTTATTGGATATTTACTCTCTTAGTGTGGTCTGTGGGCAGACAGTGCTACATCCATGCTCTTCATTCTGTCCTCTTGGGTATCTCCTGGGATCTCTGCACTCCTCCTAAAGCCCCTGTGAAAGGCAATTAAAAAGCAAGCCTATTTACACTAGACTTATCTTTACTCTAAGGTGACCCACATCCCTGCTGGAAAAATGAGCAAGGTACTGAAAACTGAAAGATGTGGAAGATCATATCTCTGGAGAAAAGGAAGCCATCAATAACCTTCCCATTTATTTTCTTACTTAAACACTTTCTTACCCTCTAGACACCAGTTAGTTGCATTATGATCTGGATCATATTCCTGCTAGGTTCCTATTTATTTTTATTAATGATGGCTTAGGATGCTCTTCTCAGTCAGGCATTCAAAAAAGACAGATGAAGGAAGCTTAAGGAGTTTCATCCTGATCCTGTTCTGACAAACAACTCCTTTGCTAGTATACATTCATGTATGTGTTTTAGGTCCCTATTAGCAATCTGTGAGGGACACAACCTACAGGACTCCTGGCTTTATTTCAGAGGTGCCTTGATCAGTCCCTGGTTGTAACTTGATAATTGTTGCAGTGGTTCATCTCCCTTCCCCTTCCCCTTCCCTTTGCTTTTGCTATTTTATGCAAATTACATTGTCCCAAGAGTACATATTTCAGGAAGGAGGACTGCAATTGCAGAGATACACCATAGATTAAATATATTACACAGCAAAAAAAGGAAAAAAAAGGTAAATTATTTCTTTTTAATACTTCACAAATTTTTTAATTCGTTGTTGTATATGTCTTCCCAAAAGTGACAACACGCCTTCTAATGTTACCTTGATTGCTTAAATCAAACTATACTCAGTAAACAGGACTAGTCCTGATGTTTCTTTCTTTCTGTCTCACATGTAAACAGGACTAGTCCTGATGTTTGTTTCTTTCTGTCTCACATGAGGAGTCTGAAGAGATTTGTCCTGTTACCTGAAGTCAACTAAATTATATTTCTTCACAATTCCTAAGGGAAAGCAAATCTAGTGGAACAACTTCTCAGATTATAACTTGATTTCTGTGACACATCCTCGGGGAGACATTCCTTGAGGTGTCTGAATTACACTGTCCAAGGCGCTCACCATGCTCCACAGTGCCGATCAGATCTCACACCTTGTCAAACACCAGTGATGCCCAGAGAGATGAGAATTAACCCATCATAACTTAGAAGTGCCATTGACAAGACTCTGACTCCTCCAGCCTGCAAGCAGATGTGAAGGGAGGGGTGAAAGCATGCAGCAAACTCTTTGCAAAGAGTTCAAGAACTCTTTTTTCATGCAACATTTTCTCCCCAAAATCATATGTAAAGGCCCAGACTCTTCTTTACCTTGAAATCTGTTGTCCTTCAGAGAAATCTGTATCACTTAAGAAACATCAGTACAGCAAAACAAATCACCCTTCATTTAACACTTGTGCCATCTCACCTTATCATGATTCCCAGTCATGAAACAGACACCAGCCTTGCAGTAGTTAGAATGTTCAAGAACATTTTGAAAAAATTAAAAAAATTTAAAAGTCTGCTTTTAATAAGCCTGGACATCAAAAAGAAACACACAGATATGTTTAGGGATACAGGCAGTGGAATCTGTTTTCTGACAGACTGCCATAAGTATCAAGTGCCATCACTTCTGTTGAGCTGAGTCTCTAATTTAGGCTGCTGCTTTTGGGATTGCATCCCTCCAGAAAAGCTGTATCACAGAATTTAAAAGTAGAGGCTTATACACAGTCTATTTTAAAGCAGTAATAGTGGATCAATCTAGGACTTCATTTCAGCATTTCAAAAACATACACACTGGCAGTGCCTAAATGGCACAGCAGAATGCAGAGCTGGTAGTAGAGCAGATGCTTCTTACCCTTCAGCTATGCTTCTTTAAATTTTATTAGAACAAAATAAGCTCAGCTAAAAATACATGTTAATATGTCTACATTAGTTAACAGCCTGGTAGGAATTCTAATTATTACTGAGTTTATCATGGACTACTACAGCATGCCCTTTCTTTAAATTTCTAGAGACCACTTAGGCTGCAGATTGTTAGCTGTATAAATATTTGTTGATATTTAAGATGCATAATTCATTTGTTTCCCCCAAAAAGCTGTGTAGCCTTTTTTGAAATACTGTTCAAATGATGCTATTTTATTGAAAACTATGCCACTTAGCCAGTTAGGGTTCTTACAAGGGATGAAGAGTTGTGAATTTAGGTAGATGAAGGTAGGTGAATAGGGTTTAAAAATAGGATAGATGAAGAGCTGTGAATTTGGAGAAGGTTCTGATAATCCTTTTTAAAATTATTCTTCAATATTCACTTAAGTGTTGTGACTTTATATTTTTAACCCAACTTGTTGTAAAAGACAAGACACAGGATTTGTAATTGATTAAACTGTGTAAAAGTATCAGTTGCAATGATTGTTCATCCAGAGTTTTTCCTCATAAGACACAGTGCAAGTCTTTGTATTCTCACTTTTTCTTGTGAAGGTGGTATAGGAATTCAGTGAGCTATTTTTGATCAGGATTAGATCAGGAACAAATAAACCATCCAAATTTCCAGCTAATTGACAAGGCAGGCACTCTTTGGCATGTGTAGATCAACACATTTCACAGAAACAATATGGCTATTAGCTACTGTTGCCTTATAAATAATATTTAAATTAAAAGTCATACACAAATTAACATAACTGCAAATCACTCTTGATATCCCTTTCACCCAATACTTGAAGAGTTTTCCTTTTTATTTCAGTCTGGATTTACCATTCTGTACTCAATTTATAAAGATTAATTCAAAATACCATGCATATGTTGATTTTGATTTTATTCTAGCCCTATCATCCCTTTGACTGGCGCTACTACCTTATTCTCTTAACCATTACATTTGTTGCTGAGTTGCAATCTTCACTTAGATCAGAGTCACTGTGCCCATGCCAGTATCAGCTGGTTTTCTCATGGGGCTCTCTGTGGGTTAGCTTTCTCTCTTGTAGCTGGAAATGTGAAGATAAAGCCTGTGGAGAGGAAAAAATACCACCCCCCCCCAAACCCCCTCAAAGCTCCCCAGGATTTGTTCATGTACAGGAACCTGTATTGTATTTCAATATACTGCTTTGAAATAAATGTTGCCTGCCAGAAATTTGAGTCTTTATGCAGAAATAATAGTCTAGCTCTGACTTCTTTGCTTATTTGTTATATTATCATGTGTTCACTCTCTGATCACTGACCTCAGTGGCCCTTTCTAGCTCAAAAATTGTGTTTTCATGTCTTTTCCATTTTGTCTGGAAAAATATCAAATCATGACCTTTCAAAAAAAATATATTTTAGCATATGTGTCCTCTGCAAACAAAAACCTTGCAAAAGAACACAAACCAAAATGGAAAAAACATTCCCCCAAACTGTGTAGAATTCTTGCTTATCAGCTCTTGGAGACTACTGAGCTTTCTTCCCTCTTGCGTGAAGTTTCACTAACTCTTTCTTGCTCCATATCAGTAAAATATGGACCTGGTGACTTGCTCCTTTTATGATAAATCAGAAAATTCACCAAAGACAGAAATGGAATGTGACATAAGTAGGGATGAATTACCGAAGGGAGGGAGAGAAGAAAAAATATCACCAAATATTCCTCTAATGAAACTTGTCATTTCCTAATGAAAGGAGCTGAAGGAATTTCTCATTAAAAACTGTTTCCTCTATGAATGCACATGTGAACTATTATTTGGGGGCAAAAGCTTCTCTTCTGGATCCCAATTTTTATACTCAATTTTTAATTGCACTGTGTTCAGACTCCTTACTATGATTCACCATCACTTACTTGTTAGTTCTCTTATTCTCCTGTTCAGTTTTAATTCTCCCCTCACTGAAATATTCATTCACTTGACCAGTTGTTAGCTAATATTTTTGTCACATTGTTGAGCTCTTCCATTTTCCTTCTTAATTTTTCTTGTTTGGCTTTTCTTTTCCTTCTAGTCATCTGCAAAGTTCAAATTTTTCTCTGTTTAGTAGTTTAATGCACCAAGATTTTCAGAGTAGGCATCTAAATTTAATAAAGATACTGGTCTGGAGTAGCTAACCACATTTTGATTCACATGATAAAATAATATTCCAAAAAAGGAGAGGTAGGAGGGAGGATTATTTTTTGTAGCTTTGGATATCTTTAATTTATGTGAGTTTCAATGAATCAAAGTAATATTTTCTTCCCTAAATAATTTTAGGTGCATTTTTAGTAAAATACTGTGTGCTGGTTTATTACTATGTGGACATGATCACCTAATTATAAATGCAAATGAAAGTTTACAACTTGGGAATCAAGTCTTCCTAAGACAGTTCTCAATGAATAGAAATTTTACATACATATTTATGGTAAAATTTTTCACTGAGTGCTTATTCCCTTTTGTTCTATGAGAACCTGGATATAAAATCAACAGAGATGTTACATTACACTTTCTTGCCTCTTGGCATTTTCCAGTAAAATTTGAATTGACCTTACTTTAATACAGTACAAAAGTATGTGCTTGTCAAAGAAATGTGACTACTAATAGTTTCTCTCAAATTACAGCCTATATAGTATTTTGCCCTCATACAAAACAGTTGTCTACTGTTTTGTGTAATATGTAGAAAAAAAAAGAATTTAAGAAACTTGAATATTTTACATATATACATATAGATATAAATATATAAAGTTCCCAGTAAGAGCCTCCGATCTGCCTTCAAAGAAGGTCAGCTGAACGATTTTTGCTTTATTTTTCTAACACACGAGCAATTTCATAGAGTGGTGAGATAACAGGGCTTCATGCATTCTGCTCTCAATAGGTTGTGTTTCCCCTGATACTGCAGTGGGCTGAGTATGGTAAAGCCACTTTCAAAACTCAGGCTAGACCCTCTTTGCATTACATCATTCCACATGCGCACATCCTCTCAGGCAGCTCTGGTTTCTGGATATCTGCACTGCTTTCCTCAGTTGGGTGAGCCTCACAGATTGGGAAGATCCAGAGGCAGTCCAACAGGAATACAGGACTGCAGGGTATTCACACAGTGAAGGCAGCTGTATTTACCAAGCCCATGGTCCAGTAAATGTGATCATTTTACCTGACAGTCTTACAAAAATTCTTTCATGTATGTCTGTGAACTGCAGAGCTCAAACCATTAAGATAAAGGCAATCTGAGACAGTTGATAAAGTTGTTGGGCTGTCAATATCAGCCACATAACCACCTTGCCCTAGATGGAGGTGTGACCGGCCCTAAGAAAGTCAAAAGAAAATGTATTTTAGCTGTTATCAGAACTTAATTTCTCTTGAAAATCCATATTAGTACCTAAGTTATTAAGACTTATACCTTGTCTTTTCTTCGTGAAATGGATTCCTAATAGGATTAATAGAAATATAAGGACTGGAATCCGGGAGAAACACACTGGAGAGGAGAATAATGCTTCCCATCTAGCCTGGAAAAAAACCACAACTAAAGCCCACGCAATCAAAGAGATTTATATTAATGCATCTTCATAGTAAGCAGAATGAACCCTCAGTTAGCAGAGACTGTGATGTGGTTTTGCACACTGTTCCTCAGCCAGGAATTATTTCCACAGAATAATGATTTTTCCTGTAGGTAGCAGATGGACCTTGCAATTGTGATCTCTTTCCTGCTCCTCCACCACCTCCTTTATTGCCTGTTAATCCTAATGGAAGTTTCTACTCTTTGAAATCCAGCCTTAATAGCTTTGATTTATGTATGGCATGTTTACATATAGCACCTTTTTCTTAAGGTGCAGCTGCTGCTAGAAAGCAAAATATTTTTTAATAAACAAGGAAAGGAAAGAACAACAGCATATATTATGCCATCCCACATACCAGTGATGTCCCTGCTTAGGTGTTGAGTAGATCAGTAATCTCACACTGAATATTGCAGAAATTGAGATTTAGAAAAGATAAACAACATGGAAAAACTCAACAAAAAAAGTAGAATTTCCACTATAGAAAAAATACCACTGAGCACTAAAATGAAACAAAACTAACAGCCATTTGAATGTTTAATGGGAGACCAGGTTAATCAGACTGGACATCTAAATGAAAACTTGCTTGTGAGATAAGCAGAATTCTCTTATCAAGAGATTGAGCTGCATTTATTACCTACAAGAACATGCAGAAATAACAGCTAGATCAGAAGAAGAATTTGTGAGAAAACAAAATATAGCATTGTTTTTTTGGGCTTTAAGCACTAAAATATGATTTTGTAGACTAATTCAAACTGGAAGAGATCTCTGGAGACCATTTTGTCCAATCTGCTCCTCTAAGCAGGGCCAACTTAAGCCAGATTTCTCGGAATCTTTTCCACTTGGATTTTTAATTAAGAGAAAGAGATTGCACAATCTCTTTGTGCCACCTTATCCAATGTTTTATTACCTTTCTTATGAATGTTTCTCCTGATGTTTAATCAGAATTTCCCATGCTGCGTTTTGGCCTTTACCATTTTTTTTTCTGCCCTGTATTTCTGCATCTGTTTTCATCCGCATTATACTCTCTGATTAGACAGTTATAAACAACAAGTAAGGTCTCCCTTCCCCTTTCTGTTCTCCAGACCAAGGAAATAAATTTCTTGCAGTATCTCACAACCAGATCCCAGGCTGTGTTATTGCATGGGATAATTCCATCTCAATTCCAGGACTGTGCATTTTCTTTGAGGTGAACATCATGAAGTTCCTCTGACTCCATATCTCCAGATTTTTGAGTATCCTCTTAAAGGCAGACCCAATCCTGAATTTTTTGAGTGTTCCCCGCACCAATTTGGCTTCACCCAAAACCTTGCTGCGGTGCACTCTGTCCCACTGCCCAGACCTATAGCACCAACTTTCAGCAGAATTATCTTCAGGACTGGTTCCTGAGAAACACCACTAGAAATAAGCAGACTTTTGGACTTCATTCTGTTGATCACAGCACTTTTACCCTACAACACTGATTAGTATGAGGCATTATGTATCCTTCTGTTTCCTCTGGTGCTGGCCAGATCTACAGAAGTCTCTGAACACAAGAGCATTAACCAGCGACCCAGTATGACCTTCTAAGAAATACTTCTCTGTGGGTCTTTAGTTTTAGTGAAGTATTCAATAGACTTTGATCTTTGGAAAGAAATATTTCCCAATCATAGAATGTGCAGAACTATTAAAACAAGTCAAATAAAATGCTATATAAAAAAACATTCTGGTCTCCTTTGTTTATTTCAAGCTACAGTTGGTGTTTAGATTCTCCTTGCAGAATTCTGTGAAATTTATTTTCACTGGGAAGATTCAATTTCTGAGAATCTTTTTTCTTTTGTTTTTATTCATAACACTACAACCAGTCCCTGTCACAATTAAGTTAGTGTGATATGCTGCTCTGTCCGTGCTTGCTGTTGTACTACTGTGCTGCTAGCTCTTGACAAATCAAAGACCAGGGTATGAGCATTGCAAATCAGATTTGGAAAGTGTTTACTTCAGGGAAATTTGTACAGTTAGTATAGTATATTACATTCTAAGCAATGATTCACTCACTGTTCTCAACACGACAGAAAATGAAACTAAGGGCAATATTTTGATATGCTACCATAAAAATACAAACCTTCTAAAGAAAAAATAATGGACTTTATTCTTTCATGTAAGAAATAAAAAGACTGGTTGGCCATTTTGTGACTCTCTCTAATAGTATATACATACACTATATATATATATACAGCAGCAAGTAGAACATCAGCTCAAGTATTCTAGTGTCATGATGGAGCAGGTATTTCTTCCCATAGTATCTGATGCACAATCACGTCAGGTACGATTTTTGGTATTTGGGGGTTGGTTGTGGGCTTTTTTCTTGCTTTTTTTTATTCTAAGTAAGCAGATTGCTAGTATTGAAGTAAATTCAACTTTGCTCAGCATCGTTGGCACAAATTATTTTCCTGCCATAAAAGTTATGCTTCAGTTTCTTTTAGTAATATTTGTTGCTGTTTTTTATTAGCATGCCTAGGATAGTGGGAGTAGAAATTATAAAAAGTCTTAGCTGGAGTGTCAAATAAGGAAGCTTCTACACTGAGAACAGCTTTTCCAAGCTGCAGGCCAGATGGTAGCTTTGGGACTTAGAAGCTGAGAGAAGTAGCTGGAGCTGTGTCAAGAGAAATAGTTAAAAAAAATAGAAGAGAAAGGAAGCAAGAGAGATTGTCAAGTTAAATCAGCACAAGTAACTATTTGTGCTACCCTTTTCATGTCTGAATGAATAGATGTATTGCTCACATTATAACCTAGAAAATAAATCTAAAGAAAGGATGAGGAACAAGGTGAAAATACAGAATATTTGTGTAACTCTATACAAACATAATTTATTCCATTCAGCTGTGGGATATTGTCAACCCATGATGTCATAAGACAACTTTTGAAATTTCCATCAAGTTTGAGGCAGAGATTGAAGCTGCTACCTATCCAAACCTGTGTGTTAGGTACTACATGGATACCAAAATGCCAAGACAGCAGGATGCATTGAAAAAAGCCAGTGTCTTCTGCCTGTGGACCTGGAAACCTCATACCCTGATGTGACTGCTCCAGTCTGTAATCTGCACTGTACCATCCCCACTCTGGACCAAGGCAGGGGCTGGTGTAATTCTAGCTTCATGTTTCAGGGCCATCTTAAAACATACTGAAGGATAATAACGTGCTAAAATGAAAATAAATTCCAGATTTTGGAAGTTTTCTCTTTCTTTCAGACATGAAATTTTCAATGCCACCCATAAAAGTTAACCAGGACTGCTCAGAATGAAGTTTCTTGCCCAGATGTGTGACATTAATAGTAGAGTTATAGCTTTTCTATCTTTGGCAGCAGCTAACAGGAGTCAAACTATGACTGCTGTTATTGTTCTATGCCATCACAAAGGAAAAAGATATATTTATTCCCTCATTTTTTACAGAAAGTGCCACAAAATACTGAGATATATACATCTATATATATATATATATATATATATATATATACACACAAAAAAAAAAAAACTTTACAGTCCAAGTCAGATCGAGCCAAATCAGATGTATAGCAAACACTTTTAGTAGCAGGCATTCAGGCATTGAAAGCAAGGGGTAGCCTATAGCTGAACAGCACTCAAAGTGGAATGTGTTGCTGCTGCCATGAATTGATCTCAAAACTAGTGACAACTATTTTTCATTCTTAAAACATGTTGTTGCTGGAGGAGACATTCCAGAATAACAAGTTCTACAACAATTTATGGATTGAGAGAGAAATGGAGTCTAGAGGGTTTATTGAAGTTACCTGTAGCTCTTAGCTAGTTGTTTAACACTGAGCTTCTGCCTAAGTTTGTGAGGTAAAATGGGTTTACACAGATAAGCTTTTTGTATATTTGACTTGCTTTGGATAACAAGAGAGGATAATTTACAGATTAAAGGAGCTGGATTCTTTTCATATATAGATGTGTCAAACCTTTAATATTTAGACAATATGTTTCCTATGTATAAAACCAGAAGGAGAAATTCCCTTATTAACAGAAGACTGAGTATGACTAGCTGGAAGAGAGCCACAGAATGGATTTTATGAGCAGGATTTCTAAAATTTTTTGGGAGAGCCTAACTGCTTCCATTCTCAAAAGATAAGAACTAGTGCATTTTGGAACATTCAGAAAACAAACTGCTAGGCTTGGAAGGCAGAAAGAGAGGAAGAATTTCACAGCTAAAGAATGTAAAATCATGCCTCTCTTTTCTGAAATGTACTGCAGGCTGAGAAATTCCTTGTGTACACTGACAAGGTGTTTAAAGAAAGAACTACCATTCTTGAATATCGGGTTTATGATGTGCTGGAGAGGTTGTGAAAGTCTTTAGAGAACATACCGGTATATTTGCTACCTAATAACTTCAACAAGCGGTTAATGCCTTTTGAGGAGATATAGTTAAAATTCCCAATCAATTTATTTTATAATGGAGTTTAAGAGGTGGTTTCATCATGGTCTACAAGCACTTAAGTGAGGAAAGCCATCTAATGGTAATGACTTTTTAATTTACTGGAAAGTCATAATGAGTTTCAGTAGGTAGAAGCTGATGCTAGATAAACCCTGGCTAGAACCAAGGTTTCACATGCTAAGTAAAGCTAATTATGCATTGGAAAATCCTTCTTGGATGCATGATGGATTCCTCACCACCCGAAATCTAAAAGTTGAGGCTGGATATCCTTTACTGGAGTTTGTGATTGTTCAAGCAGAAGCCATAATCTTGATACAGGAATTAGTGAATGAAGTTCTTTGTTATGTGCTTGTCCAGAGATCAGAGAGTTTTTTTACTGATCTGTTCTGACTTTAAATCCACAAAGACCAGGCAAATGTTGATTTTTTTTTTTTAGATTTTATTCACAAACTCCACAGATGTATGCACATAATGGGATTGAAACAACAGTTTTGTGTAAGTACACCAGTGTAAGACAAAGCGCAGCAGACAAAAGAAGAGACACATTTCTACCCTCCTTAGCTTGCTTTCCAAAACAGGTTTCATGATGGTTATCTGGAACACTAGAATGAGGTCTGTACTTGCAATGACTCTCCAGACTGTAACAGAGATATATAAACCTTCACAATACAGAGGATGAGTAGTGGAAATAATCAACATTTATTTTCCACCCCCAATTCATTTATTGCTGAGTTTATTCCTGGACACTGGTGCAATGTGTTAGATTGCCATGTGTCCTTTTTCCAACCGAGGCAAAAAATGTTGTGATTGGAAACTGTTCTTGTTACAAAGCCAGGATAAGTAACTAGTTTTTTCTTTTTTTTTTCTAATGTAGCAAATCTTAAAAAAAAAAAAAAAAAATTAAAATACTCATGAGATTAGTGTTGGAAATGCTGGAGAAATATATAGTCTCAAACTAAAGACTGAATCAATGGCATTAGAAATCAGAAGTTTTCCTTGTTTTTTATTTGAAGTGTTTGGGTGAAAGACTAAAAGAGATGTTAGGTCATTTCTCCGTATAGAAATATTCATCAGAATCCAATCTAATCTTTCTATTTAAGGATAAAGTAAAACTTTTTTTTTAATTTTAGCTCAATTGATACATTAAAATTCTGCCCATTTAATTTCTCACTCCTGATTTCTCTCAGAAAGTATAGAGAGTTTAGATACTTGTCAGCATATAATAAAAAAGCAGTCTTTAGGCTCATTCTGTTGATAGAGGAACTCATACATCCAACTCAGTTTTTACAGATGCTGTATAAAATTTTAAAGGACTCAACCTCTCTTAACAATCGAATGCTAATTAAGGGTATTGATTCCACTTAATGAGTTGCAAACACTTTTATAAAGGTCAGACCTGAAGTGGGTTATGTAGAAATGTATAGAACTTTCAATATTTTTATTTCATTGCTATTTAAGTATGCACCTGAAGAACATCTGATGAAATGTTAGAGAGCAATGAATAACATTAATGTTTTGCAACTACGTAAATGAGTTGGATTAGAGCTGACAAGTGTTCTGTGTTATTTGGCCACCATTTCACATTGTACATTCTCAGCTTTTCAATTTTTGTTAAAAGGGGTTGAGCTGGAGAACCTGGGCACATTAGCAGTTTCCCTTCTCCAGCAGTGACTGCAAGCAGACTGCAGGAGAAAAGGATGAACTGAACATGCAAATTATAAAATTTCAAAATCAAAATCAAATTTGATTTTAGTATCAAACCATCTTCAGGTGAAGGGATTTCCTGAATCTCTGTAGTTTAGTTGCTATCTAGTAAATCACAAAAGATGTTTTTCCAAATGCTTCTTCAAGGACCATTTTGCTTATTTCTTGGAGGTATAACAATCTTTTGAAGAAATAATTTTATTTTGTCTTATGTAGGTTTGTATGTAAAACAGCATTTCTTGAAAATATATAAAACTGTGTACAGTTTAAATGCAAAACCACAGAATGCATGAGGAGTAAAAAGAGCTCACATATGTTTAGAAGGGTTGAACCACCAAGGTTACAAAAAACATGGAGAGGAAAAATCTCCTCTCTGGGAATTAAAGATGGGAAAGTACTGACTGAAAATATTTATTAGGAATCTTGACATATATCTCCTACTTAAAAGTATATCTTTTTCTGGCCTGTTATGAGACCTCTCAAAAAAACTGTCAAAGATCAAGTCCCCTAAGGGTCTATTCATCAGAATCATTATTAAATATGACAAGAAAAATGAATTCGATTTATTTAGCGATATATTTTCATCAAGCACTCAGTTGCAGTAAACTCTAGCTCCTTTATTTTCTTAAATATTATGAGAAAATTCAACTTCAGTGACATATTACTGTATGTTCAGCATGGCAGCTGATACTGGGAAATGCCCCATGCTCATTTTGGAAGTTTGGACAATAGCAGAGGTAGGGTTTTCATGTCTGATTTTAAACTTCTACTATCTGAGCTAGTTAACCAAACTCCAGTTATAATCAAAGATGAGAAACAATGGGTTTAGGGTGAAACACATGTCATCTCAAAGAAGAGATCTAAAAGAGACAGATGTCTTGTACTGTAGCAGTGCTGTTCACTCTTCCTGACTGGAAAGGGAGCCTAGGGTGACTGGCTCAGATGCAGATGTCTAACTTAGGTGTGATGAATCTCTCTCTAGGGTTTCTCCTGTCCCTGCTTGTTAACTGTAGAAATAATCCTTCTTCAGACTGAAAACTTTGGAAATAAATCTTGTAGGAGGCCAAAAATCCTTATGACTTTAAAGTATTATAAAACTTTTGCTATTTCAAGCATTTGTGAGAAGTGATTAAAGAATTTTTGAGCTGGAAGCTGCACCACTGTATACTTTTGCACTGTTGCCCTACTCAGGTATCCTGAGCTCTTTCTCGTGTCTTGGATATAATCTCATTTTGTACTAACATTCTTTTATTCATTTCTCACTTTCAGTGCTTGGACTGTTAAGAAATGAAAATATGCCCAGAGACAGATGTAAAATTGCTGAGCTTTTCTCAAATCACTTCAGTTCAGTTTCCACTGTGTTCATAGGCATCCTTCTCCTTCTACTGATATTTTCAAATACTTAAAATCAAAATCTTCATGCTGCCATTTCTTCTAAGTTAGAATTTGGCCTCTTGGACTAATTTTAATGCAAAAATGAACCACAGATTTATCTACAAAAATATAATCCAGAAAGTAGGAACAATACTAATAATAAGCAATATTATTACAAAATGTAAGACTCTGGATTTAATTTTGTAAATATGTAGAACATAAGATAAGAAGCTTGCCTTCCTTCTCTTTGCAGCATGACTGACAGATTTCTAACCATTGTAAACCAGAAACTAGCTGCCACCAAATACATTTTATGAATGAATTGGTGGTAACTGACACTAGTAGTGCCAGTTAGCAATACAGAAATGAATCATTCCAGTGACCAGATACATCACCACATGCAGTTTGTCAGTCTCTCTCTTTCCATAAAATCTGTATAGCATTCACAAGAATATCTGAGCTGCTGACAAGGAGCTCAAGACTTTCTGTTTAAAGGAGGGATGAATCCTGGAAAGGAATACATAATTCTTCACATTACTAGATAACAACCTTTGAGCTGTCTTAACAAAGCTGGCTTCATGAGCATTTTACCACATCCTGTTGAATCTCCTAGGAGAAAATCTATTTTTACATAAAGAAATAACAACAACACAGTGAAGGGGTTTTGCAGAGTACAAGTGTGTTGCTCTTCACCCTTTCAAAGATCATTCTTATTTGGATATCCATGTGGATGTGTGAATGCAAGTGCTTGATTTGTAGAGCTGTCCAGTCCCCTTTTTTTTCTATAGTTTTCATCAGAACTTATTTTCCATGTGGTGTTAACTCAAGGAGCATCATCCTTAACCTGGCTTGTGCTCAGACATAGTGGTCTCTACATGTGGACTGCCTAGACAAGCAGGTGGAGCATGGTTTGACATTTCAGTGTAGGGGTGCTGAAGAAGGTGCTGCAGGGATGGTTCAAGGGCTGAGTGCTGCTTGATGCAGCTCCCCTGCTGTTAAAGTGGTATTTTACAAAATAACTGTAATAACTTGATAGGAATGGATGCTACTCTGAAAAATCAGTGAAAATGTCAGCAAGAGACCAATGTTATGCTGTCTGTATGTTTGAAGTAGGTGTTTATTTGCAAGAGAATTTACTGATGATTACTCATAAAAAGATACTCTTTGGAAGACAGTCAGAAAAGCTATCAAAAGTTAGTCTTCTAATCTGGATCACTCTCTGGAGGATCCCTTCCCTGAACTGACTATAATGGAAGCCTGGGGAAATTAGTCTTAAGTTGTCCATGACTTAAGTTAGCCTTTGTGAATATCCCTCTGTGAGATATATCAAAGTAATATGTGTAAATGCCCATTATAGTCTTTAAACCGACTGCTCCTTCATATCACACTTAAAGTAATACATAGGCAAAATGGGTGTAAATATAAACTAGTTTTGAAGTACACAGACTTCTAACATTCCCTTTGTCAGCCACAAAATCTGAAGAGGAATCAAAGTGTGGGTGACCTGGGTCCCTGAGGTAACTTGAATGACAATAGATAGTTATGCAGAAGAAGGGAATTCAAGGCCAGATTTTCATTTCATCTCGTAACATCTTTCATGCTGTGCTCCTAGTCTATCTTCCTTTTATCTATCTGCTGTGTGTGTGATATAATAGCAAAATGGATTGGACAAATTAGGAGTCTGAGAAGGTGCAGCAGAATCCTACGTGTGTATATATATACAAACACTCATTGATTTGCCAGGTAAGTATTCTACAGCCTCTTAATTTCATTTCAGATTTTGGTACAAGCCAGAATGTCACTCATTTTTACATAAACACTACAGAAAGGAAAATGAGAACTGACATATTCAGCAAGCAGACCTGATCTATCACGTATCAGCTTTATCTCCAATATTGCTCAAAGATCTATTAGCTCGACTTTTGTCATAGAAGAGATCCTTCCAGCTTACTGAAGGGCAGTGGCCACACATTTTGCCTTGCCCTGTCCTGCTTACAGTATTGTTTCCTGATTTGAATTGTACTTCTCTTATTAGTGACTGTAAATATTTGGAAGTGTTATACGTTGCAACAGCACCTGTAAATCCTGAGCCTTCTTTATGCCTGAGATTGTTCACCCTAACCTGGATAATCATGAGGACCTTTTATGTCTTTAAAACTGACTATAAATTACAGTGCCAGTGTCAAAGACAGCACAGGCAGCAAATCCAACATGCTCCTCCAAATTAAGGATCTCTGGGAAAGCCTTTCACCAAATTGCAAACTCAGCATAACCAGGAATTTCACCATACATCGAGGCAGTAGATTGATCCACAATGTCTTATTTATTTGATATGCAGCATCTTCAACATACAGTTTCTTCCACAAGGTTGTTCAGATTTTTAGTGGGGGGGGGGGGGTGGGGAAGGACAATTTTTTTGCTTTGGTTTGGTTTAGTTTGATTCGTTTTGGGGGGTTTATTTATTGGGGCTTTTTTCTCTGTGCTCGGGAAGGAGAAACACAGTCTGTGTATCATCAGAAAAGGCAGGTCAATCCCTGTTCAATAAATGCTTAAAATATGAAAAAAAAGAGTGCCTTTTTAGCATGCATCATCACTGACTCCTTGTGCAAAGGAAGTGTGTTGCTTTTCTTTGTCTTCTACGCTCAGTTTTTTATTCAATATAGGCTTTGAAAAGCGAGGAAACCTCCTCTTTTAGTTTAAGTTAATCATTGATGTGGATGTGAAAATTTGATGTTGATGGCTGAGGATGTCCTCACCATATGACACGCCTTGGCCTTCAGCAAGCTGCCTTGCCAAAAGGATAATTTCCTGTTGGTCCCATCTTGTATCTGCAACTTCTGTGAGTTTACTTGATACTCTAAAATCTCTCAGTTGATTCTAAGTGTTTTTATTGAGGCAAATTTGAGTCAAGCTCTCCAAGTGGGATTTAGTTTATGTTGGTCAGTCGCCTAAATTCAGTTTTCTGGTACCATTTGACTCACCTAACTGTATCCAGAACATTCTCAGAAGGCCCACAGACTTCTGGAACAGAATATGGAAGCCAAGCAGAATGTATTTAGACATCTCATATCTGCCTACGACTGGGCATCTGGATCCCTCCTTTACTCACTGCCGTCAAGTGATTCTGAATATCTATTTTACTCTCCCTGAACCAGACATTTAAGGCATGATACAGAGGTCTGAACAAGAGAGTGTTCTGCCATTCTAGAGGCATTGCATATAAATCCAGGCCATTTACGTGGTGTTGAGTGATATAATGCAAGATGTGCCCTTTAGGTATTGACATGCTCTTTACAATCTGAAGGTGAGATGCATTACCCTGTGATGTAAGTGGCAGAGGCCATTTGTTGTGTATCTGGCAGAGGGCAGTATCCAGTGGCAACTAGGCTGAGTCTTCGCTGGCAAGCCAGCTGAACTGCCTTTTAGACTGTCTGAAGTTATACATTGTTGACTTTCTAATTTAAGAAAAATCTCCACAGAATTTACATTGCCTGACTCTAAATTAACTTCCATTCAAAATCACATTTCCAAGTAGTCACTTATCATAGCAAACCGTAGAATAGAACCATAGAACCATACAGAATCAGAATGGTTTGGGTTGAAAGAGACCTTGAAGGTCATGTAGTTCCAGCCTACCCACTGTGCTTCTTTTAGCAATGATATCACAATGCAGACCTACCTATCCTTCTTCCTGGTCCTGCTCTACCTTCTGTTCTTGTCCAAACAGCTAAACAAGACATCTTCAGTACTGCACTGTAAATCCTGAGAATTCAGAGCAAGATAATCAATAAACACGTTCCACAAAACAAATTTTTAGGTTTCTTATATTGCTGCAACAATTGAAATTCATAGCAAAGCAGGATTTTATTGCTTAGTTATTACTCAAAAATCACTTTTGCCCCATCAGATTCCAGTTGGCTACATTAGTTTTTACTTTAGGCTGTTGGTACAAGTCTCCACTTTCTCTGAAGGCCAGAGGTACTATTTTAGGAGGGTGGATTTGTATTCTTTTGTGAGTGATTGTCATAGATAATGGAAAATGGCAACTGGTTTTGTTCTCAGTGGGATGTGTCTGTAAGTGATTATTAAGAAAGACTAGAACTTTGTATGGCTGATTGTCTCTTTTTTTAAAACTATAAATAAAAACTGAGAGCAATTAGGGCTAAAGGACAATCTGGATGTAATTTGTGTTCAATGCCTAACACAGCAGGACTCTAATTCAAATAGTGTTATATGCCATGATATGATATTTCCACAGTTCTCTGATTCCCAGATTTGAGCCTGAAAAAGCTCAAATGCCATAAAAAGTAGTTTCTAACAAAGTGGATTTATGGAAATATGTGAATTGCATGAATCTTTCTTTTTTTCTAGTATGTGGCACAGGTTCCCACATGCAAGACTTTCCCAAAGCTCTGGCAAACATGTTTTTGACACATCTTCATCCAAAGTACAATCCTATCTACTATAAGACTGGCCTAACTACAAAATAAATCATAAATATGAGGTCTAAGGGACAAAAGTAATATATTCAGAAGTTAATTCTTTGAAAAAAAGCTTTTAGAATGGCAAGAAAAGTAGAATATAAAGAGGTAGAACACCCTTCAGCAACAGTGGAAAACTAACAAGGATTATTTATCATAAATAAAAGACATTCAAAATGGCATGGCAAAGCACAATAGCTCTAGTTGTGCAGGGACTGGGGTTACCCAATTATGCAATTCATATTGGAAACAAATGGTATCTTCTAATGCTCATGACGTGTTAAATACTCAGTTCTGAACTGCAAAATGCCTGAAGTTTTTTAATTAGAAATGCAGCTGTGTCAATTAGATGCAGCATATAGTACTTACACTTTCTAGTAGTACAACTGGGGGAAAAACACCTGCAAAAATAAGATTGTCTGTGTGAAAATTAAACCAGCTGGTAACTTGTGTGCATGTGTGGCCTGCGATTTATCTTCAATTTAAAAGGTAGAATAAAAAAACAAAACGAAACCATCCAAAACTTTTAAGGCATTCTTTCATGTTTAACTACTCTGCTATCATTTTCTTTATTCACTCAGCATTCAGATTATTTAATACTCTTCAAAGCTTGCTTAGGTAATTTTTATATAAACATATAAGCCAAAAAATAACATTTCAAGGTTGGTTGATCTGCTATTTTGATCCAATAATGAAACCATTCATTTAGATCTTTCTTCAAACTCTCACTTTCTCACCAGAAAGCCAAAACACTTTCAATAGGTCATTTGGGATTGCCAAAACTTGTGTTTGTTTTGTTTGTTGTGTAAGAATTTCTGCAAACAGAAGCAGGTCAATTAGTACAGCTGCCTCAGAGAGCTTCAGGTGTTCTAACATACAGGATAAGGTGTATGCCTAATGTCCCATTTTTTCCCATCAGGCCTGTCTCCAGTTATTGCCCTGACTCCTGTTCCTCAGTGTCACCAAGTGTGCACTCTGTGATGCTGTGGTACAGTCTAGGATTATGTACATAAATGACAACAGCATGGAGGGGCTGCAGCCATCATCATAAAAAAAACCCAAAAGACAAACAAACCAAATGATATAAAAATTACTCTGCTTAGGACCTATCTTGATGAGTGGCACAGATGCCACATTAGACATGTCAGTCTGCTTATCCAGAGAAGGGCAGGAGAGGTGCTGAAGGGTCTGGAGTACAAGTGTTGTGAAGAGGGTTGACGGAGCTGGGGCTGTTTAGTCTGGAGAAAAGGAGGCTCAGAGGGCCTTCTCACTCTCTAGAAATACTTGAAAGAAGGTTGCAATGCAGTGGGGGTTGATCTCCCAAGTAACAAGCAATAACAGAAGAGGAATTGGCCCCAGGTAGTGCCAGGGGAGGTTTAGATTGGATATTAAGAACATTTCTTCCCCAGAAGGGTTTATATATCATTGGCCAGATTTCTGCTTTCTTCAGATCTGCTAACTGAGTACTCTGACAGCTGCAGTGTCTCTCCAATTTTATTCCAGAAAGGGATAGCGGAAAAAACCACATATACTTATCTTCCTTACTACTGACTGGATGGTGATGCTGCTCAGATCTGCCAATGGAGATGATCTGACGCAGGGCTGTTATGCTGTCTCTAATTTATTTTGGCCATCTGCTTTTCCTCCTTCTAATTGGTGCATGTTAAGAGAGAAAACATTCTTAAAGAGCATTTAAGATGAGGATGCTCCTGGACTCGCTAAAAGCAGATTGAAATGTAATATTTGTTTTTCATTGGGCAGATCAGGCTGTATCTCAGCAACCATTTCATATTTGGCAAGACTATTCCTTTTACTTAAAGTGGTTACATGTACTAAGGTTGTTATTGGTATGAAGGATGCATTAGTAAAAGTGAGAAAAGTTCTTTTTTAGCAGGTTCTGCACGCTTGTAAAATATTTATGTTGTAGCCTGCATATACTGCAGTTTCTTTGTAAACATTAAGCTTTATGTGTCTTACTAATGCTCAGGAGATGAAAAGTGTATTCAAATAGGGACCCTGAACAGGGATTTGTGTGCTCTGATCCTTCACTCTGAAACAACAGCCTTAAGGTTTGTCCATTGACTTCTCTCATCATCTCAGGGGACACCTTGAGAAATGTGTCTGAAGTCTAATCTGCAGTACTTTCCTGACCCTAACACCATGCATTTGTTCAGGGAGAGTTAATTTTATTAAAGCCTAAACTCTCACCTGAGAAAACTTTACAACCATGAAGAAGTCTGCCTTCTTGAGCCACTGTCCCTTTGCAGATTGCAGGAGTGGGGGACACCTAAACATTGCCAAAATAAAAATAGACAATGTAATACTTGTCTCCCCTACACTTTCTGTCTGGGATTCATGTTTTCTAAGTTAACCAGCTGGTGGTGCAGGCTGAACTGACTATCTAAACAACTTGTGTGAACAGAGGAACATCCACGGAGGTGACTTGATTTGCTCTCAGAGGTGCTTCACTTAACCAGCTTCAGAGGAGAGTCTAATAACTAGCTTAGACTAAGCTTTAAGGAGGTAAAGCAAAGCAACATGAATTATACTTTAATTTTCAAACAATTTTTTTTCTAGTGAGACTGCCATTGCATTTTCAAGCATCACCAGAAAAATGTCTTCATTTAAGTAGATAAGTACAATTTAGTTTTTATCCAGTTGGTATCAGGAATATGCTTTTCATAATATGGATTAATCAACCTTTTTTGATGAAGTAAAACCTACCTACCTGTCAGTATTTTGCTGTATTGTTTTCAAATGTCATTTTCCCCAAGAGTAATCTTGGTAAAATGCCTTGTAATAATAGCTACACTCTCCGAGTAGATATGATATGAAATTTCAGTAGCGTACAGTATTTCTCACTGACAGCATACTTGCAGTTCTTATTTACAATATTCCTCAAAGAATTATGGTTTGTTTTGTCTTTATCATTTTACAGGACACCGGTAATAGTATATGGATTCTGTCGGAGATAGTGTATCCTGCAAGTATTGGATGAAATATTTACCTAGCAAACAGCCTTGCTGGTAAGTTGTTTCTTCTTCTTCTCTGTTGTGTGTATTCTTCCTTCTCTTTTGCCACATTTCAGGTCCAGCAATGTGAAAGAAGGTTTATATCCTGGTCAATTAGATATTTACTAGGAAAACAAACAAAAAAGAAAACAACAAATTAAATAATATGTTTTAAATATTTGCAGTTCCATTTCCCTTTCCCAAATAGCTTCACTATTACTATATCATATTTCCTCCCTCCCTAAGAGAAATATTTTTAGTTTGCACTTCATGCCATTGTGTATCATGAGGCTTTGCAGGCTGTTTTATCCACAAGTACGCGCTAATCAGAAATGTCCGAAGTTCAATTTCACAGGATAATGCAAGTATCGTAAATCTTCTCGTTATTTTTAAATTATTTTTTTATTGTTGTTGGGTTTTTATTTTTTAATTTTTGGATTTTTCTGGTTTTATTCACTGTAGGTATTGTGCTTTTGGTTTGTTTTTTATGCTAAAGAGTGTTTGTGGGGCTACAAACAGTGCAGTTTATGTTTGTCTCTGATTAACATATGTCAGATACTAAAGCTATTTGAATAGAGAATATCAAGAAAACTGCCCATTGAAAATACAAGTTTTGAGGTCACTAGCCAATGCCACCCAAGCATTAGTCCTAATGGTACCTCTGGTTTATTGCATGATGTTGAGTGAGTAATTTCTGAAGGGGAGGAACTGTGTTTCTGTGAGGGGATACAGTAATGCATGTACAATAGTATATGAACTGAATTACTCTTCTTTACATAATTGGAGAGCTCACTAGGTAGCTGTTAAGAATGACTAAACTCCATTAGGCCTGATAAAACCTATTTCTTCTTAAAATCTTACCAGAAATTAATATTATAAAATACGACTTTTTGTTTCTAAAGGAGTTGCTTTAACTCTTGCATTTCCAATACTGTATGCAATACTGATTGCTACTTCCATCCATTGGGTGTAAAACCTGCACTTGAAATGCTGTTAGTGCTGGGATTTTGTATCAAAAATGTGGAAAAGAGACCAAAGGTGAAATCACCAGGTTTGAGTTGCTAGGTTGCTGTATAAAGAGACATGTTCTAGAGACTGATGAAACACAAAGGACATTTTATTTGTTGTTAGCCGCAGTGACTGAAATACTTGACACTTTGAAATGCCTCGAGTTGAAAACAAATAGGTCTTCTCTGTTAAGTCTTTATCAGGAAGAAAGAAAAATATCTGGGAAAAGTGTTAGTGCTTTATTTTCACATATTACCTGCATATGTACCAGGAGAAGGTAATCAAAATCTTTCCTGGGCAGAAGGGGGATTATTTCTACAGATAGTGTTTAAAATTCAACTGGACAAATTCCAAAGCAAGCTCATCCTGTTGGACTTCGTTTTGAAATAAGGGTAGACTAGACATCCAGAGGTCCCTTCCAACCTAACTTATTCTAAGGTTCTGTGTAGTTAGGTGAGAAGTATGCTGAACAGAAAACTGTTTTATGATATACACACACCGAGGTACTTTACTTAATCTTCAAGGGAAATTACATGACTTAATATTCAATGGATGAGAGCGACTGACCTCTAAAGATGCTGGGGGAAGATGGGGAGCCAGAAAAAAAAGAAGTGGGATTTCTTTAGTAAGGTTAGGATCCAACTGCGGGAGATAATTAGGTACCTGATACCATAGATGTGCACATAATTTGTCCTGTGGTTTTAAGATTTTCTTTTAAATGCTTTTGTTTTAGAGTATGACTTGCTCTCAGAAGTCTGTGTGATCACTGACTGCTTTGATCACTGGAGGGCACAGATTTTACATGCTGAGCAAAACTTAAGCTCACTTGGGGAATCGTGACTGATTTTACAGAGGGGAACTCTGTCCAGTCTCCCTAGCGGGGGGGGCATAAAACACCACAGGGGAATATGAGTGGAGAATACTATGTTTCTGTGAAAAGGAAAAATGTCATTTTGCAGTGTGGATAAAAGTCCAGCCTGCAAAATGCAAAATAAACCACCTGCTCTGCTCTGTTCAGTATTGGCAAAACCTCAGGGATATCCATGATGGGGCATGTAAAAAAAAATCTATGGACCAGCTGGACGTAGACCTCTGAGGAGAAACAAGAATGAGTGTGAGAGGTACGAGCAAGAATGAAAAGAAAGGTGGAATTGCTTGAGTGGATTTACAGTGGTGAGTTTCAAATAGGCTTTAAAAAAAAGAAATAAATGCTTTATTCTCTCCATTAAATTCATACTGGAGAGAAAAACGTTGGGAAATTAAACTGAAGTCAATTCAGAGCAGGTAGCAGCAGAGAGCTTAGGCAGACTGGGAAAATATAGTGCTGGAATACACTGCTTGGTTGTATTGTGGAGGGCTTACAGAACAGGGTGAAGAATCTTCAGTTAGATATCTGGGGTTTCTTCCAGCCCTAACTTGTCTCTGAATACACTGTGCCTTAATCCAGAGTAAAAATTACCAGATGCTCTTTCTCGAGGAAACAGTTGTGTATAAAGTGGTGGGGACAAGGGAGGCTGTGCATAAACTCACCTCTCTGCTGTACATTATAGTGGTCAATTAATACAACCTTCACCAGGTAAAATCTGTATTGTCTGTCTCAGGAGCAAACAGCATCAACTTGAGCTTGGTGGAAGCTGAATCCCTGACAGGAGACTCATTTACAATGCTCTCAAACTGCACTCTCAATGTGTTTAAAAACAAAAAGACAATCTCTGGTTTACCTGTTTTTAAAATGGTGTGGCTTAGATACCCTACCTGAAATCAACAGTCCTTATATTCCATACATTGTCACATCATGTTGACAAATCTACTGATTTAGGTTGTAGTTGATGCTTTCAGCAGCAACCATTGCCATATTGGGGATCTGGAGGCTTCTAAACACACCACAAAATAGCTGTGATGGACACACACAGCAGCTGTACCACATGCATGGGCCTCATATCATTTGGGATGCACAAGAAATTAGTACTGTGGCTGGAAGTGAAATTATGATGAACTCAATAGATAATTACAAGAAGTAACAGCTCTGTTTGCAAACACTAAGAATCATAATCCTTTTAGCAAATAATCATGCTGTTTATATGCCTTACAATTAGGTGTATGAATTGGCAGATGACACACTTCTCTGTATATCTCAACTGTATAGAAATATAAGCAGTTGCAACAGTCCTTTTCTGTGTAACTAGTAGAATCTGAACTCTTTTGAAAAGGGCTCTCTAAAACTGAGCTCCAGCTTTTCATATTTTGTGCTCTTTATCTGCACTTCACCAGCTTGAATAATACCAATTAGAGCTGCTGCTGTACAGTCACCTTTTAATTTTCTGCTTCTCATGCCATAACATACTCACAAATTTGGGTGTTGACTCTTCTGCTGGATTGTTTGAATAAAAAAAATCAATTTAAGATAAAAACAAGTGTTCTTTTTGTCTGCAAAAATTTCTGGCCTTAACACCCTTGATACTCATCCAGCACAGGTGCTCTACTATGTAATTATTGGAAACAGCTTGAAATAAAACACAGAAATAGGACTGGCAACCTTGAAAATATTGTCATTGCATTAGGTAAAGGCAGTTGCAAGATTGCACATGTATCATGATCCAGTCTTTCACTCTCTAGCAGTAGCAGTAGTACTGAAAAAGACAATAAAATTGGTAATATCCACTAAAAAACTTTTTCCCGAGTTGCAAATTATTGTAGAGTCAAGTTAGAAGTAGAGATTCACTCTGCAGAAATCACAGGCAGCCACACCCAAAAGAATTCCAGCACTGAATTCACTGATCAAAAATGTTTTTGTTATTTCCATTTACTTATGGGTTAAATAATAATAAATATTGAACAGAGAGGCTCCAGGTGCAGCTGGACTATTTTCAGTAAATAGTTGCATACAACCCACAGCAGAGTCTGGGAGCTCTCTCCAATACTTGAATACTGCAAGCTGGTTCCCATTTTATAGGAGACTCCAGGTCAAGGAGAAGTAATTAATCCTGCTTTTGATGGAGAAAAACTTGTCATTTATCCCTGGGAATGTTTAAAAATGCAGTTTTAATTTAGAAAAGTTACACTGATCATCATAGCTTTTTTTCTGACATATATGGACATTCTCTGTCTGTTGATGAACAGACTCTTTCTCCAGTCCCAAATCACCAATAGAAGTCAATTTTTATGAGAAAATTTGTTTGGAGTTTAACTCTTTGCAGCTGTCTGCAGAACTGCTGTCATTTTTTTTTTAAGGTCTTTTGAGACCCCATGTTGAGCACTGTGTCCAGTCCAGGGATTCCCAGCACAGGAAGGATGTAGACCTGTTGGAGTGATTCCAGAGGAGGGCCACCAAGATGATTAGATGAAAGGCTGAGAGAATTGGGATTGTTCAGCCTGCAAAAGAGAAGGCTCCAGGATGACTTAATTCTGGCCTTTCAGTACCCAAAGGGAGCCTACAAGAAAGATGGAGAAGGACTTTTTGCAAAAGCATGTAGAGACAGGACAAGAGCGAATGGATTCAAAATGAAAGAGGGCAGGTTTGGATTAGATATCTGGAAGAAATTCTTTCCTGTGAGTGTAGTGAGGCGCTGGCCCAGATTGTCCAGAGAAGCTGTGGATGCCACACCCTGGAAGTGTTCAAGGTCAGGCTGGATGGATCTTTGAGCAACCTGGTCTAGTGGAAAGTGTCCCTGCCCATGGCAGGGGAGCTGGAACAAGATGATCTTTAAAGGCCCCTTCCAGCACAGGCCATTCTATGGTTCTGTGATTCTAAATGGCGTTCAGGTAGATAAGGTGGCAGTATCAGTGCTGGGTTCAAAACTGGGCAGTAATATGGATCAGTAATATAGTTTCACCTTTTTTTCCAAAGAAATGTTTCTTGTACCTTCTGCCTTTTACCAGCTTCATGGTTAATCAGAAAAATCCAGATCATGAAAGAGTTTTCATTCAACTAGGAGAAAATTTGGCTTTTTTATATTTTGGTGGAAAATATTTTGCGAAGTGGCAGTGAAGCTAACTGTTCTTGGATGTATGTTATTTACTAAAAACATCTGAACTTTCGTTAGTCTTGTTAGTCTTGTTAGACTTGTTAGTGTAAGATGATGGGTGTATGGTACAGTTCCAGAATGCTTCCTTTTTTGAAGGTGGGTTTTAATTTGTGTTTGTGTCTTCTTGAAAAGAAATAGTTCATTCTGCAGAAAGCAATACAACCATTAACCAAATATCTTCCAATAGAGTTTGGAAAGTTACATGTAAGGTGATAGTCTGTAAATTTCTGGCTCGCTTCAAAACAAAAGGGTCAGTTTTTGCCAGAGTTGCAAGAAATTGGAGCATTATTTAAAGGAGAAGTGAAATAAGACAGGTTTTGGGTGTCTGGTAAGTGTTTTGCCTGTTTCAAACCTGTGGGAAGAAAAAGTAACCAAAGGAGAAGTGGTTGTATTACACAGTGGTTCACACCCATGCAAATGTTTAGAAGAAACTCTGACTCCTCAGAATTCACGCAAGACCATGTTGATCTAAATACTACCATTGTGTGGAACATAGTCTACAGTTTGGTAATCTGAGAAGCAGAAGATTTCAGTCAATGCACATGCCTTCTCCATTTCCTCCTGGAGATTCTCTATCCAGGATGAGGGGGAGGAAACAAAACAGAAACCTCCTTTAGATTTGATCCTCCTGGGAAAAGACATATGTTCTAAAATGGTGGACTTAATACAGAAAGTCAGAAGAATGTGCAGAAACTTAGAAAAGAGAGTAAAGTGGATTAGTGGTGTGCTGTTTTCATGTGTTATTCCAGAAGTCTGTATGCATTAGGTGAGATTTTAGGTTAGTTCATAAGCAAGGATGGCTCAATCTCACAAGACATGCGCTTCTGAAATTAAAAAGCCAACAACTGCAGGATTGCACAGATAGCAATCTTCATTTAATAGAGATCCATGATACAAAGAGATATGTGACTTAAAATCTTCTAGGGAGCACGAAGCAATTAATAGTTGGAACTTTTTATAGCACCTTTTATCAAAGGATCTCAAAACACTTTACTGGCTTTAATTAGGCCTCATACTATGCAATATCTGCTTGGAATAGAGAAATGTTATTTTTTAATTCTGCATATAGAGGAACATGAGACACAGAGGTTAAATGACTTGACAATGATCATGTAAAAGCAAATAGTGATGGGAATAAATCCCAAATCTCCTGCCTTCCAGTCCCATGTTCTATCCATTAGCCAAGTTTCTTTCCTTTGCATTAAACTGAAGGCTTTTTCTTATCTGTTCTGTAACATGTGTGATTTTGACTACAGAATCAAAGCCCAAGCAATTAGAAAGACTTTCACCCCTTCCAGAAAGAAGAAAAAAAATTGAAAAAAATCAGTAAAAGAGCTCTTTCTGCTCTCAGGTAGAGCAGAAACACTTACTATTTACAGCATTGAGAGCTGTGAAAGATATGAAAGAGCAGACTCCAGAGGTAAACACGTTGTCTTTGGAGATAATGAATAATGGTTTGTGTTTCTGCCTAAGAGGAAGAATAGGTTGGGTTGGGCATTTTTTTGCAGATAACATAAAATGTGAAGAATGAAGCCTTCAGTATACTCAGGAATTCAGCATCAGAAAAAAAATCCGTCTTAAGGCTGTGAAGGAGATAATCTCCTGGGGAAAGATAATAAGGAATCATCTCACCCAGGTATAGCCCCTGAAGCTGGGAAGTGTTGCATAGGAGACACAGGCATCTCTACTCATGCAAACTCTTTATTGCTAGAGTTCTTGGCAAGAAGCAGGGGGAAAGAAGGTCAATATGCTTAAATTAGCAGATAATAGAGATAATTCTGTTGTGGTGTCTCTAACAGCGACTTGACTGAGGATATTGGATAGATAATATGATTTGTTTCTTGTAGTATAAGGTACATTTTGAAAAAGGGAGGAAAAGGGAAATAAGCAAAATAACTAGGCTAACACTAGGACCCTGAATAAAATCAGTGCTGCTCTCACAGCAACCTAATTTAAAGAGCCTGAATTTTATATTTCTAGAATTGGTTACTTGTCAGATGCTGGTAATTATTACTGGTATGAGAGACAGAACTCAGTTCAAGCCTTTCATAGGGAAAATCAGGTGGTTCATGAAAACTTGATTCATTTGCCTTACTAGAGATTTCTCTATGCTTATCTTTACATCAAAGCCTGGAAGTGTGAATCCACTGGATTTTTCCTGGTAACTGACTCTCACTAATTTCACCATCATAAGCCACACTGTACACTAGAGCTGGCCAGCCAGTGCAAATACTTTTTATCATTTTTCAGCACTGCAAGATCTTAAGAAGTTGATGTATCATGGGAAGAAATGGTCAATCAAATAATGAGTTTAGAATAAATAATGAAACACTTGCATTGATTGAAGTGCCCACCATCCAAGTGATCCCGTGAACAATTATAGTCAGGTTATAGCAATGTTTCCCAGGCAAAACAAGCCAGCACATTCTCGTTTCAGAGGTGATGCTATGAATTAATTCACAAGTGTTTGTTACCACAGGTTATTTGCCAAATGTTCTTTGGTAATAAGCTAAAATACCAAAGGTACAGGTTAGGAAATTAGAAACTGCTTGCATTGCACTTAAACAGAGGAAAAGATGGCACTGAAGTGCTTTCACTGTTCCCACTTCACAAAATCTGCCACACATAGACTTGACTTTTAAATAAATAACCAGTCTTTGCAGTTCTCATCATGGATTCTAAAGAGGCAGATGCAGCCATTGCAAATGATTTTGCTCTGTGTTACATTTGTCAAAAGCTGTCAGAATGTAGTAAAAAGGTGTTTATACAGAGTAATATGCTGC
Source organism: Entomyzon cyanotis (assembly GCA_024500445.1). Taxonomy (NCBI): domain Eukaryota; kingdom Metazoa; phylum Chordata; class Aves; order Passeriformes; family Meliphagidae; genus Entomyzon; species Entomyzon cyanotis. The sequence goes on from JAKEPQ010001017.1 coordinate 11,941,361, forward strand.
TTGAACTCCTGTTTGTCTCCTCGGCTGGAGATTTTGGATTGCTGATTCGTAAGAAAGAAAGAGTTCCAAATGGGCCTGTTATTTTCTGGCATTACTAATTTATATATGGTTCATTTCTACACATTTACATGTCTGCAAATTACAGTCAACACTCAAGCCTGAAAGAGGAAGCGAATCAGATCGGAAAAGACCAATCTGTTTCACACTGATCTATAATTGAGTAGTTACTACTCATCTACTGTAGTTGTGTAGTTAGATAGTAGGAACTGTGTACAAAATAATCATTATTTTACCCACAATTTTGCATGCCTTGAACCATGTCTAAAATAGTTTTGTTTAAAAATGAAGTTTGTGTCAAGGTTGGAGAGAAAGGGGAAGATTTGAGCATGTGCTAAACCAATGAGGTTTACAAAAAATTTTCATTCACACACACAAACCTCTGATTCTGCTGTCTTTTACATTGTGTCTCTGTTCCATTTGTAAAGCTTACCTGACCATAAGAAAGAAAAATCAAAACCAAATCAAGGCTGTTTTGTTCTATATAATGCACCAATTTAAGGTGCACATTTCAAAAACCAGTATATTACAGTATCTTCATGTGTATCAGAAAATACTGCATTTATCTGGAAAACAGATGAAGTTACATCTCGCTGGTGAACAGGTACATGTTGGTCCTGTTGCTGACTAAATGAATATTATAGCTAACAAAATATTGCAAGTTTAATTAACTCTAGTTTTGTGTGAATATTATTAGCTGAAAATTATTTAAGAGTACCATGAAGTAGTGGCAGGCAAACATGGAAAGAAGAAAGCAATTGTCAGGAAGAAAGAGAATTCTTACTATTATTTTTGACAAGCTGGTTTAGTTACATTCATGAACATGCTAAATAAGGAATGAACTGGTGACAGAAAATGATACCTTCAAGATCATATATGAACCAGTCTTCATTAATGTGAAAAGTCTTAAATATATACCAATGCTTGAAATCAGTCTTTCTTATGTTTTATGTGATGAAGTATAAGAATAAAGATTCAAAAAAAACTTACTAGGAGCTGAACCTGCTAACACAAATTTTTCTCTTTTAAAATTTGGAGCACAGGGAGAAAATTGCATTTGTCTTTTGATAACCTCCAAAGACACTACTCACCTGTCCTAATTTTTCTGAGAAAACCTTGACCATAGTGCAGGGGAAGAAAGGTCTCAGAAGTCCCTGAATTGCAAATTACTAGAGATTAGTAGTTAACTGGGGGATGAGTTTGAAATATTGGATGGATCTGTTCTATTTTTATACCTCCATTCTAACTATGGTATGATGAACACTCATTCTCCACTGGAAAAATTAAGACTGCCTTGCATTTGAAACACTCACCATTCTCTAAATTTCCTTTGCCATTAATCGAAATTGGCCAAGATCACATTCTCCAAAACTTTCAATTTATAATTTCAGAGAGAGAATGCTTTTCATTTGCATTGCTTGTCTTTCTCTGTTGTTTTCATTTTCATTGGAATAATGACAGTTTTAGTAGCAGTAGTACTAATAGAATCAGTACTAGTAGCAGCAGCAGTAGTAGTAATAGAAGTAATATTTTATTTTAATTCAGTTATTAATCTGTTCTTCTCTCAGTACATGAGTTTTCCTATCTTTACCCTTTGAATTCTCTTTCCCCCCTTCTACTGGGGTGGGGAGTGAGCGAGAGGCTGTGTGGTGTTTAGTGGCTGGCTGGGCTTAAGCCAAAACAGTTCTTTTTGACACCCAGTGTGAGTCTCAAGGATTTGATTTAATAACAAATTAACCAAAGTGTATTAGCAGGGATTTATACCTGTTAACAGTTTTGGGTCCCAATATTGATTTTTCTGTTCTTGATGTTATTTTATCTGATCTGTAGGCTGCCCTTTTCTTGCTGTACATGTTAAAAGATGGTGTTGGCTTTTGCAGTTTGCTGCGCTCTGTAGTGATTAGTGATGTTTTGCTGGGAATATTTGTTATTAAAACACTGACCTTGAGTTTAGTCTGGTATTTGGACCATGTACTGTAGGTACCATTTCATGGAGACAACTAACAATTATGTCTTTTCCTCATTTGTTGGGTTTTGATGGTTTTTTGGGGTTTTCTTGTGAAAGAAATACAGAAGGACATCTTTGCTACCTTCTTGTATGAATGCCACAATAACTTCTCAGTATCTTGAACAACCTTGGATAATCAGAATGCTTCTATTGGTATTTCTCAGGAATATTGTTTTGGTTTTGCCTAAGGTTAACAAGCAATTTAGGGAGATCACCCAGTCCTTATGAAAGTATCTTCATGGGTAGCACAAAATGTGGGACAATATGGGCAGGTGTCTTAAAGATCACCTCAAATGTTATGAAACTTCACTCCCAAAAGCTGCATGATCAAGTGATAGAATGCTTGCAAAAAAATGCTATGACTATTCCAAAGAGGCACAAAACTGCTTAATAGTATGCATCACCCTCAGTGAGAAGAGAGGGAAAACAAACCAACAAACAGTAGGGCTAAACCAGGCACTGGATCAGTCACCTTTATAACTAAAAGGAAAAAATGGAATCACAGAATGCGTCAGGTTAGAAGAAACCACAGTGTGGTCATCTGGTCCAACCTCCCTGCTCAAGCAGAGCACCTAGAGCACATTGCACAAGATTTGCTTCTGCATGGTTCTGGAAGATCTCCTGTGAGGGAGAAGAGGAAGTCAACTTGTTTAGTAAGATATGAAGAAGGTTTTCTTAAGAGGAAGAAGGAGAAAGAACCAAAAGAGACAGCCAGTTCTGCAGAAAAGCAGTCACAAGAATAAAAGACTGAAATAATAAATGTAACAGAAACCACCTCATCCCTTTCTCTAAGTGAACTGTGAGATACGTGAAATGCTTGTTACTGATGATGGAATATTTGGGCCACTAGTCAGGAATTAGAGCATAAGGAAATCTTGCAGCTGAGATCGCTTGATAAGGATAAAGTCATTGACAACAGCAAAATAATAGCTTTGTCTTCACCAATTATCAGAAGATAAACACAAGGTTTCTGAAGTGTTGTGGGTTTTTGGAGAATGCACATTCCAAATTACAGTGTGATCATAAGCCCCCTCTATGGAGTGACCCAGCAGAAGTATGGTTTGGAATGGGCCCCTGAGCAGCAGCAAACATTAAAAAAAATCAAATGGGAGATAGCTGGGCAATAGTATTTGGAACAGCCCAGATAAGAAGTATGAAAAATGTTCTTTGCACCTCAGCCAAGGATAACAGACCCACCTGGAGCCTCTGGCAGAAAATGCCTGGGGAAACTGAAGGTCAGCTGGTAGGGTTTTCATCCAGGGATATAAGGGATCTGAAGGCTGTTTGCTATTTTTCTTTTCATCACAATCTTTTATTTATTCCTATTCCTATTCTTATTCCTATTCTTATTCTTATTCTTATTCTTACTATTCAATTATTAAACTTTTCTTGTATCAACCCATGAGTTTTCTCACTTTTGCCCATTGAATCCTCTTTCCCCCATCCTGCTGCAGTGAGGAGTGAGCAAATGGCTGTGCGGTGCTTAGTTGCAGACCAGAGTTATACCACAAAATTCGTATATACAATAAACCTCCAGAAAGACTGCAAATTAATCTTTACAAAACACATCCATGTTTTATATTTTGTCTTCTATCATTGTAATAATGTGGGCCTTTTCAATTTCCCATGTAGCTAAACTACACTACTTTGTGCAGTGATTGCATTTGAATAAATTGTTTTTAAGGTTGATAGTATTTTTTTGCCATTACTCTTGGTCCTCTGACAGAGGATGATGAATAACATTGTTAAAGGGAATTTCATGATGAACAACCTCTTCACAGTTTCTGTTATTTTTTCTTATCTTTAATGGGCGTGTTGCTGTTCATAATTTAGCTCCCTGTAGGGATGGGACCTGGATACATAAACTTCGTTCCTACCTTCCTTTGAGAAAGAAGTGAGTATACATCTAGGGAACAAAATTAAGTGTGATCTACAGACTGGAGGGCATAGGCAGCAGGACCAAAAATGATATTGTAGGTGAAGCCGATGTAACCGAACACAAAAGCCGGCCTTCAAGATGGCCACTGCTGAGTTAAAATGATTTCTCTAAAAATGTGAAACTCATACAATTCAATACAATCTTCCTCCAGCTTGGACTGTTCTAATTTCACTGGGATCATCAAAGCAAATTTTGGCAAGTTCTAATCTCTTGCAAACTCTTGCTGAATGTTCAGTTAAATCTGTCATTAGGGAATCATTAACACATAATGATTATTGTATTGTTGTGAAGAGGCATCACTTCTAGTATCAATTTAAGTTTTCACACATTCACACTCCAAAGCAGGAGCAAGCAGTTATTCAAAGGATTTATATGTACATTTCCATGCTTCTAAAATAATGGGATTTAGTTCTGCTTTATTTTTTGATGCCAAAGTCCAGAACTTTTATTAAGCCAAACCCTCAAATATAATTATGCTCCCAGTTCCAACTGAAGGACTTGAAACCTTAGTTCCAGAGAGGGCTCTGTAGTCCCTTCAGTGGGTAGTAGATCACGTACAATTGACAGAAGTGGTGGGCTGAAAGCAATTCCATTGTAGGAAATTAGAGTTAATAAAGCTTAAAACTCCTCTATCCTTTATAGAAAGTTGGACTGGACAGTTAAGGAGCTACTAATGCACATCTTCCTGATGTACCTCTGCTTCATTTTTCTGCAATGAATATCAATGAAATAGAAATATGATGGGATGATAATTTCCTGAGGACTGGAAAAGGATGACCCCAAAGCTTTAAGAACTTCACAGTTTGCTACCAAACCTATGACATCCACATACAGTAATAGTCCCAGGTTGCTGTCAGTCTTAGTCATAATTTATTCATTTCTTATTTTCTTGAGCATGATAGAAAGATGTCTTGGGGTCTGAAACTGCAATTTCCCAAGGGAATACATACCACACCGGTTGAGACAAGAACAAGTATGGCAAGAACAGATTTCCAGTACCTAAAAGGGGCATATAAGGAAGCCCAGAGAGGGACTTTTGGCAAGGGCAAGCAGTGACAGGACAGAAGGGAATGGCTTTAAGCTGAAAGAGGATAGATTTAGATTAGATATCAGGAAGAAATTCTTAACTGTGATGATGCTGAAGCACTGGCACTGGTTGCCCAGAGAAGCTAAGGGTTCCTCATTCTTGGAAATATTCAAGGCCAAGCTGGATGCGGCTCTGAACATCCTGATCTAGTGGAAGAAATCCTTGCCCATGGCAGGGGGTTGGAACTAGACAATCTGTACGGTCTCTTCCAAGCAAAACCATCCTGTGATTCTATGATTCTATAAAAATTGTCAAATGTTATTGGGTAAATAATTACAATATGCAGCACAGAAAGCCACAAGCAATAAGTTAAATCTAAAAAGTCACTTATAATGCAGTCTGTTTGTGTGAACACCTTAACCAGAAGGTAAACCAGTCCTTTCTGGTGGTATAACTGTATGATGCAGCATTGTCCTCTTTGTCATGTGTTCACTGAACATATCAGCTCATTTAGCTCAATAAAAACTCTCTGTTTATTCATTCCTTTGAAGCTTCAGTAGCACATTCAGCTGTAACATGTGTTTGAAACCCTATGAAAGTATAAGGCATTCTTGATAGAAGTAAAAGCATGATTAAAGAGGTTATACAGTAACTGTCAGTCACATTTTGTAGAGTCATTATTCTGTTGCAGACCTCTGTTTAAGAGGCCTATCTCATTACCGAAATATACAGAGCTATAATTATCTGAGAAAACAAAAAGACAGTTGTTTTGTCTTTTGACTCTAATTTGTGTGTGCATGTGTGTGTGTATGCACATGCTTGAACACCTGTTTGTCCCTCTCTGTGTCCACTTTTCTTCCTAAGAATGTGGTTGGAACTGCTGATCTCTAGACAAACCAAACCAGTCCTAGACATGAAATAAATTCTACCAAAAACTTGTCATTAAATCAGAATTATATGACCATTTGTTGTACATCTTGGTTTTTCCAGATCATGGTTGCAATAAGGAAAAAAATTTAAAAATCTCAACAACTCAAGAAAATATTTCTTAAATAATGTAACAATAAAAAAAATGTGGAAAGGCTATTCAGTGTGAGTATATCCTTGAACTGCCACCCTTTGATGCGAAACTATATATCTGTGGGTGCTGCCTTAGGAAGGGGTAAGGGTCAAACCTTATCTACAGTGTCTGCAAAAGCTGCACACAACATCTTGTCTAGTTAAACAAAGGCTGTTAACAAGAAATCTCTATTTTACTACCTTTTGTTGTTCAAACTGACTTGGATTCTACCAAAAGTAGGGCAGAAAGGTTGCTTTGCTCTTTCTGTAGAAGAAAACACGTCTAGAATACTGAATGTATCCATCTGCATTTCTCTGAGAGAGAGGACTGCAGAGGGAAAAGAAGTCATATTTTACATACAAATCTCATACAAATTTCAGACCTCCACAAAGAGTAGCTCAAGATGACAACAGTCTGTAAAAGTCTTATAGCTAAGGAGTCAGAGCCACTTGCAGGGCAAAGTGAAAGGGAGAATTTCACAGTTACCCTGGTGAATAACACTCTGACAGGAAACTTCCTTTCTCAGCAACTCAAATGTGAATTATTCAAATCACAACATAACAAATCATAGAACTGATGTTGTTGTTTTTGACGTTATTGTGAGGAGCCTCTGGAGACAGCATAATCCAACCCTCCTGCTCAGAGCAGTTTGTTCAGGGGCTGTCCATTCCAGGTTGGAATATAGCCAAGCAAGGAACCCCCACAACTTCTCTATGCAACTTGGTGTTCAGCCATTGTCAAAATAAAAATAGAGTTTTCTAGCATTTAAATGGAATTGTGTGTATTTCAGGTTCTGCTTCTCCTCCTTGAGTAGGAGCAAATGAGATCACAGCTTCATATTCTTTACTTCTCTCCTTGCCCCAGCCTGGTATTTTTACAGATTTCTAAGATTCCTCTGAGGCCCCCTTCATCTCCAGGCTGGAAAGTCCCAGCTTTTTCAGCCTCTCCTCATACATTGTGTTGTTCACTATCTCAGGTCCTTTGCTGGCCTTCCTCCAGTATGTCCTTGTCTCTCTTGTGCTGTGGGGCCCAGACCTGATGGGTGCTCAAGATGTGGCCTCAGCAGTGCTGAGCAGAGGGGAAGGATGGCCTGTCTCGATCTGCTGGTGACACTTCTGCTGTTGTCAAGAGACTAGAAGGGCGTGTAACTATCTCTCTTCAAGCTTAGCATTCTCTTTGACTACCCAGGTATTTTTCTGCAGACCTACTTTCCAGATCATTGCTCCCAGACTGGTCTGGTGCATAGGGATAATCATCTTCAGGAGCCTGATTAGACATTTCCCTCTGATGAACTTCGTGAGATTCCTGCCAGCTATTTCCCTCAGCCTGTCCAGGTCCTTCTGGATGGCAGGACAATCCTCTGATGTAACAGAAATCCTTTAGAGTTTTGTATTACCTGGAAATTTGCTAAGGCTGAGCTCTGCCTCACCCAGGTCATTAATACAGATGTTGAATACTGCCAGTCATTAATACAGATGTTGAATACTGCTGGTACCCATACCTACACCTGGAACTCACCAGTAGTGACCAGCCTCCAAACAGACTGTGTCTCTGACTTCAGCCCTCTGAGCCTGGCCATTCAGCCCGGTTTTGATTCCTTCCAGTGTCCACTTACTTAGGCTGTGCTTCATTAACTTTTCCATGAGGTTTTTAATGGGTTATACTACCAAAAATCAAGAGAAACTCCAATCACTGTTCTCACCCACCGAGCCAATCATCACATTGTGAAAAAATATCAATCTGGTTAACTAGGATTTCACATTCACAAGTTGGTGTAGACCACCCCCAGTACCCTTAACCTGGAAATGGAAGCCAATTACCTCAAGTATTCCTCCCTACCAACCTACGGAAGTGATCTCCTAAGTAATGGCAGTGCCTCAACTCTGGAAGCTAAGAGTATGAATTTTATGACCTAGGATATGAATACGTGATGTGGTGTGTAAAATCCTGAAAGCCACTACACATGTTTAAATATTAGTGTCTTGCTTTGGAGGCAATGTATTTAACATCAAAGAGAAGGCAGGATCTATAAAAAGAATTCAAAAACTGGCAATTATCATGATCACAGACAAATGGAGATAATGAAACAAGTTGTGTTTCAGTTTGGATCTGAGATTGCTTCATTTGGGGTACATCAGATAAATGATTCAGAATGTAAATCAAATTACTTTTTCTTGTTAAAAATAAAGGAAAAATATACTAACATATAGTCAATTTGAACTGAGTTTAAAAACCAGTGTGATTCATGGGATGACTTAATTAATGATTTAATTTATCAATATTTTTGTGAAGGACTGAAGAGAAGCCATTACTTAAAGCAGTGAAGATGAGTTTAGTGTAAGTACTAAGGTGGGTAAGTAACAGGCTGCTGGGGGAGTTATAAAAGCTGTGTTGGAAAAGGAGCTATAGACTGAGAGGAAAGATATTCATGGAGTAGGTTGTTAGAGGAGTGTTTTCATTTCATGAATAAATTGACTGCAAGACTGGTCAGCAGGCAGAATATTGTACAGGGAAATGGGATCATTTTGAGGATGGGAAAAAAGAAAAGAGAGGACATTTGATAGTAAAAACTTGAGATTCAGGCCTTTAGGATGTTGGAACATAAAGTTGACTTTAAACTAGTTGTTTTTATCTGGAAGTGATAAGGAGACTTCTGTTTCTGCCAGTCAATCACAGGACACCCTTCAGTACAATGTGTAATATGACCATGAAAAACACCAAATATAATTCTATAGTCACATGAAAGAAAGTACTAACACCAACTTCATTTGAAAATAATAGCATATTTGCAACAGGTATTCCTCTTCTAGAACTTTTTCACAGTTCTCAGGACATTCATATTTAATAATTACCAATGCAATTGGAACTGAAGAAGAAATGGCTATGCAAACAATACATGAAAACATTAGTTAGATTCATTGGAACAGATCTTCCTGGAAGTTCTGCTAAGGCACATGAAGAACAGGAAGGTTAATTTGAGACAGCCAATGTAGCTTCACCAGGGACAAGTCTAGCCTGACCAACCTGGTGGCATTCTGCACTGGAGGGACTACATCAGTGGACAAGAGAAGAGCTGTGGCTGTCATCTACCTGGACTTCTGTAAAGTCTTTGGCAAGGTACCACAACATTGTTCTCTCTAAACTGGAGAGAGAGGGATTTGATGGGTGGACTTCTCAGTGGATAATGAATTGGTTGGATGGTCACATCCAGAGGGTTGTGGTCAATGGCTCAACATCTATATGGAGATTAGTGACAAGTGGTGTCCCCTAGGAGTCTGTGCTGGGCCCAGTAATGTTTAATATCTCCATCAGTGCTGTAGACTGTGAGATGAAGTACACCCTCAGCAAGTTTGTAAATGACATACAGCTGAGTTGCGTGTTCCATGTACAATATTCTGCCTGCTGACCGGTCTTACAATCAATTTATTCATTAAATGAAAACACCCCCCTAACTACCTTCTCCCTGAATATCTTTCCTCTCAGTCTGTAGCTGCTTTTCCAACACAGCTTTTATAACTCTCCCAGAAGCCTGTTATTTGCCCACCTTGGAGAAAAGACTGCTCTGGGAGGGCCTGTCAGTACTTAAAGAGTGTTTATTAGGAAAAAATGGAGACAGACTTTTTAGCAAGGCCTTGTGTGATAGTAGAAAGGGGAAAGGTTAAACTACAAAAGGGTTGGCTTAGCCTAAATGTAAGGAAGAAGTTTCTACAATGAAGGCATTGAGGCACTGGAACAAGTTGCCCAGGGAGGTAGTAGATGCCCCATTTTTGGAAACATTCCAGGTCAGGACTGGGCTCTGAGCAATCTCAGAAGGTGGAATGTGTCCCAGCTTATTGCAGGAGGGGTTCGACTAGATGACCTTTAAACATCCCTTCCAACAATACCATTCTATGATTCTATGATATCATCAACTGTTTTACCTAAGATGTCTGAGCAATTTACAAAAGGAATTATAGAGAAGCCTGATAGAACAGAAAAAAATTTATAATCCAGTCATTTCTTATGCTTTTGAGGAGAATTGATCAAATACTTCACTGAAGATAATGCTACTTTCAGCAGTTCCCTGAAGATGCTGGTATATCCCTCTTGTAAGATGTCCTGTGAGTTGATCTAAGGAATACAGCATGACTGGACAGTTCAGTAAACTCACACAGTAATTCTTGTGAGATAAAAATATTTACAAAGATTTTAGTAGTTGTCATCAATTTTGCTTTACTGTCTCCATGATCTCTTACAGTTTTGAGCTCTGGCTATGATTTTGGGATTCAGCAGAAGTATGGTTGACTCCCTGGGTTTGCGGGCTTCTTTTTCTACCCCTGATACATTGTGATAAGAGCTCATGACACAACAGATACAGGAAAGAGAGGAGCTGGAGAAAAGAACTGGGGGCAGGTTATAATAATTTTTCATTAAAAAGACAGGTCTATACCTCTGATCCATGTTAAGAAAAGTCCTAACTGTCTTATGTTTGCAGTGAAAGGGATAATTCCAGAAGAGTTTATTGGTTTGTGTCAGTGGACAGTCAGGCAGCAAAGCTCTGTTAGATCACTCGTTAATCTCTTTGATAATGTGGCATTGTTCCCTAATGTGCAGTTATTCAGCTTTTGTTCAGTCTACTTTTAAATGTCAAGAAATGGGGTTTATGTTATTCCCCTTTGGAGATTACTCCACAGATTAATAGGTCTCAGTCTCTTTCTTCATCTTCTTTTCCCACTTCTCCTCTCAATACTCAGCCATTATTTTCCATTTCTCAGTTTTATCCAATAACTCATAGCCATATCCAGTGTTACACTGAATTAATTCTTACCTTTTTTTTCTTTTTTTTTAAACTAAAACCTTTCAAATAGCTTCAGGCAGCTATCATTTTCATCTCCACGTCTCTAGGCATGTTACTATTCTTAAAAACCAGTGAATAGAACAGGAATGAAAAGAAGACATTTGGTGACTACAGATCTCTGGTATTAGATTATTTTTTTATGTTACTACATGTAAACTAGTAACTAGTAACTAAACTCCTGTTTACAACAGGAGATAGCTTATGCAAAATGTGAGAATAGAGATAATGAATTGCTTACAAAGGTGATTTAAACAGTAACAAAATGAAAAATTGCATTTTGCAAATCTTCTGCATAAAATTTGCACTCATTCCATGGAAAACAGCTAATGACTCTCACCAATTGTGTCCTGACTTAATCAGCACACACGGCCTCAAGTGAAAACTTCCTGAACTTTTACCCCTTCTCTTACTACCTAGTAATTATAACATTTAAATTGCTTTGCTTCAAATCTACTGTTGTCACAAATTTCTTATTCCCCTGGAAAGAAATTAAAATCATTCAGTCTTAGTACATAAAATTCAAAATTAAGTAAGTAGAAAAAACAAGCTACTACAATTTTCCCTAAAATGCAAACAGTTTCTAAATACTCTGCACAGATATTGCAGTAAATCCTAACCTGCTTTTCTTTCAAATACAGAATGGGATGTATCATTGTCATCAATGGGAAAGCTTTCATTTTGCTTGTTTGGTGAGGATAAATGTATGATATATATTATCTGATAAGAATACAATACCTACCTCTGCCTTTTGCCACTACCTCTTCTTTTTTTCTACAGAAATCCCTGCCAATACTCAGGGCCTCAGGTGTTATAAACCTTTAACAGGAAGGCCATATTATAGTATTTTCTTAAGGAAACCTAGGATTCTTGAGTTGTTTTTCTTAACAGTCTTCTGTGGAAAGATGACCAGAGGTGACAAAAGAGCAGGACTAGTGTCTATCTGTGTATATATTTATGCACAAATATAGATGTGCATGTGCTTGTGCATGCATATATATACACATATATAATGTAATATAGTATGCAATTTTAAAGTCTGATTCTGTTGATTGTATAGGCTAAATCAGCCTCCTCATTAAATCAATTTCAAAGCGAAATGAATATATTTAAAGACTGAGACATGTCTAGCATTTCTCTTGATGAGCTAAATCCATTTTAAGTGTACTAAAGTCATCAGAGTTACTGTGGGGATGCAGTCATCTCGGTGTTTGCATAGGATTATGAATGTACAGGGCATTTGTTAAGTATTGTTCCAACTAATTACACTCACTACTTTTCACTTGCAAATGCTGGCATACTAAGCTGTGCTCCAGCTCTCAGAGATAATGCTGCCATTGGCTTGGACTCTGCTTCTGTGAATATATGTGCAGTAAGAGTGAAGGATGTAAGCAAAATATATTTTTAGGGACTGAAACAAGCTTTGAACACTAGATTTTGAGGAATGTATATACCCGGAGCAGCATTATCTTACCCCACCAAATTCTTATTCAAGCTCATAGGGAGGCAAGAGCCTTTTGACCTTTATATGCTTGTCTTTTCTACTGCTTTATAGAATCATAGAAGGTTTTGTGTTGGAAGTGACCTTAAAGGTCATCCAGTTCCAGCACCCCCTGCCATGGGCAGGGACACCTTCTGCTAGACCAGGTTTCTCTAAGCCCCATCCAACCTGGCCTCAAACACTGCCAGGGTTGGGCCATCCACAATTTGTCTGGGGAACCTGTGCCAGTGTCTCACCACCCTCATAGTGAAGGATTTCTTCCTAATATCCAACCTAAATATAATCTTTTTTAGTTTAAAGTGATTACCCCTTTTCTTTCACTGCGTCCTGCACAAAAGTCCCTCTCCAGCACCCTTGTAGGCCCTTTAGGTACTGGAAGGTCCTGTATGATGTCCCAAGAGCCTCCAGTTTTCCAGGTTGCGCAGCTCTGACTCAGTTTTTCCTCACAGTAGAGGTGTTTCATCCCTATAGTAATGACTTTACTTCTCTTAACTTCATATTATCATGCCTTTATTATGGTGGAGGATGAGTGATAGTCATGGTTTGTCAGCTGTTACATGCTAGGCAGTTTATGAAAATGGGTGTGAGATTACCAACATTTGCACATGGATAAAAGTTCCTGGAAAAATCAAGTTTGGTTTCATATATTTGGTCTTGGTATCTTTTTCTTGCAAAATCACATTTAACCTGGGAAAACTGCACAATATCCTGAACAAGGATAACACAGTAGTCAATAACTGAGACATGTTTTGCAGAAATTCTGGTACCATTTAGGAGCAATGTGCCCTAACATCTGAGGGGAGGATTCAGCGTTCAGTACAAGTAGTACTTTGTCCAATATTGAAAAAAATCAGAAACAGTGTCTGCCTGCCTCACATATCGAGCTTACAGTTTCAAGGTCAGAGGTATGACCAAGAGAGCAAGCAAAGCATGATGTAAATATTTTTTGTCTAGATTAGTGGATGTGGCTCCTATGTTTAAGTAGGAGTTTAAATGGTTTGTATTAGGAGAAAAAAACAAACAAACCCAAAGTAGAGACAATTTAGTCAATTGCTGATTTCATTTTTATGCAGTTTAAAAGTGTTTTAGTGTGGTTACTTAGAAGAGTAAGTTTTATTGTATGTCCATGCTCATACTGCCCACCACCCTCAACCTCACCAGGCTAGTTCCAAACCCAGTGATCAATCTAGACTGGATCTACAGAGAAAGAGAAATAGATACTGAGTCTCAAGTTTCAGTGACTCGGTATAGAAAGGAGAGTTTAAGAAGGTCCTTTTAAAAGAAAAGTTCTGGGATGACTTCAGTGAATGTGTGTTGCATGTCCAGTGTGGACATCCATCTGCAAACAGCATCTGTTTCCTGCCCCAGCAGTGGCAGGGGAAGGGAGTTTTGATAAGGATGGAAGACACCAAGGACTCTATGAGGAACTCAAACTCCATATCCTACAATACCTGAGAGTTGCTGGGCACATATTCATAGGAACACGTGCTACACTAGTCTTCTTGTTCTCTGAGACACTTGCATAAATCATCCCACAGGAGTTAGCACATGAGAAGAGCCCAAAATCTTCATGGCTAGGATCTGATTGTCAAAAGGAAAAAAAAAAAAAAAGGAGATTTATCTTGACAATATTCAAAGTATTAAACTGGGGAATGTAGTTAAGAGTTTCTTGATATAGCATAACAAAAAGAAATGTCAGCTACTGAGGCTTATAGGGAATGATGCAAGGGAACTATCTTGTTCTAATCTCATTTTTATTTCACGCATGCAAATCAAAAGCTTTCTCTGATATTGTTTCCCACTGCATTTTCATTTGGAAGCTAAGGAAACATAGGGTCGATGAATAGACTCTAAAGTGAGGAAAAAATTGACTGGATCACCAGAATCTAAGAATGGAGATCATTGTGCAGTTGGCTGACAGCAATGAGCAGAGCATCCCACAGTTCAGTACTGTGTCCCATACTGTTCAACACCTCCATCAAAGACCTTGACAACTATCTAGTGTACCTTTAGCAAATTTTCAGGTGATGATGACCTTGGATAGAGGCTAAAAGCAAATGTCAGAACTTCCAGCCAGTGTGGCCTAGACAAACTTGAGGAATAATGTAACAAAGACATTATTAGATTCAGCAAGAAAAAGTGGAAAGTTCCACACATATGGCAGAGTAATCCTAAGCATCCGGACAGGGCGGCAAGAGCCTGACACAGTAATAGCCCCACTGAAAAGGGCTTGGTGATCGCAATGGTCTCCAAGGTGGAATATGAGATATTGAATATGTTTTCACCAGAAAATGGAAATACTGCATATTGAAAAGTATGGCCAGCAGATCTAAGTAAACTCCCATTCTCTTCCCAGCACTGGTGAGATTTCACAGATTGGTACTTGGTCCAACTCAAAAAGTAGTGTGGAGAGGGGTTGTGAGGTTCAGCAGCAGCCAAGGGCATGTGGCTGGTCCACAGACAACAATACCTGGTCTTATTTAGTCCAGAAAATAGAGTCAAACAAGTGAATCTAACACCTGCCAAGAGCTGCATGGAGGGGAGTTTCAGAGAAGATCGACCCAGCCTCTTCCTGTAAGTGAAAGATGGCGAAACAAAGTATAATGGAATAACAGCCACACACTGTGGCTTAACAGGTTCAGATCGGACATTAGTTTAAGAAAAATCACTTGGAAGGTAGTACAGAACTGGAACAAGTTACCCACACAGGCTGTGAAATGTCTATCTTTGGAAGTCTTTAGGACTTTACTAGACAAAGTCACAGGGTGTGCCACGCCTAGTCACAGGGACCCTGTCACTCTTGCAGGAATGTGAGCTCAGAAGTCTCCTCCAGATATCCTTTCTATTAATCTGTTGGTGTATGAATCTGCGGTCATGTTTCTCCAGTGAAGACAGTGATTCTCAGCAGAAAAATTGGCCAAGCCAATAATTCCTGTTAAGATGAAATTTTCCTGCTTTGAAATGAGATCCTTTACATTTTTAATGCATATAAATTATGTCATATCTTTGGGTGAGGAAATGAAAGGGAATCACAAAGCTTGGTTTAAATATTTGGAAATCCTACCTGTGAATATATTGGAACATAAAGTACCTCATCTAAGGTGCAAATTGGAAACAAGAAAATGGTAGAGTCTTAATTAAGGAACGAGTAGAACAGTACTTGGAGAATAGGATCATAAGTCCTTAAAAAAAAAAATAGTGCACCTCTGACCTGTTCAGATTCCTTGAAAAAGTTAATAAAACAGTACATAAAGGTGACTCAGTGGACATAACTTACTTTCATACTTCTTCATAAGGAACTCTCAGAGAGAATAAATCTCCACAGGGTAGGAGCATAATCTTGCAGTGGATTAGAAATCACTTAGGTGAAATAAAACAAAATGAATGGTTGTGAAGTGAAGGATTCTTCTGTCTCAGTCATGCTGGATCAGTTTCATAAGCCCAGGTGATGTGAGAAATGCAACAAGACCGAGAGTGAAATATAAACATATGGCACTAGGCTGTCTTCAGAAGGAGAGAATCATATGATACCCTCAAAAATATAAATGCATTAACACTTGTCATATATACTGCAGTAGCCTCTAGTAGCCTTTACTGTTGTTACCTTGCTGAGCTAGCATTTACACAATGCAATACAAACAAAGAGTTTTCTCCAAGTAGCTGTCTCCAAAAGCAGCGGCTTCATGGCATTAGGTGAAACTCAGCACTAGCAAACATGGTCAACATTCATTGAGATGAAAATGGAATGCCGAGGCAGTTCTAATAAAGTTAACTTTGAACTTGTCTTCAATTCTGCATTCTCCTCTGTTTTAATTTTATCTGTTCTTGTCCCTTCTGCTTTCTTCTTCTTTAGGAGGTCAACATCTGCAGATTTCCCCCAGTGCTTCTCTCTTCCTTGACTTTATTTTTCAAGGTGCTAGGTAGTTCCATTGACTTCAATGTGTAAGTCCTTCTCTCTGTTTTGTTGTCATTCATCATTCCTGAAGATCAAGCACTTCTTTCTTCTGTGATCTTTTGCTTCTTTATTTCTGTCATCCTGTACACAAAGACCTCAGTCACACTCAGCTTTGCTTTGATTTCATCTTTTCAGCCTTAAATACAGCTTAATAACCTGCCTGGTTCTACAGCTATTGGCTTCCTGAATAAGTAGAGAAGCCACTTGCTGAGGAATTTTAAAATTTATTTACTGCTCTTTCCTGTTTATCATAGTTGCAAGACACATTCTCTGCATTTCTCCTTCTTGCACCTCTCCTCTTTTCCTTTATTATGTAAAGTTTCAGAGGTTCAGGTGAACTTTAGATAACTCTTAATGCAAATGAAGTAGCAAACCAATCTTTCTGCAGAGGTTAACTACTTTGAAAAGTCAATGGAAGCTAACACATACCTCTGAAAACTTTCATTTTCACTGGGCATCTCCCTCATTTCATTTTCTGGAGAGTTTTCCATTTGTGTACTGAAGGTACACTGCTGTGAAAACCTTGCTGTAAATTTGTACCTGCACAAGCACGATAAAGACAAGGGAAAATCTGCCTGTGTTTACCTGGAGCTTTTGATTTTGCCAGTGATGGTACACACAGCTCTTTTGATGGGGAAAAAATTGTCCTTCCAGAAAGACTAAAGGTGTAAACTTGCAATCCCAAGACCTCAGTTTGCATCCATGGCAGGAAAATGCCCATGGTACACCATTAGGCACTTTCCTCAATACCTAATTAACATGAAAAAATAACACTGAATTATCCCTGTTTTTGAAGAATCTTATTTCAAGAGGACAGAAGGAAGTAAGGCACTTTCCCTTAAATGCAGTATGGAAATTATAAATTTAAACCATCTATGAAGTAAGAGGAGCAATTTAGGCCAATTCCTGAGTAAGGTTAAGTAAAGTCACAAGCAAAGAGAGGGTGACATTTACTAATTGAAAAAAAAAACTCATGGAAGTTCTATCAGGATGAATTCATTTGAGTGTTCCTTCTTCCTTTTTTTTTTTTTTTTCTGGTAAGAGTTTTAAACATCAATAAAAATACAATTTAAGTTGTAGGGACAGTTTAAACTAAGTGAACCCAGATGAAATTGGGAATCAAATTTGGCTTCTCACAGTGAGTCTGCTTACCCAGATAGACATTTATCCCTTTGTGCAGACAAAAAATTGTCTCTTTAGCTGATAGGTGTTTATAATATAGCCAAGGTAGGGCAGTCCTAGGTAAAAGTGTAAATTGGTTGTGGAATTTTTTATTTCATACAAGCTTCTTTTCTCCTTTTTTTTACCCCCAAAAATGAAAATACAAAGGAAGCATAGATTACATATATCTCAGCAGAGGAACATTCAAGATAGAGAGCTTCACTTTGTCACCTGAAAAATCTGACAAATATTTTAACATTCACAGGCTGAAGAGGAAAATTTTTATATTACTTGTAGCATTGTTGCGACAAATCAGGAAGTTAAGAAGATTTTCTGTTTGTTCACAATCAAGGAAACTTGGTGAAAAAAATGAACAACTCTTTGTAGCAAGGTACTGCTACCTGACACCTCTTTTCAGTGTAGGATGATAGAGCTGTTTCACAAGAGACTCCCTGACTGACATTTGAGTGGGTGCAATATAAAAAAAGACTTGCTTTTATCTTATGGGTTGCTGTGTTGTGACAGACTTTGGATGTCTTCACCTCAGAAAGTACCTGGGGAAGGAGATATCTTGTTATGCCTCTGGCCTCAAATTCAAGTCAAGATCCAATTCTGCTGTTCAGCATGTCATTCCCACCACTTTAATCTTCAATATTCCATGGGATTTAGCTGCATAATTTTAATTTGGATTCATAAGTCTCAGTGGAAACAGAATTTTTTTTTGTTTTTAGATTCCTGGGTCTATCAATTGTTTTAATACTTACAGACTTGACTACTCCATCTGGCAAGATGATTTGAAGTGCCCATGATGTCATCTGACGTGAAATTCTGGAAATCAATGAAATTTAGGGGCTACCTTGAGTTACTTTGCAAGCAGTTCTTTATTCACCAATTTGTCTAAATACCTGATATACAGGCAGTACAGCAGTGTTCTTCAATGTTCAAGAGTGTTCTTCAGCCACTGCAAACTGAAAGCACCAAGTTTTCCAGTGATTCAGACACAAAAATTAGAAACTCTTAGTAGAACAAGTCATTACTGTCACCATCATTAGTGCCAGTAGCGGTAGTAGTGTGAGATCAAGAAGAGGTGTTTCTCATACTTTTCATTATGGCTTAGGGATTTCCCTTGCAAAATAAATCCCAGGACCTTCCAGTCCAAAAGGGAGCATTAATTTTAAGTAGGTTAGAGATAAAACTGAGATTGGACTGATGTGGGAAGAGGGACGCCTTCTATTTGTACTGTTTAATCTGTACTACAGTGCAATCAGAAATACAATAAGTCAAATAAAAGAAGACAAGATTAAGCACAGCTTTGCATCCCAAAGAGAGGCAATACTTACCTGAGAAATGTCTGTCCTAAGGTGCTGAATCTGCGCTCATAATAGCTTGTATGTTTTACCTTGAAGAACTACTGGATGAAATGCAGAATTTGTATATTTAGCATGTTGCTAAAAAAGTCCTTACCACAATCCAGAAACTAAAAATGCCCTTGCCTCAAGCTGTATCTCTCTCATATCTGTATGGTTCACAATCAGCTACAAAATCTTTTTTTAGACATAATGGAACATAGTAACTGGAGCCTGAAATCTCTAAGCCCCTCATCTGCCTGAAGGCCTGAAGTCAACTTTTCAAGATGGAACGTGACCTTCATTCTCAATAGACATTTACGCAGCATCTCTCGTAGCAGTGGCAATTGTTCACCGTGGCATTTACTGCGGAGCAAGTACAGAAGAGAATCTACCCCGTGCACAGAAAAAGGCCTTCACTCACATTGCCAGCCTTCCCATTTCATGGAATAGAGCACAAACAGGGTGAACAACAGTGCTCAAATCAGTAAGGACATAACACCCACTGTTGTCGCAATTCAAACAGCCACAGGACAATCTGTTTTAAATTAGCACAAGACAGATTTATAGTAAGTCTAAAAGGCAGTGACTGACTTATGGAAACAGCCTCAAGCCAGCTTTAAGACAATCCAGGCTTCAGGGTAGCAGTGGCATCATGAAGCCTACTGTGAGTAACCATCAGAGCTGTCTTGAGCAGACTTCCCAGTCTGTGTTTTCATGGGGTCCCAACTGCTATGTCTGGAAGGTAATTCAGCAAATTAGTTCTAGCCTTTCTCAGCTAGTTATGATCTAGCCTTTCTGAGATGCACTGCACATTAAAAAACTAGGGATTCTCCCAGAAATCCTTTAGCCAACTCAATGAAGAGAAAAGTGCAACTAAGAAACCTTTCCACCAGGTGGCAGGTAGTGTCAGACACTGGGATGATCTCAGCATCAGGCATTGTTATTTTTAACACCCATTTTTAACTTGAAGAAGATTTTTGTTGTGGTTTTAAATTGTGATATATAGATTTGAACTGAAAATGGCTTCTAGAAGGGGGCATTGACCCAAGCTGGTTATGACCTTGTGACTGTAACAACTGACTTGTGGGTGTGATAAGAAATTTACAGTTTTGAAGGAATAAAGTCCTCTAGTTTAGTATTTGATCAAAATGTTCCTTTCATTACCCCTGTTTAACCCTTGTGTCTGATTTTTGCATTGTAATCAGTGTAGAGTCTGATTATTGTATGACAGCAAGAGGGTGGCTATAAGGTCATGGGGATAGCAGTGATGGTGCTTATGGATTGGAAATGGATGTTCTTTGACAGTAGCTTGGCATTACTCTGTAAAATGAGCGTACGAGAAATTAAGAGAGATTATAAATGACTGAATTGCAATTGGCATATGAGTAAGGGTTTTGGCAACAGCAGGGGGGTGATGGGATAAAGATAACTTCTGGCAGTACTCCAGAGAAAACTCTATGCATGGAAACAGGCTGAAAAGCTGTGAGAGGAAAGAAAATAACCTCCGAGTCAAGGGCAAATCTTGGAATTTCCATCCCTGAAAGCAAAGTGAAGAATGACAATCACAGAGCCAGAGACAAGAGAAAGCAGTAACTCTTATTCCATACTGCACCTCCAGGCTTTGAAGGATTCAGTAGGAAAATGTTATGGTGTAGCCAAGAGATGACAGAGCTGAGACAGGCAGATAAATGGGAAACTAAAGGATAAAAAAGTGAAGTAAGACATAGAAAAGGCTGTCATCTAAGGAAAAATGATGGCCTATAAAAGCCAACTATGGCCAGAAGCTTGTAAGATATTTTCATGGAATTTTCAGGATATATTATCTGGAGCCTTTTCAAGAGTTCATTTGAATACCAAGTTTATATCTTAATATTTCACACTTTTACAAAGGCTTAATTGTGACAAAAATCTCAAAATCATTATGTGTAATAGTTACCAAAATTCAGTTCGAAACTTTTTTTTTTTTTGCATATTTTACAGTTAAGCAAAAGGTTGTCATTGTCAAGACATTGCTCACTGTAACCAGGTTCATTTAGCAGACTTAAAGACAGAGAGTTATCAATTCTGCTCAAAAGAAGAAAAGTAATAAACATTACAAGGGATTCTTATCTTCAAAAAGCTTTGTTGCAATGATTTAATCTTTACAAACACCTGTAAAGAGAGAAACTGAGTCAGAGATAGCTCAGAGGTTAGAAGAGTATTGGTGTCGTGTGGAAGATTTAAGTCTGTAATTCTCAGTGTCTTGGACAGAGATCAGTAGATAACACCTGGTTCATGCAGAAGAAAATCCTAAAAGGATATAGAAATCCATGTACATAGCTGGTTTGGAGCTAATAGAAGACATGCTTGCAAAAATGATCTAATGTCTTACATGGGGGAGTGATCATGACAGCCATGTGTATAACAACAAACTTGTAATGGAGAAAAATTCTCAGGCACTGCATTTCATCTGTCCTGGGATACAACAGTTAGACTGGGATCTAAGCATGCTCTTGCTCCCCAGACTGTTTCTGGGCATGGTTCAGGATTTATTATGCATCTGGGACCACAGGCAGGTTGCATACAGCTATTCTCTTCACAAAGAGAAGGGCTTCATAATAACATGGGCTGTTATGTTCCAGTTGGGGTCTGAACAAAGGATCACTCTTGTACAGACACTGATGACTTTTGATGTCCAACTGTGGCAGTGCAATGACCATTAGGATTTAGTGAACACTATAATATAAATTACATATATATATGTGTGTGTGTGTGTGTGTGTGTGTGTGTAAATTATATATATATACTATAATAATAAACTAGCTTTCCTCTCTTCTTGAAACTACCTAGTTTTATCAGGAGCTACTGTTATGTATTTATGCACATCTCTCCCTTTCCTGAACAAGTCTTCCTGCTTCCCTTATGGGGGACACCTGAGAAGAGCCACCCATTTTCCCCATTTTGTTCTCCAAAGATTCTATGTTAATCTCCATCACTAGAACCACAGTAAGAGACAGCTCCCTGCAGATCACCATTCAGTATCCTTTGACTTAACAAAGTGATGAACACATTTTTTTCTGTTTGTCCAGATGTAGTCTGTTGACCCTTGTTTTCCTCATCTATAACAAGAAACATGTTCACAGCACTAGAGTGTACTCAAAATACCTTTTTCTTTTTTTGCTATGAAATGACCCACCTTCACAACCAACTACCGGAAAAAAAAATAAATAAGTCATTATGGTCATGCATATTCCTTTAAGAAGTGGTTAATAAGTAGAATACAACCTGCAAAAATCCCCTCTTCACAAAACCCCACTCCAAATAGAGCTGCCAGAAGCTCCTGCACAGGAGTTCACACTTTTTTTCTGTCTCACACTTCCAGCTCCTCCATTCCCTCTTTCACCCAGCCTTGTCATTCTTGGTAGACCTGGTTTCTCCTCTGTCACCTGGAGCAACCACTCTGCATTCTGCTGTCTTGTAGATTCAGCAGCAGGCTTCAAATCTTTGTTTATGCCTCAGTTCTCTCTCTCCTGCTCCGCCTTGCTTATTTATGATTGAAGCGTGTGATTGTATTATTTACAGTAAGTCTGTAAAATGCTTGTGGAAACATTTTCCTGGACAGAATATCTGAACCAAATAATTGCATTCTAAGTACTTCTCAGATTCCTTGTGGGAATGGAAATAAGCATAAATACACAATTTACCTTATCTTCTTATTTCCTTACCTTTGTAATCTTAGACAGGAAACAACAAAGCCAAGTTTCATCTGACTGCAAAACCAAAGGTCACACACCTCTGAATATTAACCATGTTTTTGCAAGGAACGTTTCTGTGGTGTTAAGCAAGACACTCAAACCTGATACCCAAAGCTCACCATCAAATGGTACTATGAGGATTTTGTGCCTCAGAGGACTGAGTCCAAACCACTGAGATGAGTGGCAACATGTCTAAGTTAAACCTTATTGGAGAAATACTGTGTGGTGGTTGTCAATAATAAGGCAGGCTATGAATTTACTCTTGAACATAGCTGTGAACCCCCCTCACACACACCATTTTAGGATCAAAATATAAAGACAGCAGTATTTACAAAAGGCCATTAGCTCCAGAGCAAAGTACCTACAGGGAAACAAAATGGAAGGGGAAATGTCAGAAGGAAAACAGCAAGGAAGTGATGAGCATGGGTCAGTTAAATGAGGAGGAAGGACCGAAATGTTACTTCAAGACATTGTGAGTAGCACAACCTGTGAAGGTACCTCTGTGACATAGCAATTCCCTGTGAGATGCAGGATAACAGACTGTAATACTCTGAATCTTGCTGGCAGATGCAATACCCTGTTAGGGAGAGAATCCAGCATAAGTTGTCCATCAAATTTACTGTATCTGTGCAAGATTAAATTCTACAAGAAATGAAGGAGAATGCTAGGAGTGGGTGGTTGCAAATGTACCACTGAGCATGTAAAAGGCAGGTTCAGTCTCTGCGAATGCCACTTTCTTAATCTGTTAAAGTGACGTTGGCATGTCAGCACGTTAAAGCAGGGGCAAAGAAGCACACTTTTTATCTTCGTCTTTTTAAAAATTCAGTGGCCCTGGCACTGTCATTTCTTCCTGCAAATAAAAGCCCTCCCCAACTCATTTACTGTTCCTTGTGTAGTGTGTGTGGCAGAGGGAGTAGTTGGCCCTTGGAAATGACAAAACCTTCCTTGCCAAAAATCCCTGTTGAGCTGCAGGTCAAAGTCTAATTCTTTTGTTTTCAAAAAAATTGTCAAGTGCAGCTGAGCCATTTCCTCTATAAAAATGAGTTATCTTGCAAAAGACCTCCCTTTTGTCATTATTCTCATATATAAAGTTAGATTTGTTTATAAATGAGTTTGCATGATGTATATACTACCACAACTGTCTGTCTTATTTCTAGGTGCAGTTATTAATGCAGAGCATAAAAAAAAGCAGGGGTTTATTTTTGTATCATAGAGAGTTTCTTCAGGAAAAACACATAAACCTGTTCTTGCAAATTTAGCCATTTCTTATAAAGAAACCATATTTCTAATACATCTGTTATCACTACTGAAATAAAAAAGATTTAAGTATTACTTATAATTTCCGGAGGTTGGTTTTACACTGGAAATATGAATATGCAGTGTCATCTACTTGGTTAGTAATAAAGATGGCATAATTATAAGTAAATATGCTCTCCATTGTGTCCAGGAAACACAATTTAAAAAAAAAACAAAAACAACAAAACAAAACCAGAAAAACAAGAAAAAAAACCCCAACTAACATTCTTAAAAGTGACTGCTGATTTGAACTGCTGATTTGAATGCAACTTGGTATTAAAGTTCAAGAAAAATCTCTCAAAATCCTGAATGACCTTTTTTTTTTATCTAAAAAATAATAATCAGATAATGCCAGGCTTTATAAAGCATGTGTTCTCACTGTGGTTGCTGAAATGAATTGCTATTAAAAATAAAAGGCACATCAGATTTCCAGCTGTACCTGTGTGTGAAACCAGTGTCTGTAGCTAGTCATCACACATAGAAAAATAAATACAACCATCTCCCAACCTCGAAAAATACTGAAAGGGTGAAAATACAATGGCATTTTGTATCCAATTGTACCCAATTGTGTACCCCAAGTATCATTGCCTACTGAATACAGTATCAAAATGCATGTGTAATTTATTACTGTGATCCCCCCCCATATGCACATACTAAAGATTGAGATGGTTGAAGGTGACTTTAATCTCATTCCTATTTGAAGGCACGAGCCCGCTGGTATCCTAAAACCCTTTTGAGACTGAGGAAAGCTACAAAGTACAGTGCTGGGTGTTGGTAATTAATATTTTGTTGCATGTTATCAGTCAAAGGATAGAAAAAAGTGAATTTGAGTGCTTTTATGACTCCTTTAAACTGAACACTATGCTAGCAACATTTCTTATGATCATGATATAAGCTGGGCAATCAAATTTTTGAGCACACTTCTCTTAATCTTTTTTTCTGGTCACGGTGAAGCATTTCTTTTACACAGATACTTTTATGTTATATAAATGTCCACTTACCATCACACTGAACCAAGTTTCCCTGTCCCAAAAAGGGTCATTCTGAAGGAGTTTTGTCTTAGTGATTTGCACACCTATTTGTCATTGCAGAACTGAGCCCTAAAATAACAAATAAAAGTGAGCGAATGGAACACAGGATGAAAGAGACATTAAAAAATAGTGTGTGTTGCTTGCTGTACTTACAGTTCTGTGAAAATAATCTTACACACCTGCTAGTCATTTTCTACAAGTATCATCATGGAAAGATCCTAAATTTGTACAAACACCTGAATTAATAAAGCTTTGTACATCAAGTGCTTGGATATCTTGATCTCATCATCAGTGTTGGTGAAGAAACGCAGGTCCCAGAAGTGAAGAAAGCTGACAAATAATATGTTGGAGTAATATTCCTAAGCCACCAGACCAAAATCTTACCTCAAAGCACAAGATCAAATAACCTAATAGCACATGGTACACTAGGATACCTTTCCACAGCTGTCAACACAACCCATTTTTGCAGACTGGGCTTTCAGCTCCAGTCACTGCTGAGTGTATTTGCCATGAGGGCATCTGTCACTCTGAAGTCCCACGGATGCCTCAGTCATGACAAGATACTAGATAGGTGTTAATCATGAGGCAAAGGCAGCAACTGAGGGAGAAGGGGAGGCCACATCAATCATATGCATAGGTAACCTACTGAATACAAATGGATGCAAAACAACTCTTAAATTCTCCCCCATGCACTGTATGCAGTAAAAAAAAATTTCCCTACCCATCTACCTGTAATGATCAGACCAAAACACCTCTCTTCTGTAGTGCATTCAGCACCTTCTGTAAGTCTTTCCAGACAGTTGGATTAAGATGGACTCGTGTTATGCTTCAGTGATGTATTATTCTGCACAAATATTTCAATAAAATAAAAGCTGACACTAATAGAAATTCTGGTAGTTACTGACAAGCACCTGCAACACATCAAAAGGAGATAAAACATGAAATCAGCATGCACCTCAAATGCTTAGGAAGATATGCAAATGTCAGAAAAGCTACAATCAGAGCCATTGCAAAATCACAAGCAGCAGGATGAAAGAACAGGGTTTGTAATCTAGTCATCATGCAATGATTTTCTTCCTGCTGCAAAGCTTGTTAATTACAAATCTATCAATTATGATGCTTGAAAAGCCCTACCTCCTACTCAATGAACATTTTCAGAGGCCAAATGTCACTCTTATCTCCTAGAAAGATAAAGAAAATCTTTGTTGTAGTTTGCAAGTTTAATGCCACTCACCTTTTTTGGTATCCTGATAGGAGAAGGGGGATGTGATAGGACAAAGGGTAATGTCTTCAAATTGAAAGAGGGCAGGTTCAGATTAGATATTAGGAAGAGAATCTTTACTGTGAGCATGGTGAGGAACTGGCGCAGGCTGACACTGGCACTGGCCAAAGAAGCTGTGGATGCCCCATTCCTGGGAGTGTTCAAGGCCAGGTTGGATGGGGCTTTGAGCAACCTGGTCTAGTGGAAGGTGTCCCTGCCCATGGCTGGGGGGTTCAAACTCAATGATCTTTATTTATAAATTCCTTCCAACTCAAAGCATTCTATGGTTCTACAATAGGGAAAAGGAGTTCCTTCAATGCAAGACTTTGACCTCTATCTACAATTTGCACTCCCATGAGCTCTCTCCATAGATTTAATCTAGTTTCATAATCTCTCTGGGAGAGCTCCTGAGCCTGGAGAGATTAATGGCAACCTCACTGCTTTAGTTCCCAGCCTGAAGTAAGGAGATGGCACACGAGGGTATTGTAAAATGAAATTTGGGCTGCACATGTACCTTAATTAACAGATACAGAGCTCCACCGCAGAAATTGCTGTATTTAGTCTTAAGTGAAAACGTTCTTGTATATGTTGTATAGCTCATAAAGTGTTTTGGGGCTTGGGAAGTAAAAGTTAGCATGAATCAATGTATTTTTATTGTGTGATACAGCCAAAATTACGTACTTGCACTCAGAGTCTGGAATAAGGGAAACATTTTGTAGGGTCATTACTTAATTCTCTTATTAAGACGGTGTTTGCTCGTTTGTGGCATTGTATACATGGGATGCTTTGGCAGAGGTGATCACTATTTTATTCCCCTTTGTCGAGAGCCCCATCATCACTTGAGCATCCTTAGATCCAGCAAGCAGATGTACTCCTCCCATGAGCTGAGCATGGAGGTTTGACAGATTATAGTAAACATCCATTCAGTATGTGCATGGGAACCTTTCTAAAAGATGAGTGAAGAAAATGGGTAATGCTTATTCAAAAGAGGCAGGAAACAGCAATTCTGCAAAGCACTGTTGAGACTCCTTGATTATTCCTCCAGCAAGCATACAGTTTACAGCAGGATTTTACTAATGATTCTCTGTCTAATTATTGTCTGTGGTAAAATAATTTGGTTTATTTGTAACACTGAGGTCAGGAAGAATTCTCTAAACCTGCAGTCCTTCTGAGTGAACTTTATTAAAGAGGAAAAGGAAATACTTTAAAATATCTATTTAAGTAACTCAGTGTCAGCCACTTTGCATTCAAGTGTTTACTGCCTAACAGTTTTTCCCTTGGCTTGACTTTACCTATGCTCTAGAATGGCCCTACAAAAGGGCTTATTGACTATGTCATGGATTTTTTTTCCTTTTTAAGTTATTTCAACTTGGCCAATGCACATTAGATTTTGCTGAGGTATAGCAAACGTAAATGCTCCCACTTCGTCTGTGATGCCCTCCCCAGTGTTTGTGCATGTGTTTTTGTGTGCATAAGTAACACAGAGGAAAAAAGCCAAAACTGTAGTTTCTCCTTCACATACACAACACCCTTCTCCTCAGCTGTCCTCTGCTTTTGACATATATCTGGGACAATTCCAAGGAGGCTTGTTTTCTTGTTTTGCATTTAAGTAGGATTTTCAGCCAAAGACTTCATGACGCTTACACATAAGGTGTGTAAGGGTATGGTGCCTCATTTCTTAAATGACAAATAAGCCAAGGTGAAACACACTAAAGTATACTTCCACAAGAAAATGTAGCAAGTCAGAGACAGAAGATGGGGATAGGAGAATATTTTCCCCTAACTGTAATTAGGAATAGAAGAAATGTCATTTCTTACAGGGGAAGATTGATTCAATTCCTTTGATTCTTATCATTGCAGGCCTGGAGGAAGAAGGCTAATTATCTTTCCAAATTAATAAAAACCTGGTATCTGAAGTATACTCTTTCCTTGCCATGTGCTATATACTCGTTTAATAACTTCTGAAGTCCTTGGCAGCTCTTTCCTAGACTTCAGTCAGATCAGGTACTTGCTATCAATGAGAGGATTTACAATTAACGTCTAGTGTGGATAAAGTAGGACATCCATAATTACTCCTTCTTGTTACAAGTCATTTGCTGTTTTAACCTTTTGATTCAAGGGTGCTGAAGAATGCAGGCTGGTCCTCAAAAATCAATCTTGACTTAGAATTTCATAATCCATTTCTACTGTGGGAAGGATGTGCCTGAAATCATATGAAGCTGTTTCAAAGGAAAATGAATATGACCCTTTCTTGCACTCCTAATTTTTACTTTTGTCTAAAGCAGGGGAAATAGCTTTTCTTTGGGTTTGGGTTGTGGTTTTGGGTTTTTTTCTGTAAAATATTTTTCACAAAAAAGAAAAAGGGCTGAATGTTGAAAACACCATACCTTGCTATATACCTGACCAAAGCATACAAAATTCAGTTTGCATCACACATGTAAGGATGAAGAAAGGGATCTCCAGCAGCAACACATAATTACAGAATAGGATGTAAAACACAACTTGCCATCAAAATTACTAGCCAGCAGACCCTTGATGCCTAAACCAGAAATTAAATCAACACCAAACAAGTTTCCTAATAAAAAACACCATTGTTTTCCCACTCTAAATCTTGTTAATGGATCTTCAATATTTTCAGTTGACTAGATACAGAATTTTCAACCTACTCATCAGGTAAAAGCCAAAAGAAAAAATAGATCCTTTTCCATGACCAAAGTAAAATCTCGTTTAGTTTTTCCTAATTATAATACTTTGGACAACAGCCATACTCAAGAATTTCTCTTTCCTCTGGGATACATTGGTCTCTACTTAGCAAATGTAGAATAGAACTGCTTTGTTCTTTTTATATGTAAATCTATACTTGGAAAATCATCAGCTAATTTTAGTCTGTTTGGGTTGACATGATCTCTGTGCCAAAAGTTATATTTGCACTCTAGTTTGGCTTCCTCTTGTCTATCAGAGAACTGATATATACATATATATATATATAAGTGTTTCTATTTTAAATGTATATGTGTATGTTTAACTCAATGCTAACTAGTTTTCTCTAGGGTTTAGAGATTCCCACCACATACAATTCATGGACAAAATACTTTTAAATGGGGATTTCATTTAGTAGCTCTCCAATCTCACCATGTCAGCATTAAAACACTCCATTGTTTATAGCTGAGTCCATGTAATCAACAATTCTATTATGTTTCACTTCCTGTTAAATATAACTGATAAACTTCTCCAAATAAGGAAATTCTGAGTTGTATTGATTACATGAGGATCTGGATTTGGCTCAAATACACTTATGTAAATCCTGGAAAAACATTGCAGCTAAGTAAAGTCCTTTGTTCTCTGGTAGTATGCAATAAACAAAAACCCTCTCCTTAACATCTCAAAATTTTGAGGTCTACCTTTAGAACTTTAGAAATAATTTAGCCACCATCCACTCTCTGAATCTCACTGTTATCATAACTATTTCTGTGAAATCAGGCTTTTGTAATTTAATTATTTATTTATATCAAAATCATCAGAGATTTCTATCTTTATCTTCTCTAAAGAGATTACAAAACCCCAATATAAAAAGAAATGAAAGAAAACACTTAAAAGATTTTGGAACTGAACTTGATTCATTATCAGTAGTATTTATTCATTATCAGTAGTATTTATGTCCTTTTGAAAAAAGAAAACTCTCTGAGAGTTCATATCAAATGTTCATAGTGTCTCTGAGTTGCTTATCAATTCTATAGTCATTCTTCTCTCTAATACCCAAAACGCCAACACTGGGAAAGCGTGCCTGTGGTTTTTTAAATACTATTCTCTCTTGCATTTTCCCTCCCAATAGTCAACCTTTTAGAGAAATTTGGGGAAGAACTGACTGCTAAAGAGGTGACTGGTGTCATTGCAGGAAACTCTTGAGTATTTTGTGAGTCACAGCAAAAATAGTGGAAAGAGTTTGATTAGGCTGGGTAGTTATATCGGGGTTTTCATTTGATGTGTTTCAGTTTCCTTTTCAGTCTCCAACAGATCAGTTGCAGCATTCTTTGGCAAAACATATTGCTTTAAAGACATAATGCTGAGAATAATGGTTGCAATGAAATGTAAGCTCAACTGACGACCACAGTTCAGTTATAATGACAAACTGATATCTCAGCTGCACATCTTCTGAACACTGACAAATCTTTTTAATTTCATGAAATCCAGGTCACCTTATGAAAATATACCCAGAATGCAGAATTCTACATGGGTTTGACATGAAGCTAGACAAAACAAGCTTTCTTATATTCTATTTCAAAACTAAAACAAAACAGAGGGGAAGGATCACCCACCCATGCAGATTAAAACCCTGAAAATTACTCAGTTTGCTCCTCAAACCAGAAATTTTTGAGCTGTCTAAAATCAACCCTTGGAGATGATTGATTCAATGTAATGAAACCAAATAGTGAGATAAAATTATCAACCCCGAAAAAGTCTATACTATGCACTTAAGGCAGCCTTTTCTAACTTTAATGTGTTTTGTCAGGTACTGCACAATGTCTTCATTACCATAAACAGAGAATTACACAATTCCTACTAAATAAATTCACTGGTAGAGGTAGTCAGCACCTACAGGATACAGATTTCTTGATTTCAGTATTCCAATTATATAAAAATTTACTCTAGACTCATCCTGTCACTGGAAACCGGAGGAAGATGCTACCACATAGATCACAGAATGGTTGAGTTTGATAGGGACCACTAGACATTGTTTTGTCTGATCCTTATAATGAAATATACTTGGGGTGTTATAGTACTCCTTCAGGAATATAAACAAATATTTTGGTTGAATTCCATACCAAGAGTGGATAACCTTTAAATAACCCCATTTGTGATTATTAGCTTTTGTAGCTTCCTCCTTTTTACCTTGTAACTCACAGCATCTGTCACAAAGAATTACAATATTTACATATGTGGCATGGAATTTTGTTCTGTCAATCTGAAGTAGGGTTACCTGGTCTTCTTGTAATAAAATAAAGGATGGCACACTGAAATCAGATGTAGACCCAGGCATTTGCTGCAGATAATTGATTCCCTCGTCTTCCCTTTTGAGGGGCAGCCATAGGACATCACAGAAGAGGTGACAAGGAGAGAAAAGGAAATAATATGTTTTCTTTCAGCATTTTAGTGCTCTTTGTACCTTTTTTAAAAGATGGTTCATGTATACATACTGTAATATACATACATATTGAGTAGCTGGCCCATGAATAGCAGCAGTGAATAGCATTTTGTGTATTCCAGATACATGAGACAGGGAGAGATTCATTGATTGAGTCTCTGTATTTTAAGTGTTACTATATTTACTAGATAACAAATTAAAGATTTGTTAGACAGCAGGCTAAGTAGCTGTCTGTGAACCATGTATTTATTATGCATGGCTCTTTCAGAGTCATTAGAAGTTGAAAAGAAAGACTCACTAGGATGTGAAGGGGAATTCATCTTGGAGCTGCTTGGGGACCACGGTGATGTGTCTAAGTAACCGAGCAACAGAGTCCCCAGGTTACAATTCTGGGTCTTAAATATGAACATTTCAGAGATATTTGCAAGCACTAGTATTATTATATAAATGGACAGACCACAGCACAGAGAGTCTTAACAAAGTTCCCATCGGTATTTTCTACGTCAGTACTATTGGAAAAATCAGAGAACACAGTAAATCTGATTTCCATTCCTTTTACTCACCTGCTAGGTAGTACATTATATCCACTGTGTGAAACTTCCTGAATGGAATGGAATGGAATGGAATGGAATGGAATGGAATGGAATGGTGTCTAGACACAAAACTATAGACCATTTAATTTCCTTCCCTTTCCATTTGCATATAACAGGGAGTTTCATTTCCTGTCTCGAGTAATGTTGGGGTGCTGCTGGCATTGGTGATGCTCGGCTCCAAAGATGGCAGCTAGCTACAGGCATACAACGATGCTGCTATAAAGGTTAGGGAGATGTACGAAAGGATATTGTGAGTCCTACAGTTGAAGCAATTCAAGCAAAACAACAGATCACAGTGAGCAGGGGAACATATTAGTCATGCTTTATGTCTAGCTTGTTTTGCTAACCAGAAGTCATCAAGTATCTGATTTAGTGGATCACTTGGAGGCTAGATCAGCTGGTATTACCACTGACTGAAAGTTTTATATGGATAGATCTTATTGCTGGTCTTGTCCTTCTTGTAAATGAAGTTATTGTATTGTCGCTGTCGAGCCGCTAGCTGAGGAATGAGCTGGTTCTCAGACAAGGAAAGAGAGAAGAGAGCTTTATTGTTTTGATTTCTATATATAGAGAGTTTACAGAGGTGCCCCAGATTGGTCAGCCCGAGACCTCCCCCTAGGCCCAATTGGCCAAGCCCGAACTGACCTAATCCGGAGACGTTGTTTGCAAAACATCCAAACTTTATCTTTGTTTATGAAACGTAGCAAAATGTTCTCACGAGAAAAACCTGTGCTAGTCACATTGTATTTAGAAGAGGCCAGATCAAATACTTGGACTTCAGGGTCAATATCTTAGAAGAAATGATAAATTTAAGAAAAATGAGAAAATTGTGATGAATCCTTTCACTGTTCTCTGACCCACACTAATTCTAATTTAAAAAATCTTCATTGCATGCCAAATTAGAAATGCTTCTATTAGGTTAGAACAAATGTTCCTCTTTCTCAGCATCCTGGCTCTGAGAGTGGCCTGGAGCAGATGCCTGGGGAAGGGTATAGCTAAGCAAGCTGATACTCTTTCTAGGACACTCTGCCAGGCTCCAGCTCTTCATGGGAGATTTTATTTCCCTGTGGATGACTTTGTCAGATTTGGAAGCTAAATTTGCTGATTCAAGTGTAAAATGGGGATTTTAAAGTTAAAGGCAAATCTAGCTGTGGAATATCTATAGAAGTCTCTGGAATACTGCTGCTCCAGTAAAAGCCACCAATTTCTATTGGAATCAATTTGATTTGTGTATGACTCTCTGAAGGCAGAATATGCCCCTGTCAAATTTCTCATCAATATATACAAGTAGGTGCTTTCCCAGAAAAACAACTTCTTTATTTCTCTGGGATCATAGAATCATAGAATCACAGAATCACTTAGGTGGGAAAAGACCTCTAAGATCATCAAGTCCAACTGTTAATTGCCAAGCCCACCAGTAAACCATACCAATCTACACATCTTTTAAATACCTCCAGGCATGGTGACTCCACTACATGCCTGGGCAGCCTTTTGTAATGTTTCTGAGTCAGGATGTCATTGGCCTTCTAGGCCACCTGGGCACACTGCTGGCTCGTGTTCAGCTATTTTCAAACTGCACTCTCAAGTCCTTTATCACCAGGCAGCTTTCCAGCCACTTAGCCCCAAGCCTGTAGCACTGCCTGAGTTTGTTGTGACCCAAGGGCAGGACTGAGCATTTGGCCTGATTGAACCTCACACCACTGGCCTCGACCCATTGATCCAGCCTGTCCAGATCCCTCTGCTGAGCCTTCCTGCCCCCCAGCAGATCAGCGCTTTCACCTAACTTGGAGTCATCTGCTCCCCTTCCCCCTCCACCCCACCTCCATTTCCCCTTCTTTGGTTTAATGCACAGATATTGTTCCCTTAGTCTATGGACTACCCCTGGATAATGTCCACAAAATGACCACAAAATGTCTGTTGATTTGGTTTAAGCTTTTCCGGAACACTGTTATATTAAAAATCTTTTCAGTGGCATCTGTGGGATTAATAAAATCTGTCGTCTGCAAAGATCTTGCTTTCATCACAGGTGATAAAATGTAGAGTATTTTCTATTATGCATATATTGTATTTAGCTCAAGGTACAGAGGACATTTTTTAAAATAAAGCTTAAATGAAAGAATTGCTTCAGCCGTCAATGAAATGTGCTTTTAGGGGTGAAACACAACAGCTGTTTAACATCACAAAGCAATATCATTGAATAATTTAGTTCACAAATCTGAGAAGAAAGGAATATTTATTCAAGGAAAGCTCCAGATGGAACTTGGGAAGGCAGATTGTCATTCTAAGATGGTGTTACAATTTTAACCAAAAACCCCCCAGTAATTCCTGCAATACTTTTACTCTTTCACAATGTTCTGTAAAACCTAGATAGCAACAAGATTTTGCCTGTTAGAAAACATATCACTATAACTCTGCCATTATAAGACTAGGCATTAATGTCTCCGTTTCACAAGACTCACAATTTATATCAGAGGACGTGGGAATACAAGATTAAATACAATGGATCAGATACTTAATCTATTCAAGGCAATTTTTTTCTGCAGCATTAGCAAGTATCCGATGTTTTCATAGCTAATACTAGGCAGTAAAAGTACCAGCAATATATAATCTGCAAATATGAAATAGACTATTAACCCAATTTAATCCTAATTCTCACCAGTTAGTTATTGACTTAAATCTAGTGTGTATCAGTTTTCTGGGGTAAATCTCTCTAATGCTACTTTGAATATTTTCATAAACAGCAAAATATTGCAGGACTATGAATGTTTGCAGCCATTGAGAATATTATACATAATTTTTTTTTTTTTTTTTTTAGATATTGCTGATGACCTTGTAGATATGTGCAGCATAGGTTGATGAGAACTTCAGTAGGCAATTTCCTTGTATGCAGAATAGGATCCTAGTAGGGTATGATTCAGTTTGATAAGTCTAAAATGGACCTTTATTGTGTCTGAAATTTGAATTGAAACATGCTCTGGAAAGTTTGATTTCATATTGGGTCATCAGTTTATGAGACCAGTTTTAGACCACTAAGAGTTTCAGCTGGTCATACCCAATTGTGCTGCTCTGACAGGAAAGTGCATCTTTTTATTTCCCAAACTTGTAGTAATGAAGTCAATCACCAGAAAGTTATTTAAATAGAAGTCTTAAAAACCTTAAGGCATAGAAAGTTATTGTACCTTATGGATACTTACAAGAGATGACAGTAGCAAAAGAGCTGTAAATCAGACAGAGGAAAAGAAAATTTTAGAAAAAAAAGGCATGTAAATTTTCTGAAGTAGGGACCAAAGAAATCCCCTGAAAATTTTTAAAGAATTGCAAGTATATCTGGGTAAGGAAAAGGAAGTGGAGAGGGAAAGAAGTTC
The DNA here is from genome assembly GCA_024500445.1 of Entomyzon cyanotis. Taxonomy (NCBI): domain Eukaryota; kingdom Metazoa; phylum Chordata; class Aves; order Passeriformes; family Meliphagidae; genus Entomyzon; species Entomyzon cyanotis. Next base: position 11,976,675 of record JAKEPQ010001017.1, read on the forward strand.
AAAGCCCAGGAAAGATGAAACAAAAATGGAAATGTAGCCTGTCTATTTGGGAAAGTGCAGTTAAGGATATGTTATAGAAATTCTTGTGCTGTTTTGAAATCCTGACTTTTAAATCTGACTTTTGAAACTGGTCCTTACAAAAATGCACTTGAGATCTTTTCTGTTATGCAGTGTTGCCCCTCATTACAATGAATTGATTTGGAATCCTCTGAGTTCCTTGAGGTCCTCCTTTCTTTAACATTGTTGTGAGATGTGGTGGGCTTTTGGGGCATTCCACTTCAACCTGTTACAAGTGCAGTTGGAACTTCTGAGGGACTTTGTAAGATCAGGGTCTTAATCTCTGCAAGATCCAAGGCATTTGTAAAACATGCTTTCAGGAGAAAGGTCCCTCAGTAAATAATAAAAGTTAAGTTAGATTTTGAGGACAGCTAACACGCAATGTTAAGTGCTGATATGACCACTTATTTTCTGCTACATTAGCAGAGAGGGTAACTTGTGACACAGATTGGTCTGACATGATACAACAGTTCCTGAAAGGTACTTCATGCCCCAAAGAGCTTACAGTCCAAGGTAAGCAGCTACCAGTGAATACAACAGCTGGGGAAGCAGAAGGTAGCAGTGAAATCATAACCAGTGAGATAAACTGATGAGTCATAGCTCATCAGCTCATAATCCAAAATATAAGATGTTATCTAACACTGTCACTATGAGACAATTCATCATGTATGCTCTGCATTGTGCGTAAACTCTTGCAAATATGGACAGTTTTGGGCTGTGTGGAATTTTCATCTATTCCTAAAAAAGGTCTTAAATGCTCTCTCAAGACACAACAGTGATAGGAGGAAGCTGGTTGGAGCCCAGACTATTTTGTCTTTAAAGGACTGCAGCTATCACTTGTCTTTACCATCAGAACAGAGCATGGCACACTCTTACCAACTAATTGCAAGAGGTGATCTGATGTATTCAGCACTCCTTTGAAGTTTCTGAGAGCTCCCCCCAGAGAGATCACACCAGTTGGTTCTGGACTACTGCTAACAAGTTATAAAATGTGAAAAAAATATCCATATCCCAGTAGAGGTATTATGGCTTCATAGATAACTAGGAAAGTTCAAAGCAAATCCTTTCTGTAGGGAACTTAATACAGCTGCCAAGGAGATGTATCCTGTACCACAAACTCTTAAACTGCCAAATACATGTATCATAGAATGATAGAATGGTTTGGGTTGGAAGGAATCTTAAAGACCACCTAGTTCCAACCCCCTGCCATGAGCAGGGACACCCAGACACATAGTAGTCGGCAAAGCTGTGAAAGGGGGCTCGGAGATACTGCTCAAATGGGTGCTGAACTGTCAGAGGTGATGAGATGTCACTGGAAATGCTCCAATTCCCCAGCATTTTTGTGATATGGTAACTGCAGGAACCTGAACTGAAACTGTCTAGAAATATGGTAACTGACAGAAATACACAAAATTCTTAGGCTGTAAACATTGGCTGCTAGGAATCACTTGCTATAGTAAATGCAATTTAAAAGGTTTTGTTTTTCCAAATTGAGTTTGCTGGCATCTAAGTCAGCTATTGACTACGAAAATGTGCTTCAGAAGTGAAAAGGATGCGTCATACACTATATAAATATGAAATATTTTCAAAGGATTTTAAAAAGAATGTGAGCATACTTAAACAAACCTCATAAAAACAAAGCTGAAGAGTCAGTATTGCAGTTTTTTTTATTGGTCTCTGATAAGAGATTGGATTATGCATGGAACAAAACCACTTAGAAACTGCTATAAGAGACTGAGTTAATTTTCCAAGAAAAAGAGGTGACTCAGTTCAGAATGAAGCATATGGAGGTTATTGGTGATAACAGAATAAATATGGACGAGAATCCATAATGCTGAGAGATGGAAAATCATGGAAAATGTATAGAAAAACAAGAGTAGTACATGGAGTAAATGTTGCAGACCAGCACAAACTAAGAAAATGTCAGGTATTTTGTAAAATGGAATAAGCTGCCTTTGCCGCTTTTCAAAAGTTTCAAGCCATAATTTCACCACCTTTGTATTTGTCTCTGGATAGCACAGTGTTAAGAAAGTGCCCTATAAGGGGGTAGAGAGAGTTGTAACATGATTTGGATCAACTACCAGTAATGAAATGGAACATTCAAAATTTTTAAGATGGATATTAATAACAGAAGCCATTCTGTTGATAGAAGCATTCTGGAATATCCAGTAGAAGAACTACAGATGTTAGAAGGGTAAACAAGCCAAATGTGAGGGAAGGCTTGTATTCCTTGAAGGAATATATGTCTCAGCTGTACATGTAAATAAAAATAGAAAAGATGCAATGTGTAATAGGACTAGCATAGAGCAAAATAATTTTGGGTTGAAAATGCATCTTACTGATGTTCTTAATAAAATTGCCTTTGTTGAAGAAGAGAATTGAGAAGAGCTTTAAAAGGTGTATTGCTGGGAATAGATAGGCTGTTAGCACAATAACCAATGCTTTAACAGCCTGTAACATCCCCATGCTGTGTGGAGAACTGCCCTTATATAAAAGGGAGAGTTAAAAGTTGAGATTCATAGGCTTGATTGCAGTAAGAATTGCAGGACAAGGCTGAAAATTTGCACCCATCATTTTAGAGAGAGGGAAACCTGTGTCTCACTATAAGAATTAAATTAATATTAAAAATATTATTCCTGTGTTGGAGGTGTTACCTTTAGGAGGACTCTTGGTGGTTGCTCTTAGTAAAAATGTTTTTATGTCTCTGTAAATTCAGCAATCTCTATGGGACACATGCTTTCACCAAAATGATGTTTGAGTTTTCTGAGGTTCTCAAGGTATTTCTCTTTATAACATTTGATCTTAGGAAAGACTGCAGTTTATCATCCAGGGCTCCAAGGTGCTTTGGCATAAGTCAGACACAAGAACAGAAGGCATAGGCAACATATCTTCATATATTGATGGTCACCACTTCTACGACAGCCCTATAGACAAAGAGGAAACACACACAGCCCTTGAAGTACATTATAACAGACATTCACAGATACTCTGAAAGCTTTTGGTCAGCAATCTAGCATGTATATCTACTTATCACACTGGATACCCCTTAGATTTTGACAAAAGTCCAAAATTAAAAGTTCATCAGCCATGAGGTACTGACATGATACAAAACTAAGCTCCCTTTGCAAACCTCCAAAGATAATCTTCTCAGGATGAAGACATCAGCCTATTTTCTTCATTATAGAAAGTCTCAAATCCTGTGTGTCAATACCAAGAAATAAAAAAGGAGTAATTTGCCTTGTTTTATAGAAGTAAATGTGCTCTCAAGTCTTGCTAAGCAGGCTGGAAACACAGGCTGTGTAATAAAGACCCTGACAGAGGAGAAGAAAGTGTTAATGAGAAGAAAAGGTATCCTAAATTTGCTTACAGAAGAAAAAAGTTATTCTCAACTAACTGCCAAAGCAATTGAACCCAGAAGTTCCCACACCAAAGCAGAGGACTAAAGTGTAATTCTGCCAGATGTGATGCACTTCACAAAGTTAAGCCTCCCACTCAGACAAGTCAGCAGGCACCATTCTGTGCAGTGTGACCTGCAGGTCACCTTCTGTTGGAGCAGTCCTCTCACTGCATGGCTTCATCCTCTCAGTGTGTCCATCCTGCAGCAGGTTAGAAGCTGCTGGAGATCTGCACTAGCACCATTCACTGTGCACTGAGATGGAAAGAGCTAGGATCTAGAAACTCTGTTTTGAACTAACTTTATCTATTTGGTGAGAGGTTGGAGGAGAGACACAGGATGAAACCACATTTTGTCTCTTTCTAACTAAAACACCAAAAGAGTGAGGCCAGTTGGGGCTCTCAGAGTGTGACTCAGAGTAGTTCTGGAAGAGAGCTCCCATTCCTCTGCCCCATGAAGTCAGCTTTCTCCTGCAGGGAAGCAGCTGTGTGGGTATGTGGTGGCCAGGAACAAAGCTGCCATCTCCTGACAGCTTGATTGCCTGTGAGGAAGCATGGTGCCTCACACATGGGCTTTGAACTGCTGGGCAGCCAGCCCATGACCTAACACCTCCCATTCCTCTTGTGATGTGTAAAGGCAACTATTACTGCAGTAACTATCCAAACAGACAATGCTGGGAGCTTTACATGAGCAGGGAAAAAATTGGATCAAGGAATAGGGCAGCAGAATCTTCCTGTGGCATTCACCTCTTATAGTCCTTGCTCATTCTCTCTTTAGCTACATTTCAAGGCATGACCTGAGTCTTGGTGTACAGAGTATCATCCCAGGAAGCAGTGCTGAGACATAGCTGTTAAAAAGAGTGAGTCCTGCAATGATTTTCCAACATTACAGTAATGTAGGAACTGTCAGGTATGGCCACACACAGATTGTACCGCACAAAGCTAGATCATCTTTTCTTCCCAGGCCATAGAAACTGTCTTTCCCTAATTCTCTGATTCATTTTCCAGTCTCATATCTTGAGTTTTAGTCAGCTTTTTCACTCATGGTCCCTTGCTGTTTTAATTAACTCCATTCATTACCTTAACCAGATGAGACTTATATTTTGGACCCATAGCAAAGCTAAGCTTTTTGACCTACCACATTTTTCTTAGAAGTAAACTAGTCTTCTAGTTTTTTAAGGGTTATGGTACTAGGCAAAAATATCATTTCAACCAGTAAAATATAAAAAGTCTCTAAACCACAGAGCTGAAGACAGTAAATCAAACCCACAAACCACAAGGAACCTGATACATCCTTTTGATCCAAAAAGAGTAACTTGAAGATTGATGCTTCTGTGCTGTCCCTGGAGCAACTATTTTCTTGGGATTTTGCTGAAAAGATTACAAAAATAGTGGGGAAACAGTAAAGTACATTTCTCAGTGTTGTAATGTGTAATCCTTCAAGTGCTCATGTTAGGAATTTGTTCAGCCATTAGAAGTCCTTCCCACCCATGCAGGAAAAGGAAGACTCATATACAAAATGTATAAATAAAACAGAAAACAAACAAACAAAACCCAACTGAGACCCAAAACCGTTTCTATCACAAATCTGTATGGCTCCCACCATGACTAAATCAGTTCCTGTCCTCATTTTCAAAGGCAAAACAAGAGGTCTGTGGTTAGGGAGGGTAATTGGATCAGTTTCCCTAAAACAGAATTCAGAGAAAACAAGCAGATGGCTAACTCTTACACAGGGAAGTAGATTATTACTGCTTGATCCTGCGTATATGATCCATCTTCTTCCTTCTCCCACCACTGCTCTGCTCAGCTTCTTCCATTTGAGCCCTTCACTTTGTGCAATGCCTGAAATTAGAATCAGCTTTAGTAAGGCCATGTCTTACTGAATGAAGCATCTGGTATGTCGAGATCAGTTGAAATGCTCTTGAACACATGAGATACTCAGATATTATCCAAATGCTGTGGTGTTCACATAGCATTATAGCTACAATGAAATGCAAAACGGATATGACAATTCACGCCTGACATTCAGCCTGGGATATCTTGGTGTCCATCCTTCAAAAGAAAATAGAGCAGCAACTCATCATCTCAATTCTGGATTCTTGCAAATGTAAAATAGCCCCCACCCTCCTTTTTTCTCTCCAGAGTTTTGGCCAGTGTTTTACATTTTGTATGCGGTTTAGTGCAGCTGCAGTAAAAGAGGTCTAATATGTTGGCTTGTCTGAATAGGGCTTGGTTATATATAACCATGGACATTGTGCTAGCAAAGGGTTTCTTGATTGCTTGAAGAATAGAGTGGCTAAAGAACAGAACGTTTAAATAATAGGTACCAAAAAAATGACTCAAATGCAATGATGAATATACCATAGCTTTTATGTGTGAGGAGGGAGTAATGTTGAGCCTGTTCTCTTTTAGGAGCTGTGATATCATGGCAAAACTATTTAGACCAGAATGAGAAATGTTTTGAAAAAAGCTACATAATAGATGTGTGTTGTTATCCTAGAGAGAAATGAGAGGAGATATCTTTATATTGTGTTAATTCCTCTTCTAAAAGCTGCAGAAATTTTGTCATTGATCTTAATGGAATGGAATATGATGGTGTGAAAAAGAAACCTGTGAACTGCTTTTAAGGAGGTATTGTTTTACAGGAGCAGTGAATAAACAAGACATCCGTTATAAGGATTTTAAGTCAGTTTTTATTGTCTAGGAATAGCCAAGAATCTTAGTGCTTATAAAGGAGCTCTTCACTGCCTGTGCTTCCCTCCTTCCTGCTTCACTGCTTAACTCCATACAAGAGCCAGAACAAGACTCAGGCAGTGCTAAGCCACATTTGAAATCCCTGGTTCAATGTTTTCAGTGGGTTGAGATAGTTGTGCAGAGGCCTTTTTCAGGATTTAATGAATAGGAAATAACTTTCACTCTATTTGAAGAGAAAGGATGTTGATCTGCTTCTTACATTAAAAAAAAACCCCACAAAAATACCATCCATATATATTTTTGCATTTATATATATATGTATATATCTGTATATATACCTTAACTATGTCCTAGTTTTGAGCCTGGAGCTTTACCTTGGTGAATTCTACTGGCATGATGTCCCTGTATTTCAAAGTTAGGACCTAGACAAGTCTCAGTGTATCCTCATATTTCATAGATAGATACTTCCCTTGCAGACATCTGGTGTGTGACTCAGCTCCAGCTTAAAACAAATATACTTGCATTGCTGCTTGGAGGTATCTGTGTGTGCATCAGAGGCTTCATTCAGCTCCCCATGTAGAGATCTCAGACTCTGTGTAACACCCTTTAGGGTCTCATCAGGCTTCCAGCTGTTCCTCTAGGAGACACCACTCTTCTACGATGCCTGTGTTATGTCCACCAACATTTGGTGTACACTTTGGCTGCCCTAGGACATGTCAAATGGCACAAGAAAGCTTGAGCAACCTAAATCAGTTTTACATCTTCAATGAGTACAGTAAGCTTAAGTTCCTGGTACAACAGTAAAAACCTACAGACAAGCATCCTATTCTGGACTGAATTTTAGTCCTGAATTCTTTTTTTGTGTCCAAAGTTGTGCTTGTAGGTCAGGTCTGAATTCAAAGAGAGCACATACAAGCCCAGACATCATAGCTCTGGCTAACAGACATTATCAGGATATCACTACAGGAAAATTGAAAGTTGACAGATGCTACTTTACCCTTTGCTCTTCAGTCAAGTGTGAGCATCACAGGCAGATGCCTGAATTCACAGAGCCAGTTACTAAGGAGTGGGAAGTTGAAGGGGCAGGACAATTATCAAGTAAAAATTATCCAGCATTTAGTAATAAATAAATGACTTTCCATTCTTTTGTAAGAGACAGACATGACTTTTACCCCAATAAAACACAAATCTTTGGGTTTCTTCCACGAATTGGAAATCTTCTGACAAGTTGTAATGCAGCTGGTGAATGTGGTTTTGGTTACAAAACTAAACGGGGTTGTTTAAGGGTTGTTGTACATGTCAGGGGCCATTGTTTTACCTTGCAGAGGAGTTTGTGTCAGTAGGAACTTAAAATATTCCCTGTCTACTCAGTGAAGCATGTTATCCCCTCAGCTGAGCCAAAACCACTCTGGGGCTGCTCTAAGTGGGAGCACAACCATGCTTCTCATTTAGTGGCAAACAAAAAATTTTTAAAAAGCCAAAAAAAAAGAGCCAAAAAGTGCTCTTCAGTGGTGTGTTTTCTAAAAGCAGGATCATTTATCCATCCCAATTAGCATCACAGCTAGTGATGTACAGAAGTGTTTTACCATAGTACAGAAACTCAGAGGGGTAGCACAGCTGGGATGAAGCAAGGTTGTAATTTTTTGCCATGAAGTGCTTTATAGGATGAATCCATGACTTAATGTGGAAGTTGCATGAGATATTGCCATCAGGATCCTTGCCATAAATAGGTGAAGACATTTCTCTGCCCTCACACCCTTCCAGCTTCCACCTCCTCCCTTCATTGCTGCTTATCCTTCTCCCTCGCTACTGCTTCTGCTGAGAGCTGCACCAGGGGAGCCTCATAAACCACATCCCTCACATGACCCAGCCTAAAAGTAAACTTCCTCTACCCAGGATGTTTTACTGAATAAGTTTCCAGACAAGTTGCGTCATCTACAAGAATGATCATATGGGATCAAACCACCTGTCCCTCTAGCTCTGTATCCTGTCTCTGGCAAGAGACAGTAGAAAACAGCTCAGGAACCTCCTGCTCAAGGAAAAATAGTGCTCATTTTCCCTACCAGTACTTTAAGCACAGCTGTGGGAATGGCAAAACACAGTCTATAGATGGAAACAGGATAATGCAGAAAGAGGGGGGAAAGCCCACCACTCTCTGTATCACACCTTTGACTGTTTCACCAGTTAGGACATACCTAACTCACAGAAAAGAGCTTTGTAAGCTGTTTACTACAGCTAATATTTATTCCAGGTTAGTTTTTTTATTTAAAAAAATATTTTGTTTCTAATCCTTTTGATTGTGAAAATTAAAAACATCCACATATCTTTCCCTTCAGCTGGACTAGAGCCTATAGACTAAATCATATTTTCTGCAAAAATTCTAGCCAAAATTCCTGCAGGTTTTTTAACTAAATGTGTTTCCCTACTTGAAAAAAATCTTTAAAACATTTATATGTACGAATTGTATCATTCTTTGAGTCATTACAACCAATTTTCTTGAAAAAATTTTAACATTTTTCAACAACCTTGACTTTGAACACCACTTGTTTCTGCCTGTTAGAGCAGAAGTTGCAGAACAGAAACAGGAATACAGTTTTGAAGATAACTTCTCCTCAAGGTCATGGGTCAAAGAAGAAGCCAGAGCAATGTGAATGTTATTAAATCTTCTGTACTGCAAGCAGTACATATTTTCTAAATATGTATATATATACACATAGTCTGGCTGTAACCTGAGTATATTATCATTCATTACCCACCCATTGGGGACCTTTGGGATAGTCTCAGAGAAAAGAAGAACAAGAATTGTAATAAGACTTCACGACTATGATGCCGGGAGAACAGCACAAGCCTTGCTGAAAGTGCAAATAACAATTAGCTCTTCAATCTCCAGGGAGCCAGGGGGTAAAACTGATGGAACATCTGAGAAATGCTTCCTGAAGAGATAAAATAATTCAAAAACCTTAAGGAAATTTGCAAGACTGAGATATTTATTTTGCTGGTTCTGGTTTTAGAAACTAAGAGGAAAGGTTACATTCAGATCCCTGCTTGAACATTTTATTAATTTAAGCCGCTAGCATTGTTTTGTTAAAGGCAACACTGTTCAAGGTCAAAATTTTGAATCCTCGGTTTTTGTCTGTTAATCCTTCCACAAACTTCCTCTGTAAGGCAACCAGAAAAGGGAAGAAAATATACAACAAAGAAAATACTTTTTCAGCTTTGAAAAGTGAAGTCCTGCCATTGAAAATCAGTGACTCCACAAAAAAATATTTCTAATGTGATTTGTCAAAAACATGTAATACTTTGATTTAACACCAGCAATTATCATCTAGATAGATGTTACCTCAAAAAGTAGCTTTTAAATGCTGTTTTGAGACACACTTCAGATGCATTTCCATCTCTGCCATTGGATGAAGCTCTATGTAAAAATTAACACCATTTTCTTTGCCACAATGGGAGTTCCACATACTGCAAGGAGCAATCCAGATGGAAAGGGGTCATATTGTCTCTCCAGAGCAAGAGTTCAAAGTGTGATATCTGGAATTCATTTCCTACTGAAGGGAGAAAATTCATGGCACTGAAAATTACTGGCATGGAAAATTAAAAAGAAATGCACTTAAAAAAATCAAGAAGGTAGATAATAGAAAACACTGAAAAATACATTGTTAACAGGAGACATGAATATAGATAAGCAGGCATCACTAACTGACATCTCAAAATCATGTAAGAATGTTATCATTTTTCTTCTGGTGATAGATACTGAACACCAGAGTAACAAGGCTCTCCTGCTCTGTTTACCCTGAATATTGCAACTAATACATTTCCTAAGCACAGGGAAGTATGCATTTGTTCGATAAAGAGCATAAGTACCACTGAGAGACATTAAGAGTTAATCTTCTGAAATGTAAAGCAGCACAGGGACAGCACCTGTTACTGAACTAGCTAACATTTTCTTTCATAGCTTTTCATCATCACGTGTTTGAAACATTGCTGTTTTCACTTGCTTTTTCCTGTGCTTGGCATTTGCCTTAAGTGCTTATAGATGTAGATTTGAACAGATTGGTAGCAACAAGAGGATGATATGGTCTGCACTTGGTGTTTTCTTCCAGGCTAAGGATTTTTTATCAGCAGCGTGAATTTTGAAATTTAACTTTGTGAGGTGAACTTCAGTATCACTTTGCTAGCACATTAACCAGTATTTCACAAAGTGTTTCATTATGAAACTTGAAAAATTAAAGCCATGACAGGGAGGAGATGGGAAGAAAGGAAGAGGTATAAGAACAAAGAATGATCTAGATAAGTTAATTCACCTACATCCAAGAAAAAAATAAAGGATGTAAAGCACATTTACTTATCATATAAGTGAAAAATTGCCTACAATATCGATTTTATTTACCTGATGTCTTCCTCTATTAGAAGTCACAATAGCATAGCTCAGGTAATGCAGTTATCTCCTGCTGTAAATAAAAATAAATACTCCCTTTTTCCAGTCTTGCCATGCTGGCCAGTGTTGACTATTTAAATGCTGAGTGCAGTTTTCCTGCTGTTTGGTAGAAACCAATACCTCTTAAGCACTTAGCTGTGTGTGTCAAGATTCAGTCTAGAATTGATTTCCTTACAACTATGTTATAAAATCCAGCAAATAACACTTTCTGGAAGACATGTTGACAGGTCCTTAACTAGACAGTGCTATTGAATGCCAATATAATTAGCTGGGCAGATCGCACAAATTATGCAGACTGCAATTCATTTCCAACACTGCCCGTTTTATCAGACCTTACTAATTTTGCACTTGTCCCTTCTGTCTTCCTAGCTGAAGTCTAATATTGCAGATACCTGGACTTACACAGCCCATAAGTCTGATTGTCACAAGGTGACATGAAGTCCATTCAGAAAAATGGCATACACAGTGCCACAGTAATTGCTACTTTTGATAAAGCCTTGCAATGATAGGACATGGGGGGATGACTTTAAGCTGAAGGAGGGAAAATTCAATTACGTGTTAGCAAGAGATTCTTTCCTGTGAGAGTGGTGAGATGCTGGCACAGGCTGCCCAGAGAAGCTGTGGCTGGCCCATCTCTGGAAGTGTTCAAAGCCAGGCTGGATGGGGCTTTGAGCTACCTGTCTAGTGGAAGGTGTCCCTGCCCATGGCAGGGGGGTTAGATCTAGATGGTCTTTAAGGCTCATTACAGCCCAAATCATTCTAGAATTCTATGAAATTATCCTAATATATCTTTTTCCTATCAGTGTTTTCAAACTCCTGATATTTTTGGAGGGACTGGATTATTGGTATCCACTGGTTTTGCTTTGCTGATTTTTCTCCTTATGAGTGACTCTAGTATAACAATAAGGAATATTTTTGCAGCCAGTCAAATTCCCTTCCAGATTCAGAGAAATTCAAGCAGAAGACATTTCTTAATTAAGGTGTTAATTGTGGGTTATTCAACTTGTAGAAAACAGATGAACCTGAAAGCAGCAAATATGATATCTACTGAAACAGAGAAGGGAAAGGGAAGGGAAATACAGACTTGTGTAAGAGACTTGATAACTCCTGAACTTTTTAGATGTCCTATTTCAATAATTCTATACTCTAAATAATTGCTTCTACATCCTAAATGATTACTTCTGAGGCACAAAAAGTATTTTGTAGCTTCAGAAACTTCAGAACTCAGAAACTTTTTCACTCAAAGGGTGTTTGGGCACTAGAAGAGGCTCCCCAGGTAAGTGGACTCCAACCCTGATGTTCAAGAGTTCAACAAGTGTTTGGACAATGCTGTCAGGCACATGGTGTGATTCTTGGGGCTGTCCTGTGCAGGGCCAGGAGTTGGACTCAATAATACCCATGGGTCTCTTCCAACTCAGGATATTCTATGATTCTAAATATGGCTGGAATAAAACAAAGAATAAAAATAGTTTCCCTAAGAATATTTTTTGCTATCGTAAAGTGGTGGGGCTTTTTTCTGCATCATTCTGGCAATTGGGTAAAAATGTGATGCCAAAAAAACAAAATAAAAAAGGGCTATGGGAGAGATGCAGGGGAGTTGATTTATCTGGCTTACTGAAATAAGAGACGGGAGCAATATTCCTCTTATTTAATCTTGCAACCTTCCCTGTCTAATTTCTTCACCAGCCAAACCCTTTAACTTTGTTCTTTTATCTGTGGTTATCTGTATTTGCCTGGGAGGGTATTAAAGGCACAGAATGCAATTTTGGATTCTCTGTGTATTCTGTAAACCCCTAAGAACCCTAAAACCTACATGCAAGGCTTTGCTTACACAATGTAACTACACCGTTACTCAAAAATGTCGTGGTTGGACCCTGGCCGAATGCCAGGCACCTAGGACAATTGTATATGTGGGCTTCATCAAACCACTCTGCAAAGCAAAACAATTCTGTTTTCAGTTATTGTAGCCATGATGTTCTGTTAACTCCTCTGGAAATGCAGCATGGACTATAAAAAAAGAACATTAACTTTCTTATAGAAATTTAAGCTTCCCTATAGAAATCTTTCTTGAAATATGCAATCTTTATTAAATTCCTTTGACCAAGTTAAAATTGCACAGAAAGGACCTCAGTCATTAAGTTTTTCATGTAAAGGGGATTATTCCATCTCTTTGTCTTAAAGTCTTCTGTCTTAATTTTGTCTTAAACCCTTCTAAAGATTTCTATTTGTTCCAGTCCTATTAAATTTTAAGGGACTCTTTTCTTTTGTGACAGAATGAGCTGTACAGGCAGTTAGCTGTTCATTGTGCAAATTTTCTTCTGTGGAAATGTTGCTCAGTAGGACACCACTTTCCGAAGTCTGTTTCGTTCATTTCACACTGCTCCCCAAAAAGCCTCACATTAGTAAGGTTCAACAAGCACTTCCCGTTCTCCTCTCTTCATGGCTGATCACATCCAAATTTGCATCATTACACATTGTCTTTCTCTTATTTACACAGGAGTGAGGCACCGAACTGCAGGGTTAATGAATCCTGATTAACTTTGTCTTCACTGATTTGGAAGGAAATGTCTAATAATGGTATTTCTTTTTTTTACCTCTCTATGTAACTAGTATAATTGGGTAGAGGACAATTTAGATCTGATCTTCTGATATGCATTTGTAGATCCCATATTCTGAATAAAACCCAAAGAATGGTCGTTATTTTCATTATGTTTTCCTGAAATATCTTCGCAGTGTTCTCAGTAAATTCTTCCACACACCTGATTTATTTTTTTAATTTTTGAGAAAACATTGCAGACTTCAAAATTTTTGGCTGCATCTGGACTAAATGAATTAGGCATGACTCTTTTTGGCCAGTAAACATCACTTTAATCAACAACAGTGGTTATGAAATAAACCAGTTATTTAATAAAAAGGGGTGTTTGTAAGGAGGGTGAAAGCTGTGTGGGAAGATTAAATCCAGGAATGTCATCTGGGCATTTCAAAATTATTCTGATCTTGAAGTTGAATCTCTTGACAGTCCACCTAGACAATACCTATCCTCCCATGAAGATTTTAACTGTGTTTACGACCCTCTGAATCTCCAGTATAGATGTTTGAGTGTTTAAAAAAATGAACTGGCATTCATGGCAGCGGCTTGGAACTAGGTGATCCATCTTTAAGGTCTCTCCAGCCCAAACCATTCTATGATTCCATGATTCTGAATTTGCCTCCTTCGTGTACCAAGGTGATTTTCCATTTAGGAAAAAAACCCAACAAACCCAAAACCAAACAAACATAAATCCAAACTATTAAATATCTTCTTATGATATACAGTGACCCTTAGCTGTAGAAAGTGTGGCACTTACCTGCAGAAAAGTTACGTAGAAGTAAGCCTGCATGGTGTCAGAAACATGTATATTCAACTAGTTAGGAGATTGTGAAGACCAGAAATCCTGCTTTGGTTTAATTAAATCAATTTGAAACTAAGCCAGCTAGTGCAAAGCAGATGCATTTTTTTTAACCCTTGGTTGAATTGCTTTGGCAAAGGTAAGCAAAAGCCTCAAGTAAGCAAAGCAGAGGATAATGATAGTTAATTTGGTTGACATGCTTCTATATTAGAAGCTCATGCTGCCTGTACCACAATCACCCATAAAAAAATAAAAATATAAGGGTAGGGCCATGACACTGGCAAACCATTTCTGTTTAGCCAGTTTTCTGTTATCCCTTTTCGTTTATGGTTTCTGCCGGAGATGTGACGCATGGGTTTTGCTGCTGGAAGGAGCAGTTAGATCACAGGCTGTGGACTCACAGCTCCGCAGCTGCATGAGCACGGCTTAACAAATTATCCCTGACTCTGAGCCACTGGCACAGTTCTGGGGCATGGTCATGGCCCACCCTAAACTGATGTAATGCACGGAAGCTTAAACTTCACTGAAAGACTTTTAAGCTAAGTTCTGTTACCTTGCAATTGGGACAGATTAGGAGCAAGCACATGGGCAGTTACCTTCCAAAAATACATCTCATCCAAGAGATAGTAGCCTATTAGGCTCCCATGACTCCTCAATGTTCCAAAGCCATAAGTCTTGCCTCCTTTATAGCTTAAGCCATAAAATTTCAACGAGTTGCTCTGGTGTTGGACCTGCAGTAATCTCTCTGGGGCAGGAAGCAGCATCTCAGCTGCAGCGCTGAGCTCGGTGTCACTGCATCCCGCACTCTAATGAGCTCATTCAGAACATCGTGATGTAAGCCAGACAATGTCTACGAGTTAGGGGGGAGTTTTATTCTGGCACGTCAGGAAAAAGCCTGCTGTAGTCACGTTGCATGTCAGCCTCTCCTTCCTTCAGTCTGCTTTGTAGGAGTCTCTGAAAAGATGAGCTTAACTGAGACAAGTTTGGCTCAGACATAATGGATCAACTTAATTTTTTTCATAAGATTCATGCAAATAAACAGCTATGTAATGGAGTGCTGCCTCAAAAATTCCCCTGCTGAGAGGAAAACTATGCTTTTAGGTCAACTGTGTATTAGAAACTAGAAAATCCACTTGGGAGAATAAGTTGAAAATTATCTGATAGGGAAAGACTTTGCATCTTATTACTTCTCAGTGAATATATGGAATCTTATCTCATGCTTGAGATAGCACAAAAGTACAAGTGAAACTTCGGTAATAGTCAAACCTTCACAATATGTTTTTCCAATTTAGATTGCTTAATAAGTAGCATGCTGGCAGGTATCACATTAAGGCTTGGGTTTTTTTTGCTGGCTCTCCCTGACCTAACTTAGATGTCACAGTGGCATCAATAGCAGTGAGAGTGCAAGTCACACATAGAGTGCATATTGGGAGTGGCAATGCAAAGAGTTTGAAATGACTGCATCACTTGGACCACAGTCTTGCTGCATGAAGTCAAACAGAATTTCCAGATTTCTTGGCAAAATTTTGGTTACCAGTGATGATATCGTGCCTGAGCTACAGCCCCACTGCATCATAGCCTTGCCTATGCCTGGCTGTTAAAGCTGAATAAGTTGTCCCCAGTCAGAGTGCCACGTTTTCTCTGACTTTGCAAGGCTCCATTTCCAGACTGCTGCCTGGTAATGAATTTGTCATTCACCACAAATGCTGGAAACAACCCCCAATAAAACAACCAGCCTCAACAATTACAGAAACATGAAACATAAGTAGGGAGTACAGAATTTGGCTAGACAGTATCCTAGAAAAAAAATCTGTATATGTAATGTTCTTAGAGGAGCATTATTTTTTCCCTCAGTGAAATACATATGTATTTTCCCCTCTGGAAGTTTTCCAGGCCAGGTTGAATATGGCTCTGAGAAACCTGGCCTAGCGGAAGGTGTGCCTGCCCATGGCAGGTGGGATGGAATGAGATGATCTTTTGGGTCCTTTCCAACTCAAGCTATTCCATGACTCTATGATTCCTAATGCATGTATTAATTTCAAAAGATTGATACACTGGAATTCTGTATACTTTTTAAATTTTATTTTTAATAATTGAAAATTCTTTTCTGTATTGTTTGTTGTTTTAATATTATGAACTGGAATTACAAGTGTTTCTGCATGTGACCTCTAAAGCAGGTATGATGACTCTGCTATAGGAGATTTAAGTAGTTGCTTATTCTTTAGCTCTTTGCACTATTTTCAGATGCAGGGTTAAAATATGACTGTTTGGAAGGGAAGCATATGGCTTTGAGGAGAGCTGATCCTACAGATAGGAGCATAAGGTCAGCTGGAAAGTGCTTCTAGGAGCCTTCAAAATTCAAGTTACTTTAAGTAGGTGGTTCTTATTGTATTTGTTAACCTCAAGGAGCAATTTGTTGTGGAATGCAACTGAAATCAGTAGCCTATAATAAGAAAAATGTGTTTAACAAACAGGATGTATTTGAGAAATGGGCGGGGCTCTATATAACCTCCAGGCACCCTCCATGTGAGTGGAAGGAAGGTAAAACATTCAAGTGCACATGTAGATGTACTAGCATCGGCTTAGTCCAAATCTGTAGAGCTAATGGAAAAAACAACTTTCTCGTGTTTCGTGTGTCTCCAAAATGTACTAAGTGTACAACCTACTGAAGGAGTGGAAGGAAACTGCCTCATGTACTTGGTGGTTTTGATATTTTGCTCTTTAAAGCCTGTTTAAGCACCTTTCCAAATGCTGAGGAAGAATCCACCAGGCACCATTAGAATGAGAAAAACCTTGTAGGGTTGATGGTGTCAAGTTTTGCGTGTCACATCTGCTTCCAGGCCTATGGTAGTTATTTTTAGATTGATCTAGAGAGGTCCCTTCTGTAACAAATTGTTTCATTCAGTATTCACAGAAGGGTAGCAGTTGCTGCTGGCTTTCACAGCACGAAGGACAAAGCCTTGTATTTAGATGGTGATGTCAGCAGATGTGAGGTTTATAGCTTTCTTGAGATTTGCTGCCAATCTGAGTCCTGTCTATGAGAAAGTCTTTTTACTGCTCCTTTTCCTTCTCCTTCTCTGACAGCCATACTGTGGCCTAGTATGTAAAAGGTCATCAAACGGGCTGAGCAAATGGATTTAAACAGAATTTTCAGTTAACTGGATACAGTTTTGAAGATGGTCTAAGTCTCTAGATCACTCTTGTCAGTGGTTATGTGCATCTGCCTCCTTCCTTGATATTTATAACAAATTTATGGCCAGTACATTAATGAGTACAATAATTATCAAGAAGACTATTAAGAAACACTGTTTCAACAGAGGAGAAATTGAGACAGCTGGAGAAGGCAAATTTCTCCAAGGGTTCAGGGATATTTGAATTTCAGAGAGCAAAGGGTCTTGTCCTAATTACTGTAAAGCAAGAAAACTAGATGCCGTTGAGATTGCCTTGGCCTGGTCAGAAGATAATTCAAACAAAAGAAAACATACCTCCAAAAATATCATTTATTACATCAAAAAGCAAATCTTGCAGATGTGGCTAGCACAGGTCTTTCTCATGAGAACATTTTGCTACATTTCATAAACAAAGATAAAGTTTGGATGTTTTGCAAACAGCGTCTCCAGATTAAGTCAGTTCGGGCTTGGCCAATTGGGCCTAGGGGGAGGTTTCTGGCTGACCAATCTAGGTGACCTCTGGAAACTCTATGTATATAGAAATCAAAATAATAAAGGCACCTTTTCTCTTTCCTTGTCTGAGAACCTGGGTCTTTTCTCAGCTAGCGGCTCAACAGCGACATGCAGATGCATGATGACCTAAAGGAATGCACCTTACAGGTGCAGTTTCTGAGTCTTTGAAGGTTTCCTCAACTTTCTGCTCAGTACTGTAAGCTACTGTCCACACAGGGACTTCCCATTTCATCCTGAGATGCCAAAACTTAGCCTTCCGCTATAAGCAGATCTATGAAACCTACTTATACTCTCTTTCCATGAGAGGCCAGATTTGGTACATGTCACACTTCTATCTGCACTTAAAAAATGTCCACTGCAGGGGGGTTGGAATACATCCCTAGCAGTGTTCAAAACCAGGTTGGATGGGGCTTTGAGCAACCTGGTCTAGTGGAAGGTGTCCTGCCCACAAAAGGGGGATTGAACTAGATGAAGGACCCTTCCAACCCAAACCATTCTGAAATTCTATGACTTTATGGCACACTGAAAAGAAAATGAAGGCTCCTCTTTACAGCCTTGCAACTAGCAGCTGTTCTGGAATAAGCATCGGAATTGTGGGGATCTTGAAGTCAGGTCTTTGCATCATGTGGAATCCAATCTGCAGCAGGAGCAGGTCAGACCCCAACTGCTGTACTGCAAGCAACTAGATGGGTAAGGAAGGGATTTGAAGCAGTGAGAATGGGTAGCCTGTGGGCAGGTGATGGAGAAATAAGGCAAGTCAGGACATTTAAAGACATATTTCCATTCAGTCTGGAGCTTCCCCCTGTACCACACAGATCACATCCATAATAGCGAGGGCTTAGAATTCATTTTCAATGTGCCTTTTGGAAGCTGAGTTTACCGAGTAAACTTGTCTGAACCTTCCGAGGAAGAGACAGTGGGCATACAGCAATGGAAAGGATCAGAGCTGTGAAATGAGTCACTGCCATGTCCTCAGGAAACTCTCCTGTAAGAGCTGCTCCATAACCTGGCACGCTAATGAAGCTCTTAGGTAGAAAATGAAGGGCTTTTAATGTGTTTTATAGCTGCACATGCTCGTTTCCAACAAAAATAAACTTTGCAAGTCTTTTTCCCAAAGATCATAGCATACAGAGATGACTCGTGGTTCGACTGTGTATTTACCCATTCCCCTGCCCTTTTAATTGCAGAACAAGCCTGTGCAGGCACTGAGGGGAAAGAATGATCTTCACATTCTTCATTACTCACTTGTAGCTTCACCTTCTGTGAGTTATGACTCATTTTCTTACTCCTGGGACATCTCTCATATAAACTGATCATATAATAATTCACTGGAGGGGTGAAAAATTAACTTGTCTTCTTAATACACAAGTTAAGAAAATAGGCTAATATTTCATTTCCCTAGAAGAAACCAGTGTAATAGGAGCATGCTGGTCATACTCCAGAGTAACCCAAGAGAAAATACACCTCAGCCAGACTGAGGGACTGGTGATAGAAAACTAGGCTGTTTGCTGCATGCTCGTGACTTACCTCAATATTTATTTTTTACCCTATTTGATTTCTTCCTCCTGTTTTTTCACCCTAGTTTTAGAAGTGACTTGGCTGTGGCTGCACTGTAAACTGAAGACTCTTTCCAAGTATGTGTGTATGGAAAATGTAGTTGTTTGGCACTGAAAAGGTCCCACAAGAGACATCGTTTCTGCAGTGGAGACAGGTGCTCCATATTCCTTTTATTTTTCCTTTCTGTAATGTCTTGCATCATTCACCATGGGAGGGAGATATTCAATTGACCTGCTGTTGGTTTAGAATGACAAATTAATTTCATGTCAGCCTCGAAACAGCCTGTTAACAGGAATCACCTGGGACCACCTCAGCCAGCATGGAAGAGACATTTAACTCTTGATAGACAGGCAAAAGTTTCTGAATCACCTTGCTGAGCTACCCGAGCCCCATGGCTCCATGCTCCACATTGTCAGGTAGTACACCTGGTGACAGAACTCAGCCTTACCAAAACTTTAGATTAGCTTCTGAGCTGATATTTTCCACAAAGGGGAAATTCAAGAATGGGGCTTTATTGTGGATGCATATAGCCTTGTCTCTTCCTATTTATTATACACTCTCCCTGGCATGATTACATACAGCAAGAAGAGTCTTGCTGCTTCACACTGAAGATTGCTGTGACAGAGGAGCACCAGTCACCAGCACAAACCCATTAAGTTTTCATTAGACCCCCTTGCCCTCTTTTTCATCTTTCTTGTCTCCTGCCTTCTCCACTGTCTTTTATATTCTCACTTACTCCTACCTGGTAATGCTTCATTGCTCTCAAGCCACTGCAAGTACCTTACTTCACCTTTGTCTTAGCAATCAGTTTGTTGTCCATTTCAAACCACTTTCACAGTCAATGACCACTGGAGGTTATGGTCTGTCACGTCAAACCCTAACTGCTGGGCTAGCTTGAAAGGTAGATGAGTGTAATAATGAGATGATGTTGGAAGAAGTTTGTGCCTTTGTTTACATGTATAGAAAATACAGGTGAAAGTAGCATTTTTACAAAAAAAAAAAAAAGGTGTCCTGATTTTTTTTTAATAGAAGTGTAGAAATTCTTATACAAAATAAATTATCATAGAATGGTTTGGGTTGGAAGGGACCTTCAAAATCACCTCATTCCAACCCTCTGGCCATGGGCAGGGACACCTTCCACTAAAACAGATTGCTCAGAGCTCCATCCAACCTGGCCTTGAACAGTTTCAGGGATGGGGCATCCACAGCTTCTCTGGGACAACCTGTGCTAGTGCCTGACAAGCAAACAATTACACAACAAATTTTATACCAAACAATACAGGCTCTTCCTACTGTCATTTAAATATATCAGTGATATGATTGACCCATAAAGCAGTGTCCTGGGAGGTCCCAAAGAGCCTTCCATAGACTTTGGCCACATTGTACTGTACAGACACAACAAAAGACATGGTGGCTGGGAAAGGTGCATAGCCATATGTCCAACCCTCGTCCTGGGGTTTATTGTATCACAGCCATTGGATGGTGTGTGTGGTGCACACACCTCTCCTGGGTAGAGCACAACAGCTGTTTGTAAACGCACAGCAACAATAAACTGTCATCAAGGAACAAACAGGAGGAAAGCCTCAGCCAGCTCACACTGCAAGGGAAATGTAGGTCAGTGGAATATCATTACTGAAATTGCAACAAATCTGGGGCACCAGGGCTAATAAAACTCTTCCTTTGCGAGTGCTCCGTCATCATTAGTGACCACAAGTTTTCATGCCACTGTGTCCTGCCTCTGTACAGAGAAGTTGTCTTTCAACACTGCAAGGGCACAGTTCAATACTGGGTTGCATCATTTGGTCCCTTTCAAATTTATTTACCAAATTACAGCTTTCTTCAACCCTCTGGCTGTCTTCCATGCATGTGCTGCCCGGACCTGAGCCTTCTTAGCTGTCTGTTATCTAACAGGATCACAGCCCTGCTAGAAATGACCTATATTTGGCTTGTTCTCCAGCATTTAATTTTGAGCAGTAAAAGCTAATTTTCTTTTGTGCTGAAAGAACATATGGGTTCATTGTGAGGGAAAAGAATTGTTTGAGTGCTCTATTGAAGTTGGATATTTTTAGGTGCGTGTAAGATCAAAGCTCTGATATCTCTTGGTGCAGTATTACATGTACCAATATGTAACAGCAAAAGAATCTTTTTCCAAGTCTCCATTCAGAGCATTTTCATTACATTATAAAGCTGCCTTTGACATTTTTGTGTCATATACAGCTCTTTAATGCAGCATTAGCTGATGTGAAGTGTGCCAAGCCCATTTAAGCACAGAATGTGTAGATATGAAATGAAAAAGTTTTATCGAGATGGCAAACTTCAAGGTTTCCAGAGGCTGAGCTTAGGTAAACCTTATTAAAACATGATAACTGTTGGAATAGAGTTCAGACTTTTTCAAGCAGTTTTTGGTAAAACTTGTTTCTCAGAATTCTGAAATACTGGTTAAGGGTATTTCACACATTAATTTGTTCTGTCTGCTTCAAGTCCTGGCTTCAAGTCAACAGAAATGCATCCAAGCTGTCAAGTTTACATCTAGGCTTTGCCAGAGTGTGAAGTTGTTTATATCTAGAGTTCTGGAGCCAGCTGACATCTAGACACTTAGGAAAATTAATTCAAATTAATTGGAGGTGTGAACTTAGAGCATCGCAGTTCAAGCATCTTAAAACCCCATGTGGAAACTCTTATTCAGATGTAAAGAGTCCTCAGTTCTGAATATAATCTTCCTCTGAGAAGAGCTATATCTAAATTCACAACTAAGATCTAGTATCATCTTTTAAAGCAGAAACTGTTGACAAGAAAATTTCACAGGTGCACCAAATAAGCGATAAACAAACTACTTCAGATTTAGGACTGGTTTGGTTGTCGTAAAGTCATAAAAAACTACTCAGGCTTTATCCCGTCAAGGAGCTTTCAGCTACTTCAAGAGAGATAAAGTAAAGGTCATGTTTTATGACTCATTAATGGTCATACTTTTAATATAAAATTATCTGAAATAGCTTTGTTTTGTGTCTAACAGATCTGAAATCAATTGATTTTCAGTAGCAAGTTCGGTATTTTTCCATCTAATTCGCTAAAAGATATTAAACTATAATAAGCAAATAACACTGTCATTCTTTCAGTTATTCAGTTACAACTGCTATTTCTCTTATATCACAGTCTAGGCTGACTAGTTTATCACCAATTTTGTTGTTTCCTCATGTCTTAAACACCTGAGGTGGATCTTTTTCTGCTTTGAACATTTAGATTGTGCAGTGAGCACACAGATAAGCATTACCTTCTTGGGAAATAATTAGCTTAGCTCTTGTAAAGGGAAATTCTGTCTTACTATGTGCTGCAGTTTACCGTGAAGTTGCAAGCACCTCAATGAAAAAGGATAGAGTGGTCATTATGTATACAGATTTGGAAAAAAAAGGATAAAGCCTACCTTTGTTAAGTCTTTATGTCAAATAATATTAAAGAAAGTAAGTTGCTATGGGAATAGAGAAAACCATTTCTGACAAGTAAGAAAAGGATAAGTAGCAAAGGCTTTTTAGTTGTTATTCAGGATGGAGAATATGCAGCGCTAGGATACCCTAGGACTGGTGTCAGTTTTATTTGATATTGTCATCAATACCCTTGAGGAAGCAGAAAACAGTGAAATATTTATGATTACAAATTACATTAAACTCTATCAAGTAGTCAGATTCTTTATAAACTAACAAAACTGAGCAAAGAGGCCGAAAGCTAGCAGATGAGTTCCTATATAAAAAAGAGTACAAGGCAATGAATGAATGTAGAGAAAATACTCTGAAGCACAGAAACATGATGCTGAACTTGGAAAAGACAATTACAAGGAGATATTGGAGTCACTATTGATGTTTTCCTGAAACAATAATTTCAGCTGGTAATGAGACCCAAAAAGGTCAATAACATTGTCATCAGAAGAGGACAGAAGATAAGACACAGTGCATTATATCACTGCTTTATAAAACTGGTGTGAACATTGTGGATACGACATTCAGATCTCTTTTCCCTGGTGAAAGGTACCCTTCCCCAAGAAGGGTACAGTGGATGTAGACCAGAAACAGAAAAGGGCATCTAAAATGGTCAGGGGATCAAGTGGCTGCTTGAAGTCATCAAGACAGTGAGTAAAGTGAATTTAGAAGTGCTGTCATTTAACAGCACAGGAGCTGGTGGGACACTTAACCAGAGCATGAAGAAGATGGGTTTAGCATGGATAAAAGCCCTTCTTAAGCTTCTGAGCAGGAAATTACAGCCACTTTCTTAATGAGTGGTCATGAAGGCATGTAACATCAGGGGGAATCAAAAAGGGACTGAACAAATTGGCATGAAGTCCCTGAACAGATATGAAGCAGAAATATACCTAAATAAACCTAAATGTACTTCCCTAACACAGCCATTGCAGGTACCTGGGGAACATAGGAAACATGAACTGCCAGGAGTGGCCAAGCTTGTGTGCTCTCATTATTCATCACCTGTCACTCCTGAAGCTTCCTCATAAAAGGCATTTTAAAAAATTACCATCAGAATATTAAAAGCAGTAAGTATAATTATGCCTATGGAGTACCTACTTGTACAAGAGAAGATAGCTGGCTCCTCACCTGTACCAGCACACAACATGCCTAGATACCTTATGAATTGCAAGTGTGGACAATTACAAAATCTCACTCTGACACTGCCTTCTTCCTACCCTGGAAATCCTCCAGTGTTGTCTTTCCTTGTATATCCTCCTCAACAAGAGATTACTCTTCTCTCACCGTCCTCTACCCTTATGAAGATGCTCAGCAGGAGGCAAAATATAACAAAAAATGTGTTTAAAAACCCCCTAGACAACAAGAAGAGTTCTGACAGACTTGGTAATCACAACCTCCCCCTGAAAAAAAAAAATATCCCTTTCCATTATTTCTCATTTTCCATGTGTATCCCGTTTCCATTCTTTATTAACATTTTTATCAAACTGACTAGTCCAAATTTTATAATCTGTTTTTTTACAGTACCTCCTCTGAAAAAAAGCCTTTTTTCCTTCTCTCTTTTTTTTTTTTTTTTTTTTTTTTTCCCATATTGGCTTCCTGTTTCTGTACTAGGGACTGTGTTTTAGGTGAAAAAAAACCTACTCAACATAATTAATAGTTTAACAATTTCATACTTCAGTTCTTCTGGAACTCTTGGGTGAATACCATCTGGTCCTGGTGCAAAACTGTTAATTTTATTGATTCCCTCTAAAATTTTCGACTGATAGTCTAATTCGAAACAGATATTCAAGTTCACCTCCTTTCAAGGAAAGTTTCTGGTGTGGTAATCTCCCTCAACATATCAATAATGATCATGGTGAAGATTTCTTTTTTTCTATAGCCCAATGCTCTCTGTATGATTTTTTTATTTCTTGATCATCTCAGACTTGGAATCTCTCTGGCATGCTGGGAAAAAAGTTTTCATTTTCATGGTTTTACCAATGTATGCTTGATTTTTTTTTTCTCCCTTTGTCCTGCTGTACTATACTTTTATATTTAACTAGTTCTTTTCTGTTTCTCTTTTTTGGCAGGTTTCATTCTGCTTTCTGAGGATTATCTTTTCAGTTCAAATAGGGGTTTTCACCTTAGTTGTTTTACCACATTATCTTTGGCGTTTTGGCCTTTTTTTCTTTTCTTTTTTTTTTTTTTTAATCTTTGTATTCTTTCTGATAGGTTAGCCCTTTCACAACAGCCTCTACTATTCACCCCCAACCATGATGTGAAAGGACAAAAAATCCCACATCCAAAATAGTGTCTGTGGTTTGACACAGATACATATAAAAAGCTCCCAATTTCAAACAGAACTCATAGGCTGTACAGAAATTCCCTGCTGAGATTTTAAAATGATTCTTACACTTGCCTTACTATGGAAATCATCTTCTTCCAAGGACCAAAATTAAACAGTAATAGGTTCCCTTTTTAGTTGTTTAGATATTTGGTGGAGGTGCTGTTTCTATAAATACACACTGCAATTGCTTAAAATTGATTCCATTGCTCATTTAACAACACTAATTTTCACTGAGTGCAGGGCTTAAAATGCTAGCACATGCCGTGTTCACCTGGGTCAATTTTAAGAATAACTTGATCTGCTAGATTTGCTTCCTTTTTAATTCAGCTTTCCTGGTGTAGGTTGAAACCTGTCCTTGAACATGTGTATGGCTCCCATTAATATCAATGGGAGCCATGTGTGTGCACTGAAGGTCTAAATACTGAATTTACCCCCTAAGCACTTCCCCCACAATGACTGAGTGTCCTATTAAAATGTCATTCTTTAATTACCATTTTTAGCACAAACTTTTTATTTTAATATAGTCTAACTGATGCTACAACTAATTCTTTGAAGTAAGTGTCATTGCATCCAAATAGAAAATTCCATTAGTATTTTCTGGTGTTTTCCGTAATCAAACTGCTTTACAAATATTTACTTACTTTTTCACATTGTATTTTTTTGGACCATTTTTTAGTGTTGCAGCTAGGTGCACATTTCCCAATTTTATATTCTAATACTTGCCTGCAGCTAGTGCTCCAGAAGTATGGCAGAATACATAATTTTACATTGCCTGTAACTTTTTCCTGATTGAACTTCATTTTGCCTCTTTGTGTTTTACAGAGCTCCGCCACAGCCACATGTGTTTTCATTCTGAATTGGATTCCTTCACAATCATAGACACTGCTTGCAATTAAACGCATAGAACCTGCTGCTTTAATTGAGTTCAGTCCAATTTGTCACTTCAAACTTCAGAAAAATTATGTGGAAGGAAAGATTTACTTACCAGTTTGATTCAGCTAAAGTTGATGGAAAACCTTTTGATCACTCAACCATTAAACACATTTCAGGGTTGTGCCAAACTAATTGCTTGAGCTTGCTGAAGTTTATTTGTATTTAAAACAATCTACGTTTGTATTTTCCAGGGCTGTGCAAACCATTATCTTTTCAGACGCTTGTGTTTCCTTACTGAAGATTTTCGAGGGTCTGATTCTACTCTTAAACACCCAAGATCAAGCAAAATTCTCTCCCTTTTGGGAAAACAAGGGGGGAAATGGTGCAGTAGCAGGTGCCAACCCAAATTTGTATGTCCATCTGTTAACGGGTGCAATCAGAAAGTGACAGAGCCACAGCAATGTTTATTCATTACAGAGAACATGCTTCTGGTTATGACAATAAATCTAAGGGTGCCTCAGCAGCTGAAGTGTAGACATGCCCTTTGGGATCCTGCTGGACCAGGGTGGAAGCATCCACTGTGAACACAGCTGGAAATAACCAATAACAAGGCCTCCAGCTTTAGGGGGTCATGATCAGTAATGTTACTGCCTTGTTTCTAAGAAATATAGTGGGGTTTTTTAATCCCTCGATTCCTGAATCAAACCAGTAATGGGAACTGCAAATTGGTTTTGCTTTGGTCTCATTACTTGAAGTAAAGGAAAAGCTTATGTTAAATTCAAAGTGCAGGGCAAACAGTCTTCATCTTTAAGACATCATTACAGGTCATGAAATGCCATCTTAGGGATATTTTGTTCAACAGCATAAAAAATATTCATGTTATCAGGCCAGTTCCTTCAAAGATACTCACAAAATAAGATTTTAATACTTAAACTGTGTAGATCTTGCAAGCAGATTGGATCTCTGAGCATTACAGAAACACATATGATAATCTTCCAAGCTGAGATATGGAGGTGTGAAATACATATGCAAGAGATGGAAGTGGAGGGGACAGTCATTACTATTCCTCATAATTCCATTAGATATATTTCTGAAAATAAGGATGAGAAACTACGTTCACTTATCTAAACTGCAAGACGGAGATCCAGTCTGCTCCTTATGTAGTAGTGGGCTACAGATCTTAAGGTATTATAACAAACTTTCACTGGAATCCTTTAGAATTAGTTATCCCACTAGAAATAATGATTTGCACATTCAGAATTTGAGGGAATCATTGGTCAAGTAACATAGGAAGTATAAATTCTGTTCTCTTCCTAATCGGGTTTGTGTGGTTTTTAGCTATCACTGAATTTCTCTGCCATACATCCTTCTTATCAAAGAAAGGAAATGCACGAGTTTGCTGCTTTGGAAGTTAGTTCATAAGGTATCAACAGGTCATGGAAAGTTTCTCAGGTATAATATTTCAGGTATCTTGATATCGCATGAGGTGTTTCAGATTGGTTAAGTAAGAACTTTCCATCACAAAATTCATTTCCCCTGTAAAACTGACAGCAATGACACAGATCAGAACTCTGAAGTTCAAAAGGAGATGTGGTGTTGGCCTGCTTCACTTGAAAAGTGATTTGCTCTCTAGTAAAAATAGCCCATCTCATTGTCTTCTTGCTTCACAGATGCTATGAAAGCACTCTGATAGATACATCAGATCTCAATAATTCAGCAACTGAACTGGCAATCCTCCCCATGACCCTTAAAAATTCAGCATAAAGATATCATGTAAAAAGAAAAATAATTCTTGACGATGACATTTCTGTGACTCCCTTCTCCTTCCTTGAAGTATGAAGGCGTTTCATTTGAATTGCAAGTAGTCACCCTTTGGCTTGAATATTCTCCAGAGCAATGCTTTCTCTTCAAGGATCATTGTAGTGGAACAGGCTGAGAGGAGCAGCACAGAAACACCCATTTTAGTCAGAGTTCTTAAATTTGTTAGAAAATTTACAATAGTTTCTAGATTGACCTGCATACCCAAAGGTCTGTGCAGACATTTCCTTTAATTTGCTTTTATGGATGCAAAAGAACGAATAAAACAAGAATGAATTCTGTATATTGTTTCAGGCTGTCATTTACACTGTGCTCTCAGTAAGGTTTCCTTTATATTATTTTAGATAGTGGTATTTATATTTATAGTCTTGATTTCCTGGGCACGATCTCTTAGGATTCACTTGACCTGGAGCATACCTCTTAGAAGTGAGGTTTTGAGCATTTAACTGCTATTGCATAGGTTGAGTAAATTACCATGAGCAGAATAAAAAGACCAAATGTGAGCTCCAAAGGCAATTGTGTTTTGAACCCAGGGAAGCATCTGGTAAAGTGTTTTTAACAATCTTTGCATTTTAAGTAAATAAGTAAGTGTTTACAAGGCACAAGAGAAGGAAAATAAAAATCTGGCTGCATCCCAGATTAGCAGCCAGCTCAAATTGGTGAAGACAAAATAAAACTATCTTTCAGCCTCTTATAGTATTTTTTGCATTCCTCTGAATATTTCACAGTCTCAAAACTGTCCTTGCCACAATTTCTCAACATCCTCCTTGGGTCTTCTGTGCTTGTCTTTATTTTCTCTTATCCTTTATATAAAATATATATCAACACACTAGCAAAAAACTTGTTTTGCTACACTACCAGAGCATTTATATGCATTTACATGT
This sequence comes from Entomyzon cyanotis, assembly GCA_024500445.1. NCBI lineage: Eukaryota > Metazoa > Chordata > Aves > Passeriformes > Meliphagidae > Entomyzon > Entomyzon cyanotis. The sequence continues at coordinate 12,005,260 of JAKEPQ010001017.1, forward strand.
CTGGCCTAGCATAATTTAGCTTTAGAATCTCCTTGGTACATCTCTGTTGCTAGCCAGTCCAGCAAGCCTGTTTTGGTGGAAGAGTTGGTATCTCATGTACTCAGAGCGTATCCAGACAATTCAATGGTTAAAATGTCAATCTGTCTGCTCAATAATGCTACTCTTACCATTGTAATTATACCCTGCACTTAGGAAGGCTGCCACAAGACACTTGAGTAAAATGGTAGTTCAACAGGGCAAGGGGGAGTTACCTCAAACTGAAAGAGAGTAGGTTTAGGATATTAGGAAGAAATTCATTCCTGTGAGGGTGATGAGCTGCCTCTTGTCGGTGCGTGTTTTACTGTCATTTGAAGAATAATAGTGTGGCCTGGAGGAGGAGGGGAAAGGATGCACCACCACACTGCCCCATCCATGGAAGTATTCAAGGCCAGGTTGGATGAGGCTTGGAGCAACCTGGTCTGGTGGAGAGTGTCCCTGCCCATGGCAGGGGGTTCGAACTAGATGGTCTTTAAAGTCCCTTCCAACCCAAACCATTCTAGGTTTCTATGACTCTGTGATAAAATATCGGCTGAGCAATATGTAGACGAAGTGCTCAGACCAATGAGTTTACTGGCACATCAGACAAGGAGCATGCACTGTAGGGTTCCCTGTCTATGAGCAGAAAGACCTTCTTATGGAAGATCTTGCTTGAAGAGCAGAAACTGACATTGGGATGTGACTTGCTAATGTTTTCCAGCAGTAAGTGTACCTCAAAGCTAAGTAAAATAAGTCTGTATCTACATAGGCCCTACCACATGAGTAAAAAGGAGCCCATTCCTCACTGTATTTTGTTTTTATTAGGTATTAAAGGTTTATTTGTGTGTCTCTGTGTGTATACGAGGAGATATTTCATTGTACATTGAAGTGGAAGGAAGAGTCCTTTGTTTGGTATTGTTGTGTTTTTATTAATGTAATGAGCCTCTCTATTGCAGAGTGCTATCTCTTGTGATATGACAGACACTTTCCTATACAAAGAAAAAGAAAATACAGGATGAGAGAGACAGACTAGGGATCTGATATGAAGAATTAGATCAGTTTTCCAGAGAATTGAACAGATACATGGGCACGTGTGTGTGAATAATTTTATGCAGGAGTGGTCATGGCTGCTTTAGCATAAGTGTCCTAGAACATGCTCTTCCTTGCTTTCACATTTAAGAAGAAAAAATTAAAAATGATCAGCTGTACCCATAACTGAGCCTGCACTGGTACATTTTCCTACTTCCTGGTCTCCTTAGAGAATGAAGGCAGCTTTCACAGGAGCTTTCCTACCAGTCAGAGAAGCTCCATGACCACATCAGTAAATGTTCATAAGTTTTTGTGGAGTCTGCACCTCAGACAGACTTCAGTGCATCCCATATTGCTCTGGGTGGAGAGCAAGGACTCAAATGCAAGCTCTGAATACTTTCCTTCTTACAGCTCCTTCCTTCTGCTGGAAAAGCAGTTTTAGTGACTTCTAGGCAATTTTTTCTTGGAGATTCTATGACACAGACAACTGTAACACTAGATGAAGATTTCAAGATAACAGTCTTTCAAAATAAAACCTGACACTAATCCTAAAGATAGGTCTGCAGAAAAGTAAAATCCTGACTTCCTCCCACTACTGCCTTAAAACCATTAATCTACCGTAGAACATGTAGTTCATGCTCTCCATAGTCTATACAATCTTGTCTGCTGAAAATTCATCAAATACTTAAATTACACTAGGGATGAAAGTTCCAGCAGAATAGGAGATATAGAGGAAAAGAAGGTGAAGTCAGCAGTAACATCATGTGTCTTGTCTCCTTGGGATTTTGTTGGCTAGTGACATTCACATTTTGGTTCCATTAATTTTTGTGTATACATATACTAATTTATATGTTTATGCAGAGGAATTTGATGTGTATAATTATATATTAGATGAAGTAATGAAAGGCTCAATTCCTCAGCACAATTAAAGCTGCAAAGCTTTTTCATGATCCACCCAAGAACAACAGGGATAGGGTTAAACACTGGTCTACACCTGTGACTTTCTTGCAGCCATTCTGAAATGCCTGTTAACCTTGTCTGTTAATTCACATTTTAAAATTTCTGTATGAAAGTGTTTCTGAAACAGCATAATTTAGATTTTCCATTTAGCTTCCTCAGAGGGGAGGTTGACTGCTTATATTTGCTTCCCAAATTATTCTTTTTCATAAGAAGGCCGTGGGCAGTCAGAGCACATAATGGGAGTTGTGTAATGGGAGTTATGAGGGCTAAAAAGCACCTCTAAACAAATTATACCTTTAAAAAACCCACAGAAAAAAAAGAACCCAAACAACAAAGAAACAAAAGCCATTAGTCTCATTAATTTCACAGCATTCCTGAAATAACTGACAGTAGCAAAGGGACCCAGCACTGATGAAGTATTGCCCTGATAAGGAGCCTAAAAGGCCTGTTGCAGAGAGACATGGAAAATTAATTTATCACTTTCTTCTTTTCAAGAAGTGTGAAGCTGCACTCTTTGCACCTGTGGCTAATTACTAAAGCCCTAAATTGAGGTTACGAGGAGAAATAAGGAAAAATATGCCCAAGAGAAGAGTCTGGACTGCAGAAAAGAGAGGGATGGATGGATGGATGGATGGATGGATGGATGGATGGGATAGATGATAGATAGATAGATGATAGATAGATAGATAGATGATAGATCGATCGATCGATTAGATAGATAGATAGATAGATGATAGACAATGACAATTGTAGGAAAATACATGTATTGAAATCTTGGCCCCTGTGAAATGTATCATGTTTAAATGAAAAGGTTTTGATAGCGAGGGGTTGCAGGGGTGGATTCCAGGGAAGACAGAAGCTCCCTTTTCATGTGGCTCCAAGACGGACTTGTGATCCTTCACAGCTGAGCAAATGAGAAATGTTGGTGGTGCCTCTGGGATAACATATGGAAGAAAGGGCTAAAAATGCTATCCAGTGAGAGATGGGGATGAGAAAAATGTGAAACAGCCCTGCAGACACCAAGGTCAGTGAAGGAGAGGGAGGAGGTGCTCCAGGCTCCAAAGCTGAGCTTCCTCCGCTGCCCATGATGAAGACCAGAGTGAGGCAGCTGTGCCCCTGCAGCCCATGGAGGTCCATGGTGGAGCAGAGGTCCATCTGCAGCCCATGGAGGTCCATGGTGAAACAGGCTTCTGGCAGGACCTGTGGCTTGTGGAGAGGAGCCCAGCAGGATCAAGTTTTCTTGAAGAATCATTGACCTGCAAGAGACCAACCCACACTTGAGCTGTCTGTTCCTTAAGCATGGCAGCCCATGGAAAAAACCACTCTGAAGCAGTCCTTGAAGCCAATGGGAAGAACCCACCTTGGAGAGGCTGATGCAGAACTGGCTTTGTCCTGCAGGAGGGACACCATGCTGGAGCAGGGGAACAGCATGAGGAAGGAGGAGTGGCAGAGATGAAGTGCTGTGGGATGACTGCAACTCCCATCCCTCCCCCTGCACTGCTAATGGAGGAAACAGTGGAAAAGTCATGAGGGAAGTTGAGCCTGGGAGGAAGTGAGAAGTAGGTAGATGGGGGTTTTAGATTTGTTTTTTTTAATCACCATCCTATTTTGGTACTAATTATCAAGAAATTAAATTGTTTTCCCCAACACAAGTGTTTTTTGCCTGTGAAGGTATCTGTTGAGAAATCTCCTTGTCTGTATCTCGACCCACGAGTTTTTACTGTATTTTCTCCTATATTGCTGAGGAAAAGTGAGAGGGCATCATGGTGGACTCATGGTAGTAAACCCTGATCAATCCACAACACAATGTCAATTGTGTCAGAGGCCTCGTCTCAGTGGACAGGGAAGAAACAGTATTTTGGCATAAAAGAGATAAATTGTCTCTTTCAGTTGACTCACTGGAAAAATCAGGCAGGTAGGAGGCTCCAACCACCCTACCTCTCTGAAGACAGACTCCAAGGAGACAGGTCTGTGCGCCCTTAGTCCCTGCTTCCCACATACACAAAGTGATCACAGAGAAGGTCTGCACTGCTGCACACCAAGACTGCATCCTACAAGCAGACTTGCAGCTCTGGAAGGGGTATTGCTTCCTACTTTTGCCTGGAGTCTGGGTATGTTTGAAGGCTTTTTTTGTAGTTCCTGCCTTGCAGCAGGTGTCATGGATAGAGCCAAGGCTGAGAGCACTCCAGAAGGGTTGCACAATTTGTTGAAATTTGAATTTCACTGAAAGACCATTTTGCCCATAACCAGCAGTAGATGCTGGGTGCTGAGGGAAAAGCAAAAGGACAAGGCAAGCATGGAGCTGTCTTTCCTCCAGCTACTGATGATCTGCAGCTCAGGAAATGCCAGAGCCAGAGTAGGTTCCTGTATGTCTAGGAATCATCAAGGTTCCCTTTATAGTCAACAGAAATAATTAGGCTTTTCTAAGACCTAATTATCTCACCATAAGGCAGCTATTTGAAATCAGTCAAATTAATCATTCCCTAGGAGGACTTATTTCTTTCCTGTGACTGTAAGGAGGAGAAGGTGAAAACGAGTTTGCATGCAGATGTCGGCCCTGGAGATGAGTGAAAGTTAGGTGAGATGACTCCCAGCGCTGTAGGTATGCAGGGAGCAGGGTAAAGAGAAACCTTCTAGGAATCCAAAATGTTCAAAACAGAGCAGAGCTTGCAGTATAATGATTTCCAATGGCCTCCCTACAGAGGTGGAAAAAGTCAAAAAATATCTCAAAACCATCCTTGCCCTGAGCACACCAGAGAAAAACTGGTGAAAATAGGTATGTATTGTCTATGGAAAATATATAAAATATCTCTTTCAGTAAAGTAGGTGGGGAGTTAATGGCAAATTGGCAGAGTACCCTGTGAGGAGTACACAACTGTGCTATTCCTTGAACTTGCATGGGGGGCATGACAGAGATCTGTGTTTCATAATTCATCTGAGACTTTGTCTGCACTCATGGCAGAGAAGAGATCAGACATCTTCAAACTCTGCTGTTCCATTAGTAGTTCCTCTGATCAGCACTAGTTTCCCTGCACTCCCTCTCTCTTTTGCTCTGTGTACTTCATGAGAATTAAAGAGTAAAATTCCCTCTTCCTTAGCTCTGAGCTGCAGGAGGGCTCACTTTCCCAACCAAAGGATGCACAGTATGGGGGTATGCTCTGCTGATCTTCTCCTTTTGAATGGCTTTTGAAAGCTGATGATGTGATTTGAGCAGAATTTCACTCTAGGACTTTTTCAGGGTCTGCTGTCTGGTGAGTTTTGTATTTGGGTGATTTGAAAACAAATATTTGGAGCCAGGTGGCTTGTTGCAGAGAAAAATGTTGATATAAATGAAGAAAAAGAGCAATTATTTTAAAGTTTGCTTTCTCTCCTGTGGCTAATTCACCCAATTATAAGCTGATGACTGTTTGCTCAGTTCAGGAAATGGGTCAATGAAAGGTTTCCTACAGGCATGAAGAAAAACTTGCACTTTCTTTAGATAAAGAAAAACAAGCAAAAAACATAAAGTTCTGCCAGCAAATTGTCAACACAGGGAAGTCCAGACAGTTCAGCATTGCTGTTCTCCAGAGATCTCACTTGTAAAATAAGCTCTTGAAGTTTGAAGCTATCCTTTAATTGTGTGTTTGAAAATGCCTAAAACTCTGGATTCCCAACCCACACATGAACTTCTAGGTAGTTGCAATGTGGGAATATTTTGATAACAAATTAAGTATCTGCATTCTTGTTGGACAGCGTAAGTGGAATTCAATTAACTGAAGTGAGACTTTTGTTTGCCTTCAGCTTTGACTGGCAAAGCAAGACTAACTTGATTAGTCCAGAGGCAAATGCCATACTGGGGTGTGTGAAGAGGACAAGTGGCTTTGAGTTGAATGCTTGTTCGTATTTTCTTGGCTTCATTCAAACCTAAAAAATCCAAGGCAGTAAGAAAGAACGAGAAAATTAAAAGAATATTTCTCTGGCATGATTTAAAAAGCTTGGCGAGTTTTCAAGTGAATGCAACAATAATTCAAGCCCATAAGAGCTGAACAGAGAAGCAACTAAATGTGAAGAGGCTGAGAAACACACTCCCTCACCATGATTTCAGCTGCCACCTTTGCTCCCCTCTGTACCAACTCTCACTCTGCAGTCTCAAAGGTCATTCACAAGTTTGTCTCAAATCTGTTCACCTCTGTGAAAGTTATGTGTACAGAATTAAACTCTTGTAGTTCGTTGAAGCACACCAAGGTGAAGATAACTGTAATTGTACATAATTAACTTATTTTTTCCTGTTCCTTAGTAGTTGAGATTATGGATGTTGTTTCCACAGTTTGCAGTAATGAGGCCTGAACTCTCACTTTTTCAAAAAAATAAGCTATAATAAGGCAGTTACTAGATGGCTGAAAAAAATATTCTAGATATCTGTGTCTCTGCAGATAATTCCACCTTGGAATGGAGGTGCGAGGTTTCTTCTCCACAGCTATGCTCTGCAGGCTAGACCCAGGTAGATCCAACTTGATCACGATAAAGCATCATAGAAATGGGTAGTTCAAGCATGTGAATTTACTTAAAGTTACTGAAATCTACTGCATACACCTCAGTGTGTCAAGAATTCATAACAAAATCCCATAGCTGCTACGAAAAATAAGTAAGAAAAGGAACAATTGAAGATGTTGATCTGAGTTGCATCATCATTTTGGGGTCCATCTAGAGTAGGTCTGTTGGAATAGAGCAAAGCACAGACATATTTATTGCTTCTAAGAGTAGGAACACCATGCATCAGTGTGCCTGTCTCTTGCAATTCAATCCCCATTGCTATTGCAGGGTACCTGCTCCAGGGCAACAGAAGCTGTGGGAGGTGTTCCACTGAGCTCAGTGACTGGCCAGTTTAGATAGCATGGGTCCTTCCTGGTCCTCCTCAAGGTCTTTTTAGTCAAAACAAGATCATTAAACACTTTATTTGACATTTATTACTTTTAAATATTCATAAGAAATTGAATATTAAGGACACACCTCCTGCAGAATTCAGGCCTGACTGAACCTCTTGTGTGCATGTGAAAGCTAAGGTAAGAGCACCTGGCAGAGCTGTGCTATGTTTTGTGCAGATTCTTTTTGTTCCTAGAAGAAATTAACTTCCTGTCTTCTGGAAGAACTGGTGGGGCAGCAGGAATTGTGTCCTTCCCTAATGAGATCACCTTGTGGTATCCAGCTAGGAGATCTCTCTGACCAAAGGAGTTCGTTTAAGCACTACTAAACCCACAGCACACTTTGCTGTGTTGTTGGTAGGCTTCCAATGCACAAGGGTCTTTTGGGCAGCACAGAACCTAAACCACAACATAGTCTGGAATATGGGCATAGGAAGTTAGATAAAAAGCCTAAGGCTCCCACAATTTATGCTGGCAAACGAATAGCTGGAATACAAATGTTGCATAAAGCCTAATTTGCCTTCCACCCATCCCCAAGTAAGCTACGCCAAATGCCATGATGAAATGAGGATGGAATCAAGGAATCAAGATGTTGAAATTATCTCTCTGGCTTTATTGCAACATTTCCCATGTGATTGTATTCTTCTTCTCTGTTTTTTTATTATCACTCTTTTAGTGCTCTCATATTATCTAACTAATTAGGAAGTATTTTTCCTTCATTGTAAAACCAGCACTCACATGCCCAATAGCTTTTTCATTGCAAAACAAAGAAAAGGATAGTTAGAAAAAATGCAAGAAATAATATCACTTTTTTTTTTCTCTGATGAGCAGTAGACCGTTTAAATGAGAGGGATGATATTCTCAAAATTAGGAAATATAAGTTCTAAGCAGCGGAGAAAAGGATGTGTGCATACTAGAGTAGGCATGTAAACTGAAAATTATTAATCCTGAAAGCTGAATCTAACAATAGAAATCAAAAAATATTATACTTTAAAAGTTTTTTGCCATAATCAGATTATGGGATTCTCTGAAAGATTTCAAAACCTTTTCAAAGCATTTCTGCAAATGAAGTTCCAGAGAATGTTCGTAGGGTGGATTTTACAGGCAGCTATTTTGTTTTACCACATAATTATATGTAATTTGTCTAAATATTTTGTTAATTGTTTATATTCTTAACATATTGCAGTTTGTGCATTCCTTTTCAGTGTTTTCCCATTCATCCTTGAAATAGGACAGAAAAAGTCATGTCTGGGCTCCTCTCGTAGATAAACTCCTTTTACACATGATAACTTAATTCCCTTGGCTTAAAACACTTCAAGTTACAAACCATGTACATTCTTCAGGGAACACATACACACCCACGTGCAGACTATATCAGATGCAATTACTTTAAAATAATCCGGTAATTTTTCCTGAGCAATGACAGATTTTTATTTTTTTAAAAAAACCAACAAAACCAAACAAAACTGTTCCCAGGAAATATTTTGATAAGAGCTTTAAGTTGATTACTTTTTATATCCGGTGTCCTGTTTGGCTGATAAGCCCCCAGTCTCCATCCTTTCACATTGTTTTATCTTTCTGTGCTGAACCCATCTACTCAATGTCATCTTACAGTTGCCGGCATGGCAGTGGCAGCAGAGGGGGAGCAGAGAAGAAACATGAGGGTGGCACAGTCCAGCACCAAGTCAGAGATTAGGGGTCAGTCTGCCCACGCAGATAACTGCTCAGGAATTAAATTTGTTAATCTTTGGAATGCTGCTCATCTTTCATTAATCATATAAGCTATAACAGAGCCTTTGATCTAAATGCAGTGGTGCCAGAAACCTGATGCTTCTTTTGGCTCTGCCCTATGAATTTGAGTTGTCCAGAGAAATGCCCTCCCCCTTCTCTTCAACCTGTCTGCTAACAGTATCCTACTATATTTGCAAAGAAGTAGCATGATTTCAGGCTAAGTCACTGTGCTGGTGTTTCAGCAGCCTGGATTTGGTGCACAGCCCTTGGCAATTGCTGTCTGCCACTATCAGCAGCAAGGTGATTCTGTTGATTGACAGTAGTCCATTCACTGCTGATCTGTGCTGGACAGTATCTGAAGTGTTTTGTTTGATAGAGTCACCTCCATCAACTTGGCTCTGACAAAAGCATGCTGCTCCCAAAAGAGGATTGAGTCCTGTGCTGGGTTACATCAATTCCAAAATGCACAGCTTCCTTAGTGCACAGTTGGAATTGTTTGCTGGTCTGTATTTTGTAAATATATGATATGAAAGCACTGTGAAATTAAATCACAGGATCTCAAACACCACTGGCACTCTAAAATACAGTCATTATACTGTTATGAATTGATGTGGGTTATTGACACAATCAGAATGCAGTTAAATTGGATAGCTAGTAAAAAAGAAAAAAAAAAAAAGGAAAAAAAAACCCAACCAAACTCATTCTATGTTCACCTATGCCACAAAATCCCTGCAGATGCTATCTTGGTACAGCTTCACTGCCTTCTGAGACACTCAAAACTTCTTTCAAGGGATCACACACCCTGCTCCCCAAAAAGTGGTCACAGCACCAAGCCTGACAGAGTTCAAGAAGCATTTGGACAATGCTCTCAGGTACATGGTGTGACTCTGGGGGCTGTCCTGTGCTGGGCCAGGAGTTGGACTCAATGATCCTTGTGGGTTCCCTCCAACAGAGGGTATTCTATCATTCTGTAATTCTGTGATTCCAGCCCCATCACTGATTCTACTTTTCTGAAATGTGCAGTTCATAATGCCTAGGGCAGAATGAGAGGGTCAAGAAGATGAAGTGATAGGAGATGGAGAGAAGGTAGCATAGAAATTTGAGGAAGAACAAAAGTAGTACAGAGATGTGTGACAAGACCAAATGAATTGAGCTGGTGCCTTTCAACACAGATGCTGAGATGGAAAATTGTCTGAGACTGACTCAACTCATCAACTTCTGACCCATAGGATGCTCCACTGCTGCTTGTGCACTGTCTGCCATCTTCATGAGCCTTCAGCCTTTTCTCCTGTTCCAGAGGCAGACTCCCCAGCGTGAGAAAGGGTTTGCTACATGAGTATACCTTTAGCACAAATTTATTGAGTCAATTATCACCACCTCCCTCTGAAGTAAAGATGAACCGTGAGATGCTACTTGCACTTGGCTAACTGAAAAACCAGAGACACTCTGTAATTTGCCCAGACTCACACAATTAACAAAGAATTAAATCCTCTGTATTCCAAACTGTCCCACTTAACTGTGAGCTATTCTTATCAAAGGTTTTTGCTCCTATCTTTTCTGTATAAATAGAAGTGCTGTTCCTCTAGGAAGGCTGAATCTTGATATTTAATTCCATATTTTGAACTATCTTCTTTAAAGAATCTCTTCTTTGATCATATTCAGCAGCTATAATAAATAGAAGCCCTTGATAGAACACTGGTTCACAGAAAATATATGTATGTTCAGTCTCTTACATTTTCAAGTCATATAATCAATATTAATTGTTGTACTGTAAAGTAGGATTTATTCTTCACTGTGAATGGAATGGAATGGAATATGAGTTTCACTAAATCTTCTCTATTTCAGTACAATACAACAAAAGCCAAATTAAACTACAGCTTTGAGAATTTCTGCAGATGGTATAAAAGGAATATGTAAGAACTTAGAAAAAAAGTCTGTTTCAAAGGTGTCAAAACATTATTCAGCATGTTTAGTGTGCCCTTGTAGAATGACAGATAAAGAGAAAATATAATCGATTCATGAGACAGAATTGGGATCATCAGGTTTACACTTGGCTCTGACAATGTTTCTCTGAGTGACTCCGGGTGAAACCAGTTAGTTTCCCCATGACCCAGTTTCCCAGCCATAAAACAAGGAGCAGTTGTGTGCCTACAACCCAGCAGTTGTGAAGTTCATTTCTACAAAATGCTTGGATAAATGCAGAGGCATAAGAGTCCTTTAAGGCTGGCAGTGAGCTTTTTGCAGTTTGCCTGAATCAAGGAGAGACAAGATGATGTGAAGAACAGAGGTGTTGAAAATCCTTTTTGAGGGTTGATTCCATTCTGCTTTGTATGTTTATAGCACCTTCAAATTTTGAAGAATCTAAGGGATAGGTTGATTTTTTTAAAAAAATATCTGAAGTATATTTGTTAGTTGAGAAAAAAACTTTCCAAATGTTCAGATGTACTGACTTAGTGTTTCTTTCACTGAATCAGCAGCATAAACCCATGTGATTGGAATAGGCATATTTCTTATCTCAATTTTCTTTGGGATGCTGCCTTACAGTCTTCCTCATGTTATCATTCACTATAAAATTATTCATCTTTTATGAAGTTAAGGTAACACCCAAGATGGGAAACTAGGAGTTGCTGTAATAAAGAAATGTGAAAAGACAAAGAAAGGGAGAGAAGTGAATAAAAAGAATGGAAGAAAAGCACAGAGAGAAAGATGAAAAATAAAAAAGCTGTGATTTTGGAGGTGAAAATGCTTTTGAAAAATGGGGTAATTGATAAGATACATTTGGAATTCAATTGGATAATGATTTACCTTTTGTCTTTACAAAAGGCTTTCATTGGCAACAGGGGATGACTGACTCTCAGTGGCAGCATGGTTAGTGCCAATGCTATGTCACCTTGGTTCACTTACCCCAGCCCAGAAATATTATTCACCCTTCCCCAAAAAACAGCTTAAAATTGCTGACAAATGATACTAAGTTCTATGAACCAATGAAATTTATGAAATTCCACCAGTTTCCTCTTTAGAAGGATGAGGTCCTGAATAAAATAGTGAAAACTACTGCTGGGGAAAAAAATCTCATAGATTGATGGGATCATAGAATGGTTTGGGTTGGAAGGCATTTAAAGAACATCTCTATTCAGTCTTCAACCCTGCCACAGGCAGAAACATCTTCCATTAGACCAGATTGCTCAAAACCCCATCCTTGAAATCTCAAATGGGAACATTTTGGAATTATAAAAGGCATCAGTTTAGCTTGAGATCTGTATCATCCACAAATCAGAGCAATGCATCTGAATATATTAATCTATTCCTTCTATTTACAATATCTTATTAATCTCTCTTCTCTATTTACATATGTGAGAGAAAAAAATCAAACCATTTTAATTTTGGAGTGTAGTAGGCATGTTTTTATTATCATTTTTGTTTTGAATCTAAAGCTGGCCTTTTTTGTCTTTCTGAGTTTTCCATTTGCCTTCTTTGCATGCCACCTAGGCAGCCCTCATGTAATATTCAGCCTCAGAAAGGGAAGAGATAGTAGTGTCTTCATGGAAATGACAGTCAGCAAAGCTTAAATCTCTTCCTGCAGCAGCCTCCTTGTTAGACCGTGGGAAATTCACTCAGTCTCTTTCCCGGTACATTATAACATGTTAGATGATCAGAGGTGAAGCCTAGGTAGTTCCATCCAGAAAAGATTCAGGTGCCTAATAGCTTACACTGAATTATAGTGCTGACATCCCTTTGAGCCATGCAGGAATCAAATCAAATGACAAACTGTTGACACTGCACAGAGCGGAGTGGCACAGAGACACCTGACTTGGAAAACTGCATGGGATCTGTGGTTCCTTGGACTGTTTCAACACTGTGGCCCACCCACAGGAATAAATCTATTTCATATTATTGCAGCTAGGAATGCATCCATATGACTCATGGAGAACAGAAACTGGAATGAGGGCTACTCACCCCCACAAGGTTCTCATGTCCCTGAGTCACATCTTTACCTCTAGCCATCTGAAACTTCATTATATAGCATCCTGGGGAGCCATAGAATCATTGAATTCCTGAGCTGGAGGGGACCCACAAGGATCATTGATTTCAACTCCTGTCCCTGCACAGGACAACACCAAAAATCACACCATGTAGTTTCTTGCTGCCTGCTGGTGTACCTTCAGCAGGGAAATGTAGCACACCCTAGTCTGTATTCAGGGCACCCTACAGATCTGTGAACTGTGTTTTCAACATGGGAAGTCATTTAACCCAAATTTCCCACTTGCTGAGCCAGGCTGAAGCTGGACATCACCCTTGCTTATCCACTTGTCCACAGCCAAAGAAATAACTGAGGTGTTAAAGTGCTGGAGACAGTTTTGGCACCAAATTTCAGTCTCATATTGGCCAAGGCCAGCAGTGGTATGTCCAAGAGGCAGGAATTGAAATCTTACAGCAGACTTTCTTTTTGGCTCATGCAGGCCTCTTCTGGCCCAAAGCTGTGAATTTTATTATTACGAACTGAATTATGCCTGGCATCAGTCAAGACTTTTTTTCCTGTAAGACTTTTAAGATAGATAGAATCTTTGAAAAGCCAATAGCCAGAAAATAGCTCATTTAGTTGTTAATTCTTCTTTAAAAACATATATTATTAGTGGTACTTGGTTTTATAATACTGTTTATTTTTTTACGTCAGTCCAAGTAGTCACTGAGCGAAAGTACTGAATGAAGCATAAAACCAGAGGAATTCTGCTGGAAAACAAGAGTGTATTCAATGGAGGGGAAATAGAGACAAAAGTTGGTCCTTCCATGTGTTGGATACAATCCAGAATTATTGTTGGAAGGAGAATGGGTGACTTCCTTTAAGCTTGATGTCACTGGAGCTAGAGAAGGGCCTGACTAAACATGGTGATGTGGCAAGCTGTGCTGTTGGAGACTGAGTGAACACAAAGCCAAAGCAAAGCTCTGGGAGGCCATCTTAGAAAAATCCAGAGATTAAGAAAATTATTATCAGGAAAGAAGTACTGTCATTACATTACTCTCGAAACCTGGATCAGACAGGGAGATGGGAGATGTGTTTCACTTGTATCAAATGTTTTTAAAGGGATTACAGTTGTGAGCTGTGGCTGAATTCAGTCTTGTTCTCTAACACAAATGTGCAGACTTGTGGAAGCTAAACTGAAATGGCAGCAGGCTTGTTATTAACTTAAATGAGTAAAAAGTTTTCATGATACTGCCTTTAAAAGAGCATGGAATATAAAGGAACACACGGTGAAGATTTGCTCTGAGCTGGATTGGAGTGGGCAGCACTAATCTGTGTTTAAGTGCTGAGTTAGGGGCATTCACTGATCAGCTCTGTTGCATGACTCTCAGGAGGCTGAATCCGATCTCAGCTGGTTAATAGCCACGTTAAAATTGGAGTGTGGGCCACTGTAAAATGCTCTTCATTGCTTACCTCTAGCAAGACAAATGATGCTTTCTTTTCTGGATTTGCAAGTGATTTTAGATGACGAGAAGTGTCTGAGGCTGACAGAACCGAGACTTTTTTGCATCAAGATTCATCTGGCAGAAGGTGAAGGCAGGCTGGAAAGGAAGTGTAAAGAAAATAGGGATTATTTGGATGCACTATTTGCAAAATTAGAATACAGAATACTGCTTCTTATGACACAAAATGATGGCCTCTATGGAATATTTTTTGGAGTGTGGTCCTATTTTACCCCATTTGTCCTCACATATTAACATGAATATACCATGTGAGATACCAGACTTCTTCAATGGATTTTATGATAAATGAAAGTATTTCTCTCTCCAGCCTCTTTGGAGAATATTTTAATATAAGTTAAATACTCCTAGGAAGAAGTATACCTTTAATTAAGTCAGGATCTGGCCATGAGTTTGAAAATTGAATTATTTTAAAATATTGACATGCAACAGATATATTTGAAGTGCTAACATATTTACATGGGGTTGTGGATTCTCATGTTATTACATTTTTCAGTAAGCACTCCTTATACTAGGAACCACATTTACAAAACAATTCTTTATTTTGATTTCTCGAACCAAAATAATTAATAAATGTCACCAGATTTTATCAGGGCCAAAGAGGAAAATCACCCTCTTTGGGTATCCAAGTCTGACCTGTGAATGTCGAGCCATCCAAGTTCATCAGTGTTTTGAAAATATAACCTTGTGTAATGCAAGTCATAGTTTTAAATTCCCACTTTTTATCACTCACTAAATTGCATCCTTTGTAGGAGAGACAGAATGTAGCAAGGCTAAAGCTAAACTCTTCCACACTCTTCAAACATTGTGAGATAAAATTAAACTGAAATCAGTAGTTGGTTCATTGAACCACATGAAGACATTCAGCCTTGGGGGATTTTTTTTTCTTCTCTGACTGTAGCCACATGAAATTTAAGTATCTTATCTAGTCAGAGGAGATAGAGAGAGAAATGTAACTCCATACAGGACAGTATCTCAGGCTGGACAGAACTGGTTGTCTGTATGTAGCTATCTCTCTCCATTAGCCAGTTAGGATTAGATTATTTCTCTGATAAGTATTTCTAAAGACTTTGGATCTGTTGACTTGAGATGCTGCTGGGAGAATAACATAAACTACCAGGCATAAGATTTGCCTCCCGTAACTTTAGATATCTGTAGAGTAAGTAGCAGTATGTAAGCTGGTTGACTGGATCCCTCCAGAGCGAGTCGAGAAAATCAAGACAAGATACATCTAACGCATTTTAAGTTTGTTTTAAGATTAAGTGATTCTGCTTCTGGAGATGTGTTTCCTCCACAGGAAGTCAGAGGAGTACAAAAGAAGCTCATGTTGGCTAACTCAGATGAAGATATCTGCACATTGTGGAAGTTTGTGTTTAGGCAAATCCTCCTCTGTAGCGATATCTATATTCTTTAGATAACAGACTACAATAACCTCCCTCCTTTTAAATGCAGAATTTAAATAACTTGTAAACTATTTTGGTAGTTCAATAAAGCTGTTATTCCTTGTGTAAATGTATTACCACATAATTTTAAATTCGTGGTATTTGTTCAATAGATTGTAACATATCCTTGTACTTTTAGCCTGTGTCTATACTGAACTACATGTAAGTACACAATGCCCAACACACAAGCCCAGCTGCGATTTAACATGCAAAAATTGAATTGTGCATGCCACCAGTTTGTAAAATGCAATTTAATCAGGGCATTATTTAGCAATGAGAAGTATTCTGAACACCTGAAGCCAGGGTCTTGGAGACATTTCTTCATTGCTTTCATGCTGGTCTGAATGAAGAGAGAGTCATGGTACTTCTTGTACATGGCACAAAGTACAGAACAGGGAAACATTAGATGGTATCTTAATTCAGAATTGCTTTTTCCTGCTACTGTCCCAAGCACCCGGGGTAAATCAAATGTCTAGAATATTTATATAAAATCATGTCTAGTTGCTCTGCTTGACAAAGTGGCCATGTAAACCAAGGCATTTGCTTTCGCCAGCGTAACAACAGTAGAAAGCTGTTTTCCGTGTAGTCTATAGAAAACCACTTTGGGGTGAACTTCTTGCTCCACAAAAGTGATCTAACCGTTGCTGAGGTCAATGGGGCCACGTTTTCACCTCCTTTATCTCTTTCCTTGTCCCTGCAAGTGGAGGACCCTAAATGAGTATGTTAATTAATGTTTGCTTAGAGCTTTGGAGAGGCTGTGTACCTCCAAAGGGCTCATTAACTGTGGGATGTGTCAGAGCTGTGTCCTCACTCCTCAGCCCCGGCAGCACAGCTTCTCTCCCTTCTCATCCATCAGCTGTAGTCTTTCCACCACCACCTGGGTCACCTGAGTGATTCAGCAGTAGTACTTCCATCTAATAAAATTCATTCTCCCGTGGCAGATATTAATCAAAATCCTCCTGCCATCCTTATTTCAAACTTCAAATACATTTTAATCTGTTTTTTCTTCTTAATGCAGTAGTGGGAAGGAGGGATAAAGATTAAAGGGAAAACCCAAATTATGTGGAAAAGCAGCACAAGCAAATAAAATTCTGTGGCAGGGGGATAATAATTATGGTAGTAAAACATATTTCTGGATGAACTTCAATTTTAAGTATTAGACCTGGGCATTAATAGAGCCCTCTGCAGCCATGTTCCTGAATCCTGAGAGCAAGGCTGTTTGCAGGGAGTTCTCAGGAAGCCCTTGGCTGGAGCAAGGCTGGTGAGAGCTGTACAGTGTTCCAGCATTTCCCACAGCACCCCCATCTCTTCTGATACCACAAAGGGTCTCATCGGGTATTTGAGTGAAAAGTGCTGGGACAGAGGTGACAGAGTAAAACGGAAAGAAGGAGTGAAAGAGCTTGCCAAGCTCAAGGGAGTACATAAATATATTATAAAGCTCTGGAACACTCAATAATTAATCCTGAGCAAAGTCTTACTTTATATCTTTTTTTTTTTTTTCCTATGGAAAGAACAATAAAATGAAGGCTTTAGAATTCCCTTCCCACCAGTAAACTCAGTCACTAAAGCATAAAAGAGTTTGTTTTAAACCTTGATATACATAAAGTTATCTGTCACTTATTCACATATCATAGAATCACAGAACGGTTTGGGTTGGAGTGGGCCCCACAGACCATTTATTTCCAACCCCTCTGCCATGGGCAGTGACACCTTCCACCAGACCAGGTTGCTCAAAGCCCCATTCAACCTGGCCTTGAACATTTCCAGGGATGGAGCTGCCACAGCTTTTCTGGGCAGCATTTGCCAGTGCCTCACCACCCTCACAGGGAAGAATTCTTCCTAATATCCAACCTGAACCTGCACTCTTTCCTTTTAAGGCCATTTCCCCTTATCTTATTATTCCATGCCTTTGTCAAAAGTCCCTCTCTTGCTCTCTTGTATATCTCCTGCTTCTCCTTTGAACCTTTTCTTAACCCATAAAAAGAGACCAACTTGCCTCCTACTTTTTGTTTTCCCTCACATTGTGCTGTGCAGGTTTTAATCAGAATTTCTGGAGCGATCCCAAACACCACTTGTCCTTGTTTCCCCGTGCAGTTCAACCTCCTGCAGTGGCTCTTGCTTTTAGCCACACATGCAGCAGGTGATGTCTGTATCAGCCTTTTTTGCTACTGAGCTGCCTGGGTTGTCTTATTTTCTGTTCTCTGTTCTTGAGCTTTGTCCTCTTCATCTAACTACGAGGTGATAAGGCTGCAGGATGTGTCTTAACGCAGCTGCTCCCAAGGCAGATCCAGACAAGCCGATGTGGTTATGTGACACTGGGAAGTTTGTCAGACGTGATGCAGCAGCGAGATAGTGGCATTCAGTGTCCCTGGGCTGGCACTGGCTCCTTTTCTGTGAGTCCATGCTGGCTATCAGGAAATGCAGACTTGGGAATTTAGTTTGCTTTGCAGAGATTTGCCTCATGCTGAAATATAACAACGTCTTCCTGGGAACTGCCTCTGAATTTTCCTTCTACGTTGTTTCTCAGTAGCATGCTTGCACGCATTTGTATCTGCAGAAAAAGTTGCTGATATTTTAATCAAAAATACAGATAAAGAAGCAGTTCTGTGAAATGTCAGCACTCCCTCCCGAAAATAAGCTCCTCTTAAAATCACTCATTTTTATCATTTCCTTTACACTAGGAAAATGCCCTGAATTGGGTCCCTCTTATGTTCAGCAATGAGAATAAAACACAACCCTTGACCTGAAAAAAAGAAGATTTTTGCAGGCTGAATAACTAAAAGGCAAAAGAGGCAGAAATGAGCTGAAAAAGGAATGTTTTCAAATGTCATATTAGATTTACAACGCTGGTACGTCTCATTCTTGCTCAGTCTTTGTTGAATCTGCCTTTCTTTTGTTTGTCCAGGGGTATATTCTATTGTGTGTACTTGGCTGATCCAGGGTTTGGAGGGAAGACTGAAATCCATGAAGTTATTTTAAAACACAAATTCATGATGGTTAATGGAAAAGGAGAACTGGGCTTCAGTTATTACTCAATTTCATTCTCGAGGTGGCCCTGTTGTATGGCTGTGTCAGTGTCACATTTGCTAAATAAAAGGCTCTACATCTGAAATGGTTTAAATACAATAATGCTCAAAGAAAATTTTATAAAGACCAAAACAAAACAAAAAACACAAACCAGAATAAAATAACGTAGATAAAATTAAGAATAAATAAAATTAAATAAATATAAAATAAATAAAATCAGTACAGAACTGCCTATTATTGCTACTCAACACTCAGAGCAGGAGTTACCATTCTTCTCTTCTATCTCAAATTAGCCTGTATCAATATAGACATAATGATATTCAGTATTCCATTAGAAATACTAAAACAAAGACCTTTTTATTTTACTCACACAGCATGAATTTATACATAAAGGTTGTTAATAACTGAAGAAGTTTTTTCCTTTTAGTGATATTAGCACTGAATATAATCATTAACTTCATTTTCAGGAATGGAAAAATAAGTTGAGGATAAGCTGATGCGTTGGTTCATTCAGAACTAAGCATATCATAATGGTATTTTTTATTACCTGAAATGTTACCTTAGCTGATTTTTCTGGAAGATCCTTTAGGGTAATGATCCTGGATTTTACTGGGTTTACACTCTTTCACTCACCTTCCCAACTATAAAACATCTCTAATGATTCTTAGAGGCTTTTTGTAAAGTATTTGGGTATTTAGTGATGAAAAGCACTAATAAACAAAGGGGTAATAGGAACAGAACACAGGGCTTAAATTCAAAGAATTTCAGAAAAAAAAGAACGAAAAACATTGCCATTGATTGCTTTACAACTAGTCCTTCAGGAAATATATGCAGTGTGAAAAAATTTAAATCGCTGAGTTGAAAATTCCACCTTATTAAATATGATTATGTAAGATTCAGAGTAGGGATATTTTGGAGTTTTTTGAATTGGGTTTTTTTCTCACATTGATAGCATGGTCAGCCCTGTAAAATGTGCGGCATTGGTCAAAAATTCTTCTCTACACCATGTAATGATGTAATTAATGTTGCAAGTAGTATCTTGACTCCACTAAATATTCAGGACAGAAAAATAAGGAACTGACAAAAATAAGGAGAGCTGGAGTAATGTGTAATGCTTGCTTTTACTAAGCTTTTCAGGGATTAGGAATTGTCATTATGGCTGTGTCTTATTCTGAGTACATTGACTGTGCTGAATAAATAATAAAATAATTAAAAAGACCAAGCACCTAAAAAATGAAGGAGAGCAGAAATAACGATGAAAAAAAGGGGAGATTGTTTTGTTATTCAGTTATATTTATTACCTCTTGGGATTTTTGATCTTTTAGGGGTTTCCTATATGCAAAGTGAAGTGGAAATCTTTGATGTAGGACACCAAAGAATGATTTTCCTAGTCCTCTGTATTCAGCTGAGTGAATGAGCTAAATCAATGCGTGAATGTTTGTCAAATTACATTTGCACCTAAAGAGAGAGAAAGTTCATCATGTTTGAGAGAGAGAAGAGTGCAGACTCCAAAACATGATGGAAAAAGGAAGGATTATGTTTTACTCTGCTTCATACCCAGGCTTTATCACTGCACGATCTGAGTGCTTTCCAGTAGAGCATTAAGCACTATGACTAACAACTGTCACATCAAGAACTGTTCTCCCTGTCACTTTTTCCATCACCACTCGCCTTGAAAAATGGGAGCTCTTGATGTGCAGGAGACAGTTTAATTTTGGTGGGTTTGGGGACAGGGTGTTGTGTGTCTTTCTTTTCCTTTCTTCTTCTTTCTTTCTTTCTTTCTTTCTTTCTTTCTTTCTTTCTTTCTTTCTTTCTTTCTTTCTTTCTTTCTTTCTTTCTCTCTCTCTCTCTCTCTCTCTTCTCTTCTCTTCTCTTCTCTTCTCTTCTCTTCTCTTCTCTTCTCTTCTCTTCTCTTCTCTTCTCTTCTCTTCTCTTTTTTCTTTTCTTTTTCTTTCTTTCCTTCTCTCTCGCTCTCTCTTTCTCTTCCTTCCTTCCTTCCTTCCTTCCTTCCTTCCTTCCTTCCTTCCTTCCTTCCTTCCTTCCTTCCTTCCCAGAGAGCTCTCTGCTTAAGATGGAAGCAGACTGTAAGGTCTGCAGTAGTCCTGCAGAAGTTTGTTAAATTCTCATACAGTCATCAGATCCTAAAGGTAAAAGGTTTCTCTGCGGACTTTGAGGGAAAATGACAGATTTTGAGCCTGATCCAGAACGCTATGGGATAGTGCTAACTACAGATTGCATCACAGAAGTGTTGCAATCCTGAGAATCCTATTGGGAAGGCTGTGCATGGAATCTGGGAAGAATCCTAGGATGGGTCCAAACTTTGAGGTTCATACTCAGTCCTAAAGTCCCATACCAGTGAGGAGGAGTTTTGCTGCAGAAGGAACAGACTCAGGATTTCACAATTTGGCATTGCTAAAGATAACACTGATAAAACTCGAAGGTTTGTAGATGTTGATTCTGTTATACTCTGTTCTCCACAGATGACAGTGCTGATGTTGATTTGAACTGCATTGGCATTCATGAATTTGTTTCTCATTTTAACACTCAGATAATTGGGAGCAGGACCAGGACATCTGGGTTTTAGATTTTCCCTGAAATGTGGTTGCTGGGACTTGTGTTGTTGGTTTTTAAATGAGAATGAAATATATTCAGTCAGACTGTAAAAGACATAATTATAAATTCCAGTGATTTTTAACCTTCTTTTATTTCAGAATTATTAACATCTTGAGTTGGAGATATTCCCCTCTAAGAGATATCACCTGGTGGCATTTCACTTAATTTCTCTCAGTTTCCTTTTGCAGAGCTGTTAAAACTTTGCTATAGATCCCGTTGTGGTTTGTGGATTGGTTTTGAAAATCAGTTAACTGCCTAAAATAAGGTTTATTAAAAGATTTCACAGAAAAGGGATTCACTGTAATGATTCTATTGAAATTTTTGCTTTTTTTTTTTTTTAATTTTTAAGTTGTATCTCCAAAATGATGACTTCATGTGAAGACCTTAGCTTTCAGATATGTATACAAGGAAATTTGAAAATATGACCCCAGTGTAGCCTTTTAATATCTTGTTGAAACTTTCAAGAGAGTAATTAGTGATTTTAGAATATTCAGAGCTTTAGAATATTCCAAATACTGCAGGCATCTCAGTTATATGGAGGAGGATGCAGATTCCCCTCTCCTGTTCCAAGACTGTCAGGAGGGTTTGTGCATGAGAAAGGCAGAAAGAGCAGGTGACTGTATTGGCACAGAAAAAGAGGCACATGTTGGAGGCAGCCAGGACCCCAGGGTATATCCTCTGGTCCTCCAATTCCTTCCAGGCTGTGTGACTTAACTCAGTATTGCTGATAAAAGGTTTAAAATGTGTTACAGTGAAGAACGGAAAAATAATTGACATACTGAATGATGAAAACTCAAAGTGAACTGGTGGAGAGAAGAGGGCTATATAGTGAGCTGGCAGAGAGTAGGCTAGAGAAGCACATAATTATTTCTCATTGGACATTTTGGTTGGAGGGGGAAAGGTGGCTACACCAGCTGGCAGCTTTTTGTGATTTAGTCCCAGCTGGTTCTTCTAGTGAGGCTCCCAAAGAGACTAGAAAGCTGGCCCTGCTCACTTGAAACTGTTGTGAGTTGGCTGATATGCTCAAAGTCAAAAGAGGCTGCTCAAACAGCAAAATTTTGGAGGCTAACACAGGAAATTTTAATAACTTCCACGCTAAATCTCATGGCTTTGGCAGCTCAGCTCGTCAGTTCTGGAGTTCTTGAGATTGGTATTCTTCCTGCCCTGGAAAAGCTTAAATACATACTCACTGCTGCGCACTGAATAAAGCCCTACAAATATTATACCGTGTATAGGCTTAATAAAGTCTGTGAGTCTCTACAGAAATTCTGTCTTACACTACAACATCTTTAACAGAGGTGCCAAAAGTTCAAATGAGATAATTTATTTATATGTTTATATTGACAGAAAACTGAAGTGGGGGGGAAGCATTTTAAATCATATTTTTCCACTATTTCAGTTGTTACACTGTCCCAGTCCGTGGCAAGGGTGTTGATCCTAGATGATTTTTAAGACTCTTTCCAATCCAAACCATCCTAAGATTTTGTGATTCTGTGATTATTTTTTATGTAGAATTTTTCTATCCATTGTTGTGTCCAGTTCTTGTGATATCAAAGTGGTGAAATCAGTGCTCATTCTCCTTTGAAAAAGTAGTAATCATGTTTCATTGCCTGTGTGGTTACCACTCGACAAGCACCTTTTCAGTTTGTCTCCTGTCACTTCCACTTCACTTTTAGTTCCCCTTAGCTCTGTCCAAGCTGCTGCAAATAAAACCATCACTATTTCTGCCTGGTACTGGCTATCCCCTTTCTTCTCCTTCCTTTATTCACCTTTATAATCATCTGCAGGATCTGGTTCCTTTGCACTGATTTGAAGCACATTGTGAGCCCACATAACCCTCCCTGGCAGCATCTCACTTCAGCTCAGGTTCTTTCATGTGTGCTGTCTCTTGCATCTTGTTTCACTCATCTCAGAGCAAGCTTCAAGCATTGCATCTCCCTCTCCTCTTTCATCTGTTTGCTCTCAGGCTTGCTGCTCCTCAGAAGCAGTCACCCTCCCTCTTAGCAACCCTCCCTAAGATACAGTTGATGTGGTGATAATTCACCAGTTCAAAAGGTGAATATATTATAATAGATATCTATTATATTGCATTATTAATAAGGAGAAATAAAAACCAGAGTGTGTAATTATATATTTATATATTATGAATATTATAAATTGAAGATTAAAAAATACTAAGAATAGCAGCATAATTAAATCAAACCTGTGATCTCTCATTTCTCTTACTCTATCCTCTCCAAGAACTACTGAGCTCTGTTCCTTCACGGCAAGGCAGAACTCTGTGTAAGAGCAATAGCAGTGGGCATGGGGGAGATGCTGCAGGAGGACAATCAAAAACACAGTGTCAAGCCCTAAGATCTGGAATTTGGAAACTGATCCATAAGGACACTCCTTTTTACATCCTAGGAAAATTCTGAGAGTGCCTTCTCACTTAAAGAGCCCAAATTCCTGTTGAATAAGAGTCATTGCTTGTCCATCTGTTTGCTTTTTTTTAATTAGTAAGACTGACAAGAAGCTGCCTGCCACATTTTTTGTTGAATTCATTCTATTTATCATGGGTTGGCTGCAAAGCAACTCCCTGCTTCAGTCAGATGGAGAGACCTGGCAGATGGGACATCTTTCAAGTCGTTTTTACATGTGTCTGTGAGTATATGTGGCCAGAATAACCTTCACTGTGTCACTTTTATTTAAACACGTTTTTTTTCCACCTTTGACTGTAATATATTGAAAATAATACAACTTAAAAATATTCTGCAAATACAAACTCATTTTCATAGCCTTGATGCCTTTTAAATATGTCATCAAAGCTTATTTTGCTAGCAATAAAACCACAAAATGTGATAATTTATGGAAGCAGCAGTGTCAGTGTATGAAATTAAGGAATACGTGGTGAATGGTATCAACAAGAGAACCGAGTCGTAGCAAACATCCAAATTTTTATTATTTGGAACCCTGTCAGGCTCTGCCCTAAGGCTCTGACACAGCAGCTGTAGCTGCTCAGTAATGCTGAGAATGGCCAGTCTGCCCAGAGGCTTTCCTTTTAGTTTCCCCTGTATTGGTAGTTTTTTTCCTTTATGCAAGATGTTTTTTGCAGTGAAGTTTCCCACTTGACTCTACCAAGTTTTGTGTCCTTGGTGAGCAACACAGGGTGGTTTACAATTGTGATCCTTCCCCATCCTCCTTTAGTGACTGTCTAGACTTCTTTAAATTACACACAGTCCTTCTAGGCAGCTGGCAGAAGGATCCTTTGCATACCTACAAAATACATGAATGGTGTAGACATGTGCACATCTACTCACAGGGCCACAGCAGGCTTGCACATACATGTTCAATAAAAAGGAATAAACATAGTAATTACTTGTAAAATATATAGCAGGTATTGAAGCAGAACACCTTTTCTATTCAGAGCCAGCTGTGAAAGAATGCAAGCCCCATTCAGTTTATTTGACTGAGCAGAAAGCTGATAGGTCATCTTTTTTTTCTGAACTGCAGATGTAGGTAAAAGTCACAGATAAAGATTGTATCACCTTGAATTGCTGGGAGGAATCTGGTTACAGCTGACCTGGAAATATCAGGGTGATTTGTCCACTGGAAAGTCAAAATCTTTTGTGCTCTTTTCACCTTGTAAAATAATACAATATTTCATTTCAATGTGGTGGCTTATGGCTGAAAGAAAAAAAGCATTAGCATATCTTTTTATTCTTAAAAGTATTTCCAATGGATCTACTCAAAGCCTATTCACAGTATCTGAAACTCCTATAGCAGCTTCTATATACAAAATGTCAGCCCTTTTTTTGCTATGCAGTTCTTAAAAGATATTCATCACTGTCAAATCTGGTTTAAACAAATCAAAACAAGGAAACATAAATCTAATCAAATGAATTAATGAGGATAAACTAAAGTGGATAAGGACATTTTGAATAATATACCTATTATGCCATATCAAAATAATTTATTCATACTTGGAGAGTTGTATAAGTTTTTGTCTGAACATTTTCCTTCTATCCAACAAGAAAAAAGGTTCATACATTACTACTTGTAAAACTTGGTTTTGTCACAATGGATGAATGGAGCAACCAATTATTTTAACATTACTAATAATCAGATATAGGTAAAAAAATTAAATTGTATATGTGTACACACATATATATACACACTTTTACATACATATATTCATACATAAGATAAATATTTTGAGTTTTGTCTTCCAAAAAGCAGTGGAGAAAAAGAAAAAAAAGGTTTTACTTGAAATGTTTCTGATAATATTGAAAACTCTATAACTGCAAACATCCAAAATTGTTAAAAGTAGCTATGTTCATTGAATAAAATTTTAGCCACTTTTACATTAAGTGAAGGACTTTGCAGGTCCTCACATCACCCATCTGTGGGGAGTCTGCAGTGGGGGAACAAGGAGCTGGGGAGACTCAGCTGGGGCAGCTTACTCCAGCTAGCTAAAGAGATGTGATAATAGGCTTCCCAGGGAAGTGATGGAGCCATCATCCCTGGAGGGACTTAAAAGACATGTAGATGTGGCACTTGGGGACACAGTTTGGTGGTGGGCTTGGCAGTGCTGGTTAACCATTGGACTCAATGATCTGAACAGTCCTTTCCAACCTAAACAATTATATGATTCTAAAACTGGTTTTGTTTGGAGTATCTCAGCCTGTAAGAATGATGGTATTATAAAACTGACATAACCTTTGTGCTTTCAAAAGTTCATTCTGTAAATGTAGCTTGAGATTCACTTTCTTCAAGACTACAAAAACAAGCTGAATGTAGCACATAATTAACATATTTCTAATCACCACTTTTTAGAGACTAAAGATGAAAATTGTATTATTTGAAAGTGTGTTATCTGCTACGGTTAAACAATACATTCTCAAGATTTATTAATCTTCGTCAGTGTTAAATGGATGATGATTAAAAAAGTCAGCATCAACACATCAGGCAGTTTTCTGAATAGATGTGTTTTCCCAGTGTGGGCTGAATCATTAAGTATAAACCACTCTGTATCCAAGTAGAAGAAAAAGGATGGGAATTGTAATTTTTACAGATGCAAAACACTCGTGAATGAGAATGAGAATCAGTGTGATCCTCTGCTCTCACTCCCCAACAAGGCAGTGTGGAGACATGGGGCAGTCATCCACCATGTGGGGAGTGGGAGGGCTGAGCATCTCTTCCCTAAGCCTTTGTGACATGGGAGAACTCCAGCCCAGGCACTGGGACAGGCAACTGCCACTGCACACTGACAGCAAAGGTGGGGCTGGAATGAAGCACAAGTCCCTTGGCTTTTGTCCAATGCAGAATTCTCTCACCTACTGCAGGAGAGTCAGGGACAGATCAGGGACAGCTATTTTCTTGGATTATTAGCTGGATGTGTCTGGAGGTCTGGGGTCACAGACTTGGAGAAAATCCACAGTCTAGTGTTGGGGAATGGATGGGCTGCCAGAGCTTCAGCAGCAGGAAGGACACACTCAGAACCTCCCTGCTGCATCCTTCAGTGACATAACTGTCCACAGGGAACCTCATGCTCTGGTAGACCTCTCCTTCAGATTTCTGTTATCCTATAGCACAGCAGTAACTTCTGTGTCAATTCCATTACCTCTGCCTGTGTTTTGCTTTTCAAATGGGTGTGCTGTATCTCAATCTTGAATTAAACAGTTTAACTGATGAAGGGCTACCGTGAAATCTAGATACATTCTTTGAGGACCTATTCATGCTAATAGTTTAATCTAAAATTATCTAGTTTCTGCTTCCAAACATAGCCAAGTACAATTTCTTTGGTTTTATTTGTTCAAAAGAAGTTCTTTACAACTACCTGAAAAGAGGTTCAAGTGAGGTGGGGGTCAGTTTCTTGTTCCAATTAACAAGCAATAGGACCAGAGGAAACATCCTCAATTTGTGCCAGGGGAGTCTTAGATTGGATATTAGGGGAAAACTTCTTCACCAAAAGGTTTCTCAAGCACTGGAACAAGTCTGCCAAGGGAAGTGGTAAAGTTGCCATCCCTGGAGGTAATTTAAATGATACGTATATGTGGCACCTGGGGGCATTTTAGAGGTGGACTTGGCACTTGGCAGTGATGGGTAAGTGGGTGAACTTGGTGATCTTAAAGGTCTTTTGCAATTTAAATATTTCTATGATTCTATGAAATTAAAAATCAACTTACAGTCAGAAAGCTCTATCTTCTCTCAATGCATATAAGCTATGACTATATCAGCTCTGCATTGTCTACCAGAAAACTAAACAGATTGGGAAACTCTGATTCCCCCTTAAAGGCATATTTCTCTATTATCCTTTTAAGCTAATTCCCAAAATCTTTCTTAATTAATATAATTTTTGGAGCTGTGATTGCTGGATACAGTCTGGGAAAAAAATCTCACGAGTTCTATCAGCCTAATGACTAAGCATACAGAGATTTTCTTTGCATTCTTTGTTATAGCAACTCATAGTTTTTACTATTTTTTTCCAGTTGGTTATCCACAAAGAAGCTTTAAATCTTTGTGGCCATAGCCACTCCCTGCCTTTTAAGTATTGTTTGTATGTCTGGTTTCTATGTGCAGGACTTTGTGTTTGTCTGAATTAAAACACACTTTTTATTAAATGAATAGCTCTTAACAAAATACTTACAAGAGTCAGGATACCTGAGACCCTTCCTTTCTCTTAGTTTGCTGATTTTTATCCCTAATGAACCTGAGTGGGAGATGACTTTTAATGGTTTTTAGTAACCGCTTTAATTCATTTCACTATGTTCAAATGAATGCTAAACTTCATTTCCTCACCCAAAGATGATGTAATCAGGCTGTCAAGTCTACAACTTGGTTTGATGGTAGATAGCCTTGATTACTATTAATGCAAATAGTCTAATATCCCCCTGAGCTACAACCAACCTGCATGAAAAGAAACCTTCGCTGGCTATAAGGTCAGGAAAGCAAACTGAGCTGGCCTCCTCATTGTTAATTTGGAAGAAAAAAAAACAAACAAAAAGCCAACACAAAAAAGACTTGCAGCTTGCCATAAATTTCTCATTTGCACTGTTTGAATGTTGAATTTATTTTTCTTTTATGAAAGCATAAGTGTGATCTATTAAAACTCCACTCAAACTTCCTTTGAAACATATTTATCTTTTGAGGAAGGCTTTTTTTCACAATGAAAATATCATCCAGAGGAAACATAGTTTTATATATTCAACAAATTTAGAAGGTGATATGGTTAACAGATTTTGCTACCACAGGTCTTGCCAAGGGCCGTACATTTTCTCCCTGATTATGTGATTTCCTCTTTGTTCAGCACTCTCCAGTCCATTCTTCCTTCTGGTCTCTCCATAGCCCATTTCTCACACTGCTGGGCTGCTGTGAGAGCTCCCATTTTAGGCAATATAAAGCCTGTCACAAGCCATGTGCTCAATACTTTCCTGCTCTGTGGAGTGACTCTTCATGCTAGCACCTGAGTCTACAGGGATGTCAGGATTTTTTTCTCCTCAGTGCATCCAGTTTCTGCACAGCTAGTGTTTTCAGAAGCAAATCCCATCTTTGCTCACTGTGCAGTCAGTCCTTGCCCTCAGGGACAGAGTAATATACTTAGGATGATGCACCAGAGTTTCCAGAAGACCAGGACAGACACTATGGTGTCTTCTCCTAACTATTGTGGGGCAGAAGGTTTCACCAGCACACACATTACATTTTTCTGGGAGTGCTTGGATGACTTATGACTGGTGCTACAATGGATCCAGTAGGACATGTAGGCAATGCAGAGTGGGGTTAAAGACTTTGCAATTTTAGAGAGTCACACCTAGAGAAGACCACACCAGGCTTGGAGTAAAGAGGATGGTGTGTCACTGGCGTAAAGTTGGGAATAAGTCTGTATTTTTTGGCTAACATGAAACAGAGAGAGGTCTAGAGCAGCTTTGCTAACTTGGTGTGGAGTCTGTTACCTTAGCAGACTCTAATTGCTTAATCATTGCTCCTTGCCTGGGGACTGCTTCCATGCAAATCAAACAGATGGATGCTTTGGAATCCGTCTGGAGACAGCTACCTCTTTTTTTTTTTTTCCTATAAAATATTGTTTGAAGACTCTTGCAATTTATTTTTCAGTTCTCGTTTACTACTTTCTCATGCCTCACTGTTTTTCTCTTCCTCATGCATTCTGCTTCACATCTGGAAAGAGCTGCTTGAATACATCACACACATTATTCCAGCATCTCCACAAAGAACAAACGGAATGCGAACTGCTAAAAGGGGGAGGATGCATACACCATGAGCTCAACATATTCCTATATAGTAATTAAGGCTATTAAAATGTTTCTGTATCCAACACCAACATTCCATATCATTTGTAGCAGCTTCAGAGTCAGAAGATAATTTGAGGCTTTACTTACAGATGGCCAGAGAACAGCAGCTTCTCAAGGCCGAAAATGCCTTATTGCCATCAACATGGTTTCCCTTGCTCTCAGTGTTTTTCTGAACTGTATAAATAAGGATCAATGCTGAGAAAAGTTGTGTATCTTCAGTAGTCATTGACTCTTTTTGAACCAAGAGCCCTTGGGTCATTGCAGGATCCAGTTACTCACTGATCATTAAACTGATAACAACTGTCTCTTCGTAGAATTGGTGATTTTTCTTGTAGTCCTGACCCTCCAGTCAAAAACCCCAAAACTAATAACAACCAGAAAACAAACACCAAAAAAAACCCAAAACTCAAACTAGGGAAAAATAAGGATAATTAATCTCAATGGAAAGAATATTGAACTAGATTTGCTTCTTGTGAGCCCTCATTATTCATAATTTAAATATTTGGATAGGAGTAAATAAACAATGGATAATAGGAAGACAAAAGATGAGAAATGTTGTGGTATTTTTTCACTGAACAGGTCAGAAGATTAGGTACTGTGCATATTACTGTTCAATAGATATTAAATTCAATTCCATAAATAAAAGACAGAATTTCCCATAATGGACAATAAGACACAAGCCTCTAAAACATGATCTGAAGTGTATATATACATATATATATATATATATATATATATATATGTTTGGGATCTTTTAAAAAAGTCTTCCTTCTTTTTTTCCCTGAATCCAGTAGCAGGGCATAGTCCCTGGCAGGGCCTAGTTACATGGTTTTGCTCTGAAGGTTTGATGGGGAAAGAATTGGGAAAGAGGTCTCTGTTTTTGTAAACTTCTTGTCTTAGACAGACTCAGGTCAGAGGGTTTTGACATGTGAAATAAAGATAAAAAACTGGAATCTTGGACTTCCAGAATCAAATGAAATATTTTCAAAGCTTTATCCAGGTTCATCTCCTAGGACTAGGAAATCTCAGTTTCCAGTCTAGTCAACTCCTAATACTTCTTCCATGAGAAAAGTTAGTTAAAACTACAAAAAGCATATTGTCTTATGTTGGATTGATCCACCCATTTTCTCTTCATCATTTACTTGTTATAAATTACAATATTTTAGAAATGCTCACTTATATTTTCTCTCTTCTAATTCAGTCTTATTTCTACTCTGTGCAGTGGCTAAAAATTCCTTTTCCTCCTCTTTTTTGCACATTTTGAGCATTTGCCATTGATTAGCATATCTTTGCCCTTCATCAAGGTCCCAATGAAACATCTACAAAACTGCAAAACCTCCCATAAAAGTCACCAAGGGCCAACTTAGTGCCATAGTCATCGCTTTCCCAAGCTATTCAGAGGCTGTTTCCTCACAGATCAGTTCTCCTACTTGTTTAATTGTTTGAGCTGATGCCTCTGAAATGCCTCCAGCTCTTTGTGATTATGAGGTGTTTCCACTGAACACCTTTGCAGGTGTTATGTCACCAGCACTAGGCACAAAGAAGAGTTTGTAACCACCTTGCATGGAAACATGGTGGTGATTCTTTTCATGTACTCTGGAATAAAGTCTTAATGGGGTTTTTGGAGGCTTGGGTTTTGTTTGATTTTTTCCCCCTTTATATATCAATTGTAAATTTATTTTTAATGTACAGGCTAGAAATGAGCAAATGACACAAGCACATTTTCAGCAGCTGTAACCTGCCATCTAAGGTGATGATATTTCATTCCAGTGTTAGTTGTTTCCCTTCAAATTGTCACTTGAGCTGCTGGATTAGAACTGCAGGTTGCCCTCAGCTCTCTGGTCATCATTTTGAGAACCTGCCTGAGGCATTTCACAGGGCGAAGATCACCACTTTCTGCCCTATGGTGATGCTTGTATCTGCTTGTCTGGTTTTTCATAGATGTTTGACCCACTCTTTGACCTAGGTGACTAGTACAGATCATGTCTGAAATAAATACTTCATAAATTTTAAGGCCAGAAGGGAACATTATGCTCATCCAACCTGACATCCTACAAGCAAAAGGCCATGGAGTTTGACAAGTAGCTCCCATCTTCCTGTTTAGCTAAAATATGTATTTTAGAAAGTCTTGTATCACAGATTTGCAGTGTTAGGAAGTCTGCCTTATGTCCAGATAAGTTATCCCAATGACTAATTGCCATAACTGTACCCCCAAAAAAATGAAAATTAAAAAATTATGCAGCATATCTAGAGTCAATTAATCCAGTGTTAAGACTCTGGCCATTAGATCTTGTTGTTACTTGATCTATTAGATTGCTATAATAAATCTTTTACCCATGTAAGCAACTGCACTTGCAAAGAAAATTACAGACTCAGAGGCTTAGATATATTGTCTACAGATGTTTGCTAAGGAATAAAAACAATATTTAAGCTGAGGGAAAAAAAGTAAATATTAACTTGTTGATCTGTTTGTGGAAAATGCATTTTCCCCATAAGACTATTAAAAAGATTGGATAAATTACTCATCATAAATAATTGGAGAAGGCTGACTAATGGACCAAATTGCCTCTGGCATTTCTGTCTTCCCTCTCCTTTTGGAAGATATTACTTCAGAACTTTGGGGGACTATTTTTGATGCTTTCTTATTTTGTTTTTTCTTATTTTGCTGCAGAAAATTTAATTTGATTCCATGATGACTTTCCAATGAAAGTGTTTTTGTTCTGAAAAGAAATTCTGAAAGAGAAAAAGAAAACAAGTGTTAATTTCTGTTCACATGAGCTAATGTCATCAGTGATAAGTAAATTGGAATAGAAAGTAATTCATAAGTACAGCAGGGGTCTGGTTTTCCATCACTGTAGAATGTAATTAAAATGGAGCTTCCATAGATATCAATCTGGAGTAATCAGAACGTTCCATCTGTTACTGCATCCATCTTGACTGGTTCCAGAGCTGTGGGATCTAGCTTCTTCCAAGACAACTGTTTCTTGACTACAGCAAGCTGTCCAAGCAGTGGCCATTTCAGTTCAAATGCAGGTTACACAAAAATTACCATTTACCTTGAAGTGGATTGTCAGGGAAGGCCTTTTCTGCAATAAAAGGGTTGAGTTTGTGCTGAGTGTGTTTTCTCACAGTATAGAATTTTGTAGTTTGTTCTAACTCTATTAAGACCCTCGTGTTTTGGCACAGAGCAGAACTGTCAGCCTCCAAACTCCATGCCAGCATCCTGTGCACAGTCTGCCAAAAGGCAAATGATTGCTTGAAGACCAGCAAAGTGATGCAGAGGCTGATCCAACTTTGTGATTCCTTCGTGCAGGAGGGAGGATTGCTTTGGGTTCTCATTTGTAGTCGCTCAAACACATGCCTTACAGCCTTACAGCCCTGGGTGGAAACATAAATATGTGCTCCACTAATCAGAATGGCTAATTAGTTGTGAGCCTCCATCCATTTGTGCACTGGGCAAAGAGGGCAAGAGTGAGCAGCCTGTCCTTAAGACCCCAGAACAACACTTAAAATAGCAGGACACAAACCTATCCAGAACTCAGGGACAGGCTTGAGGATTGCTGCAGAGGCTGGTGGCACAGAAGCCATCAAGATTATTTAGAGAACATAAAAACTCAGCTCTGGTGCTGTAATAAGATTAAGTGTCTGTAGTTTAGACATACCTGCAATGAGTCATTAACAATCCTTAGGTAAAGCAGCGTTAATTTGATCCCATCATGTTTGCCACCTTTCACCAGACCATGCAATTAGCATGGGATGAAGCACCTGGAAAGAATCTTTGATGAAAGCTTTATGAAAATTCTTAATGGGTGGGATTTAAACCAAATGGATTATAAGCCTTTATTAACAGCTCACCTGTAAATCCTGATAATTTTCCTTTCTGTGAGTTTCCACTGTAATATTTGCACACCCTGATTATAAATTTTGAGGAAATAGCTTATAACTGTGGTTAAAATGCAGCATTAAAGCAGTTAAACAGTCTCCTTATTAGCATTGGAACTATAGACAAAACATATTATACTTGGCTAATAAATTTATTTTTTATGTAATGGAAATGCCATCAAAGCATAGTTAATCTGAATTGAATTAGATTATAATTGGAGCTCTTGTGCAGAAGGAATGAAAATGATTCTTTATTGTTGCAAACTGACAATGCAGCATTTGTTACTCCCTTCTCACTGGCCTTCTTAGTGGCAGCTGTAATATTAGTGTGAGCATCTCGTAAGTTGTGCATGCAATATTACTGGGTCTCCAAGCATGGAGCTCAGCAGAAAGGCAGAGGAAAATGGATTGCTCTGGATGCAATTCATTACACCTGAACCCCATTCATGTAGAGGTAAATGTATTTGAGAAACAGTCCTGTGCATAAGCATGCTCACGCTTTTTGTCCTCACTTCTGGCTGCCTGTTCTAGTGTGGGTGGTGTGAATCTGGAGTTCTCAGGTCTCAGAGAATGAGTTAAAATCCTCTTTAACAATGTTAAAGAAAAAAAATCATGACAGCCAGGTGAAGTCCTGTGTGACCCTGTGACAGACTTTTTGTACCTGAAGTGAGTCTATAAGAAAAATGGGCACAAAGGTTTTAGCAGGACCCGTTGCATTAGTACAAGGGCTAGTCTCAAGAGGGCAGATTTCAGGTTAGATAAAAGGAAGACATTTTTTACAAAGGAGGTGGTAGTGCACTGGCACAGGTTACCCAGAGAGGTGGTAGATATCCCATCCCTGGAAACGCTCAAGGTCAGGCTGGAGAAGGTGACCTGATCTAATTGAAGATTTCCCTGCTCATTGCAGAGGGGTTGGACTAGTTTTATTTTAAAGGTCCCAAGGTTCTAAAGGCTGAGAGTTGAATACTGTAGCACAGGGTTCACCCATATCCATCCGATCACTGATTGCTCACCCAAATAGCTGGAGTGATTTCCCAAGGCACTCTATGTGAAACTTACCTCTCTAGTGAACACAGCAGCATAAAGAGACACTCATGTCAGGAGTTCTGTGTCTTTCCATTATCGGCAGGACACCACGAAAGTATTCACACATGGTTGTAATGTGCACAGATCCACTCTCACACTGCTGCACTGGTAGGTTCACTGCAGAGAGGGGATGGAGTGAGGGCAGGATGTGCAGTGCTCTGCTGACAGGGAATTTTTTGCATGTGTGGATGGTGAGGACAGGTACGTGTGTGTGCCATCAGCCACATGGCCTGCAGTCCTGTGTGCACTCTGGTCCCTGCTTCAGGAGGGGAACTGGTGGCAGCAGCAAGAGGAAACCCAAAGCAAATAGCAAAGGGTAGATGACATCCCTCAGGAAACAAGCACTCCTTCCACAATGTCATTTAGGCACATCATCTGGAAACAATGTTAGGAGTGCTATGCCTAGTGACACTTATCCTGTCGATAACAACTCTTCCTCTAGTGTGGGTATGAGGTCTGGCAAAAGCGAAAAGAGCTGCAAGAGTGATTCTCTTTTTTCCTTCTTTTCTCTTTCTCTTGTTTCTCTATGCTAAACCAAAACAAATGAGCAAAATGCACTTCACCCACTCATAAAACCAATCGGTGCTGTAAACAAAGAGAAAGCAGGATATTAATGAAGTATAAGTCAGCTGAGAGCAAAGGGAGCATTCCCTGTAAGTCTGTCTGATTTGTGTCATCTATCCCAAATTTACAATGTGGTAATTTCTTGTTGCTCATAAACGATTAAAATTTGCAGCACAGTAAGCAGCTAATGTAATTTTGCCTGCAAGTGGTATAATATCTTGGATCCGCAGGGAGACCGCCGTACTCGTGTCTTATCATTGCCTTCTGTGGTAGGTAAAAGTGCCCAGTGCTACTGGGCTTAGGCCCAGTGTGAGTTAGTTGAAGTTCATTACTGACAACCTGGGGCTCAGTTCCACTTATCTGCAAGTTCTCATTTAGCTTGAATCATCACAGTATCAGAGCATCTTCCAGAAAAACACGTTAAGCAATCAGATTAGTACCCAGGACATCTGGTTTTATCTCTCCTCTCTCTTTGTCTCCCTAACAGTAGCACTGAGCAAAGAGGGACTTTGCAGAGAAAGATGACATTGCTACCAAAAAACAGAATACATCCCAAGCCAGCCTGGGCAAATGCTATTAATGTTTCAAAGTCAAACACTGAAAAACACAGAAAACCCAAAATGAGGGTTGCCTGTGAAATGTTTATTGTCTCTTTTATTTAGTGTTCATTAAATACACAAGTTTTGTTGGTAGGGATTTTTTTTTACCCCTTATTTCATGCAGCACCATAGGTGGAGAGTGATTAGCTGTTTTTATCTTTATTATTTAAATCTTTATATGTGTATATAATTATAACAAATGTATTGTGCATGTATATATAACTTTCACCTTTTGGTGGGTATTAGACTACAAGCAAAGAATTTCATTTACCTATGTTCTTTTTCGAGGTGTTCAGCAATTTTTCCTCTTGTCCTTGAGGAAAGTTAATTAACTGGTATTTATTTCCTTCTGTAAAGTAAGGGAGAGACATTAGCTCCCATTTTCCCTTGCAGGACTGGTGTTTCAAAGCATAATACCATACAATAGGGTTCAGATTCATCCTTTCTACCTTTGTCAGGCCCTGTTTGCTCTTGCCATCACCAATCCCAACCCCACCAGATTCCTCTTTCAGTTTTCTGCTTTCCTTTGTTCTGGTTTGGCTTTTTCCCATTTTACATTTCAGCCTTACAGTTTTGATGGTGTCATGGGGTCAAGATCAATATAGTTCCTGACTCCAACCTGGAGTAATTGAGGATAATTATTACAACAGAAAGTCTGGCTTTACCCTGCAGATCTATTTTGGAAACACTTAGCCAATTTATCCCATGTCATGTTGGAAACATACAAAGGAACAAAAACTGGACAATGACAGAAAAAGTAAGATTAAAACAGGGATCAAATCCTCCTTTTCCTGCTAAGGACAAAAAAAGTTGCATGGACTTTAATTGAAGCAGAATGGACCTATGGAAAACTGTACCCTGCAAATCCTATCCCCAGGTTGCTTACATATCCACAAGCTGCACAGCTGCCCAAAGCAAGAGGATGGCTCAAAAACTCATGAAAACAAGTGCTCCACATATCACCCTCCCATTCACAGCAGTTGTCCTGTGGCTGCATCTCTGGCTATAGGGCTTCAAATTACTCAGCTGGAAAGTCTGTGCTGGCAGAGATAATTTAAATGTTCTCAAAAACCTTTAAAGCTCAATTAGGTCTCTAAAATATATTTTAAATCCTTCCTGTTACAAAGATTTGGAGTAAAAGAGTCCTAAGAAAACCTGGGTGGTCACTGCAGCATGTGAGAAGAAGGGTGTGCTTCATGTTGAACATTTGTTTTGCTCCTCAGAGATAAATTAACACTAACAGAAAAGAAACCAAGCCACTTTAACCTTAGTTTGGTCCACTAAAAAGCTAGGCATTGTTCCTGGGAATGGCTGAGCCCTAGTTTGGTCCTGGCCACAACCATAAACAGTGTCTGTGCCTGGAAGAAGCTTTGGCAGGAAGCTTCAACTTAGTGCTGGTCCTGCCCCTGGGACCTCCTGCAGCACAGAGTTTACCCATCCAATGCATCCTTCTGACAGCATATGTTTAACCTCCTGTGGGATATGGGTCAGATAGAACTGGTCATGTGGTATCAGCCCTGCACCTGCAGCCATGTGGGGTTGCACCAAAAAGAATGTTAAAATGGAGTAGTTCAGCAAGCGTGAGCAAAACAAGTCTCATACATCCCTTTGATAGCTAGTGAGGGTAGGAAGGTCTCAAACCTCAAACCTCTCTGTGGCCTTCATTTCTCAGTGTCTCCATTTAGCCACCCACACACACTCGTACTGTCTGTCTTGTCTAATTTAGAGTGTAAATTCTTCAGGGCAGGGACTGTCTCTCACTGTTTGTTTGCATGGTGAGGTCCTGATCCTGATTGGCAGCTCCGAGTACACTACAAATCTATTTTAATATAACCCCAAATTGTAAATTCTGTATCTCTGAGCCTTAGGGAACATGGGACTATATTCAGGGATAGCAGAAGCTCTGAAAAAATACTGAAAGGTCATTGCAGACAATGTACTGAATATGAACTGTGAATGTGGAGCTGATGGCTAAGAGACAAGGCTAATTTTGCTCTTGGTCAAATTTGAACAGGACAATGGAGGCATCACTAATCATGTGTTATTTTACTGAGGGAAGCAGGGGCTGACCAGAGTCTCCATTTCTCATGTCTATCCCTCCAAAATGTTGTTGAGAAAATACAAAGGATATCAGAAAGAGATGAAAATTATTTAAAGGCTGGAAACCTCACCAAACTTCAGTTGCTTAAATGAGGCATCCAAGTGAGAGTCATATTTGCCCCAGAATAGTTAAATAGATACTGAGAGAGACAGACACCTTCAGGGCATATTTACATTTGAAGTTAGCTAAACTGTCTTCTGGAGGAGCCTCCACTGATTAAACAGGGGTGCTCAGGCAAGTAGGTACAGGTAGTTGCCTGAGTTTTGTACCATCAATCTTCCCACCCCAAGAAAGAGTAATTTTGACACTGAGTGTATTTAGCT
This sequence comes from Entomyzon cyanotis, assembly GCA_024500445.1. NCBI lineage: Eukaryota > Metazoa > Chordata > Aves > Passeriformes > Meliphagidae > Entomyzon > Entomyzon cyanotis. The sequence continues at coordinate 12,043,302 of JAKEPQ010001017.1, forward strand.
CATGGAAAGAGGGTAAAGAGAAGACTTGCTGACACAGTAAGCACCTACACAGGAAGACAGCTTTCAATAGGATAGGGCTCTTTCATCCCTCAGACAAAGGTATAAAAAGATCCACTAACTGGAACTCAAAGCCAGACAGATTCAAACTAAAGATAAGGTGCAAATTTTAGCAGGAAGTGTAATGAACCTTGGGAATAATTTACAAGGGAGGTGTTATATTTTCCATTACTTGAAGGCTCTAAATCAAGATGTGGTGTCTCTCTAAAAGATATGCTGGGTCTTAGCCATCAGTCATGAAGTTAAAGAAATTGCTAGGTGATATGTAGGTTGCATCGGATGGTCATAAAAGCACTGTCTAGCAATAAAATGCACTAATCTAAACAATGATACTAAATATTCCATCATAACAAATTGATTTTGCATATTCTGTACCAGCTCAGTGTTACTCAGTTAAAATTGCCTGCACTTTTATTGTCTGATACAAGTGGACAAAGTGCATGGCTGCCTCAGCACCCCAAAACCAGGTATATATTCATGCATCCCTACAGACTGTTTACAGCCCAATCCATCATCTCCTGAACTCGACATTTCTCAGTGGGAAGGCTATAATATTGTCCATTCATATATATATGCATACAGACATTCATACATACATACATAAGGGATGCCTTATGGAGGTTTTTAAGAGGCACATTTAGCCTCCTGAGAATGTTTCTTCAGAATTGAGGTCCCTCTGATCTGGAGAAATCACCTATTTCACTGAGATGCTGTAATTCATCTGGATTGCGCTCTCCACTCTTGATGGACCCTATGAAGGCAAATAGCTTAAAAAGGGAAAGACTAAAGGTGAGGAACATGGTTTGCTGAGCTTTTTTTAATTGATATGGCTAAAGGAACCATAAGAATTACTTGCCATGTTTTCCCCTTCTCCTGTTGCAACAACAATAGCTGTAGATGGTTTTCATTGTCCAGTGTCATGGTTTAACCCCAGCTAGCAACTCAGCCTGACTCATCTCCTCACTCACTCCCCAGCAGTAAGATGGGGAAGAGAAGGGCAAAACTGGGAAAATCCATGGGTTGAGACAAAGACAGCTTCATAGGGAAAGAAAAACCTGTGCACACAAGCAAAATCAGCCAAGGAATTCATTCCCCACTTTCAATGGGCAGATAGGTCTTCAGCCACCTCCAGAACAGCAGGGCTCCATCATATGTAAAGTGACTTGGAAAGACAAACACCATAATTCCAGATGTCCCTTCTTCCTTCCTTCCCCAGCTCCATATGCTGAACATGGTGCCATATGGGCTGGGATATCCCTCAGGTCAGTCAGGGTCAGCTGTCCTGGCTCTGTCCCCTCCCAACTCCCTGTGTACCCCCAGCCCCCAAGCTGGTGGGGTGGGGTGAGGAGCAAAAAAGGCCTCAGCTCCGTGCAAGCACTGCTCAGAAACAATAAAACCATCCCTGTGATAGCAAGAGTTTTTCCAGCACAAATCCAAAACACAGCCCCATACTGGCTATTTTGAAGAAAATTAACTCCATTCCAGGCAGAAGCAGTACACCCAGCAGGTTGCAGACAAAGCTGAAATGTCCACTGGAGTTAAGACAAGTTGGTGTTTACTCTGGAGGGAACCTGTTCCAGGTGGATTGCATGGTGTGCTACTCAGCACTGAGGCTGTCAAATTACATTTGTGTGTGATATGAGGGACTAAACTTCATTTTGCTATGCATGCAGGACAGCTGTCAATCATACATGCCTGAAAGGTGTGCAAGGTGTTCAGATAGGAGAAAGACAGTGCCAGCTACCAAATGAGAGCAGGATTTCAAGTGCCAGGATACTCTGAATATTCATTACTGCAGTTTTGGATTTGGTTTTGTTTTTTAAGAAAATGATGAATTTGAGGAAAATTGAGCAAATAATTGCTGTCTGTGACAGCTGCAATTAATGTGCTAATAAGGGAAGGTCTCTGAAGCTCTTCTTTTCCAGTAACTAAGAAATTTCAGATACTTACCCCACTGCTGCATGTTGTCGGTGATCATTCTGTAGGAAAAATAGTTATTTGAGGAGCATAAATACTCTGAAAATGAAAAGTAAACCACAAAGAAAAGTTTCCTGGCAATGCCTATTATTAATCCAGAAGGACATTACGGGAAGGAAGTTCATGTGGTTGATTCACTAATCTGAATACCAGGAGACATGGATTTCATCATAGCTTCTTAATCATATCCTTCTCACCTTGGTGAGCCAAATCAACCTCTTGTTGCCCTCAGTTCCTGTGTATAGCACTTGTTTTCCTCTACCTGTTTTGCCTGCTCTGTGGTCTAAGTTCAGTTGTGTTGCATATCATTGCTATGAGACTGTATATTACCCAGGCCTCTTCAATCTCAGGTGTTGCACATCACATTTATGAAAAATTATAGGAAAAAGTGCTGCCATCCATGCAAATGGAAACTTAAACTCTTCAACTAGCAGAAAATATACTTGGGCTTACAATCCTGGAAAGGAAAAAGCTTCTCTCCATGGAGAGAGTGAAAACAATTAGCAGTCACCATCATTTTCATCTCTATATCACAAAAGTACTTTGTGAAGGCTGATAAGTACCATTAACCCCATTTTACAGATGGGTGGGAAACAGCATCATGCAGCTGCAAAGTGAGTTGCTCAAGGCCATAGAGTAACTCAGCAGAAGTTATGCAAATAGAAAACAGGTCTCCTGATGCCAAGCCTTATTCCTTGGCCCACACAGATTCTACACAGGAGACCTGACCTAATTCCAACATCCACGAAAGTGGCATCTTCCTTTGCAACAAGCCTAAGCAGGTACATGGAACGGATGAACGACCCTGCTTCTCCAGTGCTCACCATTCTTGTGCAATAATTGCTCTGCAGACATTTTTGTGAGCTTGATGAATGTATTATTTACATGGAAATGTCTCAGCTAACACCCACAGTAAACACAAGGCTGTAGTCAAAACGTTAGTGCATCTATTATCACATAGAGTGGGCTGAAAGATGTGCCCATGTCTGCTGTGAGCAGATTTGTGCTATTAGCACTGTGGTGCTTCACTGTCAGGAGGGGAGACAAGCCATTCACTTTCCCCTGATGGTGGCCATGATTTAAGGGCTCCCAACCCCTGAGGCTGCTTATTTCTCTACGTACTGTCTGGTGAAAGACGGGTGCCAAGAGGGGGCCCCCCCCGGAGGAGGGCCCCCCCCCCCCCCAATTTAGGGGGGGAAGGGGGGGGGGGGGGGGTGTACATTTGGAACCAATTTTAAATTATGTTTACAAGTAGGACTCTGGGGAGGATGCCCATTGGTCAGGGTGATGCACAGTAAATCAGGTATCCGGGTTTGGCAGTGATTTGAAAGTGTTGCAAATACCTGGTGTGCAGGTTCCTGACGCAGGCTTTGCTCTGCCAGAGACCCATTATGATCATTACAATGGTGGGCAGGGAGCTGAGAGGCTGTTTCTAGTCCTGGCTTTGCTGTCATGTTTTTATGAATCATACATGGTTGGACCCACCCTGCTTAACTTCAGGGGTTTCACTGAAGAGCCTGATTTCATAGTCTCAGGGCTCTTCTGCAATTGATGGATCCATAAGATCTCAGTCTCCCATTGGAGCTGTGTGTTTATGTTGACTGAAAAAAAAAAAAAATCCCATTACACTCATAGTTAATCTGCTCCTTACAGCTAATTGATTTGGTGCAATTCCAGTTTTCAGTGTTTTTTGACTGCAGAGTGTAAGATTACCAGGTCTCCCTCATTAAATGTAAGGATCATCAACCAGTTTCACAAGCTGAATACTCACAAACTAGGGTCACTGGGACTACAATCTTAGGGGGATTCCTCTGTGTTTTGCATACATAAAATGGATATAATGATGTTATACCTAAATCAGTGGAGACCAGCAGCAGAAAGTGAATGCTGCATTACTGATCTATTTGTTCTACCCCAGATTTTATAGCCAGATTCATATTAGCAACATTTTTGTAGGATACCAGTGAAGCCAATAGTGGCTGATTTAATGATGACCAATGCCACATGCTTGAGGTGACCAAAGGACACTCAAAGTGTTTAGGACTAAAGGCATAGTGATATCCTGCATTGCAAAATGCCAGCAAGAAATGGATGCACAGAAAGCTGCTGCCAAAATACAAGTCCATGATGGATGGAAAGTGCAATGGAAATACTAAGTAAAATATTATCATTTGTTATTACTGCCACAGTGTAATGTGGCCATTTTTTATAGCTGAATATGTCATTTTTTAAAATTCTTTTGGCTCATTGCAGCTTTGAGGAAGCTATAGCTGATCGGCTGGCTGTGAATCTGTGTCTGTGTATGTAGAAGTCTGTGTATGTACAAGTAAAGGTACTGATTTGCATGAAAGAATGCAATGGAAGCCTTTTTATATTTAATGTAGGAGATAAAGAGGGAGGCTGCTTTGTCAGTAGTCTGAAGTCTTCTGGAATTTGACTGATAAACATATTATCCAAGACACAAAAACCCCAAAACCATTCACAAATAAAGTATTACCTTGTCTTTTGGTAGCCTGAGGTGGGGATAAGGTGTGGGAATGGTCTAACATGATTTGGAAAAATTCCCTGTTAATGAGAAATCATCTATATGACTCATTTATATTCTGTCTGACTTTCATTTGTGGATTATTTTTTCCACTGACTAATACCTTTCTGTCTCACTCATTCTTATTTTAACGCTTTTAACACATCCAGTAACTGTGCTGATATTTCAGAAAATATCGTCCTTTACAAAATTCTAGTGCTTAAGAATATCTTAGTATTTCAATAGTGCAATATTTGAGTAATATAGTTTACCTCAGTATCAAAATGTACCGCCCCAGACTTTGCTTACCAGTTATAAATGTGTGTGCTATGGATGCACTTAAATTTGTCAGAAACAGGAGTGTGTGTACATAAAGGGACAAAGGGGAGATGAAAAGGAAACCGCTGGGTCAATCTTTGGAACATTTTAAATGGTTATACACTAATGTAAGCTGTATGGGGAATAAGCCAGAGGAACTGGGAATCTTAATACATAATTAGAATTATGTCTTAATTGGCTTAGCAGAGGTTTGCTAGGCTAATTCATGTGACTGGAATATTGATGTGAAAAGGTATGGCTTGTCCAGAGAGGACAGTGGAAAAGAGAGAAGATGTGGTTTATGGATCAAGGACATATTATTGGCTCTAAGAGACAGAATTCAGTGTGGGACTTGCTGAAACCATCTTGCTAAAATAGAAAGGAAGCCAACAGAGTGATGGGATGGGCTGGTCTAACCAACCATCAAATAGGCAAGGGAGACAAATGCCTTGAATATTTCTAACCCCCTGGGTTGTTGTCTGTGGGGCACATTGACACCAAACTACAGTCGGAACAGAAACGCTGCAAGAGTAGCAAATTCCTGGGTTGCTCTGGAAGCTGCCTTTTATCTCCAGAAATTGGAATGGTTGATGAGAAAAAAAAAGTTTTTGTAGGTACTCTCCTGACCATTAGCTATGAATTAGTTGGGAAAATAAAGTAAAAAGACACAGAGAAGGGGATGAACACCCTGGTTCCTTTGAAGATAGAGATTATCAAATTATCATGTGGAAGGTGTAGGAAGGTTAATAAGAGCTTGTCTGATGCATGATCATCTTCATGCTATGAAATTTAGGAAACAATGAGAAAGGCAATGGAAGGTAGGTCAAGTCAGTGGGAAATAATATAACTACAAGCACACAGAGACAAAGAAAGGACAAAATGTTATGCAAAGGATTTACAGCAATATAAAAGCATATCGGGTAAGTGCATTAATATTAAGAAGAAGAGGAAGGGAAAAGCATGAAGAAAGAACCCTGCAAAACATGTTTATTTTTAACTTCAATCAGGTAATTTGTTCACCATGCAATCCTGCAAACTGTCATACTGGCACAAGTGAGCAGTAATGCAAGGGAAAGAGGGATGGCAAAGGGAAAGGAGGAGGGGTAAACTGCCTAAAGCAGCTCTGTCACTAAAAGAAATGTAAATGCAGGACCAATACTCAGTGGACAAAGAAAGAAGATAACTGATGATGGGGCTGAAGCATTCAATGCCTTTTTGCTTTATTCTTCCCTAGAAAGATTAACTGTGATTAGATGACTAATAAAATTAATATCAGGATTAAAAGAGTGAGAAACCAATAGTGAAACAAGGAAGGTATTGGTAAGCAATTGTTTGGACCAGTTAGATGTTTTCAAATCAGCAGATTATATCATATAATATTTAAAAAATAAATTGGTTTGGTAAGAGTTGTCTTTGATAATTTGGGGCCATGATACAGCCCCAGTGTCAGCCCTCTTCCTGGACTTCTGTAAGCCTCTGAGACATCAGACTTTTAACAAACCTGGGCTTTAAATGAGGCTACAATAGAAGTAGATATGCTGAAAGAATTTCCTGTTTGTGAAAAGAGGTTCCACATGAAAGTTGGCAGTGGTCAGTTTTTGTTCTGATTCGGTTCAGTGTTTCACATAGGACTGCAAGGATGAAATAAACACCATTTGTTAGTACTATAGATCACACCTGACAAGGAGAGCTTGCAAACAGGCAGAAACAGTGCTGTGTTTGTAGAATTCAAAATCAGCTTTTTAGGTACTCTGAAGATACTTCTGCCAATCTGTGTCTGAATAACAGCAAGTTTGGACCTAAACTTGCTACTCTATCCTAGAGGTAACTGTACCCCTCTGCTCTGGTGAGAACCCACCTGGAATGTTGCATCCAGCTCTGGGCCACCCAGCACCAGAGGGATATGGACCTGCTGGAGCAAGTCCAGAGGATGCCACAAAGGTGCTCAGAGGGCTGGAACACCTCTGCTATGGGGATAGGCTGAGCAAGTTAAGTTGTGCAGCCTGGAGAAAAGGTTCTGGGGAGAACTTAGAGCACCTTCCAGGACTTAGAGGGCACTTATAAGAGGATGAGGGCAAATGCTTTAGCAGGGCCTGCAGCAATCAGACAAGCTGTAGTGGTTTTAATTTTAAGGAAGGTATATTTAGATTAGCTCCAAGAAGGAAATACTTTGATGTGAGGGTGGTGAAACACTGGCACAAGCTGCCCAGGTAGGTGGTAGATGTCCCATCCCTGGGATCAAACATTCTATATTACACTGTATTTTCACCTGTTCATATCCAAGTCTTTCACAAAAGAGACAAGTATTACTGAGTATGGACAGAACAGAGTACCCTGTCAAACAGGCAAAACTGGATTAAAGTAGCATGCACCAAAATGCAAGTCCCTTAAATCCTCAAGTACTTGAATACACCCCTGCTTCTGCCAGGATAAAATATCTCTCAGAATAATTGCTTGTTGAATTTATCTCAGGGAGGAAAGGCTCATCTAGCACATCCTGAGTCTGCAAAACTGCCTAAAAGTGGTGTGTGTTTTCTGCTACATGCTGCTTTCAGGAGGATCCCTGAATAATGTCCAAACTGTCCTTCATGAGATACTTGGCAAATAAGATTCCAAACCTGACAAGATGCCAAAAATTAAGGTTTTTTTCTTCTTTTTTTTTCTTCTTTTTCCTTTTTTTCCAACATGCTGTGCTCTGCTGCTGTGCTCTGGTGATTTGAGCCAAATTACTTGATCTGTTTTTTGATGATAAAGTTTGCCTTGCTCTCTAAGTAGCTATAGAGTGGGGGATGCTGGGAGAGGGGAGGGAGCGATTGTAAAGGTGAATAGCTCTGCATTGCACAGCAGCCAAGCCTAGTTGGAATTCACAGTCATTGAGCTAGGCAGTACAGGAGTCACCTGGCAAGTGCATTATGGCATGGAGTTCTTTTTGTCCGAAAGCACATATGCCCCCATTCACAGCCTGCCTGTCACGCAGCCATGTGAATTCAACCTTCCTGAAGCCAACCTGGCTTGCCAACACCTATGCAAATGGCATTCCTGAAAGGCCATTGCCTCTCTGTGCCCATACACAGTCTGGCTGTCCAGCCTGAAAAAGCCAAAACTTTTTCAAGGAGAATATTTACATCTGCAAGAGTAACCACAGAGGCTCTCACTGAGGCTAATGGAAAAGGATAAACTGTTGAAAGTGAGGGGAGACTCATTGAAAGGCAATTACAGCTGGAAAGGTCTTTTCCTCATGTGTACACCTGCAATATTTTTGTATATTTGTGTGTGATATCTCTTATCGTGAGGAAACGAGGAGGAGCAAGAGGTAGATATCTATGAATGTATTTACCTGCAACAGAAGGTTAGGAGCAGAAGGACCTGGCAAATTGCCAAACAATTTGCCAAACAATTGATCCTCAGGTAATTTCTAGCCCAGTTTTACCACTTCCACAGAGCAAAAAAATCTTTAGTCTGAGTTAATTTGCACATATCTGAGATAGCTTTGAGTCTCTAAACCATAGAACTATTGGCCCTGTTTAAAGCTCTGCTTTCGACGTAGCTGTTGCAGAAGCAGAGTAACACACTGCTCCTGTGAGACTGCTGAAAATCCCAGAAGCTGACAGCTTTCACAGCACACTGCAAGATTTCTGTTGGGTTTTTTTCTGAAGTTTTGGCCTATGATTAATTGGTTTAATTTTTCTTAGTAAAGTTCAATTTCTGCTTTACAAGCACCATTAGTATTTGAGTGTCTGCTTCTGTGGTGATGGATGCCAGGTAGAGTTGGGTGGGTTTGGAAATGGTTTTCCTGTCCCTACAAAACTGTTCAGGTTTAAAAAAAATAAATTGAACTAAAGTCAAACTGAACTATCTGAAGAAGTGGAGGGAAGGGAAGAAGGGAGGGGAAAGAACATGTATGTGCTATGCCATTAGTAATTACTTGGTTCAGAAAAGCCACTTTGGACAACAGGATCCTCCTGGGTCTCCCCAAGGCATGTCTCTCTCCCTCACCTTCAGGTGCCCAAGCTCTTTGTGTGAATAAATGCATGTTCATTGGAGCAAAGAATTCAGTGTGCAGATTTCTCACGTCCCAAATTAGATTTTAACCATGGGACTAAAGAGCTTGTCTCTTTTCTGGCCGAATGAGTATTTCATTATTTATACAGCTGCAAGAGGACCTTGCTGGTCATCAAATAGCCAGGGTTTTTTGAGTGAGTGACTTTTTGCTTCACAACCACATAGCTGCAGCCAGAAAGCTTTTTTTCACAAAAGTTCAGGCTGAAGCTGATATGTCTTTTCTGTTACTGGCACTAGTTTCAGCAAACTAATATTTTCACATGAAAGACAGAAAAGCAGATTTCATTAAAAATTGCAGGCCAGCAGTATTGCTAAGCAGCTGGTCCCATACAAATCCATGGCCACCACAGTTTTGATAGTCAACATGTTATAATGTGGATTACTGGAAGTACAATGAACATACACAGAGCTCCCATTACCCAAACCTAGTTGCCCTGAGGCACTTGAGAATTGCTGATCTAGAAAAACCTGAAGTGGATTGTATGTGGCAGGCCTCTGGTTGGCCTAGCCATCTCTGTGAGCTAAACCCTCTTCACAGAAGAGAAGAGCATTTACTCTTTAATTGAGAAAAGTAATTTGAGATTATCACATCCCATAGATGTCTAGAATCCTCAAGTGGCAAGATGGCCGGGTAAAAATATGTTTTATTTTGAGTACATTGTTGTGCTTTAGTGATAAATTGCTAAAAATGCAGGATGGCAGAAATTTCAAGGGGAGCTTTCAGAAAGGAGAACTGAGGGCTGCTATTCACACCAGTTCTTGTTTCTGTCCAAAACCACGTGATCTGAACTGAGTGCTCATTATTTATCTATTTATTTACTTCTCATAGGATTCTCAAAGCTTTTATTTTCACAAGAAGATTGACTTAGCACAGTTGACTGCAAAGTTTTGATTGCAGAGCCTTTGCATTGCATTAGCACCTAGAGACATCAGTTGAGATCAGGACCGTATGTGCATACGAGGCTATAGTGACAGGCAAGGCTTGTCTGATGAGCTAATGATTTATTTCAGCCAAAAATGCAAGAACATGTTTTGATACTCCTTTTTAAGGTGAAGAAAGAGCAGGCCCAAGGTCACACAGAAAGCCGTTATGATAGACAGAAACCAAATCAAGGTTTCTGTAGTTAACTTAAGAGATAATTACTTTTTTTCATTTCTGACTCATCCATGAGCAGAAAAATATAGATAGAAAACTACAAAGGGTAAAACCTCTTCCCTTCCCTCCCCTTCCCTTCCCTTGTCTTTAAAAACAATGTCACTTTTTTTGCTGTGTCTTTTTTCCACTGGCAAAGCTACATTTGAGAAAGAAGATAAAACACATACAAAATATTTGTGACTTTATTAAAATTATCTCAGATGACCTTAAGGGTATGTTTTCTCAGGACATGTTGATAAGGAAAAAATAGCAGCCACTTAATTTGATTAAAAATAATTAGACTCAGAAGTGTAAACATGTTTCAAATCATGAGGTGTAGGAAGACCTAAGCACTCTGGTTTAAAATACCAATAGCTGTGCAAATTAGAGAGCCTTTCGTGGGGTTCATTGAGTCCTTAATCACACAAACTCCCAGGGTTTTAAGAGCCATTCAGTCTGGGAAAACAAAGCTGAGTTTGAAGAACAGAGATTTCCCTGTTAAACATCTCTAAACTCTCTTTACTTCATAAAGAGAAGGTCACCAAACCAAATCAGGAGATAGAGACTAGGGCACAAGGTTATGCCCAAGGAGTTTAAGGAATTTTAAGATAGCTGCTAGGAAGAAAATATGCAACAAATCCAGGGAAAATCAGCTGCGACCTAGACTTTTAGAACAAGTTGAGCAAGTCCAGGCAAGGAAAGAGTCAAGGAATAAAATTTTTGTTGCTGACATCACTGAGAGGCAGAATTCTATATTATGGCTCCTGATGTTTATTCGCTTTTCATCCAAGTCTCAGGTCAATTAGAGACGTTTTGTGGAAGGAAGCTCTCTTCTGCTTCAAGGAGAGGAAGGGGCTAACAGAGTGAGGCTGAGCAAGAGGATGGATTCTGAGCTTGAGGAGAGATGTTGCAGGGGCAAACCTAGTTACAGGAAAAAGCTGGGCATGGCCAGTACCTGTGCTGGAGGAGCCTCTAGGCAATAAAGGAATTGACCCAAGGGATATGACAGGACCTGGGGATGGGCAGCTGAGAGCATGCAAGACAAATGTGTGGATCTAAGGGCTCACAAGATGGGTATCAGGAGCAGTGACTTTAATCTTCAGAAGTCTAGCGAGCCTGCAAGTGATGTCTGTGTCCCTTACCCTTTCTGCCCCTCCACCCATGCAGGGATGGTTTCTCAGTTGACAGGACCTGCTGCCTGTAACAGGGATGGGTCAAGGATCCAATCAGTCAGGCCATGAAAGCTATCCCAAGAGGTTTTCCAGGGTTTGTACCCTGTATTCTTAATCCTGCTTCATGGCAAAGTCACACCTTTACTAAAGACCCCATTGAGTACAGTGACTTTGAGGTTACAGGCAAAAAAATATCCCTGGACCCACCACAGACTTAGTCTAGGACCTTGAGAAGTCTCCTGACCTCTTCATGCCTCCATTGACCAAAGGTGATGTCATGAAGTAGAATTAATGAATAGATATCAATTCTCCTGAGATCCTGAGCGTACAAACTGGGTGAGAGTCTAGTTTGCACTCTGGGTTCCTGAAGCTTTATGCAGTTGCTCTGCCTATCCACCTGTTTATCACTTCCCTTCCTAAAACCTGAAGTAATTTTTGAATTGTTATGTTGAAC